>JAHTLZ010000122.1:9496859-9519415 GCA_023846285.1 Phrynocephalus versicolor
AGATAGATAGATAGATAGATAGATAGATAGATAGATAGATAGATAGAATGTTTGATGGTGATAATAATGATGGTGATGGTGATGGTGATGATTACGATAACAACAATGGCAACATTAACTCCATCATTTTTATGCAGTTTGAATTCTAAAGGTATTCTGTGTCTGTAAAAATTTTAAAAATATATTTTAAAAATAATGGAAAACACGTGTTCAGTTTTTATGCATTTTGGATGCTGTTTCAAGGGTTCTAGAGTTCTCAGCCTTTCAGATCTGTGTTGCTTTGTATTTTTATTTTCTATCCCCTCCCTGTTTGATCTTTCTGTTCTGACTTTGTAAGTGCCCTTTTAGGCATTGGATTACAACAATTAATGTATGTCCCAATGATTTCAATGAGTTGGACACAATTCTATACCTTATTCCCACTAGTAACTCCCCCCCCCAATTTTTGTTCATTTTCCCATTATCTTAAAACATGTAAAATAAAAGCATCCTTACACCTTTGATCTACTTAACGCCATAGAATGCTGAATTATCGCTGCTCCAAGCAGTGATCGAACAAACACACCGTTGGCTTCCATTTTTAATTCAGAAATTTCAAAGATAGAAATGGAGACCTTCCGTCTGGAAAAAAAAATCCCTGACCACTGAGTTATAGCCTAGTTGTAGATGCTGAACTACCGGTTAATAAGAAGTGGATTAACATACTTCTACTTAATTTTGTAAGACTGAAAGTTGTTATAGGCTGGAAGTAATCTACTGTTTGATTTATGACTGTGTAAGTATTACTTAGTGGGATATGTTTAATGTTTTGAGATAAGCACTTGGATTTATCCTATTCTCAGTTGTCTCACTATATTTTTGAATGTGCTTTCTTGTTGATGTGCAATCAGGTTGCTTCTGACCTTTGAGTAGTACCCCATGAATTAATGCCCTCCAAATGGAGCTATCCCTACCTAATATTCCCTTTCTGTCATTAATATCCACTCCCTTTGTAGCCTTCAAGTGGTTCTCAACTGTGTTCTGACAACTGCCCGACTGTAGCGACCTGAGTGTTCTCATGGTGGTCTAGCTGTGGACCATTACCATTAGAGCATATAAACTGCTTATATTATGGCCATTAATCTGGAGCGTTGTCTGAACAAGATGCATATGCTTTCAACCCAGAAAGTGCATCCTGGTATTCCAAAATGTACCACGGGAGGGCAGTAAAAGATTTGGTTTGGGTGACGGAGCGCCAGTTGTCCTATCCCTGTATTTTAATCAGTTGGCATCTCTCCCACTGAACTCCTATCATATCAGGAGGTAAGAATTTGACACTGATGCAGAAAGGGGATTTGATTTCCAGTTCTATCTGTTGCTCCATGCATTTTCTTCCTACCTTTGTTGGTTTAGTTCGCCACCAGTGCATGGCAAGTGAATGTTACTGCTCCCTTAGTGCTGTATTCATTGGCAAACACTGAGCACTGTGCAAAGAAACAATTGCCACAAAGTGTTCAAGGTCAGAACTAGCTCCTGAAAAGAATACCAACAGCTAGAAAGTGCTTAAATTTCATGCAGTAGCTCGACTTTATTTCCATAGCAAAGATGCTGCCTTCAACGTTTCTTTTCAAGGTAGCCCTTCCCGACCTGTTTCCTGCCAAATAGGTTGGCCTACAACTCCTATCACCCCCACACATAACCTGCAACCAGTTGTCATGCTGCCTGGGGATGATGGGCTTCATCCAATATATCTGGAGGGCACCAGATTGGGAATTCTTTACAGTGTGTGGCAGATAATTTCTTTCCCGTTTTTTTACGACCATACTTTTCTTTCCTATCAACATTTCCACCTTTAAAGATGCAGAAAGCAAGGATCTCATGGTGTTCTCCATGCATGACCGTAAACACTGGTCATTGTTCTATGTTTTCAGTCACTGCCTGTCTGAGAACTTTGTCTTAAAGTATAACACTGCATTTCTGCTGTTGTTTAATTGTTAGTATCGCTACATGAGAGTGCAGTGATACTACTGCAAAGCAGCACAAATCAACCTTCTACAAAACAATTCTAAAAACATGGTCAGCCCAAACAACATGTTAGAACTTTGAAGGTCTATGTTGGATCCACATCAAATTCAGCACAGATTTAGCAGACAGTCTGTTCTTCCTCTGTGCCAAATTTGAGGCTATTTGGGCAAAAGGGCTTTTGGATTATGAAGGTATTCTGTGTCTGTTTGTAAAAATATTTAAACATGTATTTTAAAAAGAATGGAAAACCACTCTTCAGAAGCTCACTTGTTTCAGCTGTGACGTTACGCAATGTTAGCAGAACTTTGGTGCCTGTATCCTGTCAGTCTCAGCCATCCTAACCATCATATCACTACATACTGTAATTGTTTCTTAACCAAGAAAGAAAACACTCGTAAGTTATTATGTGCCATTATGTCACCCTTCCTAACAATACTGTTTTTTTATACTGAGAAAGATCTTCTCAGATCTTGCAAAGTAATAGTTCTGGCCTTTTTATATTGAGATAATCTGTCTCACATTAGGTCTCCCTCTCTTTCTACACCCCTCCTCCCGCTTTTTCCAGGAACATTGTCACTTCTGGTCATTTCTTGATGTCAGAGGTGTGCAAACTTTTTGCAAGGAGGGACAGATTTGGTGAGGTGAAAATATGTGGGGGCTGACCATTGAGCTGCATTTGGCCTCCGGGCTGGACTTTGAACAAGCCTCAATGAAATGCAAGGAGGCAGGTAAGAAGCTGCAGCAATGGATCTCCCCCCCCCCCTCTCTCTCTCAAAACACAAGGGGTCATGTTTTGGAAAACATGCATGCAACATGATTGTATAACTTTTGGTCTTATATGATTCCCCCCCCCCTTCTGTTGCCTTATTCAAGGAAAGCTATCTGGAAAAGTGAACATAGATTTCTATTCTGCATTCTACAGAGCAAACATATCAACATTAGTCTACCTGTGTGTATTTACAGTAAATGGTGTGTATGTTTCTCCATTGTATGTGTTGCACTCACTCACACTTTTGCTTCATCATTTATTAAGTCCAAAAGAGTCCATCAAATATTGGCACAGAGGGGCTACAACCATATCCCAACTGTTCTTGCTTCTGCAGCAATCATAGTGGTTTTTTTAATTTTAGAGTATTTTTACACCACCTTTATCCTTGGAGTATTTAGACCACCTTTATCCTTGGAGTATTTTACACCACCTTTATTCTTTAGAGTATTTTTACACCACCTTTAACCAAGGTGGCTTACTATGGTAGATTCATATAAAAACACATAATAGGTAGTCAATAATTCAAGGAAAGCTTGCCTGAAGAGAAAGGTCTTTGCCTGTTTCTGGAAAGACAGCAGAGATGGGACAGTCCTGGCTTCCACTGGGAGGGAGTTCCAGCATCTGGGTGCAGCAGAATAGTGCAGTTGATGTGTTTATCTTCTGGGATCCTCTAGCATTGGGTAAGACTCCATGATGGAGGTTTTGTTTTTAATTTGTGTGTAGTGTCTGTATTACTTAAACTTCCATTTTAAAAAAGCCAAAGCATTCAGACAAAAAAGAAAGAAAGAAAGAAAGAACCCTACCAAGTTTTAGGAATGTGGGACAGTGTGGTTTTGTAACCATGATTCAAATGCCAGGAAATTGCCCAATATTTCTACACAATATGTAGTGTGTTTTGTGTTTTGTTTTGTAATAGCCATTGCTGACCTTTTCATTTAAACAGTGGTAACTCCCCCCCCACACCTGTGCACAGTTGAAACTGAGAGCAGTATATCCCATCCTGTGCTGATTCTTAAAAAGTTTCATAAAGGGGGGGGGGGTCAAAGTTTTTTTTTACTGCCTTGAACATTTGCTTTAATATGTTTGGAAGTTTTTTAAAGTCCATGTGCTGCATTTTTGCCCTATGGTAGGGTGTGTAATTTACTGTATATACTTGAGTATAAGTCAAGGCCCCTAATTTAACCCCCCAAAACTGGGGAAATGTATTGACTCGAGTATAAGTCTAGGGTGGGAAATGCAGCAGGGCCTGGCAGCTCCTCCTTTGTGAGCTGCAGGAGTGGTATGTGATGTTTAAAATGACTTTTAGCCACCGAGGCAAGCGCTTGCCTCAGTGGCTAAAAGTCATTTAAAACATTGCATGCTGCTCCCCCACAACGTGGGGGGGTAGTCAGGAGAAGCAGCGCACAATGTTTAAAATGACTTTTAGCCACCAACCCAAGTACTTGTCTCAGTGGCTAAAAGTATGACCCAAATATAAGTTGACAGCCCCTTTTTTCAGCCCAAAATTAGGGCTGAAAAACTAGACTTATATTCGAGTATATACAGTATATGCACTCAGTGTGTGTGCGCACTCAGAGGTACTCTGTAGAAACAGAACAACCCCACCCCACCACACAGTGGAGCCTTGAACTGTAGAGGCAAAACATGTTTGGGCAAAGATGTTACCAGGTAGTACTTTCAACACCCAAGGATACCATTGCCAAAAGTCATGTGGCCACAGAGACCTGGCCTACAGCTGTATAGCCTATGGAATGGAACACTGACCCCTGAAATGCCTTGTCTATTGAATGGCATTGAGGACATATTTGCTTTATTTGAGAAACAGATCCAGAAGATGCCCTGATGAGATGCTACAGATCACAACGTGTGTCTCAGAACAAAGGAATGATTTTGTTTCTGGGAATGAAAAATGATGCTGCAATGCACTTTCTCTTCAGATTTTCCATCTAACAAACCAAAAGTGAATTTTAGGGATGAAGGCAAAGGAGCCAATCAGAATGCAGGAAAAGTGAGAGGTGGCCATGGGAACTAAAAGCAATTGCTGTTTGGGAGAAAAAGACTTTCACACTCACATGCTGATGCTTTTCAGTTCATCTTTCCTCATGCAATTTCTACTTGTGCAAATTTTTGACTGCTCTGGGGCTAGAGATAAACACAGTACTTCTGTTTAATAAAAATGCTACTAAAATAACACCGAGTCTGACACTCTGTTTCACACAAACCAGCAAGAAATATAAAGAATAAGGAAGGATGGGACTGAGTTGAGAAAGAATTTGGAAAGTTGAAAATCTTGCAGGACGAAGGGACAGCAAAATTTAAGCGACAATAAGCATAACATTACATCCAAACCCCAATAAAGTCCTTCCAAAAGCTATAATGAGAGATCACTGTCGAGAATCTTGCCCAGTCCAGATTAGGAAGATATAGGAATAGGAATGGGAATAAAGGACAAGTTTCAGTACTTAAAACATTCAAATTTATGCAGATTACTATCTCAACAAACAAACTAAATAACAAGAAATGTAAAATAAGAATTAGGGTGGATTATTCAAATCAAGAAGACAGCCAGTTTGGAAGTGAAGAGATAGAGGCTCAGACTAATCAAGATAATCAATCATCACCTAAACACTGCCACTTTTCCAATGATCTGCTGCTAACAGTTAAAAAAGAGCAAAAGTGCAAAACTCTGTGTGAGAGTAATGAGAATATAACATCAATGACATCACATGGTCCCTCCCCACAAGCATGATGTCTGGAAAGTGTTGGTGAGATTCTTTTCAGAGACTTTAAGTGTGACCTGATAGTCAAGCAAGCTCCAGGTTTCCTTCCCCCGCCTGTCCCTCACACCGGCGCCAGCGGCGGCGGCGGGGGGGGGGTCGGGTGGCGGCGGGGGGTAGGGCGGCAGCAGTGGTGGCGGTGCATGGCACCCGCCCATCCACCCCTGCATCCCACTCTCTTCTCTCCCTCCCTGCCGCCCCCTCCCCATTTAGAGTTCTAGCTCTTCCCTGCCTGCTACCCACCCCTCCATCCCCACCTCCTCGCTCCCCTCCTGCTCCCTCTTCCAGAGCCCAGGTTTTGCTCTCCCTTCCCTACATTCACCCGTTACCCCCATCCTCATCACGCTTTGCTCTGGCCGTCCATCCCGAGGGACCGTGGCGGGGGGCGGGGCGGGCAGCGTCGGTGGCGGTGGCGGTGGCAGTGGGGCAGCCAACTGGGCAGCACCCCCTGTCCATTTTGGCACCCCCTGTCCATTTTGGCGCCCTACGCAACTGCCTAGTTCGCCTTAATGGACGCGCCGGCCCTGATCCTCAGTCATACACCATGGCCTGCCAGGAGCTTGATTGTATTGCTAGTAAAAGCTGGTTTCCAAATAATAAGGAGGCTACCTTATTATTGAAAAAGGACAATTGCTGGATAGCTCAGTGGTTTAGCTCTCTGGCAACAAACCCAGAAATTGGGGGTTCGATTCCCCCATTGTGGCTCCTTGACAAGGACTTGAAGTGAAGATTCATAGGGTCCCTGCCAGCTTTGCAGTTCTAAGATGACTTCAACGACAATGATGATGACGATTCAATGTGCAACCACACTTGTACAAGCTGCTAAAATGAGCAATAAAGGCAGAGACATGTTTTTAAGTTTCCCTGGCATCTTTTCTCTATACTTGATCTCTGGTAGTGCCATTAGAAACAGACCTTCCTTAAGTATAAAAACCTCTCTTTTTGTCATAGCAGTTTTCACACAGCTCTGCATCCTACACTCAGTTGGAACTTCAAAGTCTGATTAGTCAGTGGATGGCAAACCCAACTGTCATTTGCAAGTCTGACTGACCAGCCTCATATATCTGAGGAAATATATGCCCCATATGCTGGAGGAAAGAAAATGACAGGCAGATAAGATATATATTGCCCAAACATCCATTCAGATCATGGTTGACTTCATTTCTTTCCATAAATATCATTCCCTCACTCATCCTCATAGTCATGTAATCAGTAGCAGCAGACCACGATTCTCTGTGTTTGCACCATCCCCTCCCCAAAATGTAGTTCTATAATAAACATTTTTAGCTTCAATGAAGATAGCCTTTTGTGGATGACCCCAAACCACAGTTTCTATTCTGGCTAATTTGGTGGGCAGGGTGTGGCTTAACAGGACCCAAGATGGAGGGCCACACCTCAGTGGTAAAGCTTATACCATTTCTAAACACTTCAGAGTCAGGCTGTGGTAGAAAAAAATCGCATACTAGAGGATGGGAATTGCATACATGCCTCCACATCAGCCAGACTACATTTTATTTTAACCCATTTTTATCCTTGTCCCATGACAGCTTTTGTAATTCATAATACTGCATAATGTGTCATTAGTTGTAATCAAGTTGATTAAAACTTACAATGATCCTTTCCAAGGTTTTGTAACCATAAAAGACCAGGAAGTATTTTATGGTTTTCTTCTTATAGGGAGCCCTGGGACTATGTAGTTGCCCCAAGGCCATGTTGGTGGGCTTTTCTTCTGCATGATGCAGTGGCCTGACCTCTAGCTCTGCAGCTGGGAACCCGACTCACTGAGATACCCAGGCAGTTTATCCGCAATCGTTTAAAAAACAAAAAACAAAACAAAACAAGAACTTGCTCTCTAAGAAGACATGGCACAAAGGAGTAAAGAGGTGGGGTGGAAAGACAGAGAAATTTTTCAGCAGGCTGGTGGGATGACCCATCTGTCCACCTCTCATCTCTCTGCTGCAGCTGGCTCAAACAGCTGCCCAGTTGAAGAAGGAGCCTTCAAGGAGGTGGTCTTCTAGCAGAGTTGGCGTAAAGACCCTCTTGCCTTCCCGTCTTTGGAATAGCATCGTCCATCGGGGATGAAATGGGCCTATGGACTGACATAGTGACCATTTAGCCAATTGCCTGCCTTTCCTGGGACATAAGTTTTAAAAATTTGGTTGTACAACAGAGTCCCCCTTGCTTCTGCAAGAACAGACTTGACTACATTAACTGCACACATGTCAAAGATATTGTAATACGAGAGAGGCGTGTTTTCTGGCAACCAAAATGGGTGGATGCTCATTTTTCGGCAGCCTTACCCAACCTGAGATTCTGCACTACAACCACCATCACTCCAGCCAGCATGTCCGGTGGTCACAGTTCATGGAAAAAAACAAGCCACCAACCAAGGTATATCAAAGAAAACTTTAGAAGGAACCAGGATGGGGGAGACGGGTTGACAGTATTAAAAGTAAAGGCATAAATTCTGCTTAAATTCTGGATATTTATCAGCAAGATTGTGATTATTATAGAGATCCTATTTATTTCATCACGATTTATAAGGGCCGATGTGGATTCAGGATTGTGGGCTATGGGAATAATTCCTACAGTTAAGGCTGGGCTCTTGAAGAATATTAATGGCCTCATGCCTGGCCATTAACTTTGTTTATTTTCCAACACACCATCACATTGTATTGATGCTCGAAGCAAACATTCCTAGCAAATGATTCTGTTAAGCAAGTGCAAGTGGCCGGAGGCAGTGCTCCAGGCTAAACACTGCAAAGTGGACCCCGACATAAACAACACTTCCTTCTCTTCCTGTGGTGTTAAGAGAACTAATCCAGAGAGAGGGGTCTGCTTGACTGAGCCACTGGAGCCTTTTAGAACGGTCTGAGCCATTCAGGTGAAGAACCTGTGCCGAAGCGTCAAGCTGTAATGGCTGAGGGAAGACAAAAGCAGTTAACAAGAGAGCCAAAATTTGTCAGCCATATCCATTTCCTATGAGGAAAGCTGGAGCAGCAAATTATTATTTTTGTAAAAGAGAAGGGAAAAAAGAAGAAGAAGTGACGTGAAGAATACTTATTGGATAGTGTTCCCAAAGAACTTTCTTTTCCTTTTTTATTGTAAGACTTAGGTCCCTTTTCTTGGTGGGAAGAGGAATACTGCAATTTATGGGAGACTTTTGGAGGAGCGGTTGTTGTGTTCATTTGTTGCAACAAGGTATCTTGTGATACCTTAAAAAATGATCAGCCTTATTTTTTCATAAACTTGTTGAATCATCGTCCATAAAAATAATGGCAGTTAAATCCTGTTACATCCAGGAGACCCTTTGTTGTGCATGCTAGGTTGTTTCTAAACTGGCCTGAGGGCTCAATTAGGCATTTGTCTCACTGTTTGGTGCTCTGTGGGGTGAGTTCAGATATCCTGCTCATTAGAGCATACCAGTCCCAAGAATGGTCCTACCCATACGTATTTGACCCCCTGTCTTGGGCCTCTACTTTTTTGGTGCAGGTAGGTACACCCCAGTTTGATCTGATTCTGGCACATGTGATTCTTGGATATGGACCAAAATTGAGCTGTGCAGCTGTCAAAGCTGCCAAGGCTCCCTCCACTATCCATTTCTGGAATTGTGAAGTGCCTTAGTAAGTGAGCCACTTCACATTATTGGCAATTCGAACACTTCCCCCGCTCCTCCTCAGCAAGGGAAGAGAAATTATTATTATTGGGCTCTGATAGACCATTACTGATGTGTGGAATCGCTTAGATTAAATACTAATGATAATAAGGCTTTCCTTGCCTTTGTGTGATGTGCCAAATGAACCTGTGGTAGCCACAGGACACCCTGGGACTGTGTAGCTTTTCCATGGCTACACAGGCCAGCTCTTCCCCTAGAAGGCAGAGCGGGGATTCAAACTGCCAACTTCTGGCTCCACAACTGGATGCTTAAGCATGGATGTCCAGCCAGAGTCATCACAGAAGAGTGGATTCTAAGTCACCCATTGGCAGTTCAGTGGCTCTAACCCCCATAGAAGACAGCACCCACAGAGGCAGGCAGGTAGGCAGAGAGAGATGATTTCCCCTAAACTCAGTGGCTACTATTGGAAGTAATACCTTAGACCTCTGATTGGAGATGTCCCAGCGATGTGAATAATATTAGCCTCCCGTGCAGAACAACAAAGATGGCTCTATTTGTCCCCAATAACAACCAAGTCAAATTCTATAAGAGACAATATTTTTATTCTTAATAATTACATGCCATCTAGCCGATTATGTCGAATGGCAATCTTTTCCAGAGTTTCCCAAGGACAGAGTACTCAGAAGTGGTTTACCAGCCCCGTCTTCTGAGGATGCTCCAGGATTGGGCAACTTGTCCAAAGCTATAAAAGCTATTTCTCCTCACCAGGAGGCACAGTGGGGAATCAAACATCCAACTTCTGGCTGTACAGCCAAGTACCCAACTGACCAGCTCTATCTTTAACAGGACCAACTAAAATTCCCCAAACTGTGCAAACTTTCTGAATTCTTTCTGGGATTTTGGAGAACTCAAATGTTCTCCAGGACTTTCCAGGACTCTCCTCCTCTAGGCACATTCATATGTACTTTTACCTGGTCCTAATAAAGATACAGTATTGCCCTTCTGTAGATTTTCTTTATATTATCTTTGTGAAAAGGATCAGTGGAAATAATCAAACCATTGAAAAGCTGATACAAAGTCTTTGGACTAAATTATCTGGAGATGGCAGTGGAGAGATGATGATTCGATATACAACAGTGGCTTTTGGAGCATTCTGTGGCCATTGTTTTTCTGGTCAGCAGTTCCTGCCAAGACACCCAATCAGGCATTGGTCCTGGAGCTGAAGACAACTGAAAATCTGGCAGAACACAAAGGAGACTTAAAAGATAGATTGCCGCCCCCCACACCTCCTCTACCTGTATAAAGAATGTTCTGGCAAAGGATAGGTGAGAAGGTGGGAGGCTTTGCATCAGGCCTTTGCAATGTCTATGTACGTAGATCTCTTTCTTCCTTTTTATCCCTTTCAAACCTGGAGGTAGATGTTGAATTTTATTCTTAGACTCAGAGGAGATTAATCATTTTTATACCAAAAGGTCAACCTTCAACAACTGAGCTCAGAATGAGCCTGCCTCCCAAAAGCTACAATAAAAGAAAGCAAGGTTACTGATGACACTATCATTCAGTCACACCCACACCTTCAATGACACACACCCTGCCAGTGACCATCAGAGCGTACATTCCTGTTTCCATGTGGCTGAGACCACAGGACTGTACCACCGTGGTGGGATTTTAACTTATATAAAGGATGTCCCCTTGGGGGCTGAGCATGGAAAGATAATCTTCCTTGGAATGCCACTCCCAGATTCCTAGTTAGCAGGCGCATAAGTCATAGTGTTTGTTGGACCCAACTTCTGCCAGTGAAGGCAAATTAATGTTTTGACCACTTTCTTCATTTTTCTTTAGTCCTGTTTAGTCACTCAGTAAAATAGGGGTGATCTAAACCAGTGAGGCGAGGGAATAGGTGTTGGCCTAGGGCTGAGCTGACCCAAGCTGCATAGATCAAAGTATAACACCAGTAGTTAGAATGGAAAAGGCCACAACATTATTGGCTACTGCTGCAGCTTCCCTGGCTTAGCATTGGGGATGGATCCAGTTCATCAGGAGACCTGAACGCCACCCCATGACAGCCACCATCTCCTCCAGACCCCAACTGGAGGTCAACCCAGGAATGGCAGTTCTGTGGAGTCCCATGCAGGTGTGTGCTATTCTGTGGTTCCTTGCCACCCAAATGCTTCTGGCTCCTGAGCTACTCTAGCCTGTGGCCCTGGGTCCCCTAAAGAGAATTCTTCCACAACCATAGCATGCAGGTATTCTGCCTCTCGTCCTTCCACTACCTGGATCGATCCCAATGTTCCCAACCATCACAAGAGCTGGGGAAAGCTGGGGTCTCACTAGGGAAATGCAGCTGTAATCAATTCTCGGTGACTAACTGGTATTCCTTAACCTAACATTCATTCAAGCGGTGTGGAACCAAGTCCCCATCTTATGTGAAATGTTCAGGTGCCTGATCCAACTGTCCCCACCTCCCAGGGGCTGGGGACCCACTATCAGCTGATCCACTATCCTAGTAACTTTTTGCTGAGATATATTCACCTGAAGATCCCTTTCTCCTATCCACACCTGCCATCTGTTTTTAAATCAAGCTCTAGTACACCATGAAGATACCCCTCCAATAGTTAGCCTGCCAACCCTCAGCCACTCCTGTCCCCTTCTACTGGGGCTGTCCAGTGGGTTGGCTGCCATAGACACATGCTGTCGGCCTCACAGCACCCACTGGCACCAACCACATGGAGCCACCTTGCCATTAGACTAACCGTGTCACCGACATTTGGCTGAGCTATCATGCTAGCAATGATATGGGCCCCAGGTGAGTCTGGGACCCACCTCCCCCCCAATACCTCTTCAATTTTAAGTCTCCTAGATAGGGAGCACAATTTGAAGAGGAAAATATTCATTTCACAGGGAATATCTACCTGTGATCAGAGTCCTTGATGATGATGATGATGATGATGATGATGATGATGATGATGATGATGATGATGATGCACAGGGGCCATGCTGTATCATTCCACTTTTAGCATACGTGCTGTCAAAGCAAGCATAGAATCCCTGATTATTTATGGGCTCAAAGAGCCCCCATATGTAAAAATTACTCCCGTCGTCACCTTTAGCTCTTCAGCCATAAGAGACAGGACAAAAGATGCTGGACTAGCCACCTCCTTTTCATCATGAACCTGATCAACCTCTTCAATGAATGCTTTGGTGTAAAGCTATTGCGGTTTTTCCTATCAGCTTCCATGTTTTACTTCCATAGTAAGCTATTTGCATTGATAGCAAGTAGTGATAAATAATATATCCACCTCAAGTAGCTTTTGCTCGTCTGTGGAGAAAAAATACATAGTGAAAAAGGCTTTTTACTTTTTTTACTTTTACTTAATTTTTTTTTTGCCGCCCGCCTCGTCTGTTCTGATGAATATTAACCCCCTCTATTTTATTGGATTTTTTTTTCCTGTTGTGGTTTGTATTCTGTTAGCCGCCCAGAGTTCCAATCCGGAAGATGGGCGGGATATAAGTATAACAAACAAACAAATAAATAAATAAATAATAAATGTTTGAAAAGAATGTTCAGACTGCAGAAGGCTGAGAGTGGGCCTGCCCCCTTACTTTTTCTGCTAGACCCCTAGCTGTTGTTTCCAGAAGGCTATAGAGGAGAGAGATGGGTTCCTTAAAATTAGAAAGAGTTAGTAAATGAGGCTTGCCTCATGACGAAGTGGTTAAATGCCTGTACTGCAGGTGAAACTGTACTCACAACCTGGGGTTCAATCCCAGATACCAGGCTCATGGTCGACTCAGCCTTCCATCCTTCCGAGGTTGGTAAAATGAGTACCCAGCTTGCTGGGGGGGGGGGATACTGTAATTAAACTGTAAACTGCCCAGAGACTACTTGAAGCAGTATGGGGTGGTATATAAGCAGAACACTTTTCTTTTTATTATGGCTACTTTACATTCTCACCCCAGCATCTGAGTACTGCTGAACTTGGACAAGACTCATAGGGAGAAAGATGTCACGAGCAGATAAATGATAAAAATAAAAAAAGAAAGAGAAGCCAAGGCCAACCATTTCCTATGTTATGTGACTGTTTAAGAGCGATTGAGAAAGGGGCATTTCTAACATGCGTTCATTGCATGCCCAGCCATCCTCTGGTGGCTCCCCCCCACCAACAATAGCTAGCCAAACCTAAAAGACACTTGTATGATAGGACTTTGACTCCAAAGTTTACTAACTCCCACCTTCTGGAAATTTATTCTACTTGTTACAAATAAAAAGCATGCATATTAAAAAGTCAAAAAACACTGTGTTTCACACAGTAGAAAAAATGGACAAAAGGCAGAAATTCAGCAAGGAGGACTCTTCAAATGATTTCAGAATGAAAGTTTATCTATAAAATAGGGGGAAATCAAAGACATTGTAAATGAAAACATTTAGCTCTCTCTGGCTCATCCCCAAGGCATATTTTAATGCACTGTACAGAGAAAGAAATTTACATTTAGTGGGATCAGGGGAAAGATGAGAGAGGGGATGTCTAGGTAGAAATAGAAAGGAAGGCATTCAAGTATTTGGGAGATCAATGACAGGAAAAGAACATGTTTCCTAGACAACCATGTAAAGTGGGACCTTTTTTCTTGAGGAGAAGAAGGCAGAAATTTGTGCCTAATTTCTATAAGAGATTCAGTAGGAAAAAATGCTTTCTCTGCGTTGTTCTCCAAAACACTGTATACTTTTTGGCCCAACAGGAATGGCCTTAACTTCCCTAGGTGGTTCACTCCTGAATGCATAAGAAATTTACAAATAGTATGTATTAACAGATGCTGTTTCTGTACAGTAGTGAGCCAAGCACAAGTTGCATCAACATGCATTTCATTGTGGCACGAGTGGCAGTGAAGCACTAATTTGAGTCTGAGTACTGTATATTTTGGGCTGAAAAAAGGGGCCCTTGACTTATATTCGGGTCAATACTTTTAGCCACTGAGGCAAGCGCTTGGGTCAGTGGCTAGAAGTCATTTTAAACATCGTGCACCGCTTCTCCTGACCCCCCTCTGCATCACGGGGGAGCAGTGTGTGATGTTTACAATGACTTTTAGCCACCAAGGCAAGCGCTTGCCTCAGTGGCTAAAAGTCATTTTAAAGATCACACACTGCTCCCCCAGCTCACGAAGGAGGAGCTGCCAGGCCCTGCTACATTTCCCACCCTAGACTTACACTCAAGTCAATAAGTTTCCAGTTTTGGGGGGGTTAAATTAGGGGCCTCGACTTATACTCAGGTTGACTTATACTCGAGTATATATGGTATCTGTTTCCTAAAGTCAGTTTAGTCCATTACCACCTTCCTTACACCTTTATCGTGACTCTGCTAGCCTTTTCAGGGGGTTCTTCCATGGAACCAGATACGACAATGATGACAGACATATCAGGACACTATATATGTTAGGAAAAAGCAGATGTGCATGGGACATGGTTCTCCTCATATCTCAACATGACAAACTACACTGCAGGAAAACATACACCAAATGGGCAGATGGGATGAGTTACTTATTTTAAGTAACTTTCTCCATGCTGACTGTTGTTTTCTAGGAGCCATTCAGAAAAACAAGTGGGCATCTCCCACCTCTGACTAAACTATGCATAAGCAACACACATTCAAGCCAGTTTCAGACCCAGTTCATTTCCAATGTCAAGCCAAGATTTTTGAGGCCCATTTACTGTATCTCCTATGGGTCTCAAGACATGAAATCCTTGGAATTTTCTGTCTTCTTTAAATGGCAAGCAAGGAACTCTTGATATACTGTACCTTGATTTTATTTGTTGGGCTGGGTCTTGATACTAGATTTCTTTCTAACACACTCACTCACTCACTCACACACACACACACACACACACACACACACACACACAGGGTGGGTGCGATCCCTTATGATCTTAACAACCAGGTGGGCTCATAGAGGGAGATACATTTTTTGAGAAATGTTTATAATTTGTTTTTAAAAAGAGAGGTAAGAAGCAGCAGTTTAAAAACACTCCATGCAAAACAATGATCAGACAACATCCCACAGTGCAACTTCTTTCCTTTGTCCAATTTAATTCTTGAAAGCTTACCTAAAACTAGGTCTTTACCTGTCATCAGAAAGACATTGAGGAGATGACCACTTGGTTTCCTAAGGGAGGGCATTCTACAACCAGGGAGCAGCCAAAGAAAAGGTTCTCTTTTGCATCCTTTGTGGGCAGTGGGACATGCAGTATACAAATTAACATACAGTGATGAGGATGAGGATGCTGATAATACTAATTTCCTTAGGAGAGAAGCAATTGCCTAGTTTTCCCAAGAACATAATTTCCTTCTTAAATTAGATAGTGATAAGATATTGTGTGGTGCAAATGTAGCTAATTGTAGCTAAGAGTAAATATGCATAAATGAATCAGACTTGTCTATGTTTTTAATGTGCAATAGCTGTTTAATTCCAGGATTATTCTTACAGCTGTTTTCTTGTCCAGGAAACACAGGTCATCCTTTTCCATTTCCCTTTATTGTTACATTTTTTAAAAAGAAAAAAAATGTAAGCTCTTCTACTGTGAAAACACTTGATTTTAGTTGCTGGCCCCTCATTGAGACAAAAGTCTTCTTTCAAATTCCTGACTCCACTGATATGGTTTTCGGTATATGGCTTGGTCAGAGAAACTGGAAGGTTAGGCAGCAGCAAGAGCAGCATGGATTTTCCTGTCTTCAGCATGTCTCATAAAACTTCAAATTTCTAAATATTAAATAAGTGTTAACCTGAACTTTCTCAAATTTAAATAACCCACCCTTCAGTGGGGGTAAACATCTGTTTAATGGGGAGAAGTTCAATATGTAGGCATTAGACATGTGTGCTTGATCCTGGGGCTTCAGGGAGTTCTGGCGGCAAAGCTGAACAGTGCAGCTTTGTTTGAGGGAGATCAGGACCATGGACAGTTCATTTCAAGCTGGCCAGAGGGAGCTCAGCTGGCTACACAGACCCCTGGAGCAGCAGCTTTGAAATGTGGTTCCACCAATGGTCTGAATCACACTGAGAGATTAAGACATCTGACTCTCAGGCTTTGACCAGTTTTGTTTCAAAAGGCCCACGGGTTATAGAGCCCCCACCCATGCTGTTTGTAGGGTGGCACCTCAAAGATACTCTCCTGCTAAGTGTTCTGATAAGCAGATGGGCAAGACTTTGTCCTCTAGTTGTGTGGGTGAGGTCATTCTTTGTTCTTGGACTGTGCTGGGGAAAAAAATTGATCTTAAGCCACAACTCCCAGAATATCTCAGCTACCATGACCACTAGCTATAGTGGATTCTGGGGAGTTGCAGTCTAAAAAGTAACTCCTCCAAGCTCTGTTTCTGAGGTCCACCTCCTGTAGCAGACTCCAATTTAATTATGATACCTGAGGAGCTTCCTAAATCCTTGTGTTCCTCTTTCCTCATCAGCTTTCTCATCATACCGCCCTTCTGACAGATATATGGCTCGTGACATGAAATGCCCTGGCCTCCACATCCATGGCACCAAGAAGCTTGTTCTTACTCTTGATTTCAAAATTAATAACATTTTTAAAAAGTTTCTACTGGTTTTTCTTTCCTTTTTTTAAAAATCCACATGGAGGATTGTATATTTAGAAGAGGATTTTAATTAGATTTAAAAAAAAACAAAAAACAGGTATTTTAAGTAGTTTTAACTTTTTAAAACTAATATACTTTTAACATACAGCATTCTTGGTTTAATCCTGTTTTAATGGTGATGTCCTAGTTTATTGTGATTTTATACAGGTACTTTAAATTATTGTGAATCATTTTGTGATCATTTTTTTTGGGGGGGGGGTGAAAGGAACTAAGAAAAATGAAGTGCAGGATGTAGACCAGTTATTACTGGCATGCCTTAGTACTCTTCCCGCTCGACAACTATGTTTAAAATATTTTAAAAATATATATTCAAGTCAATTTCTGAGTAATGTGCATGAACACACTAAACACAGTTTAGGACATGGATATCACTATTTTTTTTTAGTTACCCTTAAAGGCGACTTTTCCCTTTAGGTATCATACACATGTCCTCCTTTCCATTTTATCTTCACAACAACCCTGTGAAGTAGGTCAGGCTGAGAGAGTCTGACTGTCAGTGGTGCCTCAGCTGCTGTAATGGTTCTCTGTGTGAACTTAATAACCCGGCTCTTCCATCTCCCAGTCTAACATTGAAAACACGACTCCACCACACATCATAGCTAATAGTTGTAATCCCCGGATGATGTCTAGAACTGGTAAAAATCGTGGGAATGTGGTAGGGAAACTCAAATGGTGCCAATGGCCACTGAAAATAAGGATTAAGCCTCAGAAAGAAGAGAAAGGGCCATCCTACTAAACAGACAGGTTGCTCACACAAATGAACTCCATTTGATTGGTTGAGAACCAGGCGAATATGTGAGCAGACTGTAGTGAAAAGCATCTACTACACACATAAATTCATTGCATGTTTATCAATCAAGGTTGAAGACAACCCAAGCTTTGATTTTAGATGACTATGTTTTTTTCTGGAATTTTCATCAGAATCATATCACATGGAGATGAAGGTGAAATCTTTCTTGGTCTAAAGGAAACCAGCAGATTCCCCAATCCCATGTGGCAATTGCTGTAGTGGCAAGAGTCCATTCACTGTGAGCAGAATGTTTCTCCCACAAGGCTAATTGGTACAGAGGGGCAGGTGGCTGGTAGAGGATTGTCATCAGGATTGTGACTAAGGAAGGGGTGGATCTAACCTCCGTTCCTCACATGCAGTGACTTTTACAAAAATCCCTCCTGTCACATCTGTGCTGTTTAAACAGATGTGAATGTTAATGACACAAGGAAAGTCTCATTTACTTTTGAACTCATAATGACATCAATGAGTGAATTTATAAGAAATGTCTATCTGCATTGTCAGATCATTGCAGGTCTCTCAGTTACATCGACAAGTCACTGTACACTTTTGCATCTTTTTAATGACTGATCCCAGGTACTGCACTCTCCAACTGCTTGGGAGCTGTAGTCCAAAACATTACTAGCATTTCTGAGCTCTGGGATGGTGACAACAATTATTGATCGGAAAATCTGAATTAAAGTTATCTTCTTTCAAAGGAAAAAAAAGTTCTCTCTTGAACTCTGCTTATTGGATTCAAGGCCTCTCTGGGTGGTGAAGTTGAATTCAGGGCTGGGCCAAGATATTTTGCTGCCTGAAGTGAAGACCAAGCTGGTGCTCCCTACTCCATGGAAAGAAACTGACCACACTGGCCTCTAAATCATAACACTCTTGATAGAACAATATGCTTCTTTGCCCCTGAGGAAAGCCAGCAGGTCTAGTGGGTGCAGGCCCAGATGCATGACAAACGGAACTCTCTCTCTGCTCCCTGACCCATGGCACCGGATGCCTGAGGGGCTGCTTCCTTCAGCTTATAAGACACACTGGCTCTCACTTAATTGGTCATATAGAACCAGGCTCTGAAATACTGCCCTGCAGTAGAACTTGTCTCAAACTAAGATGAAGAGTGTGACAACAATGTCTAAAGTCCATGATTATCAGTTCAACGCTGTTTTGTTCATTGGAACAAACAAGGGCTCCAATAGTCTATATACAGAGCCAGTTGGGTTACAACTCAGATCTCCCATTTTAAATTTGCTTCAGAGTAATTTTTCTTGATTTCCATGGCAATTAAGCAAACTTATATGTGCTTCTGGTCATACCTCAAGCTTGAATCTTGCTTTTGGTTTGGAAAACTCTGATGTCTTAATATCCACAAAGTGTCCAAGCTTTTTGCTTGCAATTCAGATATGAAATCTCAGATTTTTCTGGCATGGGTTCTTCAGTGACTATGGCTAACAAAAGTACAACAGACTCCCTCCCTGCCTCTTTTTGGAGGGGGTGGATGGGCGGGATGGAACACAAACCACCATTATTGCTTTCTGAGATAAGGTAGTAGAATAGTGGGCAATTGAAAAGCCTGGTGATAAACATCTAAATGTGAGGGCAGGATGAGAATATGCACTTTCCCCCAGCCATGCCTATTCTGCTCTGTGTGTGTGTGTGTGTGTGTGTGTGTGTGTGTGTGTGTCATCTAGTTCTGTAATTAGGATTGCATTCAGAAAACGCGAACAAAGTTGGTATTCTTTTCATAATACCAACCTTCTTCCCCTCCCTCCCTCCCTCCCTCCCCCTCCCCAAATCTTTGCATTGCTGCATGAAACTTTTGGCTCCAGCTTTTCCCTGTTCATTAGCCATGCCAAAAATTTTAATCTAACACCACTGTTAAAGAGTGGCAGGCTTCCAGGGAAATATATCAGCCAGGCTTATTAATTTCATGCCAAGTGCTGGAGGCGTGAATGTAGAGAACGCTGTTTGACTTTGGATAATAGGAATCAGGCAGCTTAAAGGCAGGGGATAAAGATCAGGAGCCTGAGGTCTCTAGGGGAGGAGCAGGTGCAGGCTTCAAGCAGGGCCTGTAGGCCCAAAGGAGCCCCCTATGCTTAAAACAATCTGCAAGGCTTTTTTCTTCTTCTTTTTCTTTTTCTTCTTTTTTTTTAATTTGGCATGTGCCTCTCACAGCTTAACAGACCGCTGCTCCACAAAGAGAGGTAAACAGAGAAAGGGAAATTAAAAAGGGAAGTCCCCTGACAGACAAAAACAAATTAGGGCAAACAAATTACACAGAGTCAACAAATAAACAAGGGAACATCTGTGAATATATTTCTTGGATTTTCAGATCCTGAAGCAACCTGAGTAATAGTGTTGGGATGTACGGGGAGGGGGGGGAGGTTTGGGAAGGGGAGAGGACAGCCTAAACGGAGAAAGTCCCCTCTCCTCATCCCACCTTTTGGAAGGTGGGACAGAAAATTGACAGAAAAGAGAATGGTCACTGTCCAGCCAAGGATGAGCTATAAGTTTTGTTCCACTGAAGGCAGCGGAGTGGGAGCTGCGTGGGAATGGCTGAATCCCAATTTATTTCCATGGGATTCGTTACAACTAATTTCTTTGTTGGGCTTTACCAGACTGAATATTCTCATTGACATGACTGCTCCCGATTTGAGATATTATGATTTTTAGACCCCTCCTACTGACGTAGAATTCCTTCCTCTCCAATTCACAGCTGCTTGAACCAATATGAATAGAATCTAGGCTTGTATGTTATTTCTATACATCACTCAGACACATGACATTAATGTGAAGATAAAAGCAAACATCCATAAATGCGTACCAAATAACCTTTTAAGAGGAACAGGAAATATGCAGACCTTGAGTCTACCATGGAGGCTCTCATCACAAACTGATGTAAAATTTGAAAAAAATGTTAGCTATTAGTTACATCTAGAATTTCACTGTACCCTTCTATCCATGACATATATTTCACGTATACATTTAAGTGAGCATTATGAAGTCCTGTGGGCTTAAAACATATTTTTAATTAAAAAAACCCATAAAAGTTTGGGAGTCTTGTGTTTGGATTTATCTTTTTTCACAACTGACCCAGTCTTCATTTAACAATCTAGATGAGGACTGTAGTGGGAAAGGAAGGATCATTCCTGCACCATTTCTCCTATAATGTTCGTATGTTTGCATCTACATCCTCCCTCCCCCACCTCTCTCTCTCTCTCTCTCTCTTCTTTATATGTGTGTGTGTGTGTGTGTGTGTGTGTGTGTTTGTGTGTGTGTGTGTGTCTTTTTGAAACTATGCAGCTTGTGATTACAAATGGAATAATATTCATCTGCATGATCTTCAACACGAAAATATTTAATGTAAGTAAATACCCTCCATGCATAAAAAGGTCTAGGCCAAATCTCTAGTTCCCAGTAACACTGCTATATATAAGCAAGGATTATGTGATGAGAAGAGAAAATATATTCAGTCACAGGTGACCTACTCAAATGACACATGCATCAGTTATGCTCACTTAGAGTGCTATAACACACTCTGCATGGAGTAACCTTTAAGGGTAACCCAGAAGCTGTAATAGGTACAAAATGCTTCTGGAAACTGGGTGCTCAGATTATATTACTCTATTTTCTGTTCTTTATATTGCTTCCCTATTAGTTTTTGGACCCAAGTTAAGGTGCCAGTTTGGGTCTTTAAAAGCATAAATTATTTGAGGCCACACTATCAGGAAGGCCTGTCTTCACCTGTTTAAATAAGCCTGCCTAAGATGTAAGACTGGTGTTGGTGACATGGTCTTCTGGTCCACCAGTAGGAATTGTAGGGCAGGCAATTGCTGGGGTCAGGGCTTTCTTGGTGGTGGCCATGTAACTTTGGAAATCTGTCCCCAAGAAGATAATTAGGGCACCATATCTGATGGCTTATAGAAAAACACCAAATGCATCTTTATTCTGGTCTTCATTTGGTACTTGAAAAGTTTTCTTTTTTTTACATTTTTATTTATTTTCTACACTAAATTACATGAAACAAATATATTCATTGTCTCCTGTCATGTTACCGCATCAGTCACAGTTTTCCCCAACATTTCAGCCCAATATAATTCATATTTCCCTTCCCAGCTTAAATAAGCATACTTTCATACTTAGTTTCCTTATCATCTCATCTATATTCTATCTATCTTTACTTACATCTATTTTTAATACAAAGAATATAGCCTTTCTAATCCAAGTCTATTCAAACTCGTTGTTTAGCTTTTCAATACTAAGCCATATAGGAGAGATGTTAGCTTATAACAGTATATATATTCTATATATCATCTACAGTATATTTACCTATTCTTCCAAAGAATGCTTAATTTCAGCAATCATCACTAATTCAAGTTAATACTTTATGGGCTATTATAAGACAGCTACCCCCTGGTCTGTATGTTTCACTTTATGCATAGAAGTTCTTGTTTATACCTAACTGCCTCAATTCTTTTAAAAATCTAATAGATTAATATTTATTTATATATCAAGTTCTTGTTTATACCTAACTGCCTCAATTCTTTTAAAAATCTAATAGATTAATATTTATTTATATATCAGGCTTATCTTCACATTTCCATTTTCCGTTTCCCATATCATACCAATTAACTAGTGGCCTTAGACAATCAAAACACACAATACAGTTTTATATATATAATAAATTTGGCATACCTAAAGATTTATCCTGCATCAATCTTGTTGTTTTTGTATGTAGATTAAGATCAGCTGTCTGTTTAAATACTCCATAAATGGGATTTAAAACAGTTTGCTATAATTTTAAATAAGAAGGAACACGTTTAAAAACCAAAATATTTTAATATTAAAGCATAGTTAATAATTCTAATTATGTGCTTTTGAGTCAATTCCAACATATGACAATCCCTTCAATGGTTTTATTGATGTAGAGTACCTATTTATTTATTTATTTATTTATTTATTTATTTATTTATTTATTTAT
>JAHTLZ010000122.1:9519425-9531863 GCA_023846285.1 Phrynocephalus versicolor
TATTTATTTATTTATTTATTTATTTATTTATTTATTTATTTATTTATTTATTGTATTTGTATACCATGCCATCTAAATTGAAAGGTATACAAAGTATGACTTAACAATAACCAAACATAAAGAACATAAACCAAAAATACACATTAATTTGAAGCTACGAAATACAAAATTAATAACAATCTAAAACAATAAAATTAAGCTCACAAACCAAAAATCATGGAACAGTCAGACATATCAAGAGGTGGTGGAGGAAATTTTTTAGATCTAGATGATGAAAAGATCAAGAGTCAGGGAAGGCTCCTTGAAACAAGCAAGTTTTTAACAAGTGTTTAAAAATTTTAAGTGTAGGAGTCGTACGTATTTCAAGGGGCAGCTTATTCCAGAGCTGAGGGGCCACCACTGAGAAGGCCTGATTTCTGGTTGTTGCCTTATGGGCCTCCCTCGGTGTTGGCACCCTCAAGTGCCCAGCTTGAGAATATTGGGTGGTCTGGGCAGTTCTATTTGGGAGAAGCCGTTCTGACAGATAACGTGGTCCCAAACTGTTAGGGCTTTGTATGTTAGCATTGGAACCTTGAAATCGGTGCAGAACTGAATTGGCACCCAGTGCAGAGTGTCTGGAACAGGGATAATGTAATACAGTGGAACCTTGTATAAAGAAATTAATTAGTTCCAAATGAAATTATGTTAAGCAAATTTTCCTTTATACAAACTTCCCATAGGAATGCACTGAGAGCAGAGTAATCCCATTTTTATGTTGTACGGATTTGCCCCATAGGCAATTATGTTAAGGAAATTTCCCCTATCTCCAGAATTGTTTATGGTGTACAGATTTTATGTTATAGAAACAGTTTGTTATACGAGGGTCCACTGTAGTATCTTTTTGTCCCTGTTAGTAATCTGGCCACTGTACTCTGCACTAACTGCTGCTTCCACACCAACCTCATAGGCAGCCCCACGTAGAGTGCATTACAGTCATCTCATCTCAAGATTGTGAGTGCATGGACCAGTGTGGTAAGAGCCCCAAGGTCAAGGAAGGCCTGGGCAATCCTGTGTAGGTGGAAATGTGCTGACCGGGCCACCAAAGCCACCTGGGTTTCCATCGAGAGTGCTAGGTCCAGTTGGATGACCAAACTGCAGACCTCATCCTTCATGGAGAGAGTCACTCCCCTGAATAAGAGGGAGCTTACCAAACCACAGATGCTGGGGTGTGTGTGTCCCACTTGAAGGACTTCCATCTTGCCCATGTTCAACCTAAGCCTGTTTGCCCCCATCCACTCCAATACAGCATCCAGGTAGTGCTCCAGTTATGGAACAGCATCCATTACAGATGGTAAAATGTAGATCTAGAGCTCGGTGTCATCCACATATTGGTGACACAAAGCTCTGTACCTCCTGATGATCCTTCCCAGTGGCCTCATGTAGATATTAAAGAGGATGGGTGAGATGATCAACTCCTGTGGCTCCCGACAATTGGAGGACCACGGGATAGAGGTCATCTCACCCAGCTGAACTGTATGGGGACAGTCCTCCAAGAAGGATTGGAACTATGCCGAGGTAGGCCACCAATATCAATCTCAAAGAGCCTCCCCAGGAGGATACCATGGTTGACAGTATCAAAGGCCACTGAGAGGTTGAGAAGGACCAGCAGGGATGTTCTGCCCCTGTCAGACTCCTTCAACAGGTCATTGTGCAGGGTGAGCAGAGCTGTTTCCATACTGTGACGTGGCCTGAATCCCGATTGAAATGGATCAAGGGCATCAGTCTCATCCAGGATTTCCTGAAATTGATCAGCCACTACCCTCTCCAGTACCTTGCTCATGAATGGGATATTAGCGATGGGCTGATAGTTGTTAATTTGGTCCTCCACGACATTCAGTTTCTTCCGAATGGGCCTGATGAGTGTCTCCTTGGGGGCAGGGGGGACCTAGAAGTCGTTTCCTTTCCCTTCTTCTGGGTGGTGTTTTGTGACTGGGTTATTTGATGAAGTCCACGCAAGCTAGCTTTCCCTCTCCTTGACAGGTACGGTGGGGAATCAAACTCCTAGTCTATAGCTCCATTGCTAGGTACCCAAGTCACTGAGCCATCCAGACAGCTGAAGCATAATAATTAAACAATAACATTAGAACTTAATCAGTTCTGAACTAAAGCAAATTTAAAGTGCACCCATAATGAAAATGTAGCTCCCCCCTGTGCACCTATTTCTTCAGCTGCCAATAGGTTGCTGAAAGCTTGTCTAAATAAACAGGCTTTAGTGGAAGGACCGGAGGATGGAAGCCAGGATGTCATCATTTGAAAGACAGTTCCAGAGTTTGGGAGCAGCCATAGAGAAATAATTTATTTTCCCATGATGTCTCCCACTGAAAGTTTTATCATGATAATTGATAATATTCTTACTGTTAATTAATAAGATCTTACCGTTAAACATTTAAATGAATGAATAGATGAATGAACAACACTGTCGTACAACACTAGAACTAGGGGGCACTCCATGAAACTTTTGGGCATCTAGGTCTCAAACAAATAAGAGAAAGTACTTTTTCACCCAGAGGATCAGTGGTCTTTGGAACTCCCTGACAGAAGTGGTGGTGACAGCTGTCAGCCTTGACAGCTTTAAGAAAGGATTAGACAAGTTCATGGAGAACAGGGGTATCAATGGCTATGTTTATGGATGCCTAAGGACAACCTCCGGGTTGGAGAGATAGGCAGGATATCTCTCTACGCCCTTTGCATTTCGTAAGGAAATGAGGCCATCTGCTTGGGAATACCCTGAAGCAAATGGTGAGTCTGCTGTGTGAGACAGGATGCTGGACTGGATGAGCTGTGACCTGTTCCAGCAAGGCTGTCTTATATTCTTATGAATGAATGAATGAATGGTGTGAGCAGACACACTGTAGTAGTTTGTGTTCAACTAGGCTTCAGGCAAGGTAGTTGGCAGCCAGAACAATTAGGGTGTTCACTGAACTTGATGAGAGAATAAAGACTGCAACTCCATGAACGTCATCCACTTACAGCCACCCAGTTGTCATGTCAGAGAGACCTTTGGGGGGGTGCAACTTACTCTAGGCACTCACAAAGCAAAGGGTTCTCTGCCTTGGCTACCATTTGTATCATTGGCCCCTGTCCTGATTGTGCCACATTGCTCATCATAATAGGGCATGGTTTCATAACAAGAGGAAATATCATATTTGTGTATAAGATAATACAGAATCTCCTCATATAACTGGGACATAAAAGCCACTCAATCGTTCACTACCCATTTGGAGGTAGCCCCATAAGAAAAATTGTGAGCCAGTCTACCCCACCCCCACCAATACACACACAGTGGGATTGTTTTTGTCATGCAAAGTAATAGTTTTTCCAGTGAATACTTGTCAACCATGAAGATCATTGTGTGGAGAGCCTTTACAAAGTGATAAATCTACCCTCTTTAAGCCTGTTCCTTAGTGTGAGCAAAGCAGAAACAAAGTTTAAGTCTGGCTTGCCCCCTCTCTGCCCACCTGGATACTGAATATATAGATCTTCTTTGGCTCTGATGAAGTGCATATTTTACATAACTATGTGAGAAAGCTGCCCAGTGTGGCCAGCCTCCCAGAGTGTCCTGTCGGCCGGATGGGCGGCGTATAAATCTAATAAATGAATATGCTGGTCAGTGACCGTAATAAAGACTTGTACTGTATTGTCATAAATGAAATGAAACAGAAAGAACACATTTGAGACTTAAGGGATT
Organism: Phrynocephalus versicolor; assembly: GCA_023846285.1. Classification (NCBI taxonomy): domain Eukaryota; kingdom Metazoa; phylum Chordata; class Lepidosauria; order Squamata; family Agamidae; genus Phrynocephalus; species Phrynocephalus versicolor. Next base: position 9,523,153 of record JAHTLZ010000122.1, read on the forward strand.
ATTTAAAGCATCAGGGAATATTCGGTCTGGTAAATGACAGGTTAAATTATTTTTGTTCCCTCGGTGAAAGGTTTGCAGGCTGTAACATGCTTGGAGGGAGGAGTCTGCTCATTGACTAGGTCCATGGTTGGGCTGGAAGAGCATCAAGGCCAGTCATGATAAGGTGAAATAATTCTTCAATCCCTAGGCAGTAATAGTGAAGTTAAGATTGGCCTGGACCAATTAGCTACAAGATTTGTTGAAAAGAGAGAAGGAACAGGGAAGGCTTTAAGCAGGACAGGATCCTGTGGTCATTGTCACAGAAAGACAATTGAGACTAAGCATGGAAAGAGTAAGTGAATGTGATGGCCCACCTAAGATTTCTAAGCCAGGCGAATAGTTTTCTGTGACAATTGACTTGGGAAAGGTGTAGGATTTCCTTGTTTCCATGTAAGGAAAAAAAATTAATCACACTCATCCTTCTGATGCAGTCTAGAGCAAGGAGGCTTTGGAAGGCAAAATGTTGGTCACATGTGGTCCATGTATGGAACCATTCTTCTGCATGGCTGCAGTTCTTTGCACTCATGCAAGGGCACTTGTCAGTGGGCATCAGAAGAACCCCAGTATGCCCTCTACAAGGATGCATGCCATGGCCCTGCAAAACAGAACACTGAAAGCCCTCCTCCCCAGGGATGCAGTTTGTCCTAGGATCAGCCCTGCCTGCACACACAGCAGAGTGAGATGGGAGTCTCCTGAACTGTACTGGAGACCACTTTGTCCCTCAAGAAGGCAGCTGAGGACACAAGTTTAAAATATCACAGCAAGATCTTGCCACAAGTCCAAAACAAAGCTGTGCTGCCTGGGCATCCCGTTTGGAGGATATGAGAGTCATAGTTTAGCTTCTGAACTTTTGCAAGATTTTGCACACCTGAACTTAGAAAAAATAAATAAAAGAACAGCAACCTAGAGCTGTCGGAATTTTTCAGCCGACATGGCTGGGTGTTTAGTCCCCCAGACTAGCCTTCACCTGCCACCTGAAGTAGTACAACAGACCCTGCCACCTTCAGATCTTTCCCACTACATTAGTCAGGGCTGAGCAATACTCACGGCCTTGCACTTTCATGACTATGATTCAACCCTCAAAGAATCCACGAGTGGGAGGTGGTGAAGAGAATGCTAGATTATGTCTGAGTTCAAGTGCTGTCCAGCAATGGAGCTCAGGGCTGTCCCTTAGAAAGTTGCAGCGCTCTTGGCCAGTTTTTTTCCACCTCATCCATTCTGCCCTGAGCTCCTCAGAGGAACCATGGTGCATACTTGTACCTATGATACAAGACATGTTCTTTGTGCATACAGAGAATGTATATTTTTGCCACTGATTCACTGCAGTCAGACCTTATTATCGTGCACAGATAAGGGCTTCCAGAAGAACATGTTCAAGGCACTGCCAAAACCTCTGAAACCTCTGTATTTAGAAATGTAGTACCTCTCTAGATGAAAATAGATATAAATGTATGTCTATCATATATTGAGCTAGACAAATAGATTTTAGTAAAAGGAGGAATCAAGATTAAATGGGATAGCTTAATATTGTAGTTTGTCATTTTCGCTTTTTGTACTAGATGAAAATGGAGATAAGTAACAATGAATACAATGATGGGAAAGAAACATGTAAATTTGGAATATTCTAAGCACCTGGGCTGAAATATTAGGAAAATATATGTATTTGAAATATTCAACATGACAACACACAAGCACAGTATTTGTTTTAACTTTTTATGTTCAGAAAATTCAATAAAATATTTTTTTTAAAAAAAGAAATGTAGTACCCCTTTTGCCATGGAATTACCTTGTCGAACATAAGATGCTGGGAGCCCACCAGCGCCATCTGATTATTAAAAGTATCAATTACGACAATTTTGCATACTAAGAAGTCTTACAAAAATAGTAAGCTGCCTTACAGCCCTTATCACGTTCATTTTCTTGGAAGGTTTACTCTTTATTGCATCTAGAACAGCCATGCTGTACAGAGCACATTCACTACTCTTATCTTTTGGCTGCTTGAGTGGAAGTGAATAATTTGCCCATATTTACAGACATCTCTCTTTCAGACTAGTCATTATCGGAGGCTAAAGGGTGACTAAATGAAAAATGGGACACTGTTTGGAGGCCTTTCAAGTGCCTCATCAATGTGACTCGTTATGATGATATCTTTAGATGCATCGCTGCTCGAGAGTTTGGTGCTGGGGGCTAAATCTTTACCCCAAGCCAAGGGCTGTGTTGCGGCTGCCTCTTGCTGCAAAAAGTATGCAATACCCAGAATACCAAATGTTTATTTTTAACCCACTGTAATCTCACCTGCTCCTTTTCTGAGAGCATTGGGCTGCTTCACAGTTCAAAGTTTAAAGGCTGGATCTCCCCTTTCCCCTTGTAAGTGGATCAGTGAACACCTAATGCCTTTGGAAGTATAGTGGCATGCATCACTAGAAAGGAAGACAATGGAGAGTTCCCCTCTGCATGAAATGGCATGCAGCAATTTATGGGTACATATGCAACATTAGAAATGACTTCTTTAGAAATTTTAGCCAAATTACAATCCACGTCCGTCAGTTGGGGCAGACTCTGACCCAGTAATCTGTGTGTCTGCTGAGGCCACTATCTAGGGGCTGACTGGTGACCAACCATTTCAAAACCTTTTAAACCAGACACAGACTGGGCGGTCCTCTAATTGTAGAACACCTTCAAACAGGGGATTGCTTTCTGACAGCATTTAGAATAGAGAACCATCCTCACCCTCATTTGCTCACCCTTATTTATACTTGTGATCACCCTATAAGAAGTCCTGCTTGCATTTGTGATTCCAATGCGTTTGAAGGCTACTGTCAACCGCGTCCTACTTCCACGATGATGGTCCAAATGGCTTGGTTTTCTCTTGTAGCAGTCCCTGCCTTTTACTTTAGATGGCATGGCATGAAGCTTGGGTACCATAATTCTGGGATCATGCCCACCCACCCCCCCAACTTCTTCATTCCTGGTACAGAATAAAAATGCAAAAAGCAAAGCAAAGTGTTCTGCTTATATACCGCCCCATACCACTTCAAGTAGTCTCTGGGCAGTTTACAGTTTAATCATCCAGGCTACACATTGCCCCCCCCCCCGCCCCAGCAAGCCAGGTACACATTTTACCAACCTCGGGAGGATGCAAGGCTGAGTCAACTATGAGCCTGCTACCTGGGATTGAACCCCAAGTTGTGACCACAGTTTTTCCTGCAGTACAGGCATTTAACCACTGTGCCACAGGGCACAGCTGGAGATGCCTTCTGGAAGAAAAACCTGCATAGGCCAGGCATGCATGCTGTCCTCAAAGTTGTCACTTCCATGTTAAAAAACATGAGGGCTAACCCTTTCCACTCATATACACCTGCCTCATGGTGACTTAAAAGAATTTTTTTCTTCCTGTATACAAAAATGTTAAGTCAGGAGTGAGCAATGGGTGGTCCTCCAAATGCATTGTACTACTCCCATTATCACCAGCTACTGTCACAAATAATGGGGGAAAATGGGTAAGGGAGTCAAGGATCATCTGCAGTGCCACAAGTTGCACATTCCTGGTTACTGAAAGAATGGCCAAGTAAAGCATATGCTTAAGATGTTGGGAGATGTTCCCAATGGAACCAGGGAATATGAGCAGGAAACCTATTAGCTGCTACTGCACATTTTTCACTTCTTAGGGGAAAATAATCTTCAGAAATATAACCTTGCAGCTGTAAACATATGTCTGAATAATTATTCCGGCTTGATACATATAAAAAGCCCTCCTCTGCTAGTGCCTCCAGATTTTAATTTAGCATTCTCTCCACAGCTACAAAGGGCAAGGTGGATGATTGCAAGGGCAATGCTTCAAGGGCTATCTTTATTTGCATGAACGAGTAACTGGAAAGCACACAAATATCTTTAAGTAGATTCCGTCTGTCACTGACAGCAATCTAAATAGAACTACAGTTGTGTGAAATTCTTTGCTGTACACACACACACACACACACACACACACACACACACACTTTTGAAACCCTGGAAAAGTGGAACTATTAGTTTACAGTGCAGACACGGAAAGTTACTTTGTGGGACTATCTCTTCCAAAATCCCCCCACCAAACACACAACAGACAAAATGGCGAATTACCTAAACAAGCACAAGAGCTTCCTCAAGAAAGTTTTTGCTGCCCGAAGCAAAGCAAAAGTTGACTTCTGTTCCATGAACCAGGACGAGTGTGTGTGTGTGTGTGTGTGCCTCACGCCAAAGTATTTGGGCAGAGACTTCCTTTGGCCTGATCACAAGCTGCCCTTGTTCCGTTCTATGTACAAAATGAACACTTGAATCTTGATTCAGCAAGGGGATGATGAGACATTTTCTTCCAGTGCCCCGAAGGCAGCTTAGGGGCCTCAGGGCTTGCCATATGGCACTCAACTCTCTGTTTCAAATCTGCTGTCGCTTCTTCCATCTGCCAGCTTGCCTGACCACCTCTCTCTGCCTGAAGGAAGGGCAGTTTAAAAGCCTGGGCCAATCAGAAGCTAAAGCCTGGCAATCTAAATTAAAGCAATGTAGACATGAGGTAAGTTCACTTTAGCAAGGACATTCCAAAACCAGAGTGTGATCATCACTGCTACACATCTGACAAGAATAGCGTTCAGCATGTTGGCACATAGTGAAGATCCTCAACAGATGATTTAATGCAGGCATCTTGTACCACCCACATATTTGTGGGGCTGCATCTCCCATTGTTTCCCAGTTCCCACTGTTGGCTGTGGCAGAGAGTGATTACACTTCAATGTCTGGACAGCCACATGTCGCCATTTCTGCTTTAAAGGTACAGGTAGACTGTTGTGGTATTGTGATTCTGTGTGTAGAAGTCTTGCATTGGTCTGTTTAGGTGTGTGAAGGGTGACTTGTGTCTCTTATAACCCTTCATTATAAGGCTCTCAGGGGGAACCATGTACATCTCCTGGCATAGTTCTACCTGCAGTGGACATGGGTTCTTGTTTACTGTTTATTCGGAAGCTAAGCAGGGTCGGCCCTGGTTAGTACTTGGATGGGCGACCACCAGGGAATACCAGGTACTGTAGGCACCTAGAGTAGGAGCTGGCAAGCCACTCCAGTATTCCTGCCAAGAAAACTCCATGGACATGGGGTCACGAAGAGTTAGTCACGACTGTATGACACAACAACAACAACAATTTATTTATTTAAAATATTTCTATCACACCTTTCACCCCAAAAAGACTCAAGGTGGCTTACGTCATAAAGCAGCACTTAAAAGTGAAAAAAAAGATATGTACAAATATTGAACAAGTATTATATTAAAGTAGTACTAATGTTGATATTAAAGCTTATTTAAAACACAGCACAGTAATGCATTTGAATCCCCCCTCAAACCACCAGTCAATTGCCACATAAACCAACAAGAACCACAACACTGGCTTCCAGACTTGAGAGCGAATAAGCAGTAAACAAGAGATTTTGATTATTGTTTTAAATCTCCAGGCCCAACCCTGGTGGTAGCTAGAATGAAGTGACTGCTTCAGAGAGGAGATCTGGGATATCAGGAAAGGGCAGCAAATGATTGGCTATCCTACTCATTATTTTATTGTCTTGGAAGAGAGCTGCATGTAAGAATGTCACCTCACGTGCCAAAATAATTTTCACTGGCTTTTCACTGGCTTTTCACTACAAAATAATGCAGGGCTCTTCTCCCTCTCACAAAATACCAGAACTAGGGGACATGCACTCAAATTGAGGGCTGGCGGAGTAAGAACAGACAAAAGAAAATATTTTTTCACCCAGCGCGTTGTTAGTCGGTGGAACTCCCTGCCACAAGATGTGGTGATGGCATTCGGCCTGGATGCCTTCAAAAGGGGATTGGACAGATTCCTGGAGGAAAAGTCCATCACAGGTTACAAACCATGATGGAGATGTGTAATATCCAGGCTTAAAACCGGGGTACTCAAGGACCAGATGCAGGGGAGTGGTAGCAAGAGACAGATATATAGTCTCGTGCACTCCCAGGTACATCTAGTGGGGCCACTGTGAGAGACAGGAAGCTGGACTAGATGGGCCTTTGGTCTGATCCAGCATGGCTCTTCTTATGTTCTTATGTTCTTATGTGTACTACGAACCTTCCCTCAGCTGATGGTGAGTGGGTATTTTTCTTCTCGGTTCAGGAAGCCATAGATGTTAGGCTGGTCATGAGACATCCACCTTCTAACCCACCTTTGATCTTACCACAGGTTTGGCTAAATTCTTGAAATGTGTAAGCTTATTATTGCAGGCAGCTCGTGACCACAGTAGCCCACCTCTCAGCCTGGCACTTAGATATCCTCTCCCTAATTGCACCCCCCCACACACACGCTGTCCTCACAGGTCAGTCCATGTGCTAACCCTACTGATTGCTAAAGCACGACCCCTTGGCTTGTGACATATGTGTGGAGGAGATTTTGCATTGCATTCTTCTTATGTGTGATGAAGTAACAGCTGGATGTAGTGGGCGGTTTTGTCTTTTGTATTATGCATCAAAGTATTACTCAAAGAAGTGCCTTTGTTCTGCGCATGCTGCATGTTCGTCATCGCACTGTGCCTAGAAATTCTTTGTTTCCCCTTGCATGTCTGCTATTTTGGAGGAACAGAAGAGCGCACACCTGGGATGACCACATGCAAATGTGTGTGCGTACACGCCTGAGCCTGTGCGTGTGCCTGTGTGAGCTTTCCAGGAGATGGAGGCCTCGAGCTATTGTATGATTATTTAACATTTCAAAGGGCTTGACTGCGGAGGTCTAGATAGGTCTCGTGCCAAGCTGGTCGTGGGCAAAGAGGATGCGAGCCAGTTTCCAAATATTTCTGGCTCTGTTTGAGAGGTGGGTGGTTGTGGCAGCCCTTTACTCTTGGATTCGATGTCCAAGAGCATTGGAATTAATACCAGTGACCCTTCTAGCCACAAGAATGTGGCTGGGAGTGGGTGGTGGAGTCAGGAATCAGGATCATTCTGAGCCCATGACAGTGGCGCCACTGTTCAGAACGGCAAGTCCTAATCAGCCTTCAAATATTTCATCTGAGCCTGAACCATTACTTGTTCATCACGATGCTGTCTGTGTGTTTTGTACCAGCAGCTCCACTTTCAGAGAGGAAAATGAATCCCAGTCGAGATGCCTTTGCAAGGCAGGAGCAACGGCACAGCATCGGAGAATATCTTTTTGTTTCCTGTAAAGCCAGTGATCTGGGATTTGATCTGTGATGAGGCTAGAGGGGAATGGAAATGGGGCTCTGCCCCCCCTCACTTTAGTTTGGTTTGGAGGTGGGCAAGAAGGGTGGCTGCTGGATATAGTTTGAGCCTGAGGCAGGGCAGCACCTCATTTGCTCAATTACCGCTGCTCAAGTAAACTAAATAGACCATAAGAACATAAGAACATAAGAACATAAGAAGAGCCCTGCTGGATCAGGCCAAAGGTCCATCTAGTCCTGCTTCCTGTATCTCACAGTGGCCCCACCACATGCTTTTGGGAGCGCACGGGACTAGATATCTGTCTCCTAATACCACTCCCTTGCATCTGGCCCTTGAAGTACCCTGGTTTTAAGCCTGGTGATTACACATCTCCCTCATGGTTTGTAACATGTGGTGGACTTTTCCTCCTGGAATCTGTCGAATCCCCTTTTGAAGGCATCCAGGCCGAATGCCATCACCACATCCTGTGGCAGGGCGTTCCACAGACTAACAACGCGCTGGGTGAAAAAAATATTTTCTTTTGTCTGCTCTTACTCTCCCAGCCCTCAATTTGAGTGTATGTCCCCTAGTTCTGGTATTTTGTGAGAGGGAGAAGAGCACAAACACACAAAGACACAAACACACAAAAGCAAAAACCAGCACATACACCAGTGAATGCAGCCTTACTCTAGCTTCCCTGGTAAACTGTAAAGGAAACAGACTCCCCCGCCCTCCAAAGGTCATAAGTGTCTCATCATCCTAGATTTAATGGTAGAAATACACATTATCTGGAATACCAGAGAAACAGATGCCTACATTGAGGCCTCCAGAATGCGGGACCTATTCAGGCAAACCTGTTTTTGCTTTTGATGCGAGGAGTTATTGCTGATCACAGATTGCATCTTTGAGACCCATCCCTACACGTTTGCTCTCCTGTAGTCTTGCAAAGTTGTGTTGTCATGTTCCCGTCTCGCTGTCATAACATTGGCTTGCCTCTGCCGCCCCATCAGTACACTCCATTTGAAGCTTTGATGGGCTGACAGATGAAGCTTTACGGTTCCAACAGTGAGTCATCCCTACAAGGCATGAAGTTACCCATTTCCCCTCTTGCTAAACATATTGTGGGAAGCTGGTACGCTACACATAACAAAAAATGTGTGCTGTCAAAGAAGTTCCAACCTATGGTAAGTTACCATTTCCAGGGTTTTCTAGGTTTAAGGTATTCAGAAGTCGCTTACTGGTCTCTCACTGAGCAATCCATCCAGCTACACCACACATGGTTCTATAGCTGTATATATTATACTACTCTCAGACTTTCTCAGATCAAATGGGAGCCTTGTGGTGCAGGGGGTTAAATGGCTGTACTCAAACCAAAACTGTGCTCACTATCTGGAGTTCAATTCCAGGTAGCCAGTTTAAGGTTGAGTCAATCTTCCATCCTTCTGAGATTGGTAATATAAGTACCCAGCTTGCCTGGAAGGGG
>JAHTLZ010000122.1:9531873-9550678 GCA_023846285.1 Phrynocephalus versicolor
TGTGTGTGTGTGTGTGTGTGTGTGTGTGTGTGTGTGTGAATTGTACTGTCGTGCTTCTTGCACAATCAAAGAACGTCCATTGCCAAGTGGATTTTGCTTTTTGATCTGCAGATTCTTCCGAGCCACTGTAACGCAACCTCACAAGAACATTTGCACAAAACTCTCTTAAACATTTATCACAATTATATGAATTTTATAAGCTTTTCTGCATTCATTGGGGCATATTCTCAAGCAAGTATGCACAGGACTATAACCCTAGCTTATTTAGCCTCAGGGAGTGGTCCATCTAATATTATCATCACTTTTATTCTTTCAAACATTCCTGAGGTTTGAACAGCCATTGCAATGGGATGGTGGTGCTGGTGCCGGAGAGAGAACAGGTTCCGGGTGGATGTATTCTTTCAGTGCACAGGTCCAAGCTATATCCCTGTTTTTGAACTTGCTGTGATAATGAGAAAGTTCTTCTTGGTCTCTGGAGAATTTGCCTGACCGTCCCATTTTGCTTTCCTGCTCTGATCAGTACAGTTCTGACTGGCATACTTCATTTTAGGTTGAGGATCATGTATCTAAGGTTGTACATGCATTTGTTGTTGTGTTATTGTAACAAGGGTAAAGCCAGCTGTTACACCATCTCACTCTCAGCTACACACTGAAAAACTGTTGCTGATACTTTTAAATAAATAATGACATGGAATCTTAAAATCATTGGTGGCTTTCCTGAATGATCCAGAGACCTGAACATACAAGTCTTGTCCAGCAGAAAATGTTGAAGTTTAGTTTGAAATAGACCTTCCCCAAACCCTTCCCAGGCTGTGCTGTGGTTAGAGGCATTGCGAAAGCCTAAAAGGAGATTCAAAAGCTTGCTATGGCTTTTAAGGACTAACCTATCATGGCGTCTGCTGCTCCTTTGAATCTACTTTACTGACAAGTTCTGGGGAATACAGGGAATTCCTTCTCTTTGGCATGAAGCTCATATACCAATGTTGCACTGGTGGTCCTGGTCAGGCAACCATGTTATGCTTATATTTTAGGGCAGGCTGGGACAAGATAAGACTATTTCCCAGGCTCTTTCTCCCTTCCTTTCTCTGACAGGCCAGGCCAACTGAATTTCAATTGGGTATTAAGTGTTAACTGTGAGGCAACTTCTCCTTGGAGAAAAAGACCAAGATTTGATTAAACTGAAACAGCAGATGTTACAGAATACATCCCTCTGGGCTGGAGTTTGGATTCTTCTGTTGATGAGCTATGTTGTTGCACTGGCAACTATAGTACCGGCTAGCAGAGTTTTCTGTCTTTGGGAAACTCTACTTTCTATTGAGGAAACACCCTTCTTTCAACTGAGGAGAAAGAGGAAGGAAAAATGCCGAAATATTGATACACACACACACACACACACACACACACAGAGAGAGAGAGAGAGAGAGAGAGAGAGAGAGAGAGAGAGAGATATTTTGAACTGGAAAGTGGGCAATGCTTGCAATATGGTCTACTTAAAGACAGGGTATCTCCATGTTGCTGTCATAAGTAAATTCTTCGCACGTAGCAGCTGAATTTTGAGATTCCCTTTTTAACATCTACCTAGGCCAGTGATTGCGAACCTTTTAGAGACCGAGTGCCCAAACTGCAATTCAAAACCCGCTAATTTTTTTTTGCAAAGTGCCCATACAGCAATTTAACCTGTATACAGGTGGCTATGAAGCGGCGATGTCGGATGCCCACAGAAAGGGCTCCGAGTGCCACCCTTGGCACCCGTGCCATAGGTTCACCATCACTGACCTAGGCTGTTATATTTGCAGGTAAAATAAAATTCAACATCGGCCCATGCCTTCAGTACCCCTTAGTTGGAGCCCAATAGTGAGCCCTACCATCAGACAGAAGGAAGCAATCAACTGGAGCAGCAAGTGTTCGGGAGTGGCAGCAGCAAAACAGATTTACAAAGCTCCAAATAGTCTCTGCAAGTAGTCTTTAGAATGTGAATCAGAGCTACAGAGTGACCTGCATAGCCCTATCAGATATGCTCACTGCAGACACTCAAGCTAGAGGAGAACTCCTGATAACTATCTGACCAAGCTGTCACATTCCCATCTTTTATCTCATATTCCAGATATTAATGTAAAATAGACAAAGAAAGGAAACAGAAGACCTTGGTTAGAGATCCATGTTCGTATCCCAGCTGATAGCCAAACCATGCATTACAGATAGAAATCCTCAGGCATGGGAAAGACGTCTGATCGCTGTGGCATAATTGTTTCCTACCTTTTACAGCTTGCAAGTGAACTTGCTTTGTTTTGCACTTTGTCATCGAGAGGTAAATGAGAGCTTCATGGCAAGTATGATTGCCCAGAGACAAAGGTCTGCAGAAATAATGTCTCAGGAACACTAATGCGATTTCAACTCCTAATGACATGGAATCCATAATGAACAGTTTGACCCCAGGTCATGAAACTCAGGGTTATCTGTGGTTCCTTAGGCTGATCTGTACCCCAGTGCGGTTGAAAGAATAAAGTGGGGAAAAGAAGATCCATCTAGGCTGAAGGACAAGAGCTCACAATGGAAAGGATTTCTGCCACCCACCAGCTTTCCTGTACAAGAAATACGGTGCCAGGCTCAGAACAGAAATCAAAACATGAATCTTTCCAGATTTCAGGAACAGTGCATTTTTCATGGGGGAAGGGGAAATCACCCATATCCATTAAACCCATAAATCACGGTATACATAATAAAGAGGAGGGCAAAAACAGATGTCTCGTTCATATACTTGCATAGAAAACCCATACCGTGGCAAGTATGGGAACCATAGCAGATTTGGACATGATGGTGGCTCTTAAATATCAAACAACAATCATGTCCTACTATCCCCCTAGCTAGAATTCTTCCAAAACAAGTCAATTTATTTTTTAAAACTATTATTATTATTATTATTATTATTATTATTATTATTATTATTATTATTATTATTATTATTATTATTATTATTATTATTATTATTATTATTATTATTAAAACATTTGCTTCAGCTGATATAGCCAAACCACACAACCTCATTTCTTTTTGTTTGTTTGTTTTGCTTGTGCTGTTGCAGATGCCAGTGGCCAGGCAGCCTTCCATGGATCTCAGGAATGAAAAATGAACCCCAACCGAAGCCCCATACTCTCAGGGAGAAAGGCTTGGCATACTGATGCATTCCACGGTGGCATCTGCCTAGGATTTATTGCCTCTTGTATCCTCTGGTAAAATAATCTCTGCTGATTGTGCAGTTTGTCAAGGTCTGGGCACTCCCCTTGCTCCCCCACCCCATGATATCATTGATATGTCTTGCCTACCGTGCAAACTGTCAAGGAATTATATTCAGCATTCCTGGGTGCCCGCAGTGGGGTGTGCAGCCGACACCTCTAACGTGAAAAACAGGCTCATCACGGAATGACAAGGCAGAAGTAACTCGAGTTTTGAGTTTCCTGCTTTCACTTGCATGTGATATAAAATTGAAATTCTGATGGCATATCTATCTATCTGTGTGTGTGTGTGTGTGTGTGCGCGTGTGCGCGCGCACAAGTCCTTCCTGCTTATCTCTAAGCACATTAAAAAAAACCCACAGAACAAGCTTCTATTGGACCTTTGGATGAACCAGAGGAAGCATATTTTCCCTGTCTCTCCTGAAGCATCATGCTCTACTTTGGGGAACTTCATTAATATGCACATCATATGCAATCTGACTGACTCCTACTGTACCTTTGAACAGATCCAATCAGACACCCATATGCATGTAAATGAGGCTCCCGGAGCCCTGTTCTCGGCAGCCGCAAAGAGCAGTTAAAGAACTGTTTCTTCAGTAGAGTGACTAAGGCACATGTTGGCCTGCATGTGCATATGTTCAGGCACATATGTGCACATGGGCGCACACTCACACACCTCTCAGGCCTTTGTTGTATTTTCAAGCTTCTCATTGCATGTGCCACCAAACGGCACAGCAACTCACTTTCCCAGACAGTGGCAGTGTCTTTGAACAAGGATTATCTGTTAAAAATGGGAAGGGATACAAGGGTTGGTTTTTAATCCTCTCTCATATAAAGGAAACTGCATTCTGTCCCTGCCTTCAAACACAAAACAAAACCCAAACCAGAATGCTTGTGTCACAAGTCAGTGAGTGTTAAAAAAAGAGAGAAGCTGCTGCCATTGTCTGAAAACAGGGGAAATAATTAAAATTATTATGGAATAATCACATATCACACAACAACCTCCCACTCTTCTGAGCAACAATCCAAAACAGTTTCCCCCAAAGCAGGCTCAAGGGCAGAGGTTCTGTATATCATTCAAGGACCATCTGTCATTCAATGGCTGTCGTCCCTTCCCAGTATTCAGAGGGCAGGCTTGGAATGGGAGTTTTGGCACTTCTTTTTTCCATTTGCTAACAAACAGCAGTGATGGCAGATAAATATGGCAAACAATAGGCGCTCCTAATGAACTGGAAAGGGATATGGCTTTTTGGATCCGACATCACGAAGTTCCTGGTCTTCTGCTGGGCTCCGGGGATTCCCAGTGCTTGGTTTTGCCATGTGATTGAACAGGCAGACATCTGCAAGCTGGCCTAGGCTTTCATGAACTCAGCCAACCTGCTAAAGGGTTCATTTAAATATGATCAAATCTGAACCCACATGCACAGGCCGGCAAGTGTGCGCACGTATGTAGCCAGGACAAGTACCCATTGGGATCCAGGAAAGACTGAAAGTATCATTTAAAAGCAAACGGATGTATAATTTTAATGGTGTGTGTGTGTGTGTCACAGTCCTATTTCTTAGTTCTGTCTTGTACTGTATTTCCACCTACTGACAAAGGTTTCTTCGCAGTTAGTAGTAGAGATGGGCACGAATAGAAAAAATGGAATGTCGTTTGTCGTTTAGAGGTCCGTTTCGTTTCTTTTCTGTTGTTTGTGAAATTTTTCAAAAAATTCATTTTCGTTTTGTACCGTTTTGTTACCGTTTCATTACCATTTATTCCAATTTTTAATGATTTTTTAAAGCATTTAAAGCCGCTCACTTCACTGCAGTAACGGAAACGAAACGCACGACAAAAATCCCTGCGTTTCTGTTCGTTTTGTTTCATTTTAGGGACAAATTTCGTTTGTCATTTTGTTGCGTAACAAAATGAAAAATGAACAACAAAAACGAAAAATTGTTCGTTCCGTGCCCATCTCTAGTTAGTAGCTGTGGATTCTGCAATGGTGCTACCCACTACCATCATTTAAGCCAATACCTTTGTTTTATTCTCTTTGGTGTGCGTGCATAAATTGGAATCTGATGTGAGAGACAGCAAAGTACACCTTATACACCAACCTACCGCGAATATAGCATCTGCTCACATGATTAGAAAAATCTAATGATGTCCAACAGCTATTCAAAATTCTGAGCAATGTAAAATCTTATGACAGGTGACAAGCAAACGAAAAAGCAGAATCACAAAAATCAATGCTATTATTTCCTTTCACTAATTATTGGTGAAAATCCAGTGCTGATCTTAGAAAGTTAGATTTCTTTCCTCCATTACATTTGTATGTTGCTATGCGTGCACATCTTTTACAGTGCAATATGTATGTGTGTGCAGACATATCAGAGAGTAAGAGTCTTATCACATTGTATAGGGAAGACTAGCTGCCTAGATGCCCTAAGCACATCCGATCTCGCCTGATTTTGGAAGCTAAGCAGGGTCTGCCCTGGTGAGTACTTGGATGGGAGATCACCAAGGAATACCAGGTGCTGTAGGCGCCTGGAGTAGGAACTGGCAAACCACTCCAGTATTCCTGCCAACAACAACACATAGGGAAGACTGGACAATCCTTTCTCCTCACTCAAGGATTGTAAATCAACACACAGGTTCAGAAAACACCTTTCTTTCCCTTAAAGGATTTTCTTGAATTGCCTTCATCAAAAAAGATACAACTCCATCCACATGACTGCTGAGCACTAAGCCATCAACAGATAAGCCAAGAAATGTTAAGGCTGAAATCCTGTTGCTTAGTGTAGTGAGTTACAGTGGAGAAGGCCTATTGAATCTGGTGAGTCAACTGTTCCAGACATTCCACTGATTCAAATGGGCCTACTCAAGTTGCAACTTACAACACTAGTGTACAACTAGAGCATGCCCACTTTAATCAATGGGATTTATAAAGAAGATAATTCACTTCTCACCAATATCAAAGAGCAGCAGGGTTGTAGGGAACACTGGTGATCTGGATGTGGGAGGAACAGTGAATTCACTCTGGATGTCAGTCCAAATTGTTCAAAATGCTGAATGATGCCCACAAACTGACTTCAGTACCCTGGATTGATCATTTAAAATCTGGACTAAAACTTGGAATGAGTTCATCACTATCATAACATTGCAGGCACAGGTCTCCAACAATAAGAAGTGACATCTGGATTGTGGCCATGGTACAAAAGAAAGAGTTAAAGCTCCTTCCAGCACGACTTTGTCCCTGAGTCCCCCACCTCTGTGATTTTTCAACAAATTATCTCTGTGATTTTTCAACAAACACATGAAGCCACAGTACCCTGATAGTTATTTTAGTGTTCCTAGTGCACCAAACTAACTTGACAAAAACCCACAAACACCTCTCTATGAAAATATCCATCAGGTTGGGGATGGAGAGGTCAGTCTGGGTTTCATTGGGCTGCATATGTGTCATCATCACTCCCTATCAAGGACCTATCAATAACTGAAAGTGTAGTTTATAAGAGTCTTGTGGTGCAGTGGTTAAATGGCTGTACTGCAGCTATCACTGTGCTCATGGCCGGGGATTCGATTCCAGGTAGCTGGCTCATGGTCGGCTCAACCATGAGCCTTCCGAGCCTTCTGTCCTTCTGAGGTTGGTAAAAGGAGTACCCAGCTCACTGGGGGAGGGGGACAATGTGTAGCCTGCATAAATAAAATGTAAAGCGCCCAGAGAGTGCTTTAAGCACTATGGGATGGTATATAAGCAGAACACTGCTTTTCTTTTGCTTTTAGTTCTAAATTTTGCAATACTTTGTCATCACACAGGTGTATGTAACTTTAATCTATAATACCAGTGAGTTCTAATATGAACATGGTGCAGAGACACACACTATGGCGGTGCTCTTAAAGAAGAATAAATCTCACCTTCATTTTTCAGTCAGAATACAGTATTTATAAACTGCTCTGTATCCTGAGCTCTCAGGATCGGATGCAACAATAAATGCGATATAAAACCATTCAATAATTTAAAACCATTTAGAACTATATACATTACAAACCAACAACAGCTCTTCATATTTAATCCCTCTACGGAACAAGAAAGGTCACCTGTAACAGCAAAAGGTCAGGGCCCCTGTTCCCATTCTATCAATTTACTGCTGTGTTTTTAACAAACATCCTCCTTCAGCTTGAAGCTTGGGAGATATTTTGGTAATGAACCAAACTGGAACATTTTAGCATTCCCAGAGCAGATTAGAAAAGGATTAAGGATCAAGGGAAGGCAGGCAGCTGGTCAGTTTACCACACATTGTTAATGTGGAAATATGCCAGGCAGGGAGAACATAGATTATGGCAGCAGCAGAAACCCCATAGTGATTGAGAAAAGGCAAAAGGACAAAATAAAGGGGGATCAGGGAAGGGAAAGCAGAGATTGTTCAATGGTGGCCATAGAGAAGGTCTCATCAAACCAGCGCAACTTGAATCCAGCGAAGGGATGTGATGATCTTGTCATGGCTCCCTGCTGTCAACCAAATATTGGGATATGTGGTGCGGAATCCAGACACCAGAACCAACCAAGTGGGCTTGGAAGGGCCAGAGGTGCATTAACCATTCATCAGTGGGCGAGTTCAAATGGAACTCCAGCAGGATTAGGAAAAATCACAAAGCATTTGTGTTTGTCTTCCAGAATGTAACATCCACATCATCTCCAGCCATGACGTGGCATTAACTGTGAAGGGAAATCTCCCTCGCTGAGACAAAGGCAATGTAGAAGTGAAATGAACAAAAATAAATACTAGTTCACCTCCATTTCCCTTAGTTTTATAAACAATTGAGATATTTACTCATCTAGCTTTGGCTTCAGTTCTGCTCTTACTGGAATGAATAGGATAAATGAAATACAAAGGACATCAAGTCTTTGGGCACAAAGCTATACCTTAACAATGGTCACAAAAAACATTATTTGTCATTTCTGTAGACACTTAACTCAGACAGCATTCCATGCATTTCAAGTCAGAAAAGATAATAGAACATAAAACTATAATAGTTCTAATCTTCACATCCCCATGATCCTCAAGGTTTGCAATTCAAGGTTCTTTGAATTGCATTTTTTAAAATTCCAGTTAGAGCCTTCCTTGTGATCTAGAACAAAGGTTTTCTTTCCTCCATTAAAGTTTTTATTTTGCAAAATTTATTAATCTCTCCTTTTGAGTAATGATTATTTTTCCTGCACTAGAAAGCTCTCTGATAAGATTTCACATGCAGTAAGAATGTGAAGCTGAACAAACAATTAGTGCTGTAAGATGGTGCACATACCCCACCCAGACTCACAAATGAGACCCAAAATCCCGCCTCTGCTCTCACTCCAAAACATGAGTCTTATAACGCTGACCTATAAGGGTCCATTGGAACCCCAGTGATTCAGTGTCCAGGTCAGACCATGCCTGCTAAACAAACATGATGCTTGACAAGATGCTGAGTAAGCTAGAACAATTTATTTATCTCTTTTGATAAGTTTACCAGAAGCCATGGAATTGGATAAGAACAGCCTGATTCTGGAAAAAGAACCCCTGCCCTCACCCCAATATTGCTAGTTTAAAAATACAGATAAATACCCTGTTTCCCCAAAAATAAGACCTCCCCAAAAAATAAGACCTAGCAGGATTTCTATGCATTTGTTAAATATAAGCCCTACCCTGATAATAAGACCTAGTGATGGGCGTGGCTATGGTTGTGTGCAGGGCTGACATTCAAGCATATTATACTTAATAAAAGTAAGACATTCCCTGAAAATAAGCCCTAGTGTGTCTTCTTGAGAAAAAATAAATGTAAGACAGTGTCTTATTTTCGGGGAAACACAGTAAGACTCAATGTACTTCTGGAGAGAAATGTGCTGGTCAATAACATGAAAGTTGTAATTTTGTTCAAGTCCCGAGGGGGGTGGGTGGCACTGGGTTTATGTCTGTTATATTTGTTATATTTGTGTTATATTGTTATTTTGTTATACTCTATATGTTATTTTGCTGTTATATCTGTTTTTTTATAAATAGAAAAATACAGATAAATAAACGGAAGCATCTGGGTTTTCAATATGATATGGTATTTATTATTATGTAATCTGCTCCCCCTCCAACAGTGATTCTTCTTTCTTCAAATGCAAAGAAACAGCAACCACGATCTCTTTACTAAATTAAAAAATACAACAAGCCCCAGAATGAGCAAACAAATATAAAAAGAAGAATTATATAACTAACAAAATAATGGCATACAATAAATCAATACAAAACAATTGAACACAATGTGGGATCGTTTGGAGATACTGTTTATACTCGAATATAAGCCTAGTTTTTCAGTCCTAATTTTGGGCTGAAAAAAGGGGCCCTCGACTTAAATGCGGGTCAATACTTTTAGCCACTGAGGCAAGTGCTTGGGTCGATGGCTAAAAGTCATTTTAAACATTGTGTGCCGCTTCTCATCCCCCCCCCTCTGCATCACAGGGGAGCAGCGTGTGATGTTTAAAACGACTTTTAGCCACTGACCCAAGAACTTGCATCAGTGGCTAAAAATCATTTTAAACATCACACACCACCACCCCAGGTCACAAAGGAGGAGCTGCCAGGCCCTGCTGTATTTCCCACCCTAGACGTATACTCGAGTCAATACGTTTCCCCAGTTTGGGGGGGTTAAATAGGGGCCTCGACTTATACTCGGGTCGACTTATACTTGAGTATATACGGGTATATCAATTTCCTCCCCCTTACAGAGTTCCCTACCTCTTCCAGAACCACAGTGATATTTGCAAAGGTGCACAACATTTCCCCTTTATTAACACAGTGAATACATTGTCCCAAGATGTCTATACAACATTATTATCTAACAAATGTTTCTTAAGATTACACATCAATTTATCATTAGCAGCTATATTCTAAATTTCTTTATACTATCCATTTAATGGGAATTTGTATTTTACTTTCTATTGCTTGGTATTATTAATCTTGCTACTGTTGATACATTTCATAATAATTCTTTTATAACCCATTTCCATTGCTCCTATCAATAAAACTGCTATTTCAGGACTTTGCTCTATATTTCTTAAATGTTCCATTTATTTCCTTAAAAACTAATTGCCAAAATTTGATATTCTAACCTCATACAAGAGTAAGCATTGACTTTCTGCCAAACCTCTTCCTCACTTATATTTATTGGTAACATCCTTAAAAAAATCTTAGGAAGAATCTTCATTTTACATAGTACTGTTCTGTTAAACCATGAGAATCCAGTCATCCTAAGATTTATCTGGATGTTGAGTCATGGCTACTGGACTTCTTTATAACTTGCAGCAGATGGTATTTCTTATTGTGCATTATGTGTCCAAAATACTGCAATTTTCTTCTCTTTACAGTACAGTATTGAGGATTTTTAACTTTTTAATTCATGAACTCTAATACAGTCACTTCCTCTTTACCATAATTAAACAAGATCATTTCTGATTTATTCTAGTTTATCTGTAACAGCATTATCTTTACAAACCCTTCCAAATATAATTTTACCCTATCCATATCCATTAATTGTTTTTTTTAATTGTTTGTAGAGCATCATCAACAAATGAGTTAACATTTACTCTATTTTTATAACATATCTTCTCGAATAGCATTTGAAAATAATTCTATGACCAATAGAAACAAAATTGGGGAACTGGATTAGACACAGAAATCTCAGATAACAAATCTATTAAGATGGAAGCCTTAGCTTCATAACACATTCTGGGAGTAAGGGTGTAATCACACAGGGAAACACACTGCAATTTGCACCATCTGTGGACCAGTCCAGTGTGATTTCCCCCCCAGCAATTGGACCACTAAAAATTACTTTTTTATTGTTAATAATTATCTTAATCAAGAAATGTATTAACGATAGGCACATGGGAACAATAGTTGATTTAGTTTGGAAAATTTGAACTTCTGAATAAGAAGCCATTGAGAAACTGTTGCCACGGCCTGGAAATTAACCACATAAATTAATGAAGTTGAAAAAGAGGAACTGAACAACAAATCAGCTCCCAGCCACAAAATGGGTTGTTTAAAATGTATTGCATCTTAGATTGGAAGGTTTCAGATTATAACTTGGTTTGGTAATTTACACACAGAATTATGTCTGTTATTGACCCATGTTTTGATAAGGTTATACATTGTGATTTGGGTGTTGGGGATGATGCCTTTGCCCAGACTGGATGTGAGGAAGACCATTGTGCTATTCCATAGTTGTGGACTTAAATAAATAGCCCTCCTCTGGAGAACAGCTCTGATGTTTAATATTATGATATATCATTTTAAATAGCACCCCCCCACACTCCTGACAACAGGCCATACAGGGAAATATGTCCGTCAACCTTTTCTAGTCCAGTTGTAGGGCTACAACTTTTTGGAGCTGGGCTGGAGCAATTCCCCAGTTGATGGAAGGGTCATTTTAAGGGATATCACCCCCTTTAAAATAACACGTGTGCCTTTGCTGCCATCTGATCACACTCAAAAATGTATTGATTTTAACATCAAACATGTAAAGGATTACAATCATATTTCTACAGAGATCTCTAAATTCACTTGTTGTTAATATATTTTTATTTTATTATTTTTATTTTAGGGTATTTTTACCCCGCCTTTCTCCTTGGAAAAGGACCCAAGGTGGCTTATAGTAATGAGGGATAATATACAGTCCAGTATAATTGAGACGTGTTCAAGTATTTGAGAACAAGGAATTGAGGGACATCTTACAGCATTAATAGACAACATTACATTAAAGCTACAAGGTTATAAGTAGTTATAAACACAAAGTCAATGTGAACCCATAGATTCATAGAGGTAGATTGGCGTACTGGTGGCACCTAACCCTAAAAGACCTGGTTCGCTTTGCTGCTAAGCAAAACAAAGCTGCCATTGCAGGTGGCTGATAGTGGAGGGTAGTGGTGGCCAGGGCCGGTTCTTCCATTAAAGTGAACTAGGCAGTTGCCTAGGGCGCCAAAATGGAGAGAGGGCACTGGGCAGCCTGCTACCCACAATCCACAATCCAATAGGAAGGTCTTTCCATTGGGAAGATCAGGAGCATGGCCATGTTGAGATATCTCTGAATGCTTTTGAGTGGAAATTGCAGAGAAGTATTTTCCAGTGTATTGCACTTCTTTGCTTTCATGTTTGCTTACCTTCCAGTTTCTTCTCCACCTAGATGCTCTCACAGTGGCCTAATGCATGTGCTTATCTGCAGACGTATGAAGGATGGAGGAGAAAGGCATCAACAGGCCAATACACAGCAGCAGCAGGAGCAGCAACGAGAGTGAATAGCATTTGCTCCTCTCTCAAATAACCAACAGCCAATGAAGAATATTCTCTTTTAACGCGGAAAAGGATACTGTAGTAATAGAAGCTATGTCAACATTCAAACTGTTTTCAGCCAAACTGTTTTTATTTTCAATCCATCCTCTGTCTCCATGCCCCTTTCTTGATGCCACAAGGAAGCCTTCAAGCAGCAACACGAGAGCACCCACTCTTTCCTGTGGTTCTTCCCTAATTCATCATCAAGTGTAGTATTCTATGACGCATTAGTATACTGCCCTGATACGGTCCAGGAAAATGGTTCCATGGATGTGATCCACTTTTGGCTTATTTGGAAACAGAACCTTCCCAATGCCTTCTTTCTCTCTTCCATGCTGAAGTTTGGTAATGCACGCTCTCCTTTGCATGCTCTCTACCCCATCATTTCCCCACCTCTTTTATTAAACAGAGGAATCTGACAATTTTGCTTCATATCATTATTGAGGTCTAAAGAGCATCCTCGTCAATCAGCTCAGCAAGCTTCCTCTGTGATAATAAAATTTTTCTATACGGGGGGGGGGGGGAACGGGGGAAGAAGTTTCAGCAGCTTTGAAACTATTTCAAGCTAAACTGCTCAGTCAACTTCTTTACAGAGCACAATCGGGCCCTTATCCTTCTTTTACATCCTTGGAAGTAGTTCAATCAAAATTTTTGAGAGCTATCTTACAAGTAACCCGTTGGGTGCCTAATGCAGCCCTGAGGTTAGAAGTGGGATTCACGAATGTGGAAATTAGGGCTTGGCTGGCCATCTTTAAGTTTTGGCTGAAATTAATTTTTCTCCCAAGAACCCTAACCTCTTTACCATTTGTAGATAATTACCACTCAGCATGGAAGAGAGCCCTATCCCTTAAACGTAAAACTTATGGTCTCTCAGTGGAGTGCCTTATACAGGCAGGCTATGAGATGGCTAAGCAAATCCTCAAACTACGCATTTTGGAGGTAGAGAGATATCACGATTTGGGGGCTACCTCTGTACTAACATATCAATTTGATCCAGAACTGATCCCCTTCAAACCCAGCTATTTCTTTGCTCATTTAACAAAGAATCAACACAGAGCTTTTACACTTGCTCGGATGAATGATCTGCCATCAGTATTACAAGAGAGAAAGTTCCAAAAGATTCCCTATTCTCATCGTAAGTGCCTCTGCAGGACAGATAGAATTGAAACATTGGCACATGTATTCCTGCACTGCCCCTTACCTATTGCTCCTTATTTAAAGCAATTCCCCGGACAGCCAGAGGCATTTTACACCCGCCTCCTGTTGTCAGGGCAAAATATATACCCTGTAGAATGTCCTACTTCAAGCATGCTGTCTAATGTAGCTAAATTCTGTGCGGCAGCAATTATAATTCGTGCTCAGAAGGTTTCAACAATTCCTCAAGCACCCACAAATTAGGCTGGCTCAATTTATATGGTATCCCCCTCTCCCTTGTTCTTCCTTGTTTTGCTATAACTGGTACTATTTTATATACAGTGGACCCTTGTATAACAAAACAGTTTGTATAACCTAAAATCTGTAAAACATAAAAAATTCTGGAGATAGGGGACATTTGCTTAACATAATCACCTATAGGGTGAATCCATACAACATAAAAATAGGATTCAATGCATTCCTATGGGAAATTTGTATAAAGGAAAATTTGCTTAACATAATTTCATTTGGAACGAATTAATTCCTTTATACAAGGCACCACTGTATATATGTATTTTGGATTTGGTCATTGGCTGCAATAAAGTATTCATTCATTCATTCAAAACATCAAGTGTAGTATTCTATGAAACATTAGTATACTGCCCTGATACTGTCCAAGAAAATGGTTCCATGGATGTGATCCACTTTTGGCTTATTTGGAAACAGAACCTTCCCAATGCCTTCTTTCTCTCTTCCATGCTGAAGTTTGGTAATGCACGCTCTCCTTTGCAGGCCTGTTCATCCTCCTACCCCTTCACTTCCCCACCTCTCTTTTTTAAATAGAGGAACCTGACAGTTTCGCTTCGTATCATTATTGAGGTCTGAAGAGCATCCTCGTCAAATACCTCAACACCAGCAACTCTTAAATATTTGACTTGCCTGTACAACTTGGCTGCACATAGTTCTTCTGTGACTGTTATATATAAACAAACAAACAAACAAATAAATAAATAAATAAATAAATAAATAAATAAATATTCAGGATGCTGAAGCAGCTTATTCCCATAAAAATATTCCCAGCCATTGCGGCCTTTGCAGTAAATACATCAGCCTTTGCTTTTCTCTGTTGCTTCTGATCACTTCTAGCTAAGATCCATGGTCTGGGGTGGTGGTGATGGTCTGGATGATGGCACCATCAACCAGACGATTGATTGTTCCCAAACCATGTGCTATAGGGTGGATATTCTCAGTGGATACTGGGGATGTGGGGTGGGGGATACACCCTCAAGAGATGCTGATGCTATGCTGAACTTCCTCCCTGACACTCTATTTTCAAACACAGGGTCATTTCTCTTCTTTTCTTTTATCCAAAATTCAACATAAAATTTTCTTTTTGCTTTTCCTTCTGAGTCATTCGAAACCCAACACATCCATGATCTGAAACCATACTCTCCGTGAGCAGACTCCACGTTTGATTCTGCTGAGCCCGAGTAGATAGAAGCTGACGGGAGGCTTCTTCTCCTGTTGGTTTGCTCAACCATCAAGGCAGCTAGAGATGTTACCGTCCACTGACTTTCCTATCTCGGCTGCTGTTGTTTTCTTTTGCACGATGGCGCTGGCAAGGTTTATGATTCCCAATTATGTGAAGCCCAAGTAAATCTTTCAGGAAATAAAAAATAAACCTACTGGCACCACAGGTGAGCGGCTCACATGCTGATGTTTGACAATTCGCATATTAGACGCCGATAAGCAGTAAGAGATTGTTTGGTGCTCGTCTATCTCAGGGGTTCCTTTGTTCTGTGACTGAGTCTATCTGTTCGCCACAGTGAGTCATGCAACAATCTCTCTCTATCATACCAACTTGAAACCTAAGACTATTTACGGCCACTCACTTCCATGACACAAACCCTGCATTTATTACTAGAAGCTGTGGGGATTTATCTATATATTCTCACCTCCTGCGTGGGCACTATTTTCTTTCAATACAATTGCATGTTGTTAACTCAATGTGTACAGTGAAAACAGCATGAAGAGGGGAACCTTTAATCCCCACTTCTCCAAATCATATTATGCTTCTTCCTTTATTTGTTGGATATGTAATTTTTTTTAAAAAATCCTTGCCTATAGAAATGCTGACCACTCCTTCTCTCTAATCTCATTCCATGGCATTTCGCATCTTCACTGGGGAGAAGGGACATTCATGTAGATCTTTTGAGGAGATTATGTGGGTCACCTTCAATCAACTTTCTGGTGTCCCTGAAAGAATTCGTTTAATCATAACTGATAAAATAAAAGCCACCCCACCCCAAAATTAAATTAAAATCTTCCTTGCAACAAGGAAGATAACATTAAGATGTATCTATCATCCCTCTCTGTCTATGCACACACAGATAAACGAAGAGATTTATACAGCTGGAATTACTGCAGTGTTAAAACAGAAAATCAGCAATATTAAATTAAACTTTATATATTTGTCAAGAGCTTTGTAGAATGTTATCAGGGACCACGCTGGGTAGACTTTACAAAGGCTCAACATGCATTACAGATAAAACACAAAACATTGTACTGAGCCTTGAGTAACAGAGTCACACAACCAGCTTGTTCTGTGGATACTCATTCAGTTCCTGTTGTGCCTCGGTAGGTAACGGCTTCCTAAAGATTCTGTCGTAACATCAAAACTGAACTCACACAGGCTAGAGACCCCCCAGACAAATGCTTCCAGATGCTCCCAAAGACAAGGATTGTGTGGGAGAGTGTGTCATGAAAACATGATGCAAAGGTATACCCTTCCTCTGATTTTTTGTGTCAGCTCCTTCCATTCATGTTAAGTAGGAAACAAGGGCCAATAAATTATCTTTAATTGTGGTTATGAATCAGCAAAATGTTCCCATACGTTCCTTGTATAATTTATATCCCACCTTTCACCACTGACATCTGTTGCTCTTGGATGCTCACAACGTAATTTTAAAAACATACCCAGGTAGAGTCTAAGCAAATAGTTATAATAGGATACAGAGAGATTATCCCATTAAAACATCTGGATCACCAGGAAAACTCTTACAGCAGAAGCCTGATGTCACCAACTATCTTGTCAAATGAATCAGCCTTTCCAACTACAGAGCAGGATATGTGAATGTTACTAATATCTGCACACACACACACACACACACACACACACACACACACACAATCTTACCTAACTACAGTGGACCCTTGTATAACAAACAGCTTGTATAACATAAAATTTGTATAACATAAAAAATTCCGGAGATAGGGGAAATTTGCTTAACATAATCGCCTATGGGGAGAATCCATACAACATAAAAATGGGATTACTCCATTTTCAATGCATTCCTATGGGAATTTGTATAAATGAAAATTTGCTTAATATAATTTCATTTGGAATGAATTAATTCCTTTATACAAGGTACCACTGTAGTTTCATAAATGTGGAACCATTTGTTGCAGGTGAACTTATAAAGTGCTTGTTAGTCTCAATGCTTTTTAAACAGCTTGCTCTCTTCCACATGTACATGTTATAGTAACGATGATCTTGGAGTGGATAACAGCTATTTGAAGAACACAAGTTAAAAAATACATAATTAAAATGGGAAGTCAGCTGTAAAGATGAAGGCAAAGCCAGCATCCTAACAGACATTAGTGTTACTGAACAGCAGGTCTACCAGTACTTCATGATTATGAACAGTAGGAAAGGTGGACGGAACAGCAATGCACATTTTAAGATCAACCTTTCGTATTATGAAGTGTGGATAGAAGGCATAAACTAGTGAGATATGATGACAGTACATGCTGGGTGGCTACTCTGAGAGCTAGGGATGCCATGATACGGTGCGTGGATGATGAGTGCGTCAATGCTGTCAATGAGTGCGTGCCCATGGAGGGCGGAATTCTGGAAGAAAAGCCAAAAGTACAGTTGATTTTTCTGTCCGAAAGTTCTACAGGTTGTTGGGTATTACTACAACTATGACATTTGCAAAGGAAGGAAGGAAGGAAGAACAAATGTAGCAAGAAAAAAAATCAATTAATTAGCTTTTACATGCGTTCCCTTTTCAATTTCAAATGAGATGTCATTTTAAAAAAAAACTATAAAAGGAGTTTTACTTTGAGATGGCTTCACCAAGCACCACAAGGGCTACAATAAGTACAGGGCGACTGGGACATTAAAGGGAACGCATAAACTACTCTATTTCCTTTTCTGAGCTTATCTGAATATTAGGGTCATCAGGGGAGGTCTTTGTCTCTGTCCCACTACCCTTATAGGTGTGTTTGGTGGGGACACCAGAGAGGGCCTTCTCTGTTCCTGCTCTCAGGCTGTGGAGATCCCTCCCACAGCAGCCTCGGCGGCCTCCATCTTTGATATCCTTTCATAAGCAGACAAATTCCTTTATTTTCAGGTAGGCTTTCCATAAAACAATGTGTTCAGGAGAATTTTTTTAAAATAAAGGGACCATTTTATTCTGTGTTTTACTTGTACTTATAATATTGTCTTTATTGTGACTTTTAATATGATGCATTTCATACTTTTAATACTGAAATTTATTATTTACTGGGTTTTAAAATATGTTGCTTTTAATACAGCAAGTGTCCTTAGATCCTTTAGGAAAAGGGAGACAAATGAACATTATAAATATTTTTTCCTTGTGATTAACCCGCTTCCCCTCACACAGTGCAAATGATGCAATTCATTTATGTCCTGTCCCACTGGGCATGACACAGATCACATGTGGGTGTGCCACACTACCACCAATGTATAGCTGCAAAAAGTATCCATCTTGTTGTTACCAAAACTGTGCAGTTCTCCACAGTATAATACAGGTGTGGCTTCAGAAAAGGATCTCAACTCCTGAAGCCATCGTAACTAAGCCCTGCAAGCACATGGGACAATGTTCCCATTGCCGATACCTCTCGCTTTAAATGAACTAGAAGAACTATAAATGTAGTCAGAACCTGGACAAAACTAATAAGGGTTGAACATTTTCAGAATCCCTCAGCCATCCTGGCCAGGTTGCGATTTGGGAGTGATGCTCCCAAAAATAAATAAATAAATAAATAAATAAATAAATAAATAAATAAATAAATAA
>JAHTLZ010000122.1:9566510-9579088 GCA_023846285.1 Phrynocephalus versicolor
CCCCCATTTTTACTCCTTCTAAAATGGGCTTCGTTCGCTGCCAATAGGCCTTTATTTCTCCTCCAAGAGCTAAGTATACCACAATATTTTGCATAACTTACAAAAAAGCTTCCTCTAAACTACAGTTATTCAAAGTAACAAGCCTGGCAATTTGACAATGGAAGCAAGACAGTGAAAATGAGAATAATGGTATTAAACAGAGAGGTGATGGTGTAGGTGAGGCTTTGTTCTTTGTATGTACAGAAACAGAGTAAAACAAACTACAACCAATAGACAGAGTGCTCCTTTTGGTATGCTAGATCTTGACATCCATTATATAATAGCTATATGGTAACATTCTTTCAGGCAGCTTGTAAATTACTGTTTGAAATGACAGTGTGTCGTAGGTTATCAGTAATCAGATGTTCAGCTACAAAGTTCAAAGTGATGGGTTTCTGGAATTTTGTTTACTTTAATTCACGTCGTTTCATGCTAGTGTCATCAGCAAGCATGGACTTATTAGAAAGCCTGGGTGGGTCATTATTTTAGACACACACAGGTGGATTAAGGATCTTTTCCATCTTCACAAATCTCTCTCTCTCTCTCAATCTGTGTATATGTGTGTGTGTGTGTGTGTGTGTGTGTGTGTGTGTCTAGTGGCGAAGCAGAGTGGGGGGTTAGGTGCAGAGAGAAAATCTATCATTTCACTTTCCATTATTCAAATTTGCAAAATAATTTTAAACAAGTTGTCAAGGCCACAGAATTCACTAGAAATATCTATGTGCATTTTTTTTATCAA
This sequence comes from Phrynocephalus versicolor, assembly GCA_023846285.1. NCBI lineage: Eukaryota > Metazoa > Chordata > Lepidosauria > Squamata > Agamidae > Phrynocephalus > Phrynocephalus versicolor. The sequence goes on from JAHTLZ010000122.1 coordinate 9,567,289, forward strand.
AAGTAATTTGGTTTATAACTCTATATGATCAAATCAAATAATCCTGTTAAACCTGACCAAAATTACTTGGTGGAGTTCATGCAATATTGCTAATAATTACTGTCACTATCACAGTGTGCCTTCTGAACTGTTGGCTGCTGTTTTTACAGGGGAAGAAAGAGAGATAAAAGCTTTGGAGAAGAGGCAAGCCAGCTGTCTCACAGTGAGTCCTGCAACCAGAGCTTGGAAAAGCCATTAATTGGGACTACAAGTCCCAGATTCTCCCAGCACCCCCAGTCTGTAATCCTGCTGACTCTGGGTGTTGTAACTTTTCCTGAACCTGTATGAAAAGTTCAGTGAAACTCTGTCTAATAAATACACTAAGAAAAACTTTCAGTTTGTGAATTATCACGAGAGAGGTCTGTTGACCCTGATCTTCTTCTTCATAGTGTCTATGAAGATTCCCAGTCATCCAGGTGAGGTTATCTGGAAGTTGAGTCATGGCAACTAGACTTCTTTTTCTTGACAGATTGAAACATTTCACTACTCATCCAAGCAGCTTCATCAGTCTGAGGAAAGTTAGTGGCGAGGCCTCCAGTTTATAGTTCAACTTGATTTCACATCACCCTGGTCTGAATAGGCTCATTAGGTGGACAGCGACCTGAATAGGTTTATAGGTGGACAATGGCCTGAATAGGCCTGTTAGGTGGACAATGGCCTAGGGTTTGTGAATGTCCCATCTATTTAACCCTTCCCAACACCCATTAAGGATGGGTCATTAGCTATGGCCTTACTGGCTTCAAATCTAAACAAAAGGAATGTAGTATCCTTTAAAGATTAACAGACTGATTTCAGTGTCAGCTACCAGGGCTTTAGTGAAACCATTTGCTGCTGCTGCTGCTGCTGATGATGATGATCCTAAAACTGCAAAGCTGGCAGAGACCCTATAGATTACTGAATCCAACACTCTCAAGAAGGTACAGCTGGGAATCAAACTCCCAACATTTGGATCCACAGCCAGAGACCTAAAGCATGGAGGTCTCCAGTAGTCCTGAAGATAATACAATACAATTGGTTTTAACAACACCAGTATTGCTGGAACATTCCTGCCTTCTCCACCAGATGTCATACATTAAATGCCCCACCTGCCTCCTTCCATATGAAACATTTGTGGTTGTCCTATCTGATCCTTTCTGCCACACTCTGTGAGTATTCAGATTGAATTGGTACTTTAGCCAAAAGTATCCTGGTGCCTGAAGTAAAGAACAAGAATCTCTATTTCATATTAGAGATGGGTACGAATCAAAACAATGGTGTTTCGTTTGTCGTTTGTTATTTAGGGGGCCCGTTTCGGTTCATTTCCGTTTTTTGCAAATTTTTGCAAAAAAAATGTTTTCGTTTTCGTTCGTCTTGTTACCTTTTCATTACCATTTATTTCAATTTTTTGTGATTTTTTTTTAGCATTTAAAGCAATTCAATGTATTGCCGTAACGAAAATGAAACGGACGACAAAATTTCTGGTGTTTCTGTTCGTTTCGTTTCGTTTTAGAGACAAAATTCATTTGTCGTTTCATTGCGTAACGAAACAAAAAAACAAAAATGGAAACAAAAAATTGTTCGTTTCGTGCCCATCTCTATTTCATATACAAAAGCTGAAAATTCAACCAGACTGACAAACAAACCTTTAATAGCAGAGAGTAGAGATGGGCACATAATGAATTTTCATTATGGAATGAAATGAATAATGAACAGACCCATCAAAGAAAACTAAAATGAAACAAAATTTCTATTTTGTTCACTTTGTTTTTTGTTTTCCCATAGGAATGCATTTCCCATAGGTCCTCCCCCAACATGACCAATTGGCGCGGGAAACCACGTTCCCCCCCCCAGCTGGAGCATGAGCTTCAGTGGGGGGAAAAAGTTTTAAAAGCCCACCTTTTCCCCCACCCAATTGGGCATGGGGAAAGGGTGAACCTTTAAAGCTATTTTTCCTTCCACAACCTCGCGCACCAGCTGATAGGTGCTAGGGTGGGGGAAAAACCTAAAAAAATAAAAATAAATTAAAAAAATGCTGATCCAGCCTGCGGGCCAGCTGGTCAGTGCAAGATAATTTTTTTTAAAAAAAAACATACCGACCCAGCTGGTCAGTGTGAGATAAGAAAAATAAAAAAATAAAAAATGTGCTGACCCAGCCCACAGTCCAGCTGGTCGGTGTGAGATTAATTAAAAAAAATGCCAACCCAGCCTGTGGGCCAGCTGGTCAGCACAAGATAAAGCAAAAAGCAAAGCAAAGTCTTCTGCTTATATACTGCCCCATACCACTTCAAGTAGTCTCTGGGTGGTTTACAGTTTTTAAGTACAGTATGCAGGCTACACATTGCCGTCCACCAGCAAGCTGGGTACTCATTTTACCAACCTCAGAAGAATGGAAGACTGAATCAACCATGAGCCTGCTATCTGGGATTGAACCCAGGTCGTGAGCACAGTTTTATCTGCATTACAGGCATTTAACCACTGCGCCACGAGGCTCAGTAAAAAATATAAAAAAAATGGGCTGACCCAGCCCACGGGCCAGCTGGTTGGTGCGAGATAAGAAAAAAAAAATTAAAAACCGTGCTGAGCCAGCCCACGGGCCAGCTGGTTGGTGCACAATTGAAAAAATGAAAAATGAAATAATAAAGAGATGTGCCAACCCAGCCCCTGGGCCAGCTGGTCAGCGTGAGATTTTAAAAAAATTAAAACTTATAAAACAAAAACAATACAAACCAAAAACAAAATGAATTGTTTTTAAAAAATCATTTCATTTTGACCAAAATGAAAAAAAACAAAAACAAAACAAAAATGAAACAAAATGCGATTTTGGCATTTTGTGCCCATTTGTAGCAGAGAGGCAACTAAATGTAGGGCTACGCCCGTGGCCAGTAAGAGAGCTTTCGGGGGGGGGGGGGGAGAGGATCAGGTATATGACACACCCATCTCCATCTCCCAGCACCTCAGCTGCTATTTTACTCCCATTCTTCAGCATCTGCAGCTACCTGAGGTGGCTGCTTTACCCTGCACAGTGCTAGGACCACCCATGAATACTAATTTCTGTAGGGACACAGAAGTAACAATCGCAGTGGTAAGACACTGTGGCAGATGATGTTTTCTTTCTTTCTGTGTGAGGAGTTAGCTACCACCATTCTTTAATTTGTGAAGTGTATTCTTTGTACTGTTGAAAAAAAAAAACACAGGTAGGAAATAATACCCCCTGTGAAAGAGTCACTCTAGCCTAAGTATTAGCAGTTGTGTTTGGAGCATGTTTTCACTCACACCTTTTCAGTAAAAACCTTTCACGGGATGTCAGGATGAATTCTGTTTCTTGCATTCCTTCTCTACACACACACCCTCGCACACCCTCTTTCCTTCTAGTCTATCAACGTGTCATCCCTTCAGAGCACGCTACCTGTAAAATATTGATTTGTAGCAGGCTGCTACTGCCAGGTTTAGATTCCTTCTTCGCTGGCAATAATAATAAACTACTACAGACAAGTGCAGGGTTGGTACCAATCTCATCATCACACTGGGAGCACATCACTCTGCCTTTAGTGTGACTCCACATAATGAAACAAGGACTGGAAGTTCTGTCAGAAGCGAAGAGCAACCAAGCAGCGATCTCGAGAGAGATCAAAGGAGCTTGAGGGGGTGGCAAGGGATGATTGAAGTAGGCACTGTCCCTAAACAGCAGTAACAACAGTTCTGCTCCTTCAAAGGAACGTCAAAAAACATCCCAACATGCTGGAAGCTTCAGAAGACAGTCAAAATAGAGACTGTTCTTCCCAGTCTCCCCTCCACGTGGTAAATACCATATAGCCCTTGAACACTGCAGTGGTTTTTGTTGTGGTGGTAGTCTTAGAAGCAAATGTTTGGCAGTCATTTCAGGAGGGAACAAGGCATCTCAGCAGTAGGCAGTAGAAGGAAAAGAGCACCTAGGGAAATGGTGGGCGCACGGCTATGGGATGCAAAGTGTATTCCTTTATTTGGAATTTGAGTGTTTGCTTGGTTTATGGGCCATAAAAGAGTTCCCAAAAGTCACCATCTCCTTTCATGGCGCTCTCAGTGGTTTAGGATTATAATAAATCCCAACCCAGAAAGCAAGCACAACGGCTGCAACAAGCAACCAGAGGTTTAAGCGGTGTGCCTTGGGAAAGTTAGAATGGCACATTCTCCTCTTTATAGCTTCCCTTCATACTAGCATAATAGTTGGTTTTACTGAATATGTATGTTCATCCCAGCTGCCAACTGCACTTATTATAAATAGTTCTTATGCGGACACAAGCGTTAGGCCGTTAGGCTTTGCAGCAATTTGTTTCCACTTGTGAATTGTTTGAGGAAAGGGGAGTCAAGGAGAGCAAACAACCAACATCAATAAATCATTAGATTGAGATGATGGTTTAGCTTTACATTTTTGTTTTATTGAAGCTTTCAGAATGTGATGGAAGTGGTGGTTGTTACATCCAGCTGCAAATCTCCACACTGCTAAGAATCCAAACTGACTGAGTAACCCGGAGGATCTGGCGACTCACAACACTCCAGGGCACACTTCTGTTGCCTTATAAGGTGAATTAGATGCACTGCTCAAGAAATATACACTGTGACAAAGCAGCTAAAGTTGCTTAGAAGCCCTTTTCCTCATTCAAATGGGAGTCACCTCATGATGTTCATGAGACCAATGGGGCAAACTGACAGTATATACCGTGAGCGAGATTTATACTGAGCTGTTCTCCACATGATGTCTCATATCATGTGATCCGAAGAGGTACAAAAATTTCTAGCCAGACTCTGTAGACCTGTGGAAGCTGCTTGGATGTAAGGGTTTTTGTCATTATCTCTGGTTCTTCAATTTTGGCATCTGGGCCATTCATAATTTGTTGGCAACTTGCCATGCCTCCACCTCTTCCTACTTGCTGTCTTCCTCTTCTACCTCATTTGCTGCCCTAGTATAAGGGGAAGAGTCAACAAAAAGAATGATAGTTTCAAATGATTCCATGGAATAACTTGTACTTCTATTCTTCCTGCTGTCATATCCCCTACTCTGACTTATTAGAATGTTAAATTGCCTTTAGTGAGATGCACCGTTGGGATTTGGCCTTGTGTTGGTCTGTGATGGGCCTGTTGTCTGATTGTATTATATTTTATTTATTTGTATTTTGTTATCCTCTGCTGATTGGTTGATTGACTATTTAACCAAGCCATTGCTTGACTACAGCTTCCAGCATTCTCCTTCATCAGCTATGCTATGGGTGATCGGAGGTGAAGTCCAGGAACATCTGGGAGGCTGGTGCATTTAGCAGGCTTCTACAGCCTCACACTGCTCTCTCTCTCATTCTCTCTGTCTCTCTCTCTCCTTCCCCCTCCCTCCCCTCCCTCCGCCTCTGTTTGTGTGTGTGTGTGTGTGTGTGTGTGTGTGTGTGAGAGAGAGAGAGAGAGAGAGAGCACCCTCTACTACCCTCACTCACCAACAGGAAAGCAGGAGGCAAGTCAGTGTCCCACTTATACTAAAAAAATCAGCCTCCTCGAACATTTCTAAGATGTTTCTGTTGCTGTCCATACTTTAATACACCCTGGAGAAGTCTCACAAACTTTATACCTACTCCAAAACAAGTGCTTTGATAATTGTAGTGCTGGACTGAAATGCTTTTCCTAACTCCTGAGAGTGCCTTATCTTGTGTTAGAAAAACAGAGCAGAAAGTACAAATGACTCTTTTCTGATCTCCCAGGATAAGCTGTCTCAATAACTTATACCTTCTCCTTAAAAGATGGCTCCTCTTTATGTATCCTCCTTATTGGTATTCAGGTGGATATCACTACACAGCACAATATTTCACCAAGCAAGCCAGACTTTGTTGTCACTGTGCCAAATGCTGCAAAGCAAAGGACACGAAGGGGACGGGATCTTTAATGGGCTGGTTCTGTGCCACAGGTGTCCATCTTACAACATAGGAATATTTTAATACTTGTCTATGTGACTTCTTGTTCTTGTTCTTGTTCTTGTTCTTGTTCTTGTTCTTGTTCTTCTTGTTGTTGTTGTTGTTGTTGTTGTTGTTGTTCTTCTTCTTCTTCTTCTTCTTCTTCTTCTTCTTCTTCTTCTTCTTCTTCTTCTTCTTCAGATTAGGGAACAGAGACTGAGTCTGTGCCAGATGGGGTTACACTTTCCCTGACAATTCAAGCTGTCAACAAGGATGCTGAAGTCTTAGTGCTGGCCAGGAGTCAATTTACACAACTAGATCTAGGGTGCCGGCTGCACAATTCCTGGTGATGTCTACTCTCCTTTCCTTGCGTGTCACTTCCTCAGAGCGTGGGAGACTTAAGCAAACAGATGTAAATCATTCATTGCTATGTTACTGGACAGCTAGTTCCTCATTATTATCCTTACATATAATTCCTTAAGTAACAAGCAGAAACAAATATTTCATCTTCCAGTGTAAGAATAGTGAATTTATCACATCAGGGAGCAGAAGGTGGCACCTTTGGTGCTCAGGTGCACAGAGAAACAGAAGGTTTCTTTTGGTTTCTTTTTCTTTTTGTGACCAGGGAAGTACTACAAAATTAGTGACTGTACTAAAGCAATATTGTTGATTAAACTCTAATGGTAAGACAGGTCCTAGTACAAACAGAAAGCTCTCCAGTTTCTCCTATTGTGGGGGAAAGGATTGGATATATATTTATATGGACTTCTGCATAGCTTGGGGTGTTCCCTGTCATGCAGATTCAATTATCTGCCCTTTATTTATGAGTGAGGAATTTTGGGCTACAAAACTGATAGCTGTTCTCACCTGGGGTTGCTGGTAGAGGGAGTGTTAAGGATACCACTCTGAACATACCTGATCTCATCTGATTTCAGAAGCTACATATGGTCAGCCATAGTCATAGAATCATAGAATCATAGAGTTGGAAGAGACCTCAAGGGCCATCCAGTCCAATCCCCTGCCATGCAGGACCCCCCATCACAGTATTTCCGACAGATGGCCATCCAACCTCTGCTTAAAAACCTCCAAAGAAGGAGACTCCACCACCCTTTGTGGCAGCATATTCTACTGTCAAACAGCTCTAACTGTCATGAAGTTCTTCCTAATGTTAAATGGAATCTCTTTTCCTGTAGTTTGAAACCATTGCCCCGAGTCCTAGTCTCAGAAGCCATGGAAAACAAACCTGTTCCCTCTTCAATATGACATCCTTTCAATACCCACCAGTAAAGAAAGAATGCTGTCAGTCAATGTCACCAATACTGGGCATGACTCAACATAACAAATGGCATTTATTTCTTTATTTTTATATTTATGTCAGATTTTACCCAGCTAAGGAACCCAAGGTACTCACTAAGCATTTTTTTAAAAAAACAAGCCAACTAAGAACATGATAAATTGTTGCATTAAAATCAATTAAGCATAGTACTGAAACAATTTGTTAGAACAGCTTAAAACACATTAAATTGTGCATTGGATAATATCACCCAGCAGCTGAGATAAAAACTTTTTACTGTCTGATTAGGATGGTCTTCCTCAGCCACCAGAAGGACAAGAGGGGTGGGGGCTTCTACAACCTGGGAGCAGCCACAGGAGCAGCCTTCTCTTGGACTCCCACCTGACATGCCTGTGGAAACAGTGGGGACTGAGGAATGAGCAAACCTGAAGGTCTTAGGAGCCAAAAAAGCTCATACATTTTGATATAGAATTTCAGGAAGCCTGGACCCAAGCTGTACAGAGCTTTGTAGGTTACAACCAGAGATGGACATGAATTAAAAAAAAAAAAAAAACAACGAATTGCAAAATGCATTCAAAAATCCCTAACTCATTGATTCGTATTCATAAACATCAGTACCCCCAATGAATATGGATCAATGATTTTGGATTTATTGATTTGCTGGGCTGTAATATGTCCCCCCCCCCACACACACACATTTCAGGCATGTAGTGATGCCAACGATTGGCTTCCCCTGACTCTCCTCTACAATCCCTCCATGTTTGGTGAAGATTGGGTTTCAGTTGTCCAAGCTGTACACCCACAAAGGGCCCCCTCCCTACAAGACACCTAGAGACACCAAAATCACCGGGAAGCTTTGCATCTCCTCTACAACCCCCTACAGTTTGGAAAAGATTTGCTTTGCCCAAGCCAGTTGCTAAAGGCACATTCCTGGTGGGCACTTTGTGGGTTTATAACTTAAATGTCTGAGACCCAATCTTCACCAAACCTGGAGTGGGGGGGTGCATAGGAGAGCTTCTCTGCAGTGTTGGTGTTTCTAGGTGCCTGTGTGCCACTTTCCATCACAGATTACTCCCGGTAAGTGTGGACTGGGTTTTGCTCCTAATTATTCTGTATGGCAGACTCAGGACTTTTCAGTATGCGTTAATTGATATTCTACCTGGGATAGGGGCTGCTAAAATACTGCCAGCTCTTTAACTAATATTCTGTCAGGCATTACGGATGGGCAATGTCATAAACTGCATCTTCCTTTTCTTCCTTTGCAAACTAGTTTAGAATACTATTATGTTTTTAAGTCCTAAACAACGACCATTTCCTAGTAAAAGGCTTTGCTGCAAGCTGGAAGCAAACATAATCCTTTCATATGGAGTATAATTATTTATTGCTTGCACTGTGCAGTGGAAATATATAAGGGCTAGATATCAGTAGGAAGGCCTCTAATGCTAGCTGGGTGATGGGACTTCCACTCTGGAGGCAGGGGAGGCTTTACGATATAATTTGTGCCTTATTAGAGCTAGCATATCTCCTGCTGGCTGCTTCAAAGGACTGGTGGATAACAGAGCAGAAAAGGAACGGGCATCACCATAACATCAATTTCTCTCCAGCCATCCCTTCTTCGTTGAGTCTTGAGCAAACCCCTTTTCCATACATAAAGAATAGTTAACTTTCATTAAGTGGATTAAGGTAGCTTTACACTGTATGAGCCAAGGCCAAAGTATGAGACATGGGCGGGAGAGGATTCTGTCCTGTGTCTCATGCAGAGCAAATTATCAAGAAGTTGCAAGTTGTGATGTGTACTGTCTTTGGAGAAACATGGAAAAATAGATTGAGTCAAAGGTAGGTGTGGTTTTTTCCCCTTTCTTTCTGGGCAGCGATGTCTGTTTTGTCACACAAACCATTTTGCCATTGTTGCTGTGTGATGTGGGAGGGGCCTGCCCCTAGATCTCTGATGCTGACACTGGAATTTCGGAGGGTGCCATATGGCTGACCTGCCAAGCCTAGGGTGACACCAGGTTGTGTGGCGCACACAGCTCTAGCTTCAAAGAGAGGGGATTGGTCATGGGGCTCAGGGGGAACAACTCTTGCCCCTCTTAATTTGCTACCTGAGATAGCTGCCTCTCATTCTGTGGCAACTTACAGTGTAGCTATAACTGGAAAAGGGGATGCTCTGATCCAGTCCTGTGCTGGGAGGGGCGGCTTTGTCCACCTGACCCAGGGAGACAGGTTTGACCAATCATCACATGGTCCAGAATGGACCAATGTAACCGTGGGATAGTAGGTCACGGGGTTTGAAAAGGGCCGAGGGCATTTAAGGACTCAGTGCCAGGCAAACAGCCTCTTTGACCCCCAGCTGTATAATTCGCTGCCTCTGGTGTACAAGGTGTATGTGTGTTGGTGTGGAGTGACCTAGATTCCTTGATGTAATGACAATCATTTCATAGAGCTCACACTCCATTTTGCCAGTCACCACTCTGCAAAGCTGTATCACCTGAAAACTGGTGTGTATTTTGTTATCTGTCATCCAAAGATCAAACTAGTAAAACCGTCCCAGGACAATGTCAGACAGCTAGTCTATTACTCATGAATTTCTCTGTTAAGTGCTGCTACATGACTAGTGTGTCTCTAATTGGCCTCAGGACACATAAGGTTAGAGGAATGAACTTGTTTCCAAGGCATTGAATTCCTCAACGGGCTTGAATCCACCTTCTTCAAATGTGCTGCCATCCACATAAGTTGGATTTGAACTTCCATTATCTCCAGCCTGGATGGACCAATATGCTTGCATTTGGTGAAAATAAAGTATGACTGACATAATATCACCTGGTCATGATTCATGCTTGACCCCCTGTGTTGAAAATAAAAATAGGAGATATACAGGAGGGAACTAAGCAAGAGAGAAAGGCTGGGAAAAGTGATTTACTCCCATTGTGGAGATTCAGAATTCATGAGGATGGAACTCTCTGACAATCCCGCCATTGGAGGCTTATGCTGGGCTTAAGTCAAGCTTGGCTCCTTCTTGAAGATTTAAGATCCTTTACTGAAAGGATCCAATTCACCTGAAGAAAGCCATCACTATTCAATAATTATAACCCCTGCTTTGGCTGGAGACCTTGGGGGCAATAGAAAGAAATTGTTGGACAGCCTGGTGGGAAACTGAACTGCATTGTGATGTGTGCTTGTGAGCCAAAGTGTGGTGTCATTGGTTGGTACAGGTGGAAAGGGATCCTAAGTGTTGCTTATCTTATGTATTTGTTTAAAATATTTTACCCCACTTTTCTCCTTCAAAGGACTCAAGGTGGCTCATATCAATTAAAAGACAATCTAAACGCTAAGCATCAGTGGGTACAGCAAATAGTAAAAAGAATAAAACAAATAGCATACAAAACATAAGCAACACAAAAACACATTCAAAACAGTCAGGTCCCAACAATTCTTTTAAAAATCCCCACTCAGGCAGCCCTTCTCTCAGGGAAAGGTCCCCGGAAGAGAATGGGCAGCAAGGATGGGGCCACCCTGGCTTCCTGTGGGAGGGGTTCCAATGTCTGTGAGCAGCAATAGAGAAGGCCCTCTCCCATGTTCCCATCAAATGACCAGTGAAGGTGGTGCAACTGAGAGGAAGGCCTCTCCTGGTGATCGTAGCACTCAAGCAGGCTCAGAAAGGGAGATGTAAGTCCTTACAATAGCTGGGATCCAAACTGTTTAGGCCTGTATAAGTAAGTTGACTCCTTGAATCAATGAGATTCACAAGTGTTGATTCATCATTTAGCCGTTAAGTCAATGGGTCTTCTCTAGTTGGAAATGGCAACAGAGTTCATGCCTTTGTATTTGATAAATTTGATTTGTGCTTTGTACTCAATAAAACTGAGTGGCACTGTTTCCCTCTTATCGTCTAGATTCCTCTTCCTTAATACAATAGCTGTTAACTCTGGCAAATGATCACACTGACTAGTGTTCCTGCTTATCAGGCCATATAGATCATTACATATGTAATTAAGTCCAGAAATTCATGCTTATATTAGTAGAAAAGAAAATAGATGGTGGGAATGGCATTTGAAGGAGAAAATTGTACCCTACTGTCCCTACTGCATTGTTTCAAAATAAATTTGGGTTTGGAAACCTCATGTGTGCCTGGTAACAACAAGTAATGGTACCTTATGAATTAGAGGAAATTAGCAGCTGTCTATAGGCAGGGCTTTAAAATGTCTTCCTTTTTGATTCTGTATAAAAGAAACAATTGGCTAGATAGCTCAGTGGCTTAGATATCTAGCCATGGTTCCAGAAGCTGGGAGTTTGATTCCCCACTGTGCCTCTTGTGAGGACAGACAACCTGTGTGCCCAATACCAACTGCATAATTCCAGGATGCCCCAAGAAGCATGGAATGGTAAACAATTTCTGTGCACTTTCTACCTAGAAGACCTTGAAAAGAGTCACCATAAGGCAAAATTGACTTGATGATGATGATGATGATGATGACGATGACGACGACGATGACAATGAGGACGATGGCGGCGGCGGCGGCGGCGGCGGCGGTGAAGAAGAAGAAGAAGAAGAAGAAGAAGAAGAAGAAGAAGAAGAAGA
>JAHTLZ010000122.1:9585512-9608942 GCA_023846285.1 Phrynocephalus versicolor
GTCCTGGGCTGCTCTGGTCTGGTGGGACTCGCCGCAGGCTCGCAAAAAGCCCACTCTCGCCGAGACGCCGACGGCCGCCGCAAACGCAAGCGGCACGGACGGCGCAGGAAAAAACTTTTAAACTCTCCCCCCACCCATTCCCGGGCCAAAAAGCAGGCGGAAAATGCCCGCTTGACTAAGGGCACTCACTCAGTAGGGCACCTACCGGAGGGGGGGTTTCTGGTCTGGAGGGGGGGTCCCGCCTCCCCCCGTCCTGGGCAGCCGGACTCGAGTCGCCTCGTCGCCATGCCATGCGGTGCGGGCGGGGGATCGAAAATGGGGCGGCGAATGCAATATTGTTTTTGAAATCGTGGTCCAAAAACACACAAGCACAACAGAAACACGCGGAAATGTATGAACTGCCAGATTTTTCACAGTAGCAGTGGGTTTTTTCTTGCAACAAAATGTCTCTCCTCTCCTCCTGTGTCCTCCATTGATTTTATTTTATTTTATTTTTTTTACACCTGCGCAGTGTGCAATGATGGGCTGGCCCAGTGGCCTGGCCAGCCATGTGGGAGGGGACGACCATGCAAATTTTTGGAGCCATCTCACCAATCGCATGGCCACTTGGCCACTGAGACTTCTGGGATGTGCCAAAAAGCCCCCTAAAACTTGCCCTAGCCCCCTAACCCGCTAACCCTAATCCTTGACTCCTTACCCATACGTCACAGACTGTCTTCTTAGTGGGTCAGAGAGGCACCCAGAGGTGCAACCCACTAGCCCACCATAACCTTACCCGTCATTAGCCTAACCCTAGCCCTTGGACTAAACCCACCTTAGCCCATAGCCAGATGTACTTGCATTGTACTACACGCAAGTACGATTCCCTTCTTTGTGGGACATGGCAGGTGCGACCCAGTCTTCACGGTTCTCCTTGACGGAGGTTCGTACCAGTGAGTGGACTGGTCTCACTGCCTGCAAATGGTATGCATAACCATATGGTTGTGCATGCCATTTTGCAGCAGCAGCAGGTGAGGAGGGGAGACCCCCATGTTGAGGGGTCTCTTGGAGCCTGCTGCTGCTGTCCCTTCCTACTGGGTGAGGATAGGAGGCACCCACGGGTGCCTCCAGGAGCCCAGTCTCCCTTTATAGCGGGCCGGCAGAGGCACCCACCCCACAGAGGTGCCTCCAGGAGCCCGCTACCCCCCCAAAAAAAACCAGTATAACGACAACGAAAAAACGAAAAACGAAACAACTAATTTTTTTTGATTTTTCGCGAAAACGGAACCGAAACGAAACGGACCCTTGCCGAAAACGAAAATGAAAACGAAGTTTTTTTCCTGAGTCGTGCCCATCTCTAGTTTCAAACCTTCCAGGGGAAGAGTATTCTGAAAGTGCACCCATAATGTATCAATGTTAAATAACAAACACCTTTTGATGGCTCCCATAAGCGAAAAGAAGAGAGCATCATGAGGGAAACATTTTTAGAGTTTCCTTAACACTCTCATAATCCTTTCAGAGAAAACATGAACCATCAGATGTTTTGGAGTGTAATTTCCTCATAGGAGGTAGGCAACCAAAAGATGCAGAAGGCCCAGGGTCCCTCATATATGGGTATATTGCAGGGTTGTGCTGAATATTCCCTTATTTGACCACAAATAAGTATATTGGATTGTACTGAATAAGTTTATGGGGAGGGGGGGATTGAGCTCACCAAATATTTGTTCTGATTTGGGAAAGGATCTTTTGTTCAGGTGTCACCTTCATTTTACTAGGGAGGGAACAGAGTGAGGTGCCTTCTTGGCTAATGGTTTTCAAACAGGATAACCTGGGAAAAGAGGTATTGGGATCCACCTTCAAAACCAGCACTATATAGAATGCAATTGCAACAGTCCAGATCCCATCATCCCATCAAACACCAGGCATTGAGGATCCTAAGAAATATCCCAGTGACAAAAATCACTGCAATCGAGATGACCAATGGTGAAAGTCAGCTGAAGATCGAAGAGAAAATCTTAAAACTCATAGAAGAACAACCCTTGCTGGGGGAAAATCTGCATGGCTTCTGTAAGGTTAAGTCTTGCCTGACAAACCTTTTAGAATTTTTTAAAAAGGTCAACAGGCATGTGGATTTGTGTGGATATTGTCTATGTCTATCTTGATTTTCAGAAGGCTTTTGACACAGTCCCTCACCAAAGGCTGCTGAGAAAATTGCACAGTCAGGTGATAAGAGGGCAGGTCCACTTATGGATTAAGAATTGGTTGAGATCTGGGAAACAGAGAATAGGGTTCAACAGGCAATTTTCATAATGGAGAGAGGTGAAAAGCGATGTGCCCCAGGGATCTGTCCTGGTACCAGTGCTTTTCCATTTGTTCACAAATGACCTGGAGACAGGGATAAGCAGTGAAGTGGTCAAGTTTGCAGATGACACAAAACTTTTCCAAGTAGTGAAGACCAGAGAAGATTGTGAAGAGCTCCAGAAGGAACTCTCCAAACTGGGAGAATGGGCTGAGAGATGGCAAATGTGTTTCAATGTAAGGAAATGTAAAGTAGTGCATATTGGGGCAGAAAAAAAATCTAAATTTTATCCATCAACTCATGGGTTCTGAGCTATCCATGATGGATCAGGAAAGAGATCTTGGTGTGTTGGCAGACAGCTCAATGAAGGTTTCTACCCAGTGTGTGGCAGCGGTGAAGAAGGCCAATTCCATGCTAGGAATCATTAAAAAGAGGATTGAAAATAAAACAACCAACATTAAAATGCCATTGTACAAAATGATAGTAAGGCTGCACCTGGAGTTTTGCATACAGTTCTGGTCACTGCATTTCAAAACAGACATAGTGGAAATGGAAAAGGTGCAGAAGATAGTGACTAAAATGATTGCTGGGCTGGGGTACCTTCCTTAGGAGGAAAGGTTAAAACATTTGGGGCTCTTTCCTGGAGGAAAAGTCCATCACAGGTTACAAGCCATGATGGAGGTGTGTAATCTCCAGGCTTAAAAACAGGGTACTTCAAAGGCCAGATGCAGGGGAATGGGCCCTTGGTCTGATCCAGCATGGCTCTTATGTTATTATGTTCTTATAGCATGGAGGGCAAACAGGATGGAAGAAAATGGCACAGGACTAAATCCACCAGTCCAAGGAGAATAGACCTATTTAAATATGTCCCATTGATTCCTGTGCTGTACTTGAGATAGTAGTAAGACTGCATGTAGTCTACAAGGAATAGCACTGAAGCGATACAAATCTAGGTGCAACCTATTTTTGCAACAAAACAAAACAAAGCCTGAAACCAAATAAAACCAAGACATTAAAAAAAACGCCAAGAAGGAACTCTTGGGCTTCACAAAAACTTCACACAAAGCTAGGAAGTAAAGTTGCTTAGATGGATATAGACTGCCGAAGACAGGGTTGCAAAGAGTCTGGGAAGAAATTTATGTTCCCTCAGAATGCACATAAAGACAAAATACCATCCATTTTATATGCAGCATGACAATGCCAAACAAATATCTTTCATGATGTTATTGGCTTCTGTTCCACCTTTAGACTTACTTTGCTAGCGCGATTCCCAAGGGAAACATACAATTCAGATGTCTGCAGTTACATTTAGTACCATATGCCCCTCAAAGAGGAAGGCAGGAAACCTTTTCTTTGTTCTTTTGCACTGAACACGATCACATGCCCCACATTTGCTGCCATCTCAGAGTCCAGAATAAGAGAAAACAGTTTTAAATGAATGCTTATAAATGTTGTTATTTGGGAGAGAGAAAAGCCATTAGTAGATTAGGCGAGAAATCTTGGAAAGAGAATGAAAATAAGCAACAGGAATTAATAGACATGATCCACTCCTGTCATTGTCATCTGAATCAGCTGTGAAAACAGATGGCTTCCCCTAAAACTGGCTAAAAATCTTTACTTTTCTGGATGAAACCTAAATACCGCAAGTCAATCTTAAAATTGAGGCAAAGAAAACATATGAATATTCTAATCTAAGAACACAACTTGTTACTCTACTTCCTTTTTATTGGAAGCTTTGTATGTGATCTTACTAATTTAAGTCATGTTAATGAGTGAACCTGCTACATTGATATATCTGGCAAAGCATGTACACTCTTCCCACATAGGGGGAAATGGGACAGCTTCTGTAGGTCCAATCACTTGGGTGTTGATGGCTGGAATGAGCAAGAAAAGTCTTGCTATTTCTGCTATATGTGTTGGACAGAGGACCTCTTGGTTGGTGCCAGTATGTGCATGACCTGTGCCTTGCTTCCGACTGTCAGTCAGAAGTGCCACCAGCTGCTGTGATTCTCTGTGGATCTGCCGATATAGATTCATTTGTGCACACACTTGCTTCTTCCTGTTCTCTCTTCTCAAACATGTCAATACAATTAATGTATGCGGTTTTTAATGAGCCCAGCCCAAGGCCCATAAGGGATAAGCGCACCACTTTGAATATGTCCAATTTCACTGATTTCAGAAGCTAAGCAGAGATGGGTTGATGATTAGTACTTGGATAAATGCTGGCCTAGTTAGTATTTGGATAGGGGAGATAACTAGGAATATATTGGGAACTATATTGGAGAGTGGTTGTTGCTCAGTGATTGAGTAAGGTCCCAGATTCAAGTCCCCACCCCAGTATCTCCAGAAGGGCTGGGCAATGGGCATGAATCTTGGTTTTAACCCATTGCCAGTCAACACTGGCAGCATTGGGCTAGGCAGATCGATGCCCCGACTCTGCATAAGGCAATTTCCTATGTCCTTATATATTTATCAAAATTTTAGACAGAGTAACAAATATTGTTGCCCTCTGCTCATTTCCCCCAAGAGTTGATCTCGTTTGGATGCAAGACTGCTGTACAACCAGGGCTGGCACTTCCATTAAGGCAAACTAGGCAGTTGCCTAGGGCGCCAAAATGGAGAGAGAGCGCTGGACAGCCTGCTGCCCCCCCCGCTGCTGGCCACTGCCATCCGTCCCCTCACCGCCCGCCAGCCTCCCGTCGCCGTCCGCCCATCGCTGCCCGCCGCTGCCTGCCCGCTGCCCCCGCGCCCATCGCCGCCCGCCCGCTCCCTTCACCGCCCCCGCCCCCCGCCATTCTCTGAAGATAAATAACATGAATCTGTGTGTGAGTAAGAGAAATACTGATAGGGAGACTGTGCGTAAAATAGAAGAGCAAGGATCCACATTTTACACACTCCCCTACCTCCATCAGCACAGAATATAGAAGATACCGTTTGAGACTATATATGCCAGAATCACTGAGCCAGCAAGTCATCCATACTGATTATATTTATAAAGTTTTGAAAAATGGAAATTTAAGCTTATTTTGGCACTCTTTCTCCACTCATTAATCCACACACCCCACACACACCATAGACTGACACAATGCAAAATATTGTGGTCCCTAGAACAAAAATATTGAAAAACTGTTGTACTGTAGATGCAGTGTACCTGTATATTATGACGGATGATAAGCTTGAGAGGGATCTTACTGGTGATTTTGTTAGGCTGTTTTGAACTTATAAAATTAACATATTGGTAGTTTCTTATGCATATAGGTGTAGTAGTTATAATATTTATTTACTTACTTATTTAAAGTATTTATAGCCCACCTTTCTCCTTAAAAGTACCCAAGGAATGGGGCTAATAACTAATACGCTGCAATAATACTGCAAATGTTTGGATAAAAAAAATAAAAAATAAAAACCCTACATTAATAAAACAGTTTGACACAGAAAGGATATACAGCATCAAAAGAGATGTGTTTAGGTGTGGGGAATAAAGTGCACAGTTGTGTGTTAGCATAATTTGTGTTCATAGCACATGTCCTTTATAACACATTACATCTGTTTGCAGTATTTGGGGCCTGGGGGGCACACCTGCAGATACACACAGGTGTAGGGAATACACTGCTTGCTTAAAGCAATTGGACATTTAATGGACAATGCCAGTTTCCATGACATTTTTTTTCTGTAGAATTTACATGAACCTAATTGAGCACATCCGATCTCGTCTGATCTTGGAAGCTAAGCAGGATCAGGCCTGGCTAGTACTTGGATGGGTGACCACCTGGGGATACCAGGTGCTGTGGGTGCTTGGAGTCGGAACTGGCAAGCCACTCCAGTATTCCTGCCAAGAAAACTCCACTGACATGGGGTCATGAAGAGTCGGTCACGACTGTAACAACGCAACAAAATGTATGAATTGAGAGTTAGCCATACTGGACTATATATCCAATTTTAAAACTGTAAATATGAGAAACACATAAGAAGTACCCCTAAAATCTGTTTCTGCAATTCAGTAGAGCTGGTCTGAGTATACACTTTCCCTCTTCCCTTTGTCTGCTGATGATGTAGTCATAAACTAGCATTCTATAGGCCATAGGATATATTGGAATTCCTCTCTGAGTATGGGGAACAGAGCTTCAGATGTTACTTTTATAATGATTACTTACATAATTAGTTGCAGAGGCCCCAAGAGTATCGTATTACTATTTGCATTCCTTCAAATGCTAATAAATGTCCAGAATCAGCTCACCTCTGCACTGGAAACCTTGACATATATGGAGGGCTTTGTGCTGGAGATAACCCACTCAATCCCCATGCCATGGCCAGTCTAGACTAGAAATGACATTAACAAACATACGCCCCTTGGATTCAACAGAAATTCAATGGTGAAGAGATGGCCAGAGAAAGGAACACCTGAATGCCATTCCATACTTGTCTTCTCCAATATGAAAATGAAGCTAGCAGGATTTTAAGAACATAAGAACATAAGAAGAGCCATGCTGGATCAGGCCAAAGGCCCATCTAGTATCTCACAGTGGCCCCACCAGATGTGTCTGGGAGTGCATGAGACTAGATATCTGTCTCCTGATACCACTCCCCTGCATCTGGTCCTTGAGGTATTGTTCATCCACTGTCAGATCCTCACTTCGCACTTAGTGGGACTGTATTCTTAGGGGAAAGAATGAGCCCCCTTCAGTGCTCATAGAGCTTTCCCCTTCTTTGACTAGAGAAATAGGATTTCGTGTGCCTTGGGAGGCGGTCTTTTGTGGCCACTGTTCCGCTGCTATTTTCCTGCAGTCCTTTCTGCTGGTATGTGTTTTGCAATCAGATTGTTTCCAGAAAAAAAGTTCTGGGAATGAAGGTTACTGCCTATCAGCTCATTTTCTCCACTGTTCTAAATAGGAAAGAAAAAACCCAACACCCTCAAAAATACAAAACCCCGGCCCAAATCGGTGTGCCTCCTGGAGATGCACAGAGGATATTATCTAAACTTCCAGTGAATCACAGCTGACAGTGTTGCTATTTCTAGGCCAAAAGAAGTGCTCTTTGAACAAAATGCAATCGCTGTGTCTTTTCAACCTGCGCTTCAGCAGAGTGAAACAGCAGGATTCCCGTACTGTATAATAACTGTCAGAAACAATTTCTGCTCTGTAAGTGAGGTGAAGCAAAATGTCAAAATATTTGAATACATTTCATTGAGGATATCTTCTTTTAAATTAGTGAAGGCTGGAGGAAAAGAATCCTATTCTCTCACATAATAAATATGCATAGAGCACTGAGGGCCAAGTGAATTCTAATAAAGCCGAGTCCTAGCTTGTTAATGGCGTTAGAGAAACCACAACAATAAAACACAATAATTATGAGTTAAAGAAATGCCAGGCTTGGCCCTTTTCCAGGATTCCTGAATGTATTATTCACAAGAAATTTAGTAGTCTAAAGCCACTGTGTTAATTACCATATTTCATAAAATCCCCTTGTACAGAAAGGAGCAATCAGCCCGCAAGGATTCCAGCCCTGGATATGTATATCTCATTATTAGTACAACTGTACTCTTTGGAACTCATTAGCCTTGCTACCTTAGCCTTGCTCATTCCCACCTTCCCCCCCACCCCCGGGGGGGGGGGGATAATGGCAAGAAGCCCTCTCTAGCAGCAGCAGTGCCAATGAAACCTGGTCGTCTATTGGAAATCGAGGCATCGTCCAAGCTATCCAATGAAGTGAATGAATTTCACAGGAAAAGCGGTGGTTTTTTCCTTGTTTTTAAGGTTTCATTCACAGTACCGGAAGATTCTTGTAGCAGCCTTCCGTCACTGATTTACACCCACACCCACACACTCACACACTATGCGAGAGAGTTCATTAAGTATACACCCCAAGCAGATAAATGTATTGAATTTATTGCTGGGGGAGTCACATGACCAGTAGGGAGAAAATGCAATGATGAATGTAGGATGATTAAGAAAACAATGTAGAGGAAAAAGGGCTAGTAATATTTGGCACCTACATTATTTATTTATTTATTTGTTTGTTTAGGGGGCATATTTATATACCATTACTTCAGAGCTTGAGGTAGTTGGCAATCATGTTCAGAAAAACAACAACTCATTCAAATCCTAGCATTCAAAATGTTTGCTTTTTTATTTGACCCTATGATTTACCACAGGCATGTCCAAACTTCGGACCTCTTGATGTTTTGGACCACAGCTCCCAGAATTCCAAGCCTGTATTTCCAATGGCAAAGGACTGTGGGAGTTGTGGTCTAAAGCATCTGGAGGGCTGTAGTTTGGACATGCCTGATTTACAAGTAAGAATTGTAATATGACGACTAGGATACAAAGAATAATAATGTAGTAATTGTTTTTCAGCTCTGGGAAATCTCTCTCTCTCTCTCTCTCTCTCTCTCTCTGAGATCAGTAATTTTCCATTGAATTTTTAAAAAATAATAATAATAAATATTTTTTTTTAAAAAAAGAGCTACCCACAGAGGCAGAGAATGGAAGCCAAAGGCAAGGAGGATTGCCCAAGGCTTCAAGTTGTTGCATCCACTACCGAGGGCTGACTCCTTCATCCAGAGAAACAGCTTGCCAGCTGACTATGGTTAAGCATACCCATCTGAGATACTTTTGCCACCACGCCTGTGCTTTGTCGCCCTGCCTAGTCCTTGTTGGCAAAGGCCAAGTATACATTTGCATTCATTTAAAGTGAATTAGCATAAGCAAGAGAGGAAAGGGACTGTCAAGGGGGAAGCAGCAAAATGGAACAAGGAAGGAAATCCCTACCATGCAGATACCTTGGCAGAGACAAAGCAATATTTTGGAAGCGATGACCAAATGACAAACGTTCACGAAACGGCATTTCCAAGAGCCGGGGAAAGAAAATGTGTTGTTATATGAACAAAAGTGTGCCCCTTTTAATTCATCATGTGCCGAGAGAACAATCTAAATTGGGTCTCTAAATTAGGGCTGCTCCCCAGGAAAAGCATGGTTTCTAAATAACAGGTCCTTACAAAGAGAATCCATGATGGGGTATCACCACTGCTACATGAAGCTACACGGAATTGGGATGAGGGCATATGCAATGCAGACTGGAAGGGAGGCAGAAGAGGAATAGACATCTGTTAAAGGGATTTCTCCAAGTGCCAAGACTGTGTTTGTGCATGGAAGATGAAACATATTTGGAACACATTTTAAAGTGGCATAATAAAGTAGATGCAATTATGGTAGAGTGTGAAAGAGGGCAGCTTGAAATATTTTTGCCAAATCAATTATGAGAATTTTTTAAAAAAAAATTTTTTTGCAGCAATTGATTCTCTTCTTAGAAAAGAAAATAGGCTTTACGTTGAAAACAAAAATCCATCTTTACTCTTCAGTTCTTCTCATGAATTTGACAACTTCCTTAGCACTGAGATGACTGCCTCGCCAACTACCATAGTCCTTCTGAGAAGGCACAGCACTTGAAATTAGTCAAGAATCTCATAAACATTCGGCAAACACCTTGTAAAAAGCAAAAACAAAACTTCCACTCAGTATTGCAGTATGTGGGGGGAAAGAGACAGTTGTATTATTTTTAAAGCAAGTCTAATGTACATCAATGCACAATTGTAAAGAAAAAAAAACTTATATGCTGGAACACTGGTACATCAAAAAGCATCAAACCAGTGTTGCAAACCATACAGAAGCCTCCATGAAGGTCTTCTGGATCTCTAAGTGCTTTTAATTAGTTACAAGGCAAGGCACTATACATGACAGTTGTTTAGTTTTCCTCCTAGAGAGGAAAAGAAGGATCCAAATAAGAGAAAAACTCATTTTTGAAACCACAGGCAGCTCACGCAGAATTTATTTATCTCTCTCTCTCTCTCTCTCTCTCTGTGTGTGTGTGTGAGAGAGAGAGTGAGAGAGACAGAGAGAGAGAGAGAAGGGGGATGGAGGGATGGAGGGAGGGAGAGAAGACTGTCCCATCCCAGACAATGAGCCACCCCTGTCGGAAATGGTCACATGACATTCTAGAACAGGATCGAGCGGGGAAGAGGCTTGCCACTGGATCACAAACTCTGGCTGGTTCTGAAACTGGCCATCCAAGGATTTGCTTAGCTAATTACAGAGAGGCCCCTTCTCTGCAAGTTGGCCTTTAGGCGAGGAAGAGGCCACAGCAAGTGTGAATGCAATAATACATACAGTAGTTGAATAGGTACCATATTTATCTGTCTATAAGATGCCCCCATGTATAAGACAACCCCCACTTTTTCAACCGAAAATTACAGCTTTGTAACCACACTGTTCTCTCCTTGGCTTACTTCCCTGTATAAGATGACATTCAATTTTTAGTCTAACAATTTTAAACAAAAATATAGTCTTATACATGGACAAATAATGTATGTTTTGCATCAGTGGAATAACTACTCCCAATGATGCAAACAGAGATCTTCAAGAGGTTTAAGGTAATTCCCTCCCACCACCACCACCACCACCACCAATGGCTGACTGATGGCATTCAGACATGTGAATGAAGCACTGATGAGTTCTCAAAAATATAAAACAAAATAAAATACATGCAGTTGTATAGTTTATTTTCCTGAGATGAAAAGGCAGGATCCAAGGACAGCTTTTTGGTGGGGAAAGGATTAAGCACCCCCACCTACTCTTCCACTAATCAGAATTCATAGTCTATCAATCATGGATGATCCTTATTAAAAAAAATTAAAAATGTCAAGACTTTGTTGCTTGCAATTGCTTGCAATTGGGGTATCGGTTATAACCGGGAACTAGGATGTGGTTTATGACCTTGTATGACCTTGTATGACAGAATTTGCACCAGGAAAATCTAGATATACTAATTTTCTCTCTGCCAAAGGTCCTGTAATTTTAATAGCTCTGTAGTTCAATTTGATGCATATTTGCTTAGAAGCAAGTGTTATTTATTTAGTTTAATGGAACTTCTTTCTGGGTCACTGTTCATAGGATTAAAATCTTAATAGTACTAGCAGAAATTCAGCAGATGAAACTTTCCCCACTACTGCATTTTGATGTGAAGAAAAGCATTGCTCTGAATTGCTGCTTGTGGTGCAAGTGTGAAAAGTGCACGAGCCCTGTCAGATAAAAAGTTGGAACCTCAGGAGGACTGGAGGACCCAAAACTGATATGTTCACAGTCTTAGTTTAAAGTGCAGCTGACCTTCAAAACTCACAATACAGAGAAGACTACTGGTGAGATTAAGTATGCAGGTACATTTCAAATGGGAGGAATACCCAAATGGGTTTAAGGGACAAAATGATATGCCCATTCATAGTTTTCCTGCTTCCAAATTAAAATAAAAACAGTTCCAGTGATGATTAATTGTGTTTGTGTTTAGTGTCATTTCATAAATAACAAAATGTGCTATCATCACACGGGGAGGTTGGTTTTCTCTAAATGCACACCTTGGTTAATTACCACTAGAATTACTTGTTGAAAAGAGGAAAGGTGATACATTTTTAAAGATAAAAATGTTAGTTAGTGATTACAATTCTGGAAGCAATATTGCAAACAGAGAAATCCCTCTCTACCAAAAATCTGTCCTCTGCTTCAGATGATGGTAAATAAGGCAATAACCCCTAGGGGATGTCTGATTCTGAGAGGTAATTTTTTATTACACCTGCAAACAATTTATATGAAAAAGATATAAACATATTCCAATCAGTTTGTTAATTTTATATGAAGTCACAATGAGACACTGAGTGGTAATATTATTGCTTCCTGTGCTTATGCCAGAGTTTCAGTTTTTGTGTAAAGCACAAAACATTTCGTGGCTAAAGGCCTGGAATGTGTGCAATACCAAATGTTGCTGGACCTTTGTTATTATTAGCTTAACCAGCTAAGTCAATGATGGGGAATGTGTGTGTTGGGAATAGTAGTACAGCACGTGGCACATTCCTGAGTCCTTAGCTTAAAAAAAGCACCTGGCAAAACCCAACTAGGGTAAAGTTTCAAAATGATTTATATCAAAGAGCAAGACAGAAATCAGTGGTCCTTAAAACATATGGAACTAGAGTGGATGAAAGACTTGGGTTAAATCTGCAAGAGTGAATACAGATCTCTCTGCAGAACTGTGAAGCTGGAAAAGGCCCCATGTCTTTCTTTTAGGGAAGCAGCAGTCAAGACCAGGATGCTTAGAAATGTGTAGCACACGGAAATCAGCACTCAAGTGATTTCAAAACAACCAGGCAGCTTTCCAGCGAGCCTGGGAACAAGGTCATTCTATGGGACTACAGTATTGCTCTGAAAAATTATCATTCATGCTTTTTGCCAGTTTAGCAGGGAAGTAAACTAAGGGCTGAATCAAAAATACATTGAAAGAAGAATTGTTTATGTTGTGATATGAAATTATGGAAATGGTGTTTGTAGGTCTTATGACACACCCTACTGGTCATCATAATAGTCAAATCATGCACTGGTAGAATGTTATAAGGACCTATTCCTACAGAATCATTCCATTCTTTAAAAAATAGTTATAACAAATTATGTACATGTAATAGAGCCAGTTAGCCAAATAATAAATTATAGGCTACACTGAACCGTAAGAACAATGGAATTTTTTGTTGAAATAATTCTGTTGGACCTACAGGCCTCTAGATCATGCAGACCCTGGATGAGGGAAGATTTGCAAACAGGGTGTAAGTGAAAACAACTTAATAAGTTATAAATATGGGGAAATAAGACACAGGTAGACAGGGCATTGCTCACATCATTGCAACACCATACTGTTTTGGGTACCAAACCTCAAAGAACAACAGTCAACAAGGATTTCCCTCCATAGATGTAAACTGGCATAAGGATGGCTTGGCTTGGTGAGAACATTATTTTATATGTTAAAGGACTGAGTAATATAGTTTACTTTAACAGATTTTAATTTTAACCACTTTAGTGTTGTATAGATGTATTCTCTGTCTTTTGTTTTTAAATGGGCCTTGTTACACTGCCCAGAGTAGCCTAGTAGTTACATGGGATGTATGTAAATTAAACAAACAAACAAATAAACAAACAGGCTGTAAGCTCTTGTATTTTTAGAATATAGTTGAAATATTCTCATTGTTTGTGAAGATTCTCAGTCATCCAGGGGAGTTTATCTGGAAGTTGAGTCATGGCTACTGGACTTCTTTTTCTTGAGAGACTGAAATGTTCAGAGAGTGAAATGTTTCAATCTCTCAAGAAAAAGAAGTCCAGTTGCCATTATTCAAATTCCAGATATTCTCATTGTTCTTTCTTACTCTGAAAAGATATGCTTATGTATTTTAGAATAATTTTAAGTATTTGTGCCTACATTTTTCACAGTTCTAAGACTTTTATATTTTTACAACTCTGAAGTATTTTGTGCATATAGAACATGACAACAATATAGATAAATAAAGCTTGTAGAATTAGACAAGCTGTTGTTGCCTGGAACTACTGCAACAATGAAAAGATTTACATCTTAATACAGTGGTGCCTTGTATAAAGGAATTAATTTGTTCCAAATGAAATTCTGTTAAGCAAATTTTCCTTTATACAAATTTCCAATAGGAATACATTGAAAACAGAGTAATCCCTAATTGCAACCATTTTTATGCTGTACGGATTCGCCCCATAGGGGATTCTGTTAAGCAAATTTCCCCTATCTCTGGAACTTTTTATGTTGTACAGATTTTATGTTATACAAACTGTTTGTTATAAGAGGGTTCACTGTACCAATGAATCCAATGATTGTCAGTAGAGATGGGCACGACTCAGAAAAAAATTTTCGTTTTCGTTTTTGTTTTCGGCTAGGGTCCGTTTCGTTTCGTTTCCGTTTTCGTGAGCTAATTTCAAAATTTTTCGTTTTCGTTTCGTTACGTAACGAAAATGAAAAAACGAAAACGAAAACGAAAAATTTTCCGTTTCTCCCCATTTAGCTCCATTATGTGTTTTTCCAGTAACGAAAAACGAAAATTGGCTCAAAATTAGTCGTTTCGTTTCCGTTTTCGGTCCATTTTGAACCGTTTTTCGTTTTCATTTCGTTACGTAACGAAAACGAAAAAACGAAAACGAAAACGAAAATGAAAATACCGCTAAGTCGTGCCCATCTCTAATTGTCAGTGATTGGAAGGGTCAAGTGTTAGCTCATTAACTTGACCAAGGGAGAAATTCACAGCTAAAGGATTCCTGACAGGTAGCCATTCAGCCTCTGTTGAAAAACCTCCAATGCTGGATGAACCAGCCCTTCCATTGCCAGATAGGAAATTCTTCCTAAAGTTTAGTCAGCCTTTCTTTTCTTGTAGCTTGAATGGATTTGCTCAAGGCACAGAAATTAAACTTGCTCCTTTACAGACAGGCAGTCCAACAACATCTGGGCCTTCAACAAAGTAGTGTCATAACCCAGAAGAACAATGGATCAGCTTGAGACCCAGAACTGATGGAAGAACCTGGTCATTCAGGTTACATGGCTGGAGCGTCTGATAAGCTTAGAAGGATTTTTGGCAAACACCACATCCCTGTTTACTTCAAACCTACAAGCACACTAAGAGACTCATCCACCCAAAGGACCCAACACCAAAACACAAAAGGAGTAATATAGTATATATATGGTCAAATGCAATGAGGAATTTGCAGACCTCTACAATGGAGAATGTGCAGACCTCTACAACAGCCATTAAACAGGAGGATGGCCCAACACAGGAGGGGCAACAGGAGTCAGGACTGGAATCAGCAGTGTGCCTCCATTTGAAGGACAAAGGGCACTCATTCGAAGATGAGGATGTACACATATAAGACAGAGAAGATAGGTGGCTCGAGAGAGGAGTCAGGGAAGCAATTCGTGTGAGTATTGAAAACCCCTCTCTGAACAGAGGTAGTGGACTCAGGCACAATCTGCTACTTATCAAGCTGCTCTTTCAACCATCCCCAAACAAATCAGAAGCATTTCACACCTCCACCAGGAAGGCCACAGCTAATAACCCATACCTAATGGGTGTTGGGAAGGGTTGCATAGGTGAGACTTTCAAACACCTCAGGCCATTGTGCATCTAACGAGTCTATTCAGGACATTCTCTACCTAACGATCCTATTCAGGCCACTGTCCACCTAATGAGCCAGTCAGGCCAGGGTGATGTGAAATCAGGGTGAACTATAAATTGGAGGTCTCGCCACTAACTTCCCTCGGACTGAAGAAGCTGCTTGGATGCACAGCAAACTGTTTTGACCTCTCAAGAAAAGAAGTCCAGTTGCCATGACTCAACTTCCAGAGGACATCTGGGGTACGATGGTGGGTCTCCTTCAGGTTTCACAACCCACTGCAGAAGATGAATTAGAACAGCTACTATAAGTGCTATCAGCCATTATTGCTGTAACCATGTATTTCAAAAGCAGTCCCCATTTGACACTTCTTAGCCTCTCTCCTGCTGTGCCCCCTCCAGGTGTGTTCGCATAATGCACAGACCATCAACCCAATACTCTGTTCTATCAGCCATGAACTGCTCCTGCAATTGCAAGCAAGCCATGAGGACAACTTACTCTCTATCCCTCTTTTAATGTTCTGATGCCTGGTTGGCTGTTAAACTCATTTTCAAATTATTTTAATATCTTTTAAACAGTTTCAATTGCTTTAGGTGGGTTTAAGATGATATAATGATTATGCCCTGCCCTGAAAATGGGTATTGGAAAGGTTAAAAATAATTTGCTAAAACAATCAATCAACCTATCCGATTGAATCTAATCTTACAAGTCAAATTGCCCTGCAGTATTTCTTGCTGGGATTTCATTCACCCAATTTTAATCTCCCTCTCTTTAATTATCGTGCTTCCATAGTGCATGCTTTATTCTGCTGGCAGTTTCGATTTTGCAAAGAAATTTAAAAGTTGCTGTCTTTCACCCTCCCTCATCTTGTCTCATTTTATCTTTAATTATCTGTAATAAAGTGTTTTTGATTTGTAGTTTGCTGTAAATTGTGTGTGTGTGTGTGTGTGTGTGTGTGTGTGTGTGTGTGTGTGTGTGTGTGTGTGTGTGTGTGTGTGTGTGTGTGTGTGTGTGTATGTGTGTGTGTGTGTGTGTGTATGTGTCCAGGGTTTGTCAATGGATGTGAAGCTTAAGACTGAAAGCATGTTGGATACATGTATCAACAAGGAAGAGTTGTGTCAAGTGCATTTCCATTCACACTAACAGTAATTTGTCATTTGAAATCTGTATTTGTATGGATCTCCTTAAAAATGGCAACAGTGTCCAGATGGCTAGTCTGAAATGGGTCAGAGAATTGACCCAGAAATTTGATTCTACTCCTTTAGGTCTCAATCAACATAAGAGTTTCACTACTTTCTCTAGAAAATGAATTGACACAATTAAGTGCTTTCACCAGTTATTCCGATAACCGCCTTCTTTAAAAAAACAGATCATATTAGGCACTTGGCATCTTTTCTCCAAATAGTTTTTTTTAAAGACAGCAGGAACCACTAACACAGAAATCCACAAAATAATGTTGCTATGAAAGAGTTGGATTAATTATTAATTATTTTTAACTTGATACCCATGTTCTCTGAATAATCATATTCCATTCAATGAGCACAGTGACTAGGAATGCACTGTGTTCTTGATACAATATTGAACAGGTTTGGTGAGTAGAGATGGGCACGAAACAAAAAAAATGGTGTTTCGGTTTTTCGTTTGTCATTGAGAGGTCTGTTTCGGTTCGTTTCCGTTTGTCGTGAATTTTTGGAAAAATTTCGTTTCCGTTTTTTGTTTTTTCATTTGTCATTTCTACCTGCTTTTTGCGCGATTTTTAAAGCATTTCCGTGCGCAGGCGTCCCCCAATGCCCCAGACCAGAGGGAAAACACTAAAAAAAATGGATGCTGGCAGAGACACAGTATAGACTAGGTACGCAGGGAGGCTGCAAAGGCAGCAGCGGGCATTGCCCAGGGTGCAAGGCAGCCGCAGAGTGACTGCACTGCGGGGCAAGGGAGGGTACTCACTGAGAGGTACGCAGCACGCACGCACACAGGGAGGCTGCAGGACTGAAGCTAGAGTCACAGAGACAGCAATCCTACCCTAACTCCCACCAGAGACTGCAAGGAGGACGGGGGCTGCCAGAGCTTTTTATGCCCTCTGTGGCTGCCAGACCTGCCCAGTCTGCAACCTGGGCATGCTATTGGTTGAACATGATCCCATCACATGGCTTGCCTCCATTTTGTGGCTGGTGGCGACATCCATTTTAAAGGGAAAAGAAAAATACATTGCAATGGGAGAAGACGAAAACAAATGTTTTAAGGACCCCAACCCCCTGGTAGGTAATAATTTCAAATAATTATCGCATTATTGCTGCATTTTTACAGATGTACAAGGTGTTTTAATACCCAAAAAATCAATCAATATTAGGCATCTGGGAGCCATTTTGGGTTGATGTCCCCTAACTCCCCTTAAAGGGAAAAAATACAGCGATCTGAGAAAAGACATAAATGCAACTTTTAAGGACCCCACCCCCGGTAGGTATTATCAGACAATATAAATAATTATCGCTGCATTTTTACGGATGTCCAGGGCGTTTTTTAACATTTAAAACAGCTCATTTCATTGCGCGTCGCCATTAACGGAATCGAAACGTAACGACCACAATTTTCATGGTTCTGTTCGTTTCATTGCATTTTCTTCACAATTTTCGTTTGTCATTTCGTTACGTAATGGAATGACTAACGAATAACGGAAACGAAAAAATGTTCGTTCCGTGCCCATCTCTATTGGTGAGGTTTCCCCTTATTATCTGCTCTGAGTTGGCAAAAAGCAATATATAGACATAGTACTCATCCCAGACTTTGAAAGTTTGAAAAAGTCTGAAAGTAATTTCCCTTTGGTCTAATTTCCATTTTGACATCATCATCATCATCATCATCATCATCATCATAATCATCATAGCTGGAAGGGATCCTATGGATGATTGAATCCAGATTCTGTCAAGGAGACACAACGGAGAATCAAACCTGCAACCTCTGGCTTCACAGCCTGATGCCTAAGCCACTGAGCTATCCAGTTAAGAAAAGATGATATAAAACACATTTAGTAGCTTCTATGATTTAGCACATAGACTCCAAGTGATCGAATCAAAGAAATCTGTATATTGCAATGTCGGCTTCTAAACAAATTTAGAATGTACTTTTCATTTTGTACAAATGTGTAATACATAAATGAATGCTCTCTTTTTGAATAGATTCCAGAAGGATCAACAAAAACGATTATTTATCTTAGACATATAAATCTGAGGAATATGTATTTAGGGAATGATAAAATCAAAATAAAATGGGAAAGAGGTCTAAACAAATCCAATTAAAATGAAGAATGACCTTATATCTGTAGGCCAGGATACTACGATCCATTTTATATAGGTTTAAAAATCTTAGCACAATGATACCACAAATGATCACACTAAGGAAAATCTAGCAGTTTCCGAACACCATCTGGTGTAATGCTGCTAAGGATTCCGCTGTTCATGCTTCAGATTGTCTGTCATTGGTTCTTATCAGGGAAAAGTAGCAGATAACATATATTTGATTACTGGGCACAGATATTCCATGATCACCATATTCTGGTTCGATTTTAAAAGGGAAAAAGAGGGATTGAACAATACATTAGTATTGAACCTTCTCAAAGGTACAAGGATACAGTGTGTGTGTGTGTGGGGGGGTTACAACAGCTCGATGAGGATGACAGAAGTCTGGGACAGTCTGCGTATTAATATGTTCACATTTTTAAAACAATGAATAATGACACAGTCATTATTCCACCACAGTGAGTTGGGAGAGTGTTGATGCAGAAAACCCTTGTGATCAATTTGGACATTGGGGTATAATTTAGTAGACACACTAGGTATAGCCAATTGAGACCAGATTAAAGAAAAAGGAATGTTACCTAGTGGTAGCTCATTGGGTTTTCTTTTTCTTTTTCCACCTGCATTGTTGGCCACCTTGAGTGTAATTGTACAGATAGGTGGAGCAGAACTGTATTGCCATATTCTCTTCATATAACAAGCTAATGATGGGGAACCAGTCCCATGCCCAGAGCCTAGGCTAGGCTTCTGGATATGCTGCCCCTTCCTGGATGAAGTTATGCAGTGGCTCTTAGAGTCGGGCTGTTTGTTCTCTATATTTCACTTTCTTAAGTATTCACAGTCCTTTGCCATTGGAAATACTGGCTTGGAATTCTGGGAGCTGTGGTCTAAAACATCAGAAGGGCCGAAGTTTGGACATGCCTGGATTGGACCATTTATTACCATCCTTATACAGTGTGACTACATTGAAAAATAATGCAGGAAGTACTCTAGGTCTGCAGTATTTTCCACTGACACAAGGCTCAAGACAAAGAACAAGAATAATTGGGACCTGACTACCTGGCAGAGCGAATCTCTCAAAGATCATCTGAGGCTCGACCAACCAGAATGTTGCGGGCACTCTCACTCCGGGTGGCCACGCCCAGGGAGGCTCAGAAAACAGTGACTCGTAACTGAGCCTTCTCTGTGGCTGGCCCTGTGCTTTGGAACCATCTCCTGAGTGAGCTGCGCCTTGCACAGTCCCTGCTAGCCTTTAAGAAAGCCCTAAAGACCTGGCTTTTCCGTTAGGCTTTTGGCAACAGTTAATTTTGACTTTTTTTTTAAATTCTAATTTTTTTCTTCCTAATCTGCCCCGCCATCATGCTTATGATTTTTTTAGTAGTTTTTAATAGTTTTGTTGTTATGTTGTTCAGTTTTATCATTACTGTTGTTAATTGTTATGTTGTAAACTGCCTGGAGTTCCTCTGGAAGATGGTGTGGTATATAAGTACTAAAATAAATAAATAATAAATAAATAAAGCATATCATCTAGGAAGGAAGGAAGGAAGGAACAGAATGGAATCATCATCATCATCATCATCATCATCATCATCATCATCATGTTAGAAGTGCAGAGCTGGAAGGGACCTGTGGGTTTTTGAATCCAGCCCCTGTCAAGGGGTCATGATGGTCAACTGAACTCTCAGCCTCTGGCTCTCTAGCCAGATGCCTAAACAGATACAAATTGCTTTAAATAAATACAAAAATAATAATGTTGATACTGAGCTGATGCTGCACATTTTTTCTAATACAGTGGTACTGTGTATTAATGGAATTAATTTTTTCCAAATGAAATTATGTTAAGCACATTTTCGTTTATACAAAGGAAACTTAGGAATGCATTGAAAACAGAGTAATCCCTAATTGCAATTATTTTTATGTTGTATGGATTCGCCCCATATAGACAATTCTGTTAAGCAAATTTCCGCTATCCCCGGAATTTTTTATATTGTACAGATTTTATGTTATACAAACCATTTGTTATACAAGGGTCCACTGTAGTTATGACCCTCTTCCATGAACTTTGCTATAGATGAGATCTACAATATGTAAATAAGATCAAGACTGCTTTCTTTTCAAAGGAAAAGTGAACTTATTCATGACACCTCCCAGCATTCGATGGGTAGCATCTGGCGTCTCCCCATATGTAGAGTTTGTTGTTCCACATGCATACATTCCGTAGATCCTTTATACGTGAGATTTCAGGAGGAGCAGAGCAGGAGCTCGTTCTGATGAATCCCAACAGAAATA
Source organism: Phrynocephalus versicolor (assembly GCA_023846285.1). Taxonomy (NCBI): domain Eukaryota; kingdom Metazoa; phylum Chordata; class Lepidosauria; order Squamata; family Agamidae; genus Phrynocephalus; species Phrynocephalus versicolor. The sequence goes on from JAHTLZ010000122.1 coordinate 9,606,362, forward strand.
GGTTGAAAAGATTTGCTGCCCCCAGTAACAATATTTTGCAGGCAATTTGACAGTTCTTACCTAAGCCAAGTGACAGCTTTAGGTGATACACAGTATGCTGACAACTTCTTACATAAAGTATCATAGTTGGCTGTCAAAAGCTTTCTTGGAATTCAGAAATATAGTTCAAGCCAATTTTATGGCAGTGGAAATGTGTTCAGTAATTTCTAGCAAAGCAGTTGGTGAATGATGGAGAGTTATTTGATAAAAAAAAGTTGTAGCCAGCTAGTAGTCAGGTTTATTCTCCTGTTTTTGGAACCTTGGCAGTGGCTCAGATATTATGGTACAATCCTTAATCCTGCAGTGGCCGGCGGGGAGGGGGGAGGAGGAGGAGGGAGTAATTGTAATTTGAAGCAGAAGCAGCATATCATCTTTGACTTCTCAAAAAGTTTATTGGGAAACTGTAAGAGAAGCATGTTATTTGTATTAAAATTTTGGTGCTCACAAAAATCCAGGCAATGCAATGGTAGAGGCTTCCTCCCCACCCACCCCTTTCCCCCTTTTCTTTCTACTCCCAAAGTTCCCCAAGGATATGCAGGAAGAACTGTGAGCAATGCAGCTGACAAACACACTTATAGACATCTAAGGTTTGCTCACCTCACCTCTAGGGAGGCCTACTTCATAAGCTGCATGGCCTTCTTAATGCTTGCCTCCTCTTGTTATTATATAAAAAAGGAATCTGCTGCAGTGTTTTGTGGGGATTGTAGTTTTACTGCCCTTTAGGCATCTCCCTAGAGATGTATGACCCCCCACAGCAGCTTCATTTGGTCACCTTATCAACAGGAAGCAAGACCAAAAAGATAACACAGACTTTTTTTGTCTAGAAAATAAAATGAAATAAAATAAAAATAAAACCCTTAACTATCAATGGATTTCAAGACCCCACTAAATGAAAGTGAATGGTCTTGCCTTCTTCAAGTATGAAATCCCATGGTGCTTAAGGGAATGTACCAGGCAACACATCTGCCTTCAAAATCTCAGGTTGCAGGGGGGCCATGTTAAAGGTAAGGTGAGAAATAATGTTTCAGTCTTTTAAAGACGATCTAAGAGGACATGGGTGGTTAGGGACAGCAAATGATTCTATATGTTTGTGGTGATGGTGAAGTTTTAGAGGAGCAGTCCAAGGTCCTTAAAATAGGACCTCAATTGGGTTTAGCACCTTGGAGAGCTCTACAGACCCCCAAGTCATTACTACCCACTATTCAGTGGATACATTTATTTAAGAAGTGGCAGCACCACACACAGTTAGCTCACTAAAGGATGATTGAAAAAACCGCTTTCCTTACAAAAAAGGTGGCTCATTCATAAAAAGACCACCTGACAGGTGCCAACAAATTACGTTGCAGAAAACCTGCCAATAGAAGCTGGAATCCTTTTTTGATTCAGAGGTATAAATTGGGTAAACTTTTGTGAATGAGCAATTATACTTGCAAACGAAGTCTGTTTTTAGCCTCCATGGACCAATCATGAAGCAAAACAAATTAATTTGCCAATGATGGGTAGCGTGACCAACTCCTACTGCACAATCACATGTCTTTCAACACTTCCAGAATTGCCTCCTCTAATGAAGGGTGATCTGTAATGCATAATTTCACCCTGCATGTTTTCAGAAGGAAAGGCTAGCAATTCATTAGGATCTTTATCATGCTGTGTAATATTTTTTTTGGAAAGGGCAATAACTATGTGGTTTAATACGTTGCCGGGATAGCCAAGTATTCCTATTCAGCTATGGAGAATTTGCCTATAAATGACTGTATATTGCAGACCTGTATCTAAGTTGTTAGGGAGCTTTCTTAGACATGAAGAAAAAGTGGCCTCTCTGCCAATGAGTGTGAACACACATATATGCCATCTTAATTAACACCTCATTCCATTCACAAGTTCATTTATACATCCAACACAGGTATGACTCAGTGAAAACAGACAGTTCTATATGAACATGTTAAGTTATGAGATGAACTCACATCATACAACAAGAACTTGACATTCACAGAAAATGTCTGGAAACTTGTTGAGGTGCAGCACTCAAAATATTCTACGTAATAGGCAAAAATGATAGAATAATTTAGCTTAGAGAGTGCATGCTGAATATTTGAATCATTATAATGTTTAATAAACATTATAATTAATGATATTTAAATGTTACAGAGTTCATGCTAAATATTTAAATCAGTTGCTTGATGTTATGCAGTTACAACGTCATCAGAAAACAAAATCATACCGCGTAGTGAGCAAAATGACCCGGAGGCATGATCAAATGATCAAAAAGTGGCCATTTCACCTTAGATTCAATCCAACATTTGCCATGAGGGAATACAAACAATCAGCATACTGCACAGTCACTGTGCCTTTCATTCAAAGTAATAAGGTATTCATTGACTATTTTTTAATCAGTATGAAGTGCAATCCTGTCACTTCCACTTGTACTTCATATTTGCCTGGAAAGTCATCAACTTGTTTTTTTTTTTTTTTGGGGGGGGGAGAGACTGAACTCAAGTAGGAACTGAACATGTTTGCCTTGTCTTAATCTTCTGATCATTCT
>JAHTLZ010000122.1:9616139-9690171 GCA_023846285.1 Phrynocephalus versicolor
CAGCCTGGAGTTTCACATCTCGGAGAGAGGCCTCTGGTCAGAACACACATTACAGAGATGTCCATTTCCAGCAATGAGAAAGTAACAGGGACCTGGACTGAGGAAGGAATTACATTCCTAAAGGAGGAGTTACAGGACAAAGGATTTTGAACTGATTGGTTAACACCTAGGCTGATGGACTGTTGAGTTACTAATGTTGGATTGTTTGTTGTAAAACTGCTTTTTCTTTATGGCATTTGGCTTGGGGTAGCCAGCAAGAGTTAAAATGGTTATTTAAAATAATTTGAATTCAAGGCTGGAAAAAGGTTGGGTATCTCTTCTAACTGACTTAAAGAATTTGAATGTTCATTTCTTTGCAATACTGAAAATGTATAACTTTCCAATACTGAAAATGTATAAGTTTTTATCTTTTTTATTATTTTTAAAAAAGGTTTGAATATTTCACCAAAGTGTGTTCACTGGAGAAAGGGAAGGAAAGAGTGTGTAAAGAAAATGCGGAACATTTTGGCTACATTTCCTACTGTGACGTATTTTGGGGTTTTCTATCTGCTCTGGTTGGTGTGCAAAGTCTCAAAGCACAAAGTTGGTGGATTTTAAGTTTGAAACTAAATAGAATCTAAATGGAAGAGGATTGCTGGTGGTTTTGCTTCATGTATTCTTTGGGTTTTAACCCCCAACCCAGGTTGACAGAGAATGCTGAAGGGCCGGAATCAGAGTGGCTCCCTCCTGCAGTGGAACTCCCTTTTAGGAGGGGTTCTTTACATACGGCGAGCAATGCTTGAGGAAAAACAAAATTGGTATTTATTTATTTATTTATGGATCTAATACTGTGTGATACTCAGGACCTGGTCAGGGATGTGAATGTCACTGAGCCTCTGGGGAACAGTGACCATGCTTCATTCTCCTTTGCCATGCATGTTGGGGGAAGAGTGTCAAGCAAATCAGACATAAAAACCCTTGATTTCAAAAGGGCAAACTTCCCTCAGATGAGGAAACTTGTTAGAAAGAAATTGAAAGGGAAGGTAAAAAGAATCCAATCTCTCCAGAGTGCATGGAGCCTGTTTAAAACAATGGTAATAGAGGCCCAGCACAAGTGCATACCACAAAGAAAGAAGAGCTCATCAAAGTCCAAGAGGGTGCCGGCATGGTTAACGAGTGGAGTTAGAGAGGCTCTAAAGCGAAAGGAGAGGTCTTTCTGTGAATGGAAATCCTCCTCAAATGAGGAAAATAAAAAGGAACACAAACTCTGGCAAAAGAAATGTAAGAAGATGATAAGGGAGGCAAAGAAAGACTTTGAGGAACGAATGGCTAGCAATATAAAGGGTAATAATAAAAGCTTCTTTAAATATGTTAGAAGTAGAAAACCTGCCAGAGAACCAGTTGGCCCTCTGGATGGTGTTGGAGGACAAGGGGAGGTAAAGGAGACGCATCTGGTGGGGCCACTGTGAGATATAGGAAGCTGGACTAGATGGGCCTTTGGCCTAATCCAGCATGGCTCTTCTTATTTATTTATTTATTTATTTATTTATTTATTTATTTATTTATTTATTTATTTATACATGCATAAATACATAACCTAAGCACATCCAGTCTCGCCTGATTTTGGAGGCTAAGCAGGGTCAGCCTTTGTTAGTACTGTACTTGGATGGGACACCACTAGGGAATACCAGGTGCTGTAGGCACTGGCAAACCACTCCAGTTTGCCTGCCAGGAAAACTCAATGGGGATTTGGTCACAACTGTAGCAATACACACACACACACACACACACACACACACACACACACACACACACACATTCATTCATCCATCCATCCATCCTCCACCTATCTGACTATATGAATTTGTGTGTGTGCATGCTGGAAGTAGTTCTAGAGCCTGGGTGTACCATTTTCACTGTTTGCTAGTTGGCATTAATACACATTTGGTTGTCTATGTGGCCACCACAAATGGGCCCTTTTTTGGCTTTAAGTTGCCATCTTAACTATGTTATTTGGGTTTTACTCAGCCTGCACACTGTAATTAAAAATTGTAAACCACCCAGAGACTACTTAAAGTGGTATGGGGCGGTATATAAGCAGAACACTTTGCTAGATTCCACACAAGCCTGTTTCCACAATCAGCAGAAGTAGTATTGGCCCGTCTTCCAACTCTTGCATGCCCTGCCTCTGTGAGTTCATGAGTAAACTGTTGTGTATTGATCTGTATTCCTATTATCTGTAATTGCTTGTTGAAGTAACTGCCTTCCTGTTCCAAAGGGAACAGGCCTATTGGTTGATTCAAGTTGCTGCATTTGGATCCTCAATCCTATTGGTTCCCGCCAAAAGGCAGCCTTGTGATTGCTTGTAATTTTCCCCTCCAAAATGTATCTTTTCCTACCCAGTCCTGGTGCCTATAAATGTAGCTCCCTCTCCCCAGTCCCCAGTCTTGTTCTCTCCCTGAATAAAGAGCTGTTACACTAGAAGCTGTCTCCAGCCTGCTATGTCAAGAGATGAAATCACTTGCTGAAATCACTAAGCCCCACGTCACAACACTGGCGACGAAGGTGGGATCCGGAATGCTGAGAAGCAGAGGATCATCATGCTGACCCAGAGTCTGGATCGCAGTGGAGAACAAGACTCACCAGCCGGCTTAGAAGATGACCCTGCCCGCCTGGAGAATGGAAAGCCCACGGGTATTGGAGCCCTTCCAGCCATCGGAGCCCCACACTTGGGAGGACTATGTTGAACGCTTCAAGTTCTTCATGGTGGCTCAAGGAATCACTGATGCCAGCAAAAGAAGGGCCACGTTCCTGAGTTGCTGTGGGTGTGAGACCTTCAGGTTGGCCAAGACACTGCCCGCCCCAGCAAAGCTGAGTGAGACACCACTCACAGACATTTTCGCCCGGCTGACAAGCCATTTGGCACCTACCAAAACCAAGAAGGCCTGGCGGTTGGAGTTTCAGAAAAGGCAGCAGCAAGCCGGGGAATCTGTGGCTGCATTCCTGGCAGGACTCCGGGAGCTTGCTCAGCACTGTGGCTTCCCAAATCTTGAAGACACTCTCTTGGATCAATTTGTTGGGGGCTCAGCAGCAAAAAAGCCCGAAGGCACATTGTGGCAAAGGAAGATAGCACCCTTGCCTCCGCCTTGAAAGAGGCCACCGCCAGGAAGAGCTCAATGCCAGCTGCAAGGCCATGAAGCTACGGATAGAGGCTGCCCATGCCATGGATGAACCAGAGGCTAGTCCAAGCCAGAGCCCAGTCCATGGTGTCGAGTTGGTGCGTCAGGCTGATGCACAGCCCAAAGATCACCGAGGCGCTTGTCCAGGCTGTGGTGGTAACCATGAGCGGAAAAGCTGCCGTTTTCGTGATGCTACGTGCAGGGCATGCGGAAAGTCAGGACACATCGCCAGGGCCTGTAGGTCGGTGGCAGCTGGAGCAATGGGATCACCTAGATCAACTCATCACAGATCATCCACCACGACTCATCTCCTGGACGACTGCAATTATCTCACAGAGATCAACGGAAAGACCGTGCAGTTCCCGGTGCAAGGTAAAACATCAGTCAGAGTGAAGACTGAAGGTCAACCATGCGACATGGAGGTGGATTACGGATCTGGATTCACCATTGTCTCAGACCAGACTGCAAGGGGGCTCTTCCCTGGGGGTAAGTTCCCCTCTCTGGAACCATTCCCAGCAACCTTGCAATCATACATGGCTGGCCGCATCCACATTCTAGGAATGTGTGCGGTGAGGGTGCAATTCCGGGAGAAACAGGCAGTGCTTGAATTGGTGATTGCAAAGGGGAGTCGCCCCAGTCTCCTGGGTACTTACTGGTTTCCCGCCTTGGGACTGTGTATATCTGGGCTCAACTCAGTCCAAACTTCCCCATAGTTGGGCAAGGCATTAGGCCAGGAATTTGCCGAACTCTTCAGTGGAAAACTGGGTTGTTATAAAGGGCCTCCAATTGACTTTGAGCTGGACCCCAGGGTGGCCCCAATCCGACTCAAGCCAAGGCGAGTGCCATTTGTGCTGCAACCAAAGATTGAGGCGGAACTGGACAAATTGGTCAAACAGGGAGTTCTTTCACCTGTGGACTCTTCTAAGTGGGAGACTCCTATCGTCACACCCCTTAAGGCAAATGGGGAAGTGAGAATTTGTGCAGATTACAAATGTACTATCAACAAGGCACTCAGGGGAAATTCATACCCCATTCCAGTCGTCTCACAGCTGTTGGCAAAACTAGCTGGGGGAAAATTTTTCGCCAAACTTGACCTGGCACAAGCTTACCAGCAGCTGCCAGTGACTCTGCAATCTGCGGAAGCACAGACTATCGTAACACAGAAAGGGGCTTTCCGAGTAAACAAGTTACAGTTTGGAGTTTGTGTGCCCCAGGGATTTTTCAAGGACTAATGGAGCGCCTGTTAAGGGGTCTGCCAGGGGTCTTGCCATTTTTTGATGATGTTCTGATTGCTGGGAAAGACCCCCAGGAACTAGTTGGGCGTATCCGTGCTGTGTTACTCAAATTTAAAGAGGTGGGGCTGCAGCTAAAAAAGGAAAAATGCAGTTTTGGGGTGCCATCTGTGGATTTTTTGGGGTTTAAAATTGATGCAACGGGCATCCACCCCACTGACTCTAAAATTAAAGCCATTACTGAGGCACCACACCCACGGAACAAGACGGAGTTACAATCATTCCTGGGACTTATTAACTTTTATCATTCCTTCCTACCTCAGAAAGCTTCAATAGCAGAACCGTTGCATAAACTATTGAAGAAAAAGAGTGTGTGGCGTTGGGCTCAGGCACAGCAGAAGGCTTTTGACACCTTGCGGGGCATGCTGACTAGCAGGAGCGTCCTTGCTCATTATGACGAGTTGAAACCTCTTGTCCTGGCATGTGATGCCTCTCCGTATGGGCTGGGAACTGTGCTGAGCCATAGGGAAGCGGATGGGTCAGAAAAGCCCATCTTGTTCTATTCTCGTACGTTGTCGCCAACGGAGCGCAACTACGCACAAATTGACAAGGAAGCCCTGGCAATAGTGGCAGGGAGTAAAAAGTTTCATGACTATTTATACGGTCACCACTTCTTCCTTGAAACTGACCTGTTAGGATTGTTCAACCCGAACAAACAGACGCCGCAGATTCTCTCCCCCAGAATGTTGTGATGGTCTATATTCCTGAATGGGTTCCAGTACACGCTGACCCATGTCCCAGGGAAAAGGTTATGCCACGCTGATGCACTAAGTCACTTGCCCCTTCCTGGTGTGAGCAATGCGGATCCTGCCCCAGAGGAATGAGTGATGATGCTGGAAATAATTCCGGGGACCCCTGTAACTGCCACTGAAATAGCTGAGAGAACGAGGAAAGATACCGCTCTCTCCCGTGTGCTCACTTGGGTGGGGAGGGGATGGCCAGGTGGCCCGCATGAAGAAAAATTTAGACCATACGCAACAAGGCAACATGAGCTATCCCTGCATAAGGGCTGTCTCCTGTGGGGAGACAGGGTGATCATCCCAGCGCCACTGAGAAACAGGGTTCTGGATTCACTGCACATGGGGCATCCGGGAATGGTCAGGATGAAGTCGCTGGCCCGGTGCTATGTATGGTGGCCTGGGATGGACCAAGATGTTGAACAATGGGTACGGACATGCAAGGCATGTCAGGAAGTGCGCCCAGAAGTGGCCAGAGCACCAGTCCACTGGTGGGAGCAGACCCGGACTCCCTGGAGCCGGCTGCACTTAGATTTTGCTGGGCCATTCGAAGGAAAGGTTTTTTTTGTTATCGTTGATGCGTATTCTATATGGTTAGAGGTGGCTATGGTTCCCAGCATGTCATCAGCTGCAGTCATCAAAGTGTTGAGACAGCTCTTCACAACCCACGGGTTGCCCGAGACCATTGTGTCAGACAATGGAGCAGCCTTTGTATCCCAAGAATTAAGGGCATTCCTGGCTGATAATTTCATAAGAGGGGTCACATCAGCTCCCTTTCATCCCTCATCCAATGGGCAGGCTGAGAGCATGGTGCAGACAGCCAAAGGAACTCTTGCATGCTTGATTGAGGGTGACTGCTCAACGCGCATTGCCCGAATGTTGTTCTTGCAGCATGCGACACCGTGTACTACTACAGGCAAGTCGCCAGCAGAGCTGCTCCTAGGTAGAAGGCTGGTGATGGTACTGGACTATGTCCACCCAGACAAAATGCCAAACCGCAATGCTAGAGCACCTCCACAGGCAGAGAGCGACTCTACAAGGTATTTTGCTCCTGAAGACTTGGTCTGGGTGAGAAATTATGCCAGAGGTCCCCTGTGGGTGCCAGGGGTGATCACCAGAGCATCTGGGCCAGTCTCTTATTATGTGACTATTGAAGATGGCAGGGTTCGGCGTAGGGACGTGGACCAACTGAGGCGCAGAGCACCCAGTAGAGTTGGTACAGGTGTGGGAGAATTGCAGCCTGAGAGTGACACTACCCCCATAAATGAGTCACAGCTGCAAGACCAGAGCCCCAGGAATGTAGGTACCAGTGGCATCAACAAATGAATCTGCTCCTGCAAGTCCTCATGGTGCAGAGGAACAGATCAGGGACGTGTGCTGTGCCCACCGGGGGGGGAGGGGTGTTGTGTATTGATCTGTATTCCTATTATCTGTAATTGCTTGTTGAAGTAACTGCCTTCCTGTTCCAAAGGGAACAGGCCTATTGGTTGATTCAAGTTGCTGCATTTGGATCCTCAATCCTATTGGTTCCCGCCAAAAGGCAGCCTTGTGATTGCTTGTAATTTTCCCCTCCAAAATGTATCTTTTCCTACCCAGTCCTGGTGCCTATAAATGTAGCTCCCTCTCCCCAGTCCCCAGTCTTGTTCTCTCCCTGAATAAAGAGCTGTTACACTAGAAGCTGTCTCCAGCCTGCTATGTCAAGAGATGAAATCACTTGCTGAAATCACTAAACCCCACATCACAACATAAACCACCTCTGTGAACTCATAAGAACACGTCCCCTGGTCCGGTGCTTTGCCCTTGATGTTGGTGTTGACTTTGGGCCTTCACTATCAAATGTATAGAAAAGGAATAGACTTCTCCTAGGTGACCAGTGTGGCCCAGTGCAGAGTAGTAAATAGATTGACAGGTGAGGACTCTGGAGGACAAGGTTTGAATCCCTGTTTGGCAACAGAAACTCACTGGGTGAGGGGAACTGGAAGAAGCACTCCTTAAACACCCGTTACCTTGAAAGCCCTATTATGTTCGTTATAATTTGATTCCAAATGGACATCACACAGCATACAGACACACAGGTGACTTTTATTATGGAAATAAAAATCATATTAGTATATGCTTTTAAAGAGGTGGGCAACACCCTTTCTTCTAACGGAAGAATGAAGAAGTAGCCAAAGGCTTTCATGGCCAGGATCTGATAGTTGTTGTGAGTTTTCTGGGCTGTTTGGCCATGTTCTGGACATTTTTCTTCCTGATGTGTTGCCAGACTCTGTGGCTGGTATCTTCAGAGGACAAGGAGCTCAGGGAACTAGGAGTTCTCTCTACACTCTTGGGTATAGAGCGAGTGAGACTGTGGGTTTTTTTAAGGTTGTGGGAAAGAGGAAACTTGTCCTATGCAGGAGAATAGGTGTTCGTCATTGTATTGTGAGGAGGGGATTAAGAAGTTTCACTGAAATTAGGGGTGGCAGCAATCGTTTTTTGTGGTTGATGGGTGCTTTTAGCTATTCTCTTATTTATTTATTTATTTATTTATTTATTTATTTATTTATTTATTTATTTATTTTTACAACTTATATGCCGCCCACTACCCAGAGGTCTCTGGGCGGCTTCCAATCAAGTAATTAAAACAGTTAAAAACTTCAAACAACAATAAAAATTAAAACAACAATAAAAACCTTATACTAAAAACATCACACTAAAATTGCCATTAGAAGACCCACAATCTAAATTGTATCAATTAAAAAACTTCTGGAACAGGAAGGTTTTTACCTGGCGCCGAAATGTCATCAGTGTTGGCGCCAGGCGGATCTCACTTGGGAGGGCATTCCATAGCTTGGGGGCAGCTGCCGAGAAGGCCCTGTGTCTGCAAGCCATCCCTCTTACCTCCTTGAGGGATGGCTCTTTCAAGAGGGCCCCCCTGGCTTGATCTTAATTGCCGGGTAGGTTCATATGGAAGGAGGCGGTCCTTCAGGTATCCAGGTCCTAAGCCATTTAGGGCTTTATATGTCAAAACAAGCACTTTGAATTGGGCTCGGGCAGCAACTGGTAACCAATGTAGGCTACGTAGAATCGGCGTGATGTGATCCCTAGCGGCCCCACCACTTACTAGCCGCGCCGCACGATTCTGAACCAGTTGCAATCGCCGAACCGTCTTCAAAGGCAGCCCCATGTAGAGCGCATTGCAGTAATCAATACGGGATGTTACCAGTGCATGCGTAACTGTTATGAGGCTCCGTTCATCCAGGTAGGGGCGTGGCTGATATATTTTCCTCAGCTGGAGAAAGGCACCCCTGGCCACCGAGTCCACCTGGGCTTCCAGAGTTAGACCAGGGTCCAGAAGCACCCCCAAGCTGCAGACCCTGTCCCTTAGGGGGAGTGCAACCCCGTCCAGAACAGGGAAGTGGCCCTCTAACCTGTCTGGCGAAGCATCCACTAACAACACTTCCGTCTTGTCTGGATTGAGTTTCAATTTGTTAACCCTCATCCAGTCCATTATCTGTCCCAGACACGAGTTCAGCACAGAAACCGCCTCACCTGGATTGGTGGAAAACGAGAGGTAGAGCTGAGTATCATCAGCATATTGCTGACTCCTCAACCCAAACCTCCTGATGACCTCTCCCAGTGGTTCCATGTAAATGTTGAACAGCATGGGAGACAGTATAGAGCCCTGAGGAACCCCATGACATAAATGCCACGGGGCAGAGCAACTGTCCCCCAGCACCACCTTCTGGACACGGTCAGCCAGGAAGGAATGGAACCACCGCAAAGCAGTGCCTCCGACTCCCAACCTGGCCAGCCTATCCAGAAGGACACCATGGTCGATGGTGTCGAAAGCCGCTGAGAGGTCCAGGAGTATCAACAGGGTTGCACTCCCCCGGTCTCTCTCCCGGCAGAGGTCATCATACAGGGCGACCAAGGCAGTCTCTGTACCAAAACCCGGCCTGAAACCAGATTGAAATGGATCCAGAAAATCCGTTTCATCCAGCAGTGCCTGGAGTTGCCCGGCCACCACCTGCTCCAACACCTTGCACAAATAAGGGAGGTTCGCTACTGGAAGGTAGTTAACCACCAGCCCTGGGTCCAGGTTAGGTTTTTTAAGGAGTGGCCTAATTACTGCCTCTTTTAAGGCAGCAGGGACCACTCCCTCTCTTAATGAGGCATTTACAGCTTTTCTGTAGACCTTGCATCCTAATTGGAGGTCCAGTTTGCGTATGACCATGACATCTAAGGATAGGAGTTTCTCCTCTATTTCTTTTTCCGTGGTGAATTGTATATTTGGGTGGATATTGTTGAGGTAGTTTAGAAATTCGTCCAGTTGACTAATACCTATTCTCCTGCATAGGACAAGTTTTCTCTTTCTCACAACCTTAAAAAAACCCCACAGTCTCATTCACTCTATAACCCGAGCACAGAGAGAACTCCTACTTCTCTGATCTCCTTGCCCTCTGAAGATGCTTGCCACAGAGTCTGGTGAAACATCAGGAAGAAAGACTTCCAGAAAAAAGTATAACTAGAAGAAATAGCCATTTCCAACTTTAGACCACAATCCTGTTCACATTTCCTTCAGAACTCAGTGGAACTTATGTATGAGTATATTGTGCTGTGAATTATAAACTGCACCTAGCTAGGTACTGGTGATTAGGGTCAGGCCTCCACTTCCATGGTGATTGTATTTAAATGTGCATTCATGATTCATCCTTGATAGTACTGCATATGTATTTTACCATCTAAATGTGAGGCCTCCTGCTCTAGCATTTAGAAGATATGACTGGCTTTAATGTAACTTCTCTGATGGGTCCATATTTTAAAATTTAAGTCAGAGGGCAAAAAATAGCCCCATTATAGGTCAAGGGAGGCACATATCTCAAGTGGTGGATGCTTTAGGATGGTAATGGGACCTGCCCACTTGTTCCTCCTGAGCTTCCTTGGAACACAAATAAGTCTTGCATCCCCAAAACTACTTTGCTGCTTTCATGTGTGGAGGATGAGCCCATGTCAATGCTGTTGTTGATTTCAAGTTCAATGACCAGTCTATCCATACATAGAACACTGGGAGTGCCATCATCTCCCTTAGTTCAAGTAGCAATACCGGGCTGCCCTGATACAGAAGTGGAATGTCTGCTGAAGTTAAAAAGAAAAGTTAGCAGTTGAGGAATACCCAGACAGGAGGGCAGCTTCACAAACAGATGTGTAAGAAAAGGACCCTCGTTTCTCCTTCAGCAAGGTTCTGAAAATCAGCAAGCTTCTGTTGGGTGATTGATCATGGAGAAGTAATAATCAGGCTTCTTTGGCATGCTGATGGAGCAGAGGTGGCAGTTTTGAAGAATGTGGTTGCTGTAGAGGAATATTGCTTTATCACCTCACAATTGTAAAGCTGCTGCTTTGTCTGTTTCCGTTCTCAGTGTGCAGATTTCCTGTATTATCACTATGCATTGAGGATTAGACTTGCCTGCAAAAGAGGTCTCTGGCTCATTTGTCAAAGTGTGTCTGTTGAAATGACTGAATGAACACTGTCCATGCATTCAGAAATGGCAGCCTAATCAGGTACAACAATTATTTTTGGAAAATGTTACTCTGTCTTTTAATATTTTCCCCCAATTTTTGCCTTTCATTTGGGAGGAATGAAAGTAAAGATGCTTTCAGCTTCTTCAGAGCTACCAGTCAAAAGATTTTGTGCTGCTATTTCATCAGCCCACTTTATTTTATTTTATTTTATTTTCATTTTTTTCAGTGAAGGAAAAGGCAGAAATGGCAATGGGAAAACAAGGGAGGTTTGTAAATGGAAGTCAATGTCATCTGCAACAGTGTCATTTATGAAGGACACACACACACACACTGTCACTTAATTTAACATTTGTGGTAGAGGGTGCAAGAGAAAAGCCTTATTGGAAAGCAGGCTGAGTCTGAACACAACTACAAAGCCTCTTTAAGCTTTCACAAATGAGTTTTTTTACAAAGTAATGGTGTGCAATTGGGGGTAAATTTTTCAGAAAGCCTCGGAATGGAGATGGAATATGGCAAGTTCTCTGAAAAAGCTTATATTACTGTTCTGCAACTTTGTTTTTGAGAGTGAGAGAGACAGCAGGAGAAAAACTCAAACACACACACACACACACACACACTTCAAAGAGAAACCTCTCTCTCTCTCTCTCTCTCTCTCTCTCTCTCTCTGTGTGTGTGTGTGTGTGTGTGTGTGTGTGTGTGTGTGTGTGTGTGTCCATGTGAGTCACTTACCTGCCTGCACACACAAAATTGATCAAGGTCACGCACTGAGCAAGCAATTTGTGAACTCTGCCATGTAAGTAAGAATCTGCATCCAAATTCATGTGCAGGTCCGATGAAATATTTATGAGGACAAGCAGGCTGACATTCATGCAAGCAACCCATGGACCACAGATGAAGGTAGACAATAAGATATTATGCGTTAGAGAGAGTGGGTGGGTGGGTGCACACGTGGATGTGTGTGCATTTGGCAGTCCTGTTGTTGTTATGGTCAGGTTCTGCTTGCACTGGACATATTTCCAACAGCGTATATTTATACTTAGCAGCTTTCTATTTATGTTCCGCCTGGTTTATGACTAAATGTAAAATGTCATCTTGCATTTTCAACACATGCTTATGGAGTCAGAAGCAAGCCTTATCCCTCCCCCAGTCTCATTCTGAGTAACACTAAGGCTGCTTAAAGAAGTCTGTTCCAACTTTTTAATATACAACGCGATGTAGTGCTTGCTTTCTTTGGTAGCGTGCACCCTCGGATATTTCAATAACTCACTTGTAACGCGGGTTATCAAGAGAATTTCAATGAATATCCTGCCCAGATTTTCTGCTCATGTAATGTGTAATGCTCCAGTAACTTTAATAGAGTTATGCATTTTTCACCCAACACTAAAGCTCAGGCCTTTTCCCTCCCTTCTTGATCTTTGCGATTGCAGAGGCTGAAATAAATCTTGGCTCTTCGCTACCACATATCAAGCAAGGCAAATGGTAAAGGCAGAGGCAGCATAAATGTTACCTTGTTCTTCTTTCTCACGTTATAAGCCACAAGCTACAAGAGTTGAATTGGACAGCAAACAAATACAGTGGGTCCTTGTGCAATGCGCAAAGGGTCACAAACAGCTCACTTTGGTCAACAACCATGATAACACTTTTTTATTTTCAAAATATTTGTACCAGGGCTTAACATTTATTTATTTATGCATTTATATACCGCTCCCATTTCCCAAAGGAACTCTGGGCGGTTCACACAAAAGGAGAAAACTTCCTTTTCTCCCAAACGGCACCCTCAAAACTTTCTGGATCATCATCCCTCTCATCCCTAAATGGCTTTAAGGGCAGGGGTAACAATATTCAGAGAGAGGTGGCAAAACATATTATTGCCCAGGGTAATTTTAAAAAGTGCTGGCCTTAGGGAAATGAAAAAAAAAAAGTGCTGGAAGTCTTGGTTCCACCACACCACTAGGGCTGTAGCTAAGAGTGGGTGAAGAAAGTAACAGCCTTTGCACTAAGAAGAGTATGGAAAGCTTTTTATTTTTTATAAAAGGACGTGCTACTTTTTCTTGTTGCTTCATTTTCCTCTGTACTTACTCCTCCTCTGTTCCTCTTTGCATTGCTTCCTTTTTTAAAAAAATAAACAAATCAATTTTTCAAAAAAAGGAAAGAAAATGGCCTCAAGTTTGAACTCTCCAATTCCAAATACCTTCAAAATGCCTCCCAAGGATTTCCGTACCTCTAAATAGCAAGACAAACAATGAGTGCTACCTACTAACCTGGAAAAAATGATGTTGACCTGTCAGTTACTCTATATTGTAAAAGAAATCTCCTGTCTTTATTCCTCCAAAAGAGGTAAGAGCATTGTATGCGACACACCCTTCCCAAGCTCTGATTGACAGACAAAGTCAACATTTAATTCAGCTTTTTCTTTCTTTCTTGAATGTATTTGTTAACCCTCCATACCTGACACAAAATCTGTAGGAAAACAAATAGGAAAGTAAAACACTGTAACAGTAGTACCGAAACAAGAAAGATACAAGCCGCGAACATGAGCCTCTGCTGAAAAATAAAAGAACAGTTTCCGGAATTTCTACCACTGTCCATGTGTTAATGTGCTGTGGTCTTATGATGTCCTCGTTCAATAGCTGTTCCACGGTTGATGTTTAGATCATCTGATATCCCCATGTCCTGCCACCATAGAGACAAATGTCTGCCATCTGCGCCCCTGTGTCATCCACGCTGCTGTCCAGAAAACATAAGCCAGAACAGACTAGTTAATCTTTAGGAGGTCACAGGACTCTGTCCTTTTTGCTGCAACCAATTGTTCTTACATTCGAAGGATCAGTTGTCAATATTTTGTTTTGACAAACCAAACGGGCCCCTAATATTGGACTGAAATTCTAAATCAATCTTTACAATTCCTGAAGATCCATAATCTTCGGATTAAGCCATAATCAGAAGACACAGAATTGTGCCTGTAATTAAAAAAAAAAGTGGGAGACAACATAAATGCTAAGACATTGTTCTATAATTTTTTTAAAGCAAGGAGGGCATGAGCATCCCTTTATTCCTCCTCTTCCCATTTATCAAGTGTTGTCTGGCAAAAGGCTGCATGACAATTCGGCGTAAGTGATCTCAAAATGTTATAGTAGTACCAATGTTCAGAACAAGGTGATGTTGTTCCTATTGACTTTGGGTGTGAGAGGTTCAAAAGAGACATTTGCACAACATTGTGAGTCTGTGTTCCAGTCCAAAAAGTTGGCCCATCTCCATAATAGCTCCAGACAATGAGATCATGAATATGGTCCTACATTAATGCTGTCATGTTTCTTCTCATTAAAGCATTTAATTTATTGTAAATGTTAAATGCTTGATCAACTGGACACAGCAAAGAATTTTGTATGTTCACAGGCAGTAAGTTATAGGTCAATTAATCAGAATAAGCAAATAAACATGACTGCGATTTACAAAAAAAGTTGGCAAAGATATAACATGCTAATATTCTCAATTCCCAATTAAATGGATATAATTATTTGGTAAGTAGCAAAGGTAGCTTTTTTTTTTTTTTTTTTTTTTGCAGAGGAAAGGAGGCACAGTGGGGAATTGAACTCATAACCTCAGGTTCGGCAATCAGATACCTAAACCATCAAACTACAGTTGTTGATTCTAATTGGCAGTGGCTTTCCACGGTCCTGGGGACTGCTCCTTCATATTGCCTCTTACTTTGAAGAGGAGATGGCATGGATCTAACATGGAACCCTTCAGTCAATAGGAGAGCTGAAGCTACAAATCATTTGTTGATGAGCAGCATGAACCAGTAGGTCAAGACTTTGATCAACCCAGACCAGCTCAGGATACTTCAATGCTGAACTGACATCCTACAAACATAATGGTGAGGACCTATGCACACCCCTACTTTGAACCATCCCACTTCTTCCTAATCTTGCTTCCTTTTCTCTCTCCCTATAATTGGTTATGAAAGTACAGTGCAAATCTAAACCTCAAACATATTTCTATGGAGAAGGAATTCTAATTCAACACAATCCATTTTGTCTTTGTGAATGAAGAAATTAATGAACTTTAACATTAAAACAAATATGCCAAGATGGGTTTGTGAGATACACATGAACACTGTTACTCAATATTTTACACAGCTGTCTAAGTACAAGTACTTATTTTATTGTATGTCCGGAGCTGGAAATGTTATCTATACTCTCTTTGTGAACTTTAAACTTCTCAAAAGAATTTTTTCCATGTTGAAAAATAACCAAAAGGTCTTTCATTCATGAAAATATGAGAGGCATTTAGAAATCTGGAATATGTAGGAGTAATACTCTGTTGTTCTATTTTGCTTTCTGAAAGAAAAAGAAATAAAACCCTCTTTAACACATTTTCCTACTGAGGCAAAGGAAACCTACCAGAAAACAGGAAGATATGGGACCAAATTCTGAATGTCCACACAATTGAATTCACCATGTAGAAAAAATTACTAATAATGCTAATAACACTAATGATAATGTGTATAGTTTCTCACATACCGGGCAACTGAAAAAACATACAGTACTTGCACTGTATAAATACAGTGTTTTCTGTGTATAAGACTATATTTTTGTCTAAAATTGTTAGACTAAAAAATTGAGGGTTGTCTTATACAAGGAAGTAAGCCAAGGAGAGAAATGGACAGTTAAAAATCTGTAATTTTGGTTTGGAAAAGTGGGGGGAATCTTATATAGAGAGAAATACAGAATGTCAGAGATTGTGTTGGCATTGAAACATTGAAGTCATATCTTATAATGTAAAATGTTGGGACTATTCTAGGAGGTCTTTTAATTAAGGGAGACAAATACAATGCTGGAATTATTGGTCCAGTCTCCTCAGGAACAGAACCTTTTAAAAAGTGCATTCACAAATACTACATACTTACTTCTTCATTAACCTTTTAAATTCTACCAGAGTTTCCAAGGGGTCCATGAATTCTGAATCTTCTTGAGATATGTAATCCCAAGAAGTCTTTTTTGGGTGGGTGAGTGGGGCACAGGTCAGTTTTCACTCTTCCTCTTAGCCTCCATAGCAAGGCCCATAGCTGATTCCTCCAGTCATCACAGCTGGCAGCATTGTACTCCCAAAGTAAAATTTCCATGCTCTGTCTCTGAACCCTTTGTGTGCACAGGTAGGACTGGCCGTGCATGTTGGGACTCCTCCTCTTCATCCAAGTCGCTGCGCAGAGACACGGGTGAAGAGGAGGTGGCTTCCCCCTCAATCTTCAGCAGCAGAAGGCTCCTCCATGTAGTTGAGACAGGTTCTGACAGCTCTGAGCTGTCAAAATCAGCTGTCTGTCGGCTGCAGGGGGGACAGCCTTCCACTGTCCCTTGATTGAGGGGTTTTTAGACAGCCTTCTCATAGGAATGCATTGAAAACCTATTAAGCCTTTCCCTCCAGAATGGATTAATTGGTTTTCAAGGCATTCCTAAGATAAACAGTGGCTCTTAAGATGAATTTTTCATAAGATGAACTGACCTGTAGAATGAATTAAATCCATCTTACGAGGCACTACTGTATTTTGGTGGCCAACTGCAGATAACTGAATCAGTAGATGCTGAATCAGCGCATACCAGGGGTACTACTGTACATGCCACTGTTCTGGATTAGTACTGGGGAGGATGTGGGTAGCATCAGTATTGTGCACCTGTTTCTTCTTTCTACCTACATGACAGAAGCTCGTTACATACTGTCTTCATGTGTGGTCTATGAGGAACATTTGTACATGGCTGTTCTTTCTCAGTGCTGTCACTCACTACGATGCTTAGCTTAGCAAGTGAGAACTCCACCTTGCCAATCATCACTGTTAACCACGATGGAGGATTTCCCCCCCTGCACTGCAGTTCATTGCAAAGAGACACCTGACTTACTCCTAGGCCTTTATTTTGAAATCCTATCCTTTCTCAAAAAGTGACCCTGAAACGTGGATTTTGCTTGTGCTGGAATCATGCTTATTTTGAGTCTTCCTGTCCTCAGTTGTGTCGTCTGAGAACTGAGAGAAGCAGCCAGTTCTGTTTGTCGCATAATTTCATAAACAGCAAATTGGATGAGACATTTAAAATATATATATCTGTCAAATCTGAACTATTAATGGCTTTTTTTTCATCTTGTCCCGATGTTGGGCTTGACAAGCCAAAGATTTAAATGAAAAATAGACTTGGCTCTGATTAAGAGTTAGAAATGCCATCTTTTAAAAAATAAGTGAAGAGAGATCTGAGGAGGAAATATTAAACTGAGTATTAGTCCTTTGACAGTGCATAACGGTAGGAAACAAATATTGGTATAACATTTCTCTCTCCCCTTTTCTGGGGTGGGCAACTATGGCACTAGCCAGCATAGCTATCGGTGAAGAATGATGGGAGTCCAGAAACATCCGGAGAACTGAAAAGTTGCCTGTCTTGCTGTTCTGAGATTGCTTTTCACTTCTCCTACGGTTGCTATTGTGTGTTTGGAGCAATCACAGGGGACAGAACTAGGATAATGTAGGGTGCAATCCAAAATGCCAGGTCTGGCCAAGTGGGCAGTAGACTAGTTGAGGCTGTACTGAATTACAACCCTTCCCAACATAGGGATACTGGGAATTATTTCATTATTCTTTTATTTATTTAGTTTTGAGTATTTTTACCCTGCCTTTCTCCTTGGGAAAGGACCCAAAGTGGCTTACAGTAAGGCGAGACAATATACAGTCTATTATATTTAAGACACATTCAGTGTTTGAGAAACAGGGAATTGAGGGGTATCTTACAGCATTAGAAAGCAACATTAAAACTAACAATTGATAACATAGTGTCAATGCAAACAAACAAGGAGAGATATAATAAACATAAAGTTATAAGTGGTTATAAACACAAAGTCTGTGCAGCCCTGTATAGCAGATTCATTAAAAGACACAGTAGGTAGTCCATCAAGGGAAAGCTCTCCTGAAGAGAAAGGTCTTTGCCTCTTTCTGGAAAGACATCTGAGATGGGACAGTCCTGGCCTCCACTGGGAGGGAGTTCCAGATTTCTAAAAAAATCCCAATTTCTAAAAAGGTAATAGTTCACAAATTTAGCTTCCATCTAAGCAAGCAGATGATAATGGTATGGTATAGAGAAAACAAGTGATGTGTAAAGCAGTCTATGCAATCAAGGCTATGGTTTATTTTAGGAGTAGAAAGCAGGCCAATCTGCTGAAAGAAAGTTCCAGTTGCCCCAAGTACAACTGCTGAAAATAGTTTAGTAGTGGCTGTTTGTTGAGACAGGACTTAGTAACAATAAGATTAGTACTGGCCCAAAATAACAGCCACTTCTTTCCAGAATTTGTTATTTGAAATTATATTGCAATATCTGGACAAAAGCTTACCATCAATCAGAACTGACTTGATGGCACACTGTTGCTGTTGTCATCATTGTCCTCCCCTTTCTCCTGACCCTGTCTTAGATAAATATATGCCGGCATAGTGGCTGTAAATCTTGGGCTCAGATGGCTTGGGACTGGCATAGCCAAATTGTTCCCCTTCCGTGTTCCCCCTTTTCTGGTTCTTTTCCTAGCAGAGTATAGTGTGCAAAGTATCCCTGCCATGCCAGCAGCTCTACCTGCCAATTGATCTTAGAGAAGATCAGAAGAAGGTTCTGCCTGCATGAGAGCATTTTTGCCAGCATAAGAGGTTTCTAGCCATTCCAAATCCTCTATGAGTGGTGTCTCCTTCAGGTTGAGTTGCTCTGCATCAGGAAAGTGATTCAGGGCTAGCAGAATTTAATCCACTCCCCCTGCCACAGCTTTAGTCTTCACTCAGATGGTGACTCAGATGGTCTCTGAAAGGCTGATGATTGCTTTGGGGGAAAGAATACAAACACTTGTAACGTAATATTATATAACGATGGGAGACTGAGCATTTTAGAACAAGAAAACAATGGGATAAAAGTGTTCTATATAAAAATTCACAATTCTTTATAATTTCATAGCTACTTATAGTTCCACAGACCTAGCATAATTCTACAGCTGTTCATCTCACGTTCTTAAGTCCTTCAAGTGAATCCAAAAGTGCAGCTGAACAATGGAATTAATTCAAGTCATTACAGTGGACCCTTGTATAACAAACAGTTTGTATAACAGAAAATTTGTACAACATAACAAATTCTGGAGATAGGAGAAATTTGCTTAACATAATCGCCTATGGGGCGAATCCGTACAACATAAAAATGATCGTAATTAGGGATTACTCTGTTTTCAATGCATTCCTATGGGAAATTTGTACAAAAGAAACTTTGCTTAACAGAATTTCATTTGGAATGAATGAATTCCTTTATACAAGGTACCACTGTAGTTACTTACAAGCTTGGCTGTCAAGGGCTACTAAATGCTGTTCTTATTGTCTGGCTTGTGAACCTCCCAGAAGCATTTGACTAGACTGAGTGGAAAATGCTGGACCAGATAGGTCTTTGGTCTACTCCAACAGATTTTGAAGCTGAGGCTCCAGTACTTTGGCCACCTCATGAGGAGAGAGGACTCCTTGGAAAAGTCCCTGATGTTGGAAAAGATTGAAGGCAAAAGGAAAAGAGGACGGCAGAGAATGAGATGGTTGGACGGTGTCATCGATGCAACCAATATGGATTTGACAAAACTCCGGGAGGCAGTGGAAGATAGGAAGGCCTGGCGAGCTCTGGTCCATGGGGTCACGAAGAGTCAGACACGACTGAATGACTCAACAACAACAACAACAACAACAACAACAACAACAACAACAACAACAACAACAACAACAACAACAACAACAACAACAACAACAGAATTCTTATGACCATTACTCAAACCAGTGAGGACACAAAATAAAAAAAAATCGAGGGTTCAGGGACTATCAGCTGATTGTACAAGGACATTTTGTTTTTTGGGGTGGTGACAACTCTCCTTGAAATTGTTGGGTTTTTCTTTTCACAACTGCAATGCAACCATGCATGAACCTCTTCCTCCTTAATAGCCTGCTTCTTCCTAGTACTGCGTCTTAGGCTATTATGCTATCACCTGCACCTGTTCCCTTTCTCTTGCTATAAGGGAAGGTTCTAGCTTACATGCTTTCAGCTAGCCAGCGCACCAGACAACGGCAGCCTGCACACACCTGTCTCATGTCCTCATTCCTGACACAACTGCTGCTGCTGCTGCAATTCCTTTCTCTTCTCAAGCTAAGCTAAGTATTTTTTGTATTTTTCACTATTTATTGTTGGTTCTTGTTGTTCTTATATATTTTAGTAAAGCTTTGTTATATTTTCTTATATAAGATGTTTTGTTCTTATTTAAGCTGTGCATAGCAATTAAGCTATGTGCTTGCTACTTTACAGTAGATATATTTGGGTTACTATCGCTCTTTTTTTTTAATTACTTGCTGGCATCTTTCATCCAGCTTTGCTGTGCTGAGTATTCTATGTGACTGTTGGATACTCTGATGATTCATTTTTCTTTTAAGCCAACAAGTTCCAGCACTCTGCAAATATTTTTTTTTTACCAGTAATTAATTCCAACAGAAATTTCCTGTTCCAGCTAGTCAGGTGATGGTTCACAAGCCAATTAAGTGCCTCATATTCTCTGCAGGCCCAATTCACAGCCTGGCAGAAATAATCAAACATTAAGGTTGCCTTTTCCAAATTCCTGGTCCTGCCCATAATATTATTTATTTATTTATTTATTTATTTATTTATTTATTTATTTATTTATTTATTTGTTGCATTTATATACCTCCACATCTTCCTATAGGAACTCGGGGTGGTGAACAGTAAAAACGAACAGAAGAAGACAAGCATAAAAAATGAGCAGGGAGCAATAAAAGTAGGAAGGAACCATATCCCCCCACAAGAGATAGAACTGCAACAAGGTTCAACATGTTTTCCAATTGGCCTTTTCTGTTCTACGTACCTCTTGCTTTTGCCATCACAACCACCGTTTGATCAATGCTGGTGCTAAACAAAGACTCTAGTCTCAGGGGCAAATTACACTTTAATATTTGTTTTATATCTTGCAGAAAATTTGACATTGTTTAGTTTTCTCCCCATTTACTATTATCTTTACTCTTTATTTATTATATATTGCTTTTATCCGGTTTAGGAAATTGTCCCCCACCTCCTCCATGCTTTCCAATACTTGGAACATAAAGTCCCAATTGATGTTATCAAATGCTTTTTGATAGCATCTAAGAAAATAAGTCCTTATTTTTGTGTGTGTGTGGCGTGTTGCTCATAATATTCTAAAACATCTGTCACAAGCCTTACATTATTTCTCATCTGCCTCCCTGGTAGGAAGCCTGTTTGATATTCTCCTATCCAATCTATTAAAACCTTCTCAAATCTTTCTGCCATGATCTTGGCGAGGCAGCAGTGGAGATGGGTGCAGCGACGATGTGAGCCCTCCTTGGATTCTCTGCCTGCTGCTGCTTCCCAGCTGGAAGGCAGTAGGGAATCCCCCAGCAGAGGGGGTCAGAGGGGAGTGATGATGTCAGCGCTCCCCTCTCAGCCCCCTGCGGGGGGGATTCCCCACTGCCTCCTAGATGGGAGGCAACAGTACTGGAGCCTCTTTGGCAGCTAACAAATGGAACAATGATAGTTGGTTTCAAATGAAAAAAAAAACTGTTTCTTTTCGTTACATAATGAACTGATGAATCAGCATTTTTGGTTTCCATTTGGTGCCCATCCCTGCAGATCACAAAACAGAAGTAAGCTAATTTGCACCAAGCAAAGTTAAGGGAACTCTCAAGGAAGCTCCACTTTCAATCACATTTGCATCTAGTTTTATCTCTAGCTTCCACAGGCCCAAACGCTGTCTGTTTGTAACATGTATGCAATTGCATGTTGTTCATGCGTTTGCCTTTTTTTCAGCAATGGTGCCTACTTACTACACCCTTGCATAAGCACAGGCTCGTTTTCAGTGGGGCAAGCTCCAGCTTGCATAACTGGTGAAAACCACCTGGGTAATTATCTAGTGCTCTGATTGCATAAGTATTACACTCTGTGATTCCTAACAGGATTTAATACACTGACTTATGAGTAGTTCTTGGTAGCTGAGCTTGGAGACCACTATGAAAGGTTATAGGAAAAGCCTCCAGTTACAGGAGTAACCATAGGATCAGGATCAGGAAGTATTCTGCTTATTTACCACCCCATACCACTTCAAGTAGTCTCTGGGTGGTTTACAGTTTAATTACAGTATGCGGGCTACACATTGCCCTCCCCAGCAAGCTGGGTACTCATTTTACCGACCTCGGAAGGATGGAAGGGTGAGTCAACCATAAGGCTGGTACCTGGGATTGAACCGCAGGTCCTGAGCACAGTTTTAGCTGCAGTATAGACATTTAACAACTGCACCACAAGGCTCTTGTGTACCTGAAGCTTCCTTGCCCTCCACTCTGAATATGGCCACATCAGGCTTTTATTGTGTGCTTACTCTACATATTGGGAGGTATTGGATGCTGAACACCCCGTTATCCTTCATTGGTAACTATCGCCTCCACCATGTATTTTGTCTTTCCATCAAAGACTGTGGAAAAAGTGGTGCAGCTTAATTGGGTTGGAGCAAGAAGAGCTGGCCATCCAGAAGAGCCTTTCATATCTTGTTACATATACAGAACATACTACATGTATATGTATGTATCTCCATACATTGTTTCTGCACTGAACATTACTGAGTTTCAAAGGAGAAACAAAAATGTAATTAAACCTACTATAGTGGAGATAAATCATCTCTATTCCTCTGCTGAATGCTTTTCCTTCCAGCCGTGGAAGACTTAAATGAGCACCACCCTGTTTGTCCTAATTAAGCAGTTATTCTGGTATATTTCAGGTATTTTCACGCTTACTTTAGCACACAGTAATAAAGAACGAGTGAAGTTCATGAATACTTTCTCTACCTAAAGAAACATCAGCTCAACAACACATCCAAAATTAGGTGTAACAGAATGGATGTCAGAAAGATGGTAAGAGGAACTGCTAGCATATTTCTATCATGCTTAGTACCTTACAATGTAATTATTAGCCATGAAAGCCACAATCCTGCCATTCTACTATGTTTTATTATGGTAGTACTTTTATATTATTGCTGACATTTTGGATAATTATGTATGATTTTGTGATGTTTGCTTACTGTTTACTGTTTTATGTTGTGAACCACCCAGAGTGGCCTTTGACTAGACTGGCGGTCTATAAATCAAATAAACAAACAAATAAATAAATACAGTAGGGAAGATTTAAGTAATCTATAATTATTCCTTGCTCCCTGGTTTGAGTTCAAGCAAACTATATCAAATGGCACCTAATTATACTCATTGAATACCATTACAAAAGGGAGCAAACTCAGTGGTAGCTCCATGTAAACAAAAGGACCAAAATCCATTACCACGGTAGGTGTCAACCGACAAGACTGCTAATTAGTTTGGCATTTTGTCCTTGCAACATCAGAAGCAAATTGCACGGAAATGTGTTGGGAGCGGAAAGCTGTGTTTGCTGCAGTTCCATCTGGTGCATGCCCTCTGATTACCCAGAGAATGTTTGGCTGTTGGAGCAAAGGACACTATTTGATACTGGGCCAAGTTGAAAGGTCTACTGGCAGTGAAACAATGGCCACCCTTTTTACAAGTGGGCCATTGTTGTGGAACAATAAAGCTTTCTGGCTGATTTGAATGTCAACAATTTAGAAAAGTTGATGTTTTGGAGCCATCAAATAAAATGTTTTTTTGTGAAACAGTTTATTATTTCTGGGGTAATTATTTGAATCATTCATGGTAAAGGATGTTTACTAATGAGAGGCTTGGCAGCTGCAAATTCCAGGGAGACTGAATGCTCTTTGTGCTGACAAAAAGGCCCAAATCACAAGAGAGCAACTGACTGGACAAATCATTCATCTATGCAAATGCCAGCGAAAATGGTCAGATGCATTTATTACCCTCCTCATTATAGTAAACAAGGGAGGACTCGTGACTGGCAGTTATCAACTTGCCCTGAAGTATGATTTGTTCTCCTACTACTATTTCAATGAGAGGGAAAAAGCCATGCCGCTAGGGACTCTTGTCGGTGTATAAAAGAGTAAATGTCACATAGCCCAGTGCTTAAAGGCTCTTGATTGACAAATGTTTTATTTGACATATCAAACAATGATGGTTTTCATATCAAATAGCCCAGATTGGTGAGCCAAAACTTAACCCCTTGAAGAGTGACACAAAGCCAGTGCAGGGGCTAGGGGGGAAGTTACAGTCCAAACGGGCCCAAGCAATTCTGTTCTCCAACAGCTAAAATATATACCGTGCAGCAGATGATAGGAATGGGAAATAATTTTATTACTGTGCCCACACGCATATGCACGCACAAAGAGAGCATCACGCTGGCTGCAGTATAAAAACCAGCTCTTTTCAGTGCACCAAATCACTTGCTTGCATGCTATGGCTGTGATGTTGCTGGTTGACGTTGAAAGAATTAACTAATAAGGAATGAATCAAAGTATATGTCAGAATATTGCAGTTCCGTATTGCTGTAGAATTCTAATAAAGCACATATTATTTTAAGGTGAAATTGCTTCCTCAGGTAAGGGCAAGACTCCAGTGTACTCGCTTGTACTTCAGCTCTTGATTTCTGTAACATGCGGGATTGAAAGCGTGCTTTAGCAAGTGGTGGCTGTGCCCTGGAATAAGACGCTAATAAAGAGCGCTTTTACACGACCCCTACAATCCGAGGCAAAGGGCTCCCAGATCCGGAGCTTAAAAATGTTTTCCCACCAGCTCCAGACTTTAAAAAAAAATTAAGTACGACCACGCCCACCTAAGCGCATCCCAGCACACTTTTCAAGTACCTGGTCTCTGAAGGTGAAAAATTTCTGATGCGGATGTACAGCAGTGAGTGCCAGGCTCTCCTCGCCTTGTGTTTGTTTGTTTTTTGGCCCCACCCCAACCCTTTAAGAGACTGGAAGAGACTGAAGTGCTTGCTTCCGGGGCTGCAATGGGCAGAGCAGAGGTGAGCCTGCATTCTTTTCTCCCTTTTTTTTCTCCCTCACCTCACACAGACAGGAGCAAGGACGTGCAGAGGGGTGGGAACACAGGAAGAGCGACAAACCCCCAAGATCTCTGGTCCGAATTTAAGTGGCCAGCGGATCTTAGGGGTCGTGTAAAAGCGCCCAAAGACTAAGACCAGGTCGCTCTCTGCTTCCTCCATGTGCAAAGGCCAGCATTTCATGTACTCAGACCTGATGATTGAAGCTAAGACCAAACAAGGCTATATTTGCACACCCTCTGTTTCCATATAATGCATTCATGAGCATGGTTTAAACAGAAAGTGCATTCTACAGGTTATACATTCAATTCATGATTAACCACCGCTGCATTTTCTGGCACAAAATGTAGCATTTTATTAACAGAGCTTGGAAGCTATTACAAAAGACAATTAAGTGTATGACAACTGTGTTAGCTTGTTGCAGCAAAAATGCATCTGATGAACTGGTTTTCAGTCCACAAATCAGGCCTGCTTGCCTTTCAGGTGCAACCAGTTGCCTTCAGTTTCCCAATAACAAAAATATCACTGCATTATATTATGTCTGCATTTCAACTGACATTCTTTTGGGGATGTAACTAATTGCTCAGAAAGGAAATGCAGGTGCTGGCTTCTGATGTTTCTTGCTCTATTCTGCTGGGTTTTAAGGCAAAGGAGAAGAGAATGAGGGGAAGCCTGTTTCATATCACAGGCCGGTAACTTGGAGCAATTAAGTTTTTTAAAAAGTAACTTAACTATTTTAAGTTATTTTTAGGAAAATGAAAGCATAAAGTTCTGGACTTAGCACAAGAGTGGTAACATCTTGCAGGGTTTGGAATTATGCCTGTACACAATTAGTTTTACTTTTGAAAAAAGAACTGTTCAAGTCTGATTTATCAAAGGGCTAATTTTTCCATCGTTTTGTTTAAACATATATTCTGAACTCATTGTAGCTGTGCTCTTGTCCTATAAGAACTCTTCTTCAACCTCAAGGAATTCACTGCTTTTAAACACATTTTAATGTTCAATTTTTAAACATTTACTTGACAAACATTTACCAAGCTCAATTTTGGGATACTTATTTACTAGATTGTCAGAACAGAGAGCCTAGTGCCTGAACATCTTCCCAAGAGCACCAGAGAACTTTATTTTTCTAGGTCTAGAACAACATCAGAAGTCTGTGTTCATCACAGCTCTTATTAATCCTGGAAAAAGGGTTAATCAGACAAACATTTCCAGTCATATCAAAATTCATCTCTGTAGTGACATCTAAGTCTTTTCATTCTTGCAGTACTATCAGGGAACATGTGGATATGTCTTTGACATTATCTAGATTAGTATCATGGTCTCAGCTACCAAATATTCAACAAAATATTATAACTTTGATCCTGGACTCAAAATCAGCACTTCATTTGGCACATATATAGCAGAGAGCCTGATCTTGTTCTTTTCCAATTTTGAGGGAGTTTTATCAATGCGTTCTTAAGTTATGATTTTTTCATGTAAAATGTGCAGAAACAAACAACTCTAAATTCCTAAGATTTAAAATTGCTCATATAAATTTAAAATACCAGTCTGGTTTATCTTGAAAAGAATGGTTGGTTCCACCTGTTTTTATTTAATTTGGAAAGAATCCAGGCTGCAGGGTCTGAAATAGTGATCCTCAAAAAAGGCATTTCAATTTGTTATAAGACTGAGCATTACTGCAACAAGCTTACTAGCATGAGCATTGCAGATTAGAAAAATGGTTGCAATTTTGTGGACCAGAAATGTAGATGTTTGCGTTGGGCTTTGGTTTGTGCAGAGTTTAGTGTGATAAAATCGTTGAGTGTGGCCTTATTTTTTTAAGTAAACTTCCTCTTGTCACACAGCAGATAAAAATGGTTATGGCAGTAACTTACAGAGCAGATTGAAAATCTCCCTTAGGAGACTGTATTAATTGTAAGTTTACCTCAACTGGTATTGTTCATTTCAATACATTCACTAAGCGAATCTGGTAACTAAAAATACAAAATGTTTCACTTTATTCACCAGTCTTATATAAAACAACCATAATATTTTGTGGAAATGTTAAATTGTTATATTACTGAGCTTAACTGCTTAATTTACTTTATTATTAACTAACTGACTGGTTACATAACTCTTTGACAGAACACTTCACCCTAACTATTCATTCTGTAACTCACACACTGACAAAACACTAACTGAATGTTGAACCCTGACTGGAAAAGGTGGGAACAAGAACCCTGTGGTAGAGAATGAAATAATTAGCTGCTATTGACTTGACTGACAGTAACCGCAGTCCAGAAAAGTCCTGCCACGATCCAAAACCTCTTAAAAGCATTATATGAGAGTGCAATATATAAAACAGTTTGGAGGTCAATTAAAGGTCACAGAAACAAAAAAGGCTTTTCTTGTAGAGTCAGACCCCCCACAACCCAAGCTAGTTTAAAGAAAGCAAGATTTTAAGAAAGACAATTTCAATAAACTCAGTGACAAGTAAGGTCACATGGCAGGACATTATAACAGGAAAAGGAGTCCAAGGTGGATGGGAGTTTATTTAAAAGGAAATTCTAACCTAATAGAACAATTGCCGGGGGGGGGGATGTAAAAGCCACAAAAAGACCAATGCTCATAAAAAGTTTTTTTCTGACCAAAGCTCAGAAAGATCCTGAAAACAAAGAGGGACACATATGAGTAGGAAGGAAGGAAGGAAGGAAAGCAAGAGTACAAAAAGTAGCAAAAAAAGGGGGGGGGATAATAATAATAATAATAATAATAATAATAATAATAATAATAATAATAATAATAATAATAATAATAATAATAATAATAATAATAATAATAATAATAAATTTATTGTTATGCTGCCTTTCTCCACAAAGGGACCCAAGGCGGAGAAAGGCAGCATAAAAATCAAGTTATTATTAATAGTGTTAAAAAGGCAAAAGCTGCAAATGAGCTGAGCTTAGTAGAAGATACTAATAGCACTAACAACAACAAAATTATTCAAAAAAATACATAGCAAAAGACACAGAAAAGAAATACTGGTTCAGCTATACAGAAGGGGTGAAAAATAGATGCCAAAGAAAAGGCAGACATGCTGAAGTTCTACTTTAGCTCAGTCTTTCCACGAAAGACATTCTGTGACTCTCCAAGCAAATGTGAAGCAAAAGCCGAAGGGACAAAACTGCAGCTTGAGACTAATAAACAAATAGTTACTACTTTGAATGAGTAAAGATCCCCAGGGATGGATGAAGTGCATTCAAGAATATTGGGGGAACTGCCTAAAGATTTCTCAAAACCACTATTATTTTCTTGAAATCATAGAGGATGGGTTAAGTGCTGGATAGCCGGAGGAGGGCTGCCTTGGTCCATGTTTTCAAAAAGGGCAAAAAAGAGGAACCAGAGAACTATAGACAAATCATTCTGATGCCAATTCCAAGATCAATTCTGGAGCAGACATGTATCTGGTCACTTTGTAACCACCATGAAAGCAATGCAGTAATAAACATAAGTCAACATCAATTTTTCAAGAACAAATCATGGCAGACTAATCTTGTATTATTTTCTTCAACTGGGTAACCTCTCTGATAGATGGTGGGAATGCTGTAAACACAATATATCTTGACTTAATCAATGCCTTTGACAAAGTTCCCCGTGATACTGTATTCTGTAGTAAGCTAACAAAGTGTGGGCTGTATACAGTTGACGGTGAAAGCCCGCCTGAAGGAAAAGCTCTTTGCTTTCGGTAGAAGGATAGCAAAAAGGGGCCCAAGCTAGCCTGTCATGGGAGACACTTCCCAAATTAGGGAGTAGTGATGGAGATGGCCCTTTGCTAGGTTGCTTCTCTGTCGCAAAAGAACTATTACCAAGACCTCACTCCTTGGGAAAGAACCCAAGGTGGCTTACAGTGAAGAGGGATAATATACAGTCCAGTACAATTAAGACGAGTTCAAGTACTGAGAACAGGGAATTGAGGGACATCTTACAGCATTAAAAGACAACTTTAACACGAGCAGTTAAAAAGAGAGTAAAATTTCATGTAAAAGTTATGAGTGATGGAAACAAACATTGAAAACAATGTCAATGCAATCACACAAGGTTATAAGTAGTTATAAACACAAAGTCTATGTGAACCTGTAGATTTATAAGTACTTGGATGGGAGACCACCAGGGAATATCAGGTGCTGTAGGCGCCTGGAGTAGGAACTGGCAAGCCACTCCAGTATTCCTGCCAAGAAAACTCCATGGACATGGGGTCACAAAGAGTCGGTCATGACTATAATGACACAACACACAACATCATTCAGGGAAAGCTTGCCTGAAGAGAAAGGTCTTTGCTTGTTTCTGGAAGGACAACAGAAATGAGGCAGTCCTGGCCTCTAGTGGGAGTTCCAGAGTCTGGACGCAGCAGCCGAGAAGGCCCTTTCATGTGTTCCCATGAGACATACTTTTGAGGATGGCGGGATGGAGAGAAAGGCCTCTCCTGATGACCTTAACACCTGAGTTAGTTCATACTGTGAGATTCAGTCTTTGAGGTAGCTAGGACCCATGTCATACACTTAAGGTCAGGACTTTGAATTGTGCTTGATAGCTGATTGGCAGCCAGTGGAGCTGCTTTAATAGGGGTGTAATGTGATCTCTGTACCCTGTCTGAAATATAAGTCCCAGCAGCATAATCAGATCTGCTGATTCATATGGGATTTTCAGTCCAGCACATTTGGAGAGAGAGCAGAATTGAAGGAAAATAGCATAACAGATCCAAAGTAAATCTTTAAACTACTCTGGAACATACTGGCACATGCCATACTTTGTGCATAGCATTTGCAAGGAAAACAAATGAAACACCATAATTATACCAACTTGGATTGGCTGGGTTGCCTTGGATTGAACAGTCTGAAATGGACAGAACAATGGAATAGCAGAACATTCTCAAATTCACTTTCAGTGCTACAAAATCATTCCTTGAGCAACCTAAACTGTAGCCAATGAAAAGATATTAGTGCCAAACCTTTTATTATTTGAAACTATTCCAGGAACAGCATCCAAATTTACATACCCATTTATTTCTGTGGCTGCAGGAATTCATGCTAATTGTACATTAATTCCTGGGATGAATAATTGAGGTATCAGATGCAACACCTCACATACACACACTTACACACACACACACCCTTAAATCTTGTTTAGTACTCAAAGTAACAAGTTCTGAGCCACGAGTTACGGTAATCAAGAGAACTATACATAGGTCTTCATTAGCATACCAGGAATCAATCCACAAATGATAAAATCACTGAACATGCAGACTTAATAGTGCATAATTCAATCATGCTTAACTCATTCTGAACACATCAGTATCTTCAGGTTCCATAGAAATGGAAATTTAGTAGATAGAATATAACAATCCTCTATCTCACGGAAAGTATTCCATATAGATATATTTTAACGTTTATTTTATATTTCTTTACAGAGTATATGAAGGATGAAGAATCAAAATTTTCATCTAGAACCTGTCCTAGGGCAATGGTTGGACTATAAATTCTATAATCACTCACTTTGGGCAATGTGAATTGGGTCTGGGGGCTGCATTTTAAAATATCAGGGGGGACAACACCCCCTACTGTGATCTAAGTCATTCCAAAGTTACAAAGAGAAATTACAGTTAACAACACTACAGTATTAGGAACATTCTCATTGTATAGCTATCAAAGCATGAGAAAGTTGAAATTAGGGAGTAAAGATACTCCAGAGTGCCAGTTGTTAGAAATTTAATTTCCTATTTTTCCTCCCTGGAGAACCAGCCTGTGCTACCTTGGGTGAGCTGTATGGTCCCAGAGCCCCCGGAAGACCACCTCTGAGTACTCTGTACTAGAGATGGGCACGACTCAAACAAATAATTTTTCGTTTTTCGTTTGTCGTTTTGGGGTCCGTTTTGGTTTGTTTTCGTTTTTCGGGGGTTTTTTGCGCATTTTTCGTTTTCGTTTTCGTTACGAAATGAAACAAAAAAACAAAATGAAAACGAAAATTTTTCATTTTCGTTAGCATTATTTTCGTTGGGAGGTGTCTGCCATAACGAAAACGAAAAACAGGGCAAAATTTTTCGTTTCATTTTCGTTTTCTGGAAAATTTTCATTTTCGTTTTGTTGCGTAACGGAAACGAAAAATGAAAACAAAAACGAAAATTTCGCTGAGTCGTGCCCATCTCTACTCTGTACCATGAAAAGGGTTGCTATGAGCTGAAAATGACTTGATGGCACATACTAGAAAGCTGGTGTGGTATACAGAATAGGACACAGGAGACCCGTGTTCAAATCCTATGTCTTCCATGGAATCTCATGGGAAGTGCCATTATTCATTCATTCATTCAATCAATCAATCAATTTATATACCATCCATCTGGCATTGAGGCTACTCTGGGCAGTTTACAATAATTCAGCATAAAACACCCAATACAATATACAGTACAATAAAAAAATATAGCAAAGTGAAAATACAACTTAAACCATTAGTTAAATCTCACATACTTGGAAAACCCTTTTAAAATTGCTGTATGTTGGATGAAACCGACAGCACAAAATGTAGCATGAGAACCTGAATAAGAATAAATGCAAATTGAAATCTGGACTGAAACAGTGTTCTCTGTTCATTCATCCTAGAACAGAACCTGGACCAGTCTTTGAAGGTCTCTACTGCACTAAAATCAGAACAGAACTTTAAACCGACCGACCGACCAAAGATTTATCGCTACCAATGCGTTGTGGCAAATTAGCGAAAGTAGCAGTCTTGTGGCACATTAAAGAGTAACAAGTATTATTTGTTATAAGCTTTTGCAGATGTGTTTGATAATGTAGCCTGTCACAGTTTATAAACTGGTCAGATAATGCTACATTTTGCTAGTTTTGCGGCAACAGACTGATACAGCCATCCCAGCAATAGTGCTCCCCACAACAGTAATGTTATAGCATTACTCAGCTTTAAAACAACACCATTGCTCTAGCACTGCTTTCCTCAGCATGCTGCCTATATCCATGTTTTGGATTTTCAACAGCATGGCCAGTAGCCAAGTAAGCTGTAAGCTTCTATTTATATTCTGATCTAGTATTGATTGCAAGCTAAAATCAACAACTTATTTTCTTGCTCCTAAAGTTTCTACCAAGAAGTTCAAGATTTTCTGTGAATTCTCAGTGATAGGCTCTGCACTGTAGAGCACTCCCATCCTACAGCAATATGTAGAAACAGACAGGCAACTAAAAGACAGGAAAAAATGTTGAATTCTAGGAGCATGGGATCACTGAGTTCTCCCTGTCATCCTGACTTCCCATTACCTTCTTTAATAAACTGAACTTTATTTGTTGTGTGTGTTCTTTCTTTGTGGCTGGACAAGTGCACTACTGGAAAATTCATTTAGGAAATCGTTTCTTTTTAAATGGTAAAGGATTTCAAGGTTACACTATCAATAGTAATCCTTCTGCTGGCCAAACCCAGGGCAGCCTAATTGGCAGATCATGCAAAGTATTTTGTTTACTGCTAGCAGGTACATCTGGCATTAACTGGATTTATATCCTATCCTGCCTCAAATGTCTGCTGGGTGGATACACTAACATGTAAAAATCCAAATTGCATCTACAGTGATCCCCCACCTATCATGGGGGTTAGGGACCCAACCCGACCCACAATAATTGAAAATCCGTGATATGCAAATGCTGGTTGGGTTGGGTCTAGGGGGCCTAACTGGAGGCTCTTGTACCTACCCCCAGCCTGGCACTGCCCCGAACGGGCCTGCGAGGGCCTTCCCAGGCCTTCTGTAGGTCCTAAAAGGGCCTCCTTGTGAACCGAAAGTGACTTCCGACAGGCCTAGAAAGGCCCTTGGAGGACTCAGAAATGATTTTCGGTGACCTAGAAGGAAGGTGGGGACCAAGGGAGGGAGGGAGGGAGGTGGAAACCAAGAGAGGAAGGAAGGAAGGTGGGAAACAAGAAAGCGAGGGAGGGAGGTGGGGACCAAAGGAGGGAGGAAAGAAGGAAGGTGGGGACCAATGGCCCACAAGCTTCTGCTCACCGGCCGGCCCAAGCTTCCCGGTGGTGTCAGTGTTGGTGGAAGTTTTTTTTAAAAAAAACATGGGGCCAAAGAGGGGGAGGGAGTGGCGGGCCAGCCAGCCGCGGGCCACTCAGAATGGCCTGACGGGCCGGATTTGCCCCCGGACTTTGGGCAGGCCTGCCTTAACCCTATGGTTTGGGTCTTAGGGTGGCACTGATCTGGTGCTACAAGACATGGACAAAGAGAGCTTTATCTAAGTGGTGAAAAGACCACAATTTGAAAATAGGATTGGATGTCATTTTCAAGGTCACATACTACTGTACCTCTGAAAGTAATGAACTGTTTCGGACCATCTATACACCAAAATGAAAGCAAGATTCCCTAAATTTTAAAAGCAGGCTTAAAACCGGGGTACTTCAAGGGCCAGATGCAGGGGAATGGTATCAGGATACAGATATCTAGTCTCATGCACTCCCAGACGCATCTGGTGGGGCCACTGTGAGATACAGGAAGCTGGACTTGATAGGCCTTTGGCCTGATCCAGCAGGGCTCTTCTTATGTTCTTATAGTTCAAGAGCCATATGTGTTACAGCAAAGCTAACACTCTTGTCTCTTTTATTACAGATTACCATATCATTTGGCATAAACTCGCATGGATTATAATCTACTTCAGATGCACTTGAAGAAGGGAGTTGAAGTCCATAAAATTTTGTGTCAAATAAAAAGTATTTTAAGATGCCACAAAATTTAAGCCCCTACCAACACTATGAGTATATGCTATAAAAGGCTACAGCCTAACACAGCTAACCCTTTGGAAAATTCAAACACAGATTCGCAGTAGAGATCAATCTTTCACATGTAGGCTTCTGTGACGGCTCAAGCAGTAGCAACACAGTGTCATCCTTCTGCGGTCAAGGAAAATGCCCAGCTATAAGATTGACAGTCGCAGCTGCCTGCCATCTAACTATGAGTAGTGCAGACTGGACAATTCAGATGCCAGGTTCATAACAGAATGCGAGTTGGATGAAACCATAGCAGGTTTTAATTATCCTGTTTTGGATAGACTTCAGCTTGTGGTGGTTCTCAGTGTGTGTAGCTTATGGATGTGGATAAGTTTCTTGATGGATTTATGTATCTCACCTAGTTGTTGAAATACACTAGATGGGTTATTTATTGGGATCTGAGAGGCAGGGTATTGGCTCAGTGGTTTAGGTATCTGACTGGAGAGCCAGAGGTTAAGAGTTCAACCCTAGAGATGGGCATATCATACCATTGACAGCTTTGTATGTGCTCCATCTCACCTACATTGTGTTTATGTAGCTCTCTCAAAAGCCTTCAATGGTAACATCCACTTAGGTTCTCCATCTGAGTTGGAGCTTGGGATGTCAACTCCAGTCCCACTGGGGAGGGAAGGGAGTTTCCTGTCTGATTTTTCTGGCTTATGGGGTGCTGCTCCCATGCATTTTAACAGCTACATTATTTTGGGGGGAGAAGGAACTGCAAGGGCGGGAAAAGGAAACACAGGCCATAATGCAACACTGATTTCTTAGCATTTGGAAAACATATGTATATGTAAACAGAACACACAATTGAGAATAGAAAGGATTTTAAAATTTACTTCAAGTGTTGCTCCATTAGGAGTCATCAAACAGATCCAACTTTATGTTGAACATAGGAAGCCAATGCACCTCTAGACTGCAGTTAAAACTGAAGCTCCGTCTCTGATCTCTTAGTGTCGTTATTTACATTTCTAAAAGTTATCAACAATCTCTCCATTCCACTTCCAGCAGCTACCTTGGCTCTTGCCCGGGGTTTTTTCCCCTTTGCGCGTGGTTACTAAAACCACGATGGCAGAACGTCCTGTATCGAGAATAAGAGGTGTCACTTATTCGGCGGGCTTTTGAGCCCCTTTTCAAAGAAGTTCCCAAAGTGCAATTAAATAATACCCTGTCAAGGCAAACAGCTACATTAAAACGTTACACAATTTTGGAAAAGGGGCAATATAAATCCTTCTGTTTTATGTATATCTCTGGGAACCCATTCCACCGCCCCTTTTCCTGCTTTCTTTGCAGCTTGTACTAATTTGAATGGCTCCCAGTTGTTCACGAGCGTCCATGACCCAACCCCCATTTGTTTGGGATCGCCGGACGCCTCTGTCGCTCCCAGCGGGCAATTAACGCTTCCTCTCTTCCTCCCGAGAAAGGCGACCCTCCTCGCTTCCCCTCCACTACGCGTCGTTCCTCTTCCAAGTCCTACACTATTTCCTTCCTGCCTGGCCGCTGTGACGTCCCTCCGTGGGCGGTGCCTTCCTGCAAGAAGCTCCGCCTTTCTCTCGAGCGAGCGGGGCCGAGGCAAAAGCACGCCCGGTTGGAGGGGGGGGGTGCGGGTTAATTAACCCTCTCGCTCCCTGTGGCAGTGGCTTGGTCACGTATAGACACGGACCCTTCCACCTCGTTTCACCCCCCCCACACACTCTTGCAACGTTGGGGTTTCTGGGCGGGCGTTAACGGCGACGCTTCTGCGCGCGAGGCCTCCGCCGCTTGCTTCCGCCCTGAGGCGGGTAGCGGCGCGTGGGCGAAGCCGAGGGGGGGGGCGGGGGAAGGCGCCGGCCACGTCCGAGCGCTGAGGGGAGACGCCGGCGGGGCCCCGACAGGTGGTGGCAGGATGATTGGCAGGCCGGACTTGAGCGCGAGCCCAGCCCCCTCCCACTAGCGCGGGTTAACTGCTGCCGCCGCCTCCAGGCCCCACCCCTTTCCTCCCTTTGCCAGTTGGGGCCGGTGGCGCGGAGGGCGCCCAACAGGGCTGGCCGTATCCTGCCTGACGCGGCGACGAGGTGGGTTGGCACAATGCCTTTCGGCGCCCCTCGCTGCTCGGCCGGTCCGTAGCCAAGGGCCCCCGTCCGCCCATCATCCCCCCCCCAAAAAAAAAACCCCAACGGCGTCGCTGCGACCTGAGGGCCAACGGCCGAGTTCCGTGGTTCTCTTGGGAAGGCGAGTCCTCTGGCCGGGCACGAACATCCTGATCTCTCCCTCCGCCTGCGCCCCGCCGGCCTCAGGAGGGATGGGCCTCGCGTGGCTGCCCCCCCCCCCCGCCGGGCCCCCAAGGGACTGGGGAGGTGGACCCAGGGAGCGGGAGCAGCGGCGGCGGCGCCTGCCTTTGCTGGCGGTCCCGGCCAGGGCTGAAGGGCGCCCAGGCGGCTACGGGTGGCCCAGCGTCGAAGCCACGTTGTTGCCCAGAGAGAGCGCGAGGGGGTGGCGAGGCAGGGTGAGAGACTCGTCCCTTTGGAGGTGGGTGGTGGGTGGGTGGGTGGACGGGCGGGCAATGGGAACCGACCGAGTGAGAGCAGGGGGTGTCCAAACTTCAGCCCTCCTCCAGAGGTTTTGGACCACAACTCCCAGAATCCCAAGCCTGTATTGCCATGACAAGGGACTATGGGAGTTGTGGTCCAAAACCTCTGGAGGGCTGAAGTTTGGACACCACTGGCTTACATGCTCTGCTTCTGGGGCGCTCCGGCGCTTGATGGGTTCTGCTGTGCCACCCAGGCAGATAAACGATAGGGGGAGAGAGAGAGAAAGCCGCTGGTGGCATCACTTTTTTTTCTTAAGCTCACTCTCCACCTAACTGGGGTTGGGGGTTGGTTTTTGTATTTGGGGCACGAGAAAAACCCCCCCCCCCCCCCCCACACACACCATATTTTCCTCAGGCTGTGCCCTTCCTTGTGGCCACCCTGAGGGAGGCCCACAAGTCAGTTACAGGAGACAGGACTTTATTTGGGTTGGCACCAACCTTGTGGAACCAGCTCTGAGAGGGGTTATGATGGGCTCCCTCCCTGTGTTGACATTCAGGAGGCTACTTAAAACATGGCCTTTCAGGGAGGCCTCCCACACTGACCATGGTTGAGGTTAGCCCTGCCAAACAGCCATTCATTCGCTCAGCCACTATGGGAAAACCTCTGATGCTCTCTGTTGCAGATACAGTAGTGTAGTCTAAATACTTTTAATCTGTTGCAGTTTGAATCTTGATTGGGTTTCTGTTCTCTTTGTAAACTGTCCAGATTGGCGTCTAGAGCTAATGGGATCATATATAAATCAAATACATAAATAATAAAACTA
The DNA here is from genome assembly GCA_023846285.1 of Phrynocephalus versicolor. Lineage (NCBI taxonomy): Eukaryota > Metazoa > Chordata > Lepidosauria > Squamata > Agamidae > Phrynocephalus > Phrynocephalus versicolor. Next base: position 9,652,976 of record JAHTLZ010000122.1, read on the forward strand.
AGAGCAGCTTCTTCCGCTTTCTTATCCTTTCAGCTATTGCAATATTTCCCTCAGAGGGACAAAGCAAGTAATTGTTTTCATTGGGTACCAATCCTTTCAGATACCAAACAGGCACTTCTGTGGGTGATCAGATACCTGTCCCTCTGGCTGGTAAGAAGAGGAAGAGGTAGCAACACACAAAGTGGAATTTGAGTGGAAGCAAAATCTTCTTGGGCAACTGCTGGAATCACCGAGTCCTCAGATTCTAGGGCTTTGGTAGTTGCTTCAGAATGCCATTCTTGACTAGAAGCTGCCCACATGCTATTTACCTACCTTCATATAGTATAGGTATTCTTGACTGTAGGTGCCACATCTGCAGATGTCTGTCATCCTGGCATATCTTTAACCCAATGTTATGAATTAATATAAATCTGAAGGACTTCCACCCGCCTGCTTTTGCTGCCTACTTTCACCAATTTTTACCCCATATAAAAAAGCATTGTGTCCAGTTGTAAATGACGTCTATACTTTTGTCAGATTTGTTCGGGGCCGTGGTGGCTCAGTACTCTAGTTCTGAAAACTGTCTGCTACAAAGTTGGCAGCTCAGCGGTTTGAATCCCGGGTGCCACACAGCTGATTGAGCTAACCCCAGCTCCTGCCAACCTAGCAGTTTGAAAGCATGTAAAATGCAAGTACAGTGGACCCTTGTATAACAAACGGTTTGTATAACATAAAATTTGTACAACATAAAAATTCCGGAGATAGGGGAAATTTGCTTAACAGAATCGCCTATGGGGCAAATCCATACAACATAAAAATGGGATTACTCCGTTTTCAATGCATTCCTATGGTAAATTTGTATAAAGGAAAATTTGCTTAACAATTTCATTTGGAATGAATTAATTCGTTTATACAAGGTATCACTGTAGATAAATAGATAAAGTAGTGTTTCCTTGCAATCATGCCAGCCAGAAGACTGGCTCTTTGGCTTTAATACGGAGGTAAACACTGCCCCTAGAGTTGGACACAACTAGCACACATGTGTGGGGAACCTTTACCTTTACTTTTGTCAGGTATGGCCAGTCTGTTTCTTGGTCCAAAGTTTGTATAACACAGGGTTGGGAGCTAATGCCCTTTTGAAATACAGTACTGATAAACTACAGCTGCAGTCGTTTCTCATCATTAGCCAAGCTAACTGATACTGTTGGGAATTGTAATTCAACCTCTGGAGATCCCTCAGCTTTGAATGTAGTGGTTCATAAACTTTCATTAGAGTTTACAAGCTGTTGGTGCTTACTTTGACCAATCTGGTCACACTGTGTTCCTGATAGAGAACTGTAATAGTTTAAATCTCCCTTTCATGACTAATTTACTTCTACCTAATGGAAAAAGCTGACCTCCCTTTTCTCAGTGCAGCTCCCCTGCCTTTATTTCTGATCCACCATGGCAGACCTCTCTTCTTCCTCAAGCAGTGCCAGGATCATAGTAACTGCCTCCTTTGGATCCTCACAAAAGCACCCTAGAGGAATATATTGGTCTGTCTTAGGGCCACATTTGACCCTGATAGTGAACAGCCTTCTCTGAGCCAGGCATGGCTTTGTAGCTGATGAGCAAGCTGGCAGGAGAGGAAGCCACTGGTCTGGATGATTTTTGCCTTGCCCTTCATCAATCATTTGCTGAGAGAGGTCAACTTCTTGGTGGGAAAAAGCTATGGCAGTCCTAGTGCATCCCCACCCACAGGCTGGTGAAAGGAGAAGGGGAAAGATAAGGAGGTTCCTGCTACTGCCTCACTTTCCTTTTATCCTGTCACAGTTTTGGTCCGTTGCGTTGGGGAAGCCTGATTCCAGAGATTAAGAGCAAACACCAGCAGGGAATTAGTGCGGACCATACTTTCAATATTTGGTCTCTATTTACCTCTCCTGCTAAAGAATCTCTAGTGGAATCTCAGTGGAGCAATTCCTTAGTGCAGTCCAAGGCATGACAGGAGGAAATTCAAACAAGTGTGTTGTGTGGGTGAACTGAAAAAGATAAACGAGCATGCCTTTTGAAGAGAATAGACCTGCACTGTTGAACATCCCCCTCTTTACCAGTACCAGTCTTCCTATGCCCGGGTTTGACTCCTAGCTTAAAGTCTTTCTAAAATAAATAATTACTTGAGGACCAGTTGGAGCTTGGAGATTTGTGGTTGTAAGTGTAACATTTTGCTTTTGAGCAGATGCAAATGTAGTCTGAAAGCATTGTGTTGTCCAAAGTGATGAAAAACATTGTGTAGTTTGAGTGTGCAGTGTTCTCCTCCCATTCTTGATCAGTTAATTAGCATCTCAACTTTGGGAGAGAAGCAACAAAATTCTCTCTAGCCATAGTCAGGAGGGGAGACTGAACGAAGAATGACAGCCTGCTATGACAAAAAAACAGTACTGTACTGTACAGTATATGTTATGTTTAAAAGTATAAGGGTTTATGTTATTTCAACTGTTTGTTATTGACTTCAACTATTGACTCCTAGTGGTGCCGTTGTCACCATTACATCCAAATTACCTCAGGCTGGTGATGCTTAATTAGAATTTGGAGGACAGAGTCTGATGAGAAATAGCTGTTCAAGAACTAATACAGAGGTTCGACTCTGTTGCCTGTGGTTTGGAGAAGGGCAATGGTTTCTTGCCACATTAAACGGGTACATCCACTGCTATAGTGCTAGGATACCTGTATTCTCATGAACTATTCTTTGTTAACAACTACTGTATAGGTTACAGAGGTAGTCATGTCATATTTTTGTTACCTCTGACTCCACTGAGTAGTGTGGAAGTACTGTATTCATAAATACTAAGATCTATCATGTGCTTTGAACGGGGCAAAGGCTTTTCAGCATACAATATGTGTTCTTCAGTTTCATCATACATATGCTACCGTCTATTTGTTAATTATCACTGTTTAATAGTGACCTGTTTTTCATTCCTTTCTCACCCCACTGATCCCATCCGCAGATGATCCACCCAATATCTGTCCATTTTGCAATCCACAGGTGACCATATTGGTAAGCACTGGTTAAACTTCTATTAGAAAAAACCATGCATGTAAAGGTAATATCAAAATGTCCCCTCCCCTTCTTGTTAGCCGACTGCTGTGTTAAAACGTTTACAACTCTATTCTTCTCTTTATGAACCTGAGGAACATGATAGCCAGCCAGTAACATAGGCTCAGGTGCATGAGTTTACACTGTGAGAGTTAACTAGATTTGGACTAGTGAGGTAAAGTTATGGCAGGCAATTTATAGAAATGTTCCAAATTGATTTCTACAGTGTCCAGGTCTCTATAGACACACTTTAATTTACATTCCTTAAGTTTATTTAGAAAATTGAAAATATATTATAATATACAGTATCCTGAGATCCGAGATGGTATGAACAATAAGCCTATCTAAAAAAAGCCAAAGGACTGTAATAGTCTACAGTTATTTTCTGTTTTTTCCCTTTGCTAATTTAGAACGGTTTTAGAAGCCATATCATCATTAACTTCAAGTGCCAAGAGCACTTTCTTTCTTCATGGGATGAATCCTTGTGTAATTTTTATTGGATATTTTAACATTTGCTTCTGACATACCTTGTGATAACATTTTAATAAAGCCTAACCTTGAATTTTCATAATTTTAATGCCGTATATATTATTAGTTTTTCCTTTATTGGAACTTCATTTCTGCATATACTTCAGATAATATGCTCACCTAATGTCCTTATTAAGCCATATGAGTGAATGAACGAGTAAGAGATGTAGCATTAGTAATAAATAGGCTTTGGGGATGTGGTAGAGTGGAACCTTGATGTGGTTGGATAAGAAGTTCAGACAGAAAGTTAGGCTACTCTTTGAAGGAAGCAAAGAAGGCAGTGATAGTAAAGTGGTACAGTGGAAGGTAATTTTAGCAGCCATCTTGTTCAGCATGAAGAGCATAGAGGTGGTATAACGATGAAATAAGAGAAGTTTGTACTTATGTATCTTTGATGGTACATCTTTAAAAAAATCTGATGGAGTATAAAATATAGGAATAGCATGAATAGTTGTAAGAGAGTTGAGGATTATGATTACCTTAACAGAAAGCTCTACTGTTAAGTAGGTTGTTTTATTTGGATGAAGAAGGGAGTTACTAGAGAAAATATGAAGTTTGTTTATTAATGCAGAGGCATTGATTATCATTCCTGATCATGGGGCTATCACACACACACTGTGTCTCACAGCATTGTTGTTATAAGCCTAAGGATACAGGTGGGAGGAAGATATATACAGTCGTCCCCTGCCATTTCGTGTTTTGTATACTGCGGTCACGGTATATCATGGGACTGCACTATGTGAAACAAAGGGCTCCTGAGGTAAGCTGCATGGGCCCGTTTGAGGCCTGCTGCTGCCCCAAATGGGCCTCCAGTGGGCTTTCCGGGCCTGTCAGAGGCCCCAGAAGTCACTTCCAGAAAACCGGAAGTGCCTTCTGGATTGCCAGAAACCACTTCTGGGGCCTCCAACAGGCCCAGGAAGTGCATTGGAGGCCCATTCGGGGCAGCGCCAGGCCTTAGGTAAGTGTGAAAATATGATCTTCTATTCCAGTGGCATAAAATCTAAGTATACTGTATTACCACAAAGGATACTATATTAATACTATTTTCTTAGTAAAAACCTATTGCTAAAAATGAACAACATACTCTTATACAAGTAACTTTAAAATATCTATGTCAAAGCGTAAGCCACATAATACCAAATTAATCACATCACATTACATCATTCTAACCTGCTCCAATTAAAGCAAGGTTTCTGTATACAGTATTTGAACTGTTCTCCAGACAGGGCAGAAATATCTTGTTTTTATGTCCTTTAATGTAAAGCTTTTGTCAGAACGTTCTGATGTGGGATTTTAGTTTTTTTGTGGGTAGGCGATGCCCTAATATAGTGATTTGATATCTAAACAAAGAGCTAGGGTAGATTAGACCCTTCCTTGAAGTGCAGTGTGCTAGGTGATGTACAGTATTTTTCGCTCTATAAGATGCACTTCCCCCGCAAAAGTAAGGGGAAGTGTCTGTGTATCTTATAGAGTGAATACAGCCCCGCCAGGAGCTTCTAGAGCAGCTGCTGCAGAGACCTCCAGACCTGGCATGGAGGGCTGCAGAGAGGAGGGAGACCAGAAGGGAATGCTCTTCAAGGCATTTATGGGCTCCCTGGGGAACAAAACTACTTCTTTCTGAACACGCTAATAGAGCTTTTTTCCTCCATTGAGATCTCAAATAGGTTTCTGCCCTTTTAAACAATATTGACTATTATTCAAACTCTTATTCTAGGTTAATTATAAAATTATAGTTTTGTGCAATGGCTATAACTTTTTTTTTTGCTTCCTTAAAAAGAAACTATTACAGAAATCTGTTTCTGGCATCTTTAAAAAGACATAAAAGACTGTCCTTACCAAATGGATATACAGAAGACAGGTATGTTTTGGTGCACTGATAAATGTTTTCCTTCTGCTTTTTTTTAAAAAATTCTGGTAAGTGGGTCTGTGTTGGAAAGTTTTGTTTATTTTTAAACTAGATAGAAGGGAAAGGAAACAATGATGAAACATTCTAAATATTGTATGTTTTGTCTCCTTTTTGTGTTTCATATTGACATTAGGTTTTGGCTCAGATACTAAACTCTTGGAAATAACTAATGTGGTGTTTTCAATATTGAGAAAAATTGAATTTATGAAGTACTGGAATGATTAAGGGAGAGCTAGGAAAAAGGCCTCAAAGATTGCCAAGAATGTAAAAGTATCATTGAAAAGGTGCTTTGTGAAGACAGTTTGCATTAATTATGGCTGTTTTCTGTTATTCCACTAACTTCCAAAACACCCAACTTGTTTGAGAACAGAGCTCCAGTACTATTAAAATAGCATGGCAGAGAAATTTAATTCGCTATGTGCCAGTTTTCTTGAGAACAAGTAAACAGCTTTGGATGATGTGAACAGAGAACATGAGCTTTATGGGCTGCAATAAAAATGTGGATACGACCTTAATCAGTTAGGGATGGCCTGATAGATTTGAGAAAAGTGACAAATCTCGTTGCTAAATAAATAAGAACATAAGAAGAGCCATGCTGGATCAGGCCAAAGGCCCATCTAGTCCAGCTTCCTGTATCTCACAGTGGCCCCACCAAATGTGTCTGGGACTGCACAAGACTAGATATCTGTCTCCTGATACCACTCCCCAGCATCTGGCCCTTGAAGTACCCTGGTTTTAAGCCTGGAGATTACACATCTCCATCATGGTTTGTAACCTGTGATGGACTTTTACATTGACATGGTTCCCATACACTGACATCTAATGGATAATTGATGTAAATACTGTACACATATTACTTGCTTAGTATCAGAGGTGGTGATGTATGAATGGTTTGTTCTTTCGCTTATAGGAAAAAAGCAAGAAAAGTAAACAAAGTCACCACTTGAAAGTGATAGGCACTGCTAAGTAGAGGGTATCCACTGCTTCATAGCAAGTTAGGGTGAATAAAGATTAGAATATAAATAGCCGTTGTTTCTCACCCTCCCATCAGAAGAATCAAGAGAATCAATATCGGTGAGAGACAAAAACAGACATGAGGCACTGGAATATGGATAATGGGTTGTATTTAGACCTTTAACTGTACTCTGCCTTATTTGGGCGGGATAAGTTTTATTGATTTTGTGTGTACATGAACATTTGTAAAGGCTCAGAAGTGCTTTTCATGTTATATTTTCTCTTTTTGAGAACTTTGGTATTTGTATATTTTAATAGACTTACATCTTTCAATGTTTATAATGTTATAGTGTTTTAATGATGTGTTTTAGAGATGTATACTATTTTCTGCCCTTTGGGTCCACAAGTTCCTTTATGTTATATTAATTTTATTCTAACTACAACTGAAGCTTTGCATTTGAGTGCCTGTAACCTTTTATAGTTGTAGGACTCTGGATTTTTTTAGTTATGTGTCTACAGTTTTAATAGGGTGCTCTTTTACTGTTTCCTATCTGAGGGTGGTGTGTAGCAAGCTTTTAATTCCAAAGTATAATTTTGACATAATACAAGGTAACATGCTTGACGTCAATACTATTAGTAGCAGTTGTCTTTCCAAGTGATGTTTTTTTTTTATGTGTTGGCATGTCAATGTAAAACTGATGAACAATAATAAGCAAAATTAACATTTTCTGCTTAAATAGTTTTGGGCATTAATTATAGTTTATTTTTTCTATTTTTGTTCAGGTGCCTGAGTTTTTGTTAAAAGCTTCCACAAAGAGTTAATGGATGCATCATCAAGATAGCTGACCTTCAGCAATATTATTCATATCTATTTGGATGTCACCAGCATTCCCCATGTTAACAGTTCTGAGCATGTTTTACTATATATGTCTTCGGCGCCGAGCCAGGACTGCTACAAGAGGAGAACTGATGAGCAATCGGAGAGCCATTGAATCAAACAGAACCTTACCCATCAATGTTGAATTAGTGCAGTATGCCAAAGAAGTGTTGGATTTCAGTTCCCATTATGGCAGTGAAAACAGCATGTCATACACCATGTGGAATTTGGCTGGAACCCCAAATGTGTACCCCAGTTCTGGTGACTTTACACAGACTGCTGTATTCAGGACATATGGAACGTGGTGGGAATGTTGCCCTAGTGCACGAGCATCTTTTATGAGGACACCACCCACTTTCTGTAGTCAGGACTATGTTGAACTTGCCTTTGAGGAACCAGTTTATCCTACAGCAATACATATTTTGGAAACATATCATCCTGGTGCTGTTGTTAGGATTTTGGCATGTTCTGCAAGTCCTTATTCCCAAAACTTGCCAAGTGAAGTAAGGTAACCCACTTTATTAATTTTCTGTTCATTACCTTGAAAATGGGGTGTTAAAATGTTACTAGGAATGTATCTTGTTAGAAAATATAAAGTGTTGTTAGGGTGTCCCCCCTTTATTCTGGGTGCCTCTATTGCACAGTGGTTAAAGTACTGCAACTATAAGCAACCTCACAACCTGGTTGTGAGTTCCAGGTAGCAGGCTCCGTCTTCCTTCCTAATGAAATCAGTAAAACGAATATCCAGCTTACGGGGGGGGGGGGGCGGAGTGTGTAGCCTGCATAATTACTTGAAAGTAGCCCGAAGAGTACTTTATGCACTATGGGGTGGTATATAAGCAGCATACTTTGCTGTCCCCCCCCCTTTTTACAATTGAGGTTGATTGCAAAAGCAGAAAAATCATAGTCCATTCAGATCTTATTTGAGCAGCACTCTGTGATTGAATTCTGTGAGTACAATACAAATGCAAGGTATTGCTCAAATGAGATGGATTCAGCTTGAAGTATCAGTAAGTCACTAAATGGTATGAAATGTAGCAACCATCAGCTGTATACAGTAGGACCCCCGTATCTGTGGAGGATTGGTTCTGGAACTCCCTACAGAGTAAAATACACAGATAAGAACAAATGTTCTTATCTGAGGATAATGGTGGTGCTGGTGGGGAGGGGGAAGTGGCAAAAGTATTTGCGGGGTAGTGAGGATGAAAGCAAGGAGTGCCAGGTGGCCATCTCACCCAGGAAGGATTTGCCTGGCAGGCAGCTGGGCCACCTCCTCTCCTGGCTGGCTGGGCAAAGGAGGAGGAGGAGGAGGAGGAATTTTAGCACAGAGCCCTTGGCCCTAAGGGGTCTCCAGGCTAGTCATCTGGATTGCCCCACACGATACTCCCACCTGCCATGCTCCCTTGTCTGCTTACCTGGCTGGCTAGCCCACTGGCAATGAGACTCCTTTCATGCTCCACTTTGCTGCTCATTTTGAAATGCCTCTGCTGGCATTTCGGAATTAAAAGGCAAAGTGAGGTGACAACAGTTATTCAGGATGCAGGAATCCAGCTGCAAAGCAGTACTTGTTCCTCCAAATGGGACCCTGCAGTTTTGCTGCCTTCACCCTCAGGCTGTTGACCTGGGGAAGCAATGGTGGCAGCTCCAGCGCCACTCAGCAAAAGTTGCTGCTGCTCGTGGTCTGGGTTCAACCAAAGGGCCTTTGCCACCCCCCTTGCTCTCAGGGAAACACCCTCCCACCGCAGGGTGGAATGGGTGCTGCTTTGCGTCCGGATCCCTGCATCCAGAATAGCTGTTGCTTGCTCGGTTTGCCTTTTCATTTTGAGATGCTGGGAGAGGCATTTCACAATGAGCAGCGAAAAAAGAGCATGACTAGAGCATCGTTGCCGGATGGCAAGCAGGCAAGGGAGCATGGCGGGCAGGACAATTGTGTGGGGAGATCATGCTGGCTGGCTTGGAGGCCTCTCAGGGCTAAGGGCACCGGGCTGGCATTCCTCCTCCTCCTAGGATGGCTAGTCAACTGCCTATCCTTCCGAAGTCGATAAAAGGAGTACCTAGGTCATGAGGGGGTGGGTGGGGCATGCTTCGTCTCCATAAATAAATTGTAAAGCTCCCAGAGAGTGCTTACACACTATGGGTGGTATATAAGCAGGACACTTTGCTTCGCTTTTTGCTTTTGCTTGTGTAACCCTGACTGACATATAGGCTGAAATCCAGTAGTCATTTAAGTTGATCCATTGAGTCAGTGAAACTCATAGAGTGGTGTATCCCACTCTTATGTCTGAGGAAGTGGAGACTTGTCCATGAAAGCTCACATTAAAATATAGCGTTTTTGTCTTCCTTATTTTTTCTTTTTCTTTTGGTTTTGCCTCATATTATAGAGCAGTTGAATCATTAAACCCTTGCTGATTCAGTGGGCCTGGCTTCTGTTAACTTTTACTACTGGATTTCACCCATTGTGAATATCTGTCAAATCAGCCAGGAACAAATTTCTATATTATGTCTAATCTGGAAAACAAAACAGTAGCTATTCTCAAAGTCCCAAATTAAATAGTGATATCTTTGCTACAGGATAGATGTGGATTTGTGTTTTAATATTATACTGTGGGATCCCCATTCAGGATTGGTATCTGTGGTTTCAGTTATTCACAGTTTAATGACGCCTTATGTGCGGCATACCAGGGTACTTGTGGCTTTTGTCCCAACCTCTTGTATAAAGTCCCCTTGAATCCATGATTTCAGGTATCCACAGGAGACCAGTGGTCCTACTGTATATCATGTTATTAGCTATTTTGTGTTTTTACATGGTGTGATTAGAAGAGTGACACATGAAGGAATGACAAAATGCTACCCACAACATTCATTTTCAGAAGGCCTCCTCTGTCAGTCTCTGTTGGACTACATAAGCTCAGATGATAACAATTTATATCACAGGATTTACATTTTGCCCAGTTCTCAAAGGCTCATGTTTTTCATTCTTTGTTATATATCCTACCTTTCAATGTTTAATGGACTTTGTCTCTGTTGCTGATCTATGCTTTATCAGTATTCTGTCCCATACATATTTTGTTGTGAAACAAAAATGGTTAGGTGTCTGATTTTTGTTTGTTTTCTGTAGTTTTGCATGCATGGAGAGCTTAGAATTTTGGTGGGGCTTGGTGATTGTAATCCTTAACACAGTTCTGAACTATTTGCCTTTCCTTTTGGGGGCCCATAATACAACAAGGGTCTAATGATGGCAGTTATAGAGAATTAGGCAGTTATAGAGAATTAGGTTAAATAGAATAGATTTAAACACCAGTCTTAGGCTATGAGATCCCCCCTGCAATTGCAATGAGGAATTTAAAGGGAGAAACCTTGACAGTTATGCTCAGTGTAACTAAACTATAAATACTGCATTTGATCTTTTAGCTGCACCAGTATATCCTCTCCATGTTGGGGGTCCAAAAGGTTATTTATTTATTTATTTATTTATTTATTTATTTATTTATTTATTTATCTGATTTTTATACTGCCCATCTTGCCCTAGAGCTACTCTGGGTGGTTTACAACATAGAATAGCAAAATAACAGAGACATGCAAAAAACCAAAATGCGAACAACATAATATAAACAAAATATACATAAATCAACGACAATAAACTAAAATAAAACTAAACTGAAAGTAAAAATAGCCAGATGATTGCTTAAGTAAAAAACAGGGGGAAAGAAGCTAAGTGGTAAAAAGAAGAATACAGTAATGTCTTACTAGATGTTTGGGAAATCAGGAAAGGCCATTCTGTACAGCCAAGTGTTCAATAGTTTTTTTAGAAGTTTGAAGTGAGGGTGACAGGCAAATTTCTGGAAGTAGATGATTCCATAACTGGAGAGCAGCCACTGAGAAGGCCCTACTCCTTGTTACAAGTTTCCAGGCCTCCCTCGGGGTTGGAACTCACAGCTAGGTTGACACATATGGGGCGCTGATGTTCATTGTTAGAGCAAAGGTAGAATATCATAGGATCCATATCTAATATTTTCACCTAAGGTTCTCTTGCTGCAAGTCTGGAAAAGACTTCTGCATGAGACCATGGAGAACTGCTGCCAACCAGAATACTGTGAAGTAGTGAAACTAATGTTGAACCAATGGTTTATATGTAAGACTACTTTGTATTTTTACAGCAATCATAACTCAAGCATCTAATTAATTGAAGCTTCAGTTCTCCAAATAATTTTTCTTGATCACATTCATTTTGATACACTTAAATCTGCAAATGCTTATCCATGTGTTAAGTTACATACATGTTGTAAAAATAATATTGTATAGCTGAAATAAACAGGGATCAAATTTCACTTTGCTTGTGAGATCATACTTAAAATGCTGATAGTATTTTATATATTGGTATATATAACTTGAAGTCCATAGAAATCCTGTTTAATAGAGAAAATCTTTAGTCATATAGCAAAAAAAAAAAAAAACATTCTTAAGATATTTATTCATAGATCTGTCATAGCTTCACTGCCTTGTTACTCAGGTAGACTTATGTAAATGAAAGTTTCATCTTGAGATTTAGCAGATACGTAAAGAATTGTGCAAACGATTGAGTAAGGAGGTAAGATATAATAAGTATTGCTTGCCTCATTATATAAGGCACAGAATTTATTTCATTTCCTGACACTTTTGCAGTTGTGCTGAATAGGTAGGATTCCTTCTGTGATTCTCAATCTACATATTAATAACTCTCTTCCCTTAACTTCAGGTATGCCATGCTGTTCTTTTGTAGTGTACCACCCTGGAATAGGATGAGTACATACACATTCATGCTCTCATACATATATGCTTAGACTGTATGGGACTATATGCATATGTGTAGTTCTCATCTGCTGCAGAGTTTTACTAATGATTATATTGCATTTATTTTTAAAACAGCTCTTTCATGAGTACAGAACAAGCAGAGAAGGCCTTGGTGGTGGGGGAGAGATATACAGCCTTTCTGATTCAGTCGTCTGCAGCTTACATAGTGCCCTGTAACATGAAATGAAAGTTCCGTCTAATATCTATGTCGATTCCCCTTGTTGGCAACTAGGGTAGGCTGCCATGGCAAGCGATTTTTAGAAACATACCGTCTCTGAAAATAGGGCTTCTTTATAACCACGATGGTTGATAGCCACTAGGGATGGGCACAATACAGAAAAATGTGTTTTGTTTCGTTTCTAGAGTAGTTTTGTTTCATTTTGTCACAAAATGAATTTTAAAGTAGTTTTGTTATAAAATGAACCAAAGTAAAACAAAACACTATGCTGCCCTGGGTCCTAAAAACTTTTCTAATTGGAATAGGAAGCTGATTGGTGAGTGATAGCGCTGCTGCTACTTCCCATTGATTCCAATTAGAAAGGTTTTTTTTTTCCTAGGGGCACCCCCTTTGGAGGTTCATAATTTAGCACCCTTAACCCCAAACCCTTTCCAAATTTCAAGGGGTTCCCTAAAATCATTTGTAGACGGTAACCCTGCCATTCACATGCCCCAGATCAGTAATTTTCCATTGCATATTTTAGTTTTTTCCAGTGCACTTTAGCAATTATAGGGTTAATTTATAGTTTCCCCTCTATGGTAAAGCTCCGATCAGCTCCGATCGACACTGCTTCAATTAAGCACCCCTGTACCTCTTTTGGAGCTTCATAAGTCCATTCCCTAAAAGCCATACCTTTCCAAATTTCAAGGGGTTACAGGTGAGAGCTTGAGGAAGCTCCCCTGCCATTTCCTCTAGAATTGTTTCATTTTAGAGGGGGAAATGGTGTTTAATTTCGTTTCAATACGTTTTGTAACTTATGACATGACAAAATAGCATGTTGTTTTTCGTAAGGTGCCCATCCCTAATAGCTTCTGATGGAACAAGGCTGTGTGAATTTGCCTAATCCCCCTTCTAAAGTCATCTAAGATAGTAGTCAACATAGAATTTATTCATAATGAATGAATCAGAAATCTCCCTCTTTCCTTACTCTTAGGCACTATTTAAAATGGCAATATGTGTTTTGGAATTAGCATGCCGTGAGACCCCCGGTCCCAAAAAGGGACATTCAGTGGACTGAAACAGTAGGAATGACAACAAATTTTATGTTGATTGCATCCAAATGTTAGGCAAGTATGATTCTGTCTTCATGGGCCAGTCCTATGTCTATAATAATATGTTTAACTCAAAAGAAATATAGCTGAAGAAATTTCAGGGGATCTTACTGGAGTTTCTTTGAATTTTTCTTACTCATCATAGCTTTAGTTTCACATGAAATGTATAAGTCTGGAATATTTCTTATCTCCCCCCCCCTACGTTTACTGCAATTAAGGTAGAGGATTTTAATCTTATTATAGGTAGCTCTGTTCTTTAAGTATAACATTGTAATCCTGAGCATAAATTGTGATCAATGTGTAAATTGAATAGGCAAACCAAATTTATGGACAGATCTGTAATCAGAGTAAAATGCAGTAGATATTTTTGAGCCCCCTGGTTTTAGTGTTACTTTTTGAAATAAACTGATTTTTCACTTTCTTTTGCCTCTGACTATTTTTTTGCTTTCTTTTTCTCTCTTTCTAGTTGCTGCATTTATTTTAAACTTGAATATAAGCCTAGTTTTTCAGCCCTAATTTTGGGCTGAAAAAAGGGGCCCTCGGCTTATACGCGGGTCAATACTTTTAGCCACTGAGGCAAGTGCTTGGGTCGGTGGCTAAAAGTCATTTTAAACATTGCATGCCGCTTCTCATGAGCCTCCTCTGCATCACAGGGGAGTCTAGGGTGGGAAATGCAGCAGGGCCTGGCAAGTGCTTGGGTCAGTAGCTAAAAGTCATTTAAAACATTACACACCACTCCCCCAGCTCACAAAGGAGGAGCTGCCAGGCCCTGCTGCATTTCCCACCCTAGGCTTATACTCGAGTCAATACGTTTCCCCAGTTTTGGGGGGTTAAATTAGGGGCCTCGATTTATACTCGGATTGACTTATACTCGAGTATATACGGTAACTTTCTTGACTGATACTATCCCATGCCAGTAAAACATACCGTGTACTAGAAAGTTTTCATCATAATATATTTTGATTTTGTCCTCTAAGGTGGCCCTGAAACTTCATCTGACTTTAGTTGGTACTCATCTGTTGTGCCACTTATTCCCACTGCAGTGTTACCTCAAGATACGAAATTAATTTGTTCCTCGGGACAAATCATCTTGTGAAAATTTTGTGTCCCAAAGCGTGGTTTCCCATAGGAATGCATTGAAAATCAGTTAATCTGTTCCAGAGGTCAGAAAACAGTCAAAAATGGAGAATGGATTAATTGGTTTTCAGTGCATTCCTATAGGAAACCATGCTTCAGGTTATGAAATTTTTCACCCCCGCAGCACTTGCCCTTACCCACTCCTGAAAAGGAGGTGGCTAGCACAGAGCCAAAGGCACCACAGCTAAGGGAGGCTTGTCCCCGCTGTGGTGCCTTCGCCTCCATGCCACCTACCTTCTTTTCAGGAGTGCAAGCACCGAGGGGGGGGGGGGAAGACATGCTGCGCCAAGGGGGTCCCCAAAAAAGAGGTGGGTAAGGACAAGCTCCAAGGAGGAGGGCTCACTGTGTCTCCCCCCCCCCAGCGCTTTCACTCCTGAAAAGGATGCAGGTGTCATGGAGCCCACCTCCTTTTCAGGAGTGAGTAATTTTATTTATTTATTATTTGTTTATTTGCTTGCTTGCTTGCTTGTTTGACTCTTATACCACCCATCTAGCCCTAGGGCTACTCTGGGTGGTTTACAACATAGAATAGCAAAATAACAAAGTAAGACATTTAAAAAACCAAAATACAAACAACACAATATAAACAAAATATACATAAATCAACAACAATAAACTAAAATGAAAGTAAAAAGTAAGGGTAAGGGTAACCACCAAGAGGGAGGAGACGATCTCTGTGTCCGAAAGCCGAAGGCACTGTGCCTTTGGCTTACAGGCGCAGAGCACATCTTCCTCTCTCCAGCATTTGCACTTCTGAAAAGGAGGCTGATGGCACGGAGTTCGCCTCCTTTTCGGGAGTGGGTAAGTGTTGCCATGGGGGTGGGGGAGAGACATGCTGCACACCTGAAAGTTGAAGGCACCGTGCTTCTGGCTTACAGGCGCACAGCGCATCTCTCCCCCTCAGCACTTGCAGTCTTGAAAAGGAGCTGGGTAGCACAGAGCCAAAGACACCCCCGCAGGGACAAGCCTCTCCCCACTGTGGTACCTTTGGCTTCTTTCGTAAGTTAAGTTTTCAGTAACATGAGGTGATTTTATTTATTTATTTATTTATTTATTATTAGGCTTCTATACCGCCCATCTTCCGAGAGGGAACTCTGGGCGGTTTACATAGACTGAACAAGATCAGTCGGGCAAGACACAACTAAGACAACAATCCATATACAATATTAAAATGTAGATTAAAAGAATCTAGCCCTGGCACGCGCATTTGGCTAATTGTTCTAACAGATGGTGAAAAAATTAAAAAAAAAACTACACTAGAAGAACTACACTAGGTCACCAAAGGCCTCCCGGAACAGTCAGGTCTTTAGCGCCCTCCGGAAGGCCTGCAGGGACTCTGCTAGGTGCACTTCGCAAGGAAGATGGTTCCAAAGGAAGGGAGCCGCCACAGAAAAGGCCCTGTTCATTGTATCTTGAGGTACTGTACCACTATATATTGGTATGCCATCATAACTGCTGTGGTGCATATCATTTCAGTATTACCTGCTAGACTGCCAAAAAGTATTATTATGCCAGGATGCCATCTCTGGTAAAAAAAATTCTTAGTAAAGGAGTGTAATACTCAAATAGTGAATGAAAGTATTTTCTTTAAATCTGTGGAATATCAGTTATAGTGTTTGCACTCTCATAAAATATGCTTATATTTACAGTTTAATAATTATGGCCATACTTGCCCTTTATTTACAAGATGCCTAGATAATTTCTTGAATAAATAATCTAAGAAATGCATGCCCTCTAGGACAGTTAGGCAGATCTCAGGATATTCTGCAATACCATGGTTTTTTAATTTTTTAATTTTTTTAGATAGAAGACAAGAGAAACATTAACACAACATAATGACATACATTGTAATCTTACTTATTAATTAACCACCTTAGGCACGGGCTATTTACACAGTTCAACAGGGTTACATTTAGTCTCCCAGTTCCATCCTAAATAATAAGAAACCAACAATCCAGGTTATTGTTTTATTATGCTCCTTGTATTTTGGTTTTTAAAATGTATTCCTTTGTTAAGCCCTAGGACTAGATGGGCAGTATAAATTTCCATGAATTGACCATGCTTGATTTTTCTTTATATATTCTAATCTTATTAGTCAGTTTCTCCATCAGCACTGTTTGCTGATCTTTTGCTGCAGACATTTATGAACAGGACATGGCAAACAGTGCAATACAATGTTAAGGGTTTCTCATTCTCACTTTAGCAATAGCAAGTAGAATGGAAAAGTTGTTTTTAAATTGTATGATATCTGTTTCTGTGTTAATTGAATTATTATTAGCCTCAGTTCTCATCTGAATGGGTATGAATGTTAAATGGTTGTTTTTAGTAGGATATTATGCAGTGTACCTGTTTTCTTAAGATTCTTTGAAGTAGAATTCCGATCTATAGTTATCTCAGATATAAATTTGATTTTGAATATACAGCAAATTATTCAGCTGGTGTGGCAACTATCCCCTTCCCCAGTTTAGTTTTCTGTACAGATAGTCTTTGCCCAAGAAATCTGTCCACCTGTCTGAGAAGTCATGCCCTTTGAATTTAAGAAACCCTTTCAATAAACCTCAGGGTTTTAATGAAATCCAAATCTTCCTATTTCTATTGTAAAATATACTGTTAAATACAGCCTACATCCTAGGAGTATACAGTGGTACCTTGTATAAAGGAATTAATTTGTTCCAAATGAAATTCTGTTAAGCAAATTTTCCTTTGTACAAATTTCCCATAGGAATGCATTGAAAACAGATTAATCCCTAATTGCGACCGTTTTTCTGTTGTACAGAGTCACCCCATAGGCGATGCTGTTAAGCGATCTTCCCCTATCTCCAGAAATTTTTTCCTTTAAGCGGATTTTCTTTTAAACACTGCTTGTTATACGAGGGTCCACTAGATATGCTATTTCATTATACAGTACTGTATTCTCTAAGAGGGATACCCTGAAGTCTCATTAGTCAGAACCCTGTTGCTTAGTATAGTAAATTGCAGTAGACTGAGGAATTGAGTCAAATTCCCTGTAAATTCCATTGATTCAGTCCTATTGCACACATCTTAATCTCTAAAAATTAAACTAGGGAGGTTAGACTAATCCTATAGGGAAAAAAAACAAAACACCTTGCCTAATGAATGAATGTTGAGGTGTGTCTCCCACCAGGACAATATTTTAATGTTTCATCTAGAAGTCACTTAATCAACTTTGAAGCAAAGAGAAAGATCAAAGAATAATCAAGTTAAATCAAGCTATTTGGATAAAAGACCAATTTTTGTGACTGTGGGGAAAATCTGTCATTGCAGCTCTTGCGTACATGCAATTTATATCCCACCACACGAACAAAAGAGGATGAAGCAAATAGCCAAGATACTGCTATTGAAATAGCCTGTTTCTGGTCAAAAACACTATTGCTATTTATTTTAATTTGTTTTTGAATTTATCTCTTTTTTTAAAAAAAATGTGCTATGCTTTGATACAAATAAATAAAGAAGATTGATTCAAAAGATCATACTCTAATTGCAGTTTATTAGTTTAGTAGTTAGAGAAGTTAAGCCAATGGTCCACAGTGAGCACAGGTGCTCGGTTTAGAATAGCTTTAGACAGAAACCAGTTCAGGCTACTGATCGCCAATGTTCTGCGAGGACATGGCACTTGAAGAAGAAATGGTTGCATTCCATTATAGAACCATTCTCATAGTTCAGCCTTCCCAATCTGGTGCCATCTATAAATGTACTGGATCAAAGTTTCAGAAGCCCTAGAAGCATAGCTGTATTGTCTGGAAAAGACGAGAATTATCAACACAACTGGAGAATTTTGGGAAGTCCAAAAATATGAAAGAGCACACCCTAACTTTTATATTCTCAAAATTTCAGATAGTCTTATTTGAATCTACATGTTTCATCATTCTATTATGTCAGTTATGTTGCCATTCAAGACAACACACTGCAAAGTTCCTGATTAAAGACTGAGGAAAAATCTTATTGTCACAAAATGTAAACTGCCCTAGCTAATGTCTGAAACACACACAACAACAATGGATCTACCATTATTTCATCTTCCAATCAACTGGAATTGGAACCTCTTTAAATGTTATCTTATTGAGATGTGCTTTCACTGTGAACTCATTCTCAGCTTTCCCCAAGGACTTGGAATATGATAAAAGGAAGCACTGAAGAGTCTGTGAATGTTAATCTATTATTTCATCCTTTTTGTGGGATATTCATCAAATGTTGTGGAACAGAAAAATTAACAGTGCTTTATATCAGCTGCATATTCATGCGTTTCATGCCTTGTCGTTTTGTTTTTATAAACTTATCAGCAATTTTAAAAATGGCATTAAAAGTATTGTGTGCATATTGTTTTTATAGGTGGGAAGTCCTTTGGTCAGAGGCACCTTCCAAGGTGAATTCTTCTCAAGCACGGCAGTTTGCACCTAATATCAAGCAAATAAACTTTCCTACAAACTTAATTCGTCTGGAAATAAACAGTTCCCTCCTGGATTATTACACTGAATTAGACGCAGTAGTGCTGCATGGTTTAAGAGAGAGGCCTGTGCTCTCACTTAACACTTCTATTATCAATATGAATGATCTTGAGGAGGAGGAGGAAGATGGAGAGAGAGACAGCTGCAGTATAAACAGTCTTAATCGGCAGCTTAGCGTTGCTGGATTCAGAGAATGGACAACTAATGGATACTTTGATAAATTGCCTTATGAGGTAAAACTGGGGCTTCTTGTTCCAAAGAATTGCTATATCTTATCAGGCTTAAGGGGTCATTCAGGATTCTGACATATGAGTGTCAATAGCACATTCATGATCCTTTGGAATTTGGCCATGATTCAAAAGGCCCCTTATCTATGTATGTATAAGTGCACAATATATTATCATAGCACATCTAGGGAACATCAAGATTTTAAAATCAAAGGTAATAGTTGTTACTGTAATCTTTGTGAATTTCTGTAATATTTTTTTTATCCTAGCCATAGGTTCTAAACTGGAATTTAGCATGTAGGGCTGTGAAAAATGCTTTATAAAAAGATATTTTGTTCTTTGAATTGTATTGTTTATGGAAGAAACAACTCCACTTTGTAGAATTCATGTATTGTAAGCATCTCATAGGCAAATTACCCAAACTATATTGAGGTGGGCTTTTGTTTTGTCTTGTTTTGTTCTTGCTTTAGGAAAGAATATGGGTTATCACTCTAAACCTTCCATCTGTTAATACTATAATGCACCCTGCTTATTATTAAAACTCCTATTCTACTTCTGTTTCTTTTTGTACAAGTCTTAGACAGATTTAAAAAAAATCCCTCCAAGGTTCTTTTTCTTTTATGTAAATGGAATGTTTTAAAAGAAAAAAAATCAGAAATAGACAGCAGCTGCCATTTCTTCCCAAGTAATGTATGATAACCACCATGATTTGAAAGAGACTGCATATTATAAGATTAGTTTTCAAAACCAGATATTCAGCAGCATTCTGTGAGTTTTCATGAGCTCATCATGTCTCTTCACATATTCATTATACTATTACATTCTACTTTTTGCTGGAATACACACACACACACACACACACACACACACATATGCACGCATGCACGCACAGAGTAAATTTCTGACAGACACCAGATTCTAAACTAGTAATGATTAATGGCTGTTAGCCTGTAGGCTTGGAACCTGTTAGCTTTGTTTAATCAAAAGCAAGATAGTACTTCAGTTACATCTTAATGTCATAATCTTAGTGACATTTCATTATCCCCTTTTCATTTCAGGTATTATAAAGTGTAATTTTAGTCCACTGTGGGATTAACTTTTGTGGTGGTAGCATTGCCATGTTAAGAGTTTTTTAAAAATATAATGCAGTGTTAGTGGTGTGTAAATTATGAGGTATATCAAAACCAAAATTAGATAAAAGGGATGTTATTGAGTTTTTATAGTCTTAAAAGTCATGCTGTAATAAATAGGAAAAGCAACATTTGCTGTCTTTGAAGAGTATTTTTTATTAAAAACATTATTGCCTCACACAAACTTTATTGTAATGGGTATTGTTAGACCAGTCTGAAGTGACATTTTGTGCTTCTTCATATAGCTGCTCTATTGATTCTCAGATGTGACATACAAAATGTTACAACTGTGTAATATTTTTGTAAGAATAAGAAAAGGAAAGGAGAAGAGTTGCCACCCTCATAGCATGAACCAGGTTCTAGACTAACACTTCATATATGAAGTGGCACTTCATATATCTATGCCATAGTTAAATAAGCCGGTATGTAATCCTCCAGCTTCTGTGCTGTTTGCTTATCAGAATATGAAAATGCCTTTTCAGTCTGTTAGGCTTCTCATATCATGTAAGCAGCCTCTATAAACTAATCTTGTTGATTTCTTCAGTTGCAGCTAACCAGGAAACACATATTCTGATCTTGGCTGTTTGGTAGCTGACAAACTTCGTTTTTCTAGATATGTGTCAGCATGAAATAAGTGCTTTAGATACTATACTTGAACCCTCTTTTGGCAGTGTCATTGTGCAAAAGAGGTCAGGTGGTCCTATTCAGAGCAGAAGCAGATGAGTAATTTTGTATTTATTTATTATGGGGGCAAAAATCAAGCCCTATTAAGTTCAGTGTATTTTATTTTACATTATATCAAAGCATGATTTTTACTCTCCTGTTGAAATTAACTGAAGTACTTTACTTGGCTCATGTCCAATAATGATCATGATCTAAAAAAGAATGCATTCTGATTTTGAATGTACAAGTCAGAGAGGCTGTACACATGCAAAAAGATTCAAATGATTATTTACACTTGAAGTGAAGTGGAGACATTTTCAATATACTTAAAAAAACCTTTAAAGATAGAAAACCAATAAATGTGGACTTTTTTAAATATAAAAAGGAAGCAGAGAAAATGAAGCATCTGGCAAAATAACCAGGAATGGGAAAATTGTCCCCCTAAAGTGTATTCGGTTTTTTTAATGTCAGTAAAATGGAATGGAAAAGGAAGGATCTATAGTATGATACAGCTGACTTAACTGGAGTGAAAATTGTATTTTAAACATTAGATAATACTTGATTTGATCTGTCCGTTTGTGTTTTCTATTCAGCTTATCCAGTTGATTTTGAGTCACCTTACAGTTCCAGATCTGTGTAGACTATCGCAGACGTGTAAACTACTATATCAACATTGCTGTGATCCTCTGCAGTATATTCACCTCAGTTTGCAGCCTTACTGGGCAAGGATAAATGATACAGCTCTGGAATACCTACAGCCTCGCTGTACCCTTGTCCAGTGGCTGAATTTATCTTGGACTGGCAACAGAGGAACCATTTCTCTTTCTGCTTTTAGCAGGTCAGTATGGCAAACAATTATGTGTTGCACTAAGTTTTAGAGATTCTGCTCTCATCTCTCAGTGTAGGTGGGCTACAGGAAAGATGAACTGTTCTTTACTTTCCTAGTAAAATGGCCCCAATCCATGAATAGTAATGCATGCTGAGAAACAGATTTCCTACTATGGTTTTGCAGTGAGAACTGACTTTGAAAAATTAATATTATGACAAATAACGATAATAAAATAGCGGTAGGACAGTGTTCTGGGACTCATGAAGCAGCAGCATCAGTCATTAGTGGTTTCACCATGCCCATTGTATTCATTTGTCTTAACAGTTAACTTTCCAAACTCTGAAGAAGTGGAAAAGCCTGTTGCTGAGGTGAAAGAAAGCAGACATTTTACCATCAGCGTTCTAGCATGCTTTATTTCTTTGGGAGTTTAGACTTTCGTTCTCTGCAGTTTCTTCTATTCCTACCTTGTTCCTGCCCTAATAGCTAAATAGTGATGGACTATGACACCTAAAGCCATTTTTAAACAGGTAGCAGGTGAGGTTCAATAGCGGTAACAATGTAATATATGGGGTTTTTTTACCATGTCCTTTATGGGCCCTGCTGTAAGACAGTTTAACTACTGGACATCTCTAATGCATAATGTTCTTTAGGCAGAAAAAGGGGCTACATTTCGGGATATCAAAAATTTCAGAATTATACTGTCATAGAGAGGAGAGCAATTTAGTCCACATCCATGTCAGTTAAGGAAAGATAAAGCATCCTCAACATTGGCTTGGCAGCGTTAAACCACAGGTGTTACTTTGTATTAGCATATGGAACTACGTACTGTTTGAGAAACTTGCATGAAGATTATGCATTAATAGTATTGTAATTCTTGCTGCCAGATTTTGGATTAAGCAAAGCTTGAACGTACCCATCCTTTTGCTTGTACGTTGTCTCTGGTATGTTTTTTTTTAACCAGTATTTAGATATTATGACTTTATAGACTTTATACACATTCTGTAGGTCATACAAAATGTCTCATTTTCTGTGTAATAGCCGCATCATTTTGTGAGTTTGTGACCATCAAATACTTTGTGTTAGCATTGTGAAATGAAGAGTAAAAAGAACTGTCACTACTGCATTGGCTTTCTTGATTGAGAAGCCTGACTAGTACAATTGTAATGATCCCAACATTTAATTGTGATTAAAGAACCATGATTGTTACAATATATGTACAATTATCTGTAAGTTTAATTGTAGCTCATTCTAAACATTTACAAAGCTGTCAAAGAAAGGAACTGCTGAAAGTACTGATTCCTTCATACTTAATAATGGGTGATAATTCTGGAACTAGTGTAAAATTGGAACCACCTTTAGTTTTGCTCTATTAGTTTAAAGTGCTACTTTTCTCAACCTATTAACAAATTAGCAAGGTGTACATCTAATATTTGTTTTCCAACTTTTTATTAAGCATTTAAAAGCATACAATACATATTAAACAACTTATAGCAACCTAGTAACAACATACTAAATCCTACTGGACTTCCCTCCGTCCGTTGCGTGGCTTTATTGGTCCTTCTTCTCCCAACCTTTCCTTTAACCTTACATATAAAAATAATCCTTCAAGCTCTAGTCTAAACCTATGAGAGTTTTTAAATCCTTACAATGTAATCCCATATATGTCTTAAATTTTTTCCAGTCATTTAGGAATCTTTGATTGTCCTGGTCTCTTATTATGCAGGTAAGCCTTGCCATTTCTGCATAATCCATCATCTTCGCTCTCCATTCCTCGATCGTCGGAATGTAAGTTGTTTTCCAACTCTGAGCAAGTAACATTCTAGCCGCTGAGGTGGCATACAAAAACAGTGTCTTATCGACTCTTGTAATTCCATTGTCCACCATCCCTAGTAGAAACTGTTCAGGTTTTTTCGGAAAATTATATTTTAACATCTTTTTGAGTTCCTCATAAATCTTCGTCCAGAAGTCTTTTACTTTCTCACAAGTCCACCACATGTGGTAAAAGTCCCCTTGTTTCTGCTTGCACTTCCAGCAAAAATCATCTTTCATTCTATACATTTTCCCGAGTTTTTTAGGTGTTATATACCATCTATACATCATTTTCATCAAATTCTCTTTCAAAGAGGTACATGCAGTAAATCTCATAGTCTCATTCCATAACTTTTCCCAGGAATCTATTTCAATATTATGACCAAAATCCATGGCCCACTTTGTCATACAATCTTTCACTTGCTCATCTTTTAAATTCCATTCCAGGAGAAAGTTATATACTCTCGTCAGAAGTTTCTTTGTTGGACCAAACATTATTATTTGGAACTTCGAATCTTTCTCTGCAAAACCGTGTAACCTTCTATCTTTTTTGAATATATCATATAACTGATGGTATTGTAACCAACCAGTTAATCTATCCTTTATCGCTTCTAAGGCTTTCAGTCTAGGGCCCCCTTCTTCCATAACTAATATGTCCCCATAAGTGACTCCCGCCCCTAATGTTTCTGGTCTTTTAATTGCTAAGGCTTCTATTGGTGAGAGCCATCTTGGGGTACATCTTTCTAACAATGGTTTCAACCGGTCCCAGACCTGAAACAATGACTTTCTAATGACATGGTTTAAAAAACCTTTATGTACTTTGACCTTATCATACCATAAATATGCATGCCAGCCGAATCTATTATCATGACCTTCTAAATCTAAGAGTTCCATATCCTTCAAAATGATCCACTCCTTTAACCAAACCAGACAGGACGCCTCATAATATATTTTCAAATCCGGCATGGCAAACCCACCTCTTTTTTTACTATCCGTCAATAATTTGAATCTTATTCTGGGTTTTTTCCCCTGCCAGACAAATTTTGATAATATCTTTTGCCATTCTTTGAAGTGTCCTATTCCCCTTATTACCGGGATCATTTGAAACAGAAATAACAATCTTGGTAAAACATTCATTTTTACTACAGAGATTCTACCCATCAGCGACAAATTCAGTCGATTCCAGGTTTCAAGATCTTTTTTTACCTTGTTCCAAACCACTTTGTAATTATCCTCAAAAAGATTTAAGTTCCTTGTCGTTAAATAAATTCCCAAATATTTCATCTTCTTAACCACCGTAAGGTTAAACAATTTCTCAAATTCCTTACATTCCTCTTTTATAACATTTTTCATTAATACCTTCGTTTTATTCTTATTTAGTTTAAAACCAGCTAGATTACCGAATTCCTCTATCACTTTCAATAATTCGGTAACACTTTCCCTTGGATTTTCCAAAGTCAATACCAGATCATCAGCAAAAGCTTTCAATTTATGTTCTTTCTCCCCCACCTTAATACCTTTTATCTGCTTCATCTTTCTGAGCTTTTCCAATAATACTTCCAAAACAGATATAAACAACAATGGAGACAATGGACATCCTTGTCTCGTACCTTTCTCAATAGGAAAACTCTCTGTTACCATATTATTTATCAATAGACTTGCTTTCTGTTCACTATATATAGCTTTCACTCCATTCAAAAATAACTCTCCCACTCCCATATATTCTAAGTTCTTCTCCATGAACTGCCACGAAACATTATCAAAAGCCTTCTCTGCATCAATAAATATCAAAGCTGCTTGTTTTTCATTTCTGACCTCCAGATACTCTATTATATCAATAATGTTTCTCACATTATCCTTCATCTGTCGGCCAGGAAGGAAACCCGCTTGATCTTTATGCAGCAGATCATTCAGGATTCTTTTTAACCTATTTGCCAAGATGTCAGCAAATAATTTATAATCCGCATTTAAGAGGGAGATAGGCCTATAATTCTTTACATCGGTGGCGTCAGAGTCATCCTTTGGTATTACTGTTATATATGCCTCCTTCCACGAGTTTGGTGTTACTCCTTTCTCCAAAGCTTCATTCATCACCTCCGCCAGAATCGGGATCATTTCTTCATATAACTTCTTGTAATATTTCGCTGTTAATCCATCTGGACCGGGTGATTTTCCAATCTTTGCCCTCTCTATTGCCTGAGAAATTTCATGTGAGGTGATTTTCTCATTTAAACTTTGGATTTTGCCCGCTGGGATTTTCTTCAATTCATTCTCTCTGAGATATCTTTCAATCTGTTCTGGGTGTTCTTTCTTCTTTGCATATAGTTCTCTGTAATATCTCTGGAATACCTTCACAATCTCTCGAGGATCTTCTACCACCTTCTGTTCCGTCACCAATTTATTTATCCACTTCTGTTGTTGCTTCTTCTTTAGTTGCCATGCCAACAATTTCCCAACTTTATTGGCCGAATCAAAATTCCTCTGTCTCATCATCTTAATTTTCCATTCAATTTCTTGGTTGATCACCATTGAAAGCTGGGTCCGAAGCATTTTTATTTTCTGATTCCATTCTTGTTCATTAGGTTTTTCTATCAGCTTCTTCTCAGCATTCACAATCTCCTTTAAGATCAAATCTTTCTTTTTTTCTTTCTGTTTCTTTTGGTGGGCATTCCTCTGAATAAATAATCCTCTCATTACAGCTTTACTCGCATCCCACACCACCTTTGTTGGCACTTCTTTCTTCCAATTTTCCTTTAAGTATTCCTTAAAGATTTGTTTGGCCTTTTGCAGAGTTTCCTTTTAATCCAATAAGCTTTCATTTAGTCTCCAACGGTACAATCCTTGTTGTTTCGTCTTAATCTCCATCAGTATTGCATTGTGGTCCGATATCGTTCTAGGTAAAATGTCCACCTTGGCTACTCTAGATGAGATGTCATTCGGGGTAAATATGTAATCTATTCTTCCCCAGCTCTGATTTGGTTCCGAAAAAAAGGTAAATTGCTTCTTCGTTGGGTGTCTCAATCGCCAAGTGTCTGTCAGTCCTAAAGTGTCAATCATATCGAAGAAAGATTTTGGCAATTTCCCATCTGTACTTTTCTTCTTCTGGGATCTATCCATATCTGGTGAGATCACCCCATTACAATCTCCCATCAAAAGAATTTTTTCATCTACATAATCTAATAGTCTCTGTTCCAGGTCTTTGTGGAATTCAAGCTTCCTCTCGTTTGGAGCATAGATTCCCACAATACATAATTTCTCACCTTGCCAAGTAATTTGTACCATCAGAAATCTTCCATCTTCATCTGTCATAATTAATTTGGGTTCTAATTTCTCTCTCGCATAGATAACAATTCCTCTCTTCTTCAAGATGTCTGAAGATATAAATTCATGACCTAAACTTTTATTTTCTAAGATCTTCTTGTGTTTCTTTGCAATATGTGTTTCTTGTAAGCAAATTACATCTAAGTTTTCCTTGTTCAAAATATGCGTTAACTTATTTCTTTTGACTTTCTCATTCAAGCCATTCACATTCCATGATAATATTCTCAAAGCCATTGTTAACTAATAATTAAATAAAATTTGTCAATCCAAAATTTAAACATTAGCAGCTATGGCTAAGTCTGCTTTTCCTTCTTCGCTATCTGATGATAAGTCTTCTTCCTCTTCCTCTTCTTCCTCTTGGTCCCCTTCTCCAGCTCCTAATTTCTCAGCCTTCTTCTCAGATATTCCTCTTACCTCTGGCGACTTCTTATATCCTAGTTCTTCACCATATTTCCTCAAAAATTTCTCCACTTCTGATTCTGATGTAATTTTAAACCTCTTCATTTTGAAGATAAACGATAAACCTTCAGGATATTCCCATCTTATCCTGATGGCATTATTTCTCAACGTTGCTGCGAGGGGTTTATAAGGGACCCTTTTCCTCAGAAAGTAAATTGGAATTTCTTTATATATTATTATCTGCTGTCCATCAATCATGAGTCTGTTGTCGTAGCTGTGCTTCAGAATCTGGTCTCTTATCTCCACTGATGTCAAAGAGACTATCACATCTCCTGGTGTCTTCTTTGCCCTCAATTTTTTTGATTTTGTAGCAATTCTAAAAACTTGAGTAATTACTCTGTCAGTTTCTTCCTCTGACCAGTTCAACCACTTTGCAAATTCAGCGATTACTTTTCTCTTAATGTCTTCTCCTTCCACCCAGGGAATCAATCTCAATCTCAAGTTTTGTTGTCTTTGCTTCATTTCAAGGAAAGCAAGCTCCTGCGACAACATCTCTTGTCTTGTCCTTGTTTCAGCTATGGCAACTCTATTTTTTTCCATCTCCTCTTTGCATGATTTCATTTCCGTCTGAACTCTCTTTAATTTTGTTTCCACAGACTTCGTTCTCACTGTCAGTTCCCTCACTTGTGTTGCTATTTCTCCCACTGCTTCCTTTATCTGTTTTTGCATATCATCTTTCAAATCCGTAATCCTTTTGTCCATACTTTGTTCACTCTTTTCAAATTCTCTTCTTATGTGTACCATCAGATCCCCCCAGTCTTTCCCCTCTTCTCTAGAATCTCTTCTTTTTCCTAAGTCTACCTTCTTCTTTTCTTTGTCCATTTTCTTAAGCTGATATATTTTATTTCAATTAATTTAATTTAATTAGAGATAGGTCTGGCTTCAATAAAGTTCCTAAACTAATTTAACACCAATCAATCACATTTACAAGTTAATATACCACCTTACAAAGTCAATTTCCCACCAATTTCACTTTCCAGAAATTTTAAATTAATTTATCTAGAAATTTTATAACACCTATACCCTTTTAACACTCAACAAAGAGCTTAATTAAAGAAAAGAAGAAAAAAGAGAGAAAGAAAAAAAATTGTGTGCAATTAATTCTTTTAACCACCAGATGGCGCTGCAGGGCAAGAAATGAAATTACTTTTTTTTTTTAAAGTGGGCATGCAATAAATCTTTAGTCCACTAGATGGTACTCCAACACAAGAAGAGATTTTTTACACCAGCAAAGCAATTAGTACAAAGTCTCTCACAGAAAAATTTATTGTTTTGTCTATGGCGAATCCTCTTGTTTGCCCGTTCCCAGTCTGTCTCTACTGGTGGAAATTTCCAGCATACAGGTCTCCAATATACAAAACGAAGGTCCAGAAAAAATTTAAGAATAAAGAAAACCAGAAGTGTGAGAAAGTTTTTTCTTCCTTTTTTTCCCTTAAAAAAAAAAAAGAGAAAACCAGCGTTACTTCAGCCGCTTCAACAGGCTTAAATCCACAAACAAGGCTCACAAAAAAGAAAGAAATTCCATTTCCAGTGACTCGGCGCTGATTATCCCAAACAGCCAGATGCAAACTCAGCAGTTTCCGCTGGTAAAACCATTTACTGAAGGTATTTGTTGCTAAAGCAGGCTATCTAGCAAACATTCCAGCCAGCGATTTCTTCTTCCCTCCCCCACTCAAACATGGCGCGGCGTCTCCCTGGCTTCCAAGCTCAAGCCAGCAGAGCGAGGGGGAAAACATAAAGGGAAGGGAAAGAAAAAAAAAACTCCTTCAAGGCAACCCAGTTCTCACCCGCAGAGCTCAGGCCAGGACAGTCAAAGCTCCTCTTTTTGTCCTCTCTTCCTTAAATTTACATTTGAAAGCTTACTTGAAATAGAAGAGATTTCTTCACCCTCTCACCCAAAAGACAATCCTTGTGTTTTCAAGAAGGGGCGTCACGGCTTTCTTTTCACCACGTTTCCGGACAGACTCCGCTCTCACTCTCTCACAGCGTCTCTTACCAGGGAAAATCTTTTGAAAGTCATTCTTCAAGCCACTTGGACTGTTCCAGTCTTTCAAGCCCCTGGTAAGACAGGCTTTCTTTTCTTGGAGGCGGATGGCTTGCCGGTCAAGACAACGAGGCTTCACGGCACAGGAGTAGCGATGGTCAGAGCGCCCGCGTCTCGATCCTTCCTCCCCAATCCCTCCGGATCAGGGTGAGAGGAGAGTCGCAAAGGGGCGCAGCCGGTACCCAGCACCTTCAGAGCGCCTCCCTGAAGTTTTTAGAGCCCGTTGTAGCCTTCACGCGGCTCTTTAAGTCCCCTGTGCGTTCTAGGATCCCCCAGAGGAGTTTTCCTAGCGTCTTGGTCCGTCGGCCATCCACCGGAAGTCCAAGGTGTACATCTAATAATGGAGACATGCTATTTGTGCTCTAAAGAATTGTTTAGAAATAATTTGCTTTCTGAAAGTTATTATATGTTGCAGTCCAGAAAATGTTTTACTAAATCTTACTGAGATCTGTTTGCCAGTTAGTAAGGTGCCCAGGATTTTAGTGTCCATGTTACCTTACTTAGTTATCATGCATGTTTTGAAGTTGTGGAAGGATAATTTAGTTTTGTAATGTCTGTTTAAAATGATATGGATAACTAGATATTTGGTTGTGTTTCTGAACAGGTAAATATCAGTAAACTATATACTAACTCCAAGGAAGCAAAACAAATTAGAATAGTGATCTAAGAGATATAGCAAGGAAACAATATATTATCATGAAAAGACAGAATGCTTCAGGCATGTGAACATCCTGAGGCAAATCTGAAGGTAATTTAAGTTATTGGAAATGTCCATTTCCTTAGAGCTAAACAAGAATATCACGATGTTCCAGTTGTAAGTATAAGTAAGTCTGCTAGACTTAGTCATAAAAGGGCATCTGGGAAATGCTACATGGGAGTAGAAATCAAAGATATTCATAGAATATATTTGAATCATTTTATATAGTTTGTTAATGAAGGTATAACATGAGCAAAAGTACATAATCACATGATATACGAAAAATCTGCTTTGGCATCAGCGAAACAGTAGTATTTCCACACTGCTTGAAATGTAGGAGAACGGAACTTTTGCTACAGGAAAGTATTCTATTTAAACACTTTGCAAGTAAGAAATGATATGTATGCATTAACATTAAATTGTTCCTTTAAAAATCAAGATTTTCTTAATCTCTATTATTAGTACCTTTCTAAACTGTAAATACAAGAACCAGTAGTGGATAGAATGTTGGGCTGGGACTCAGGATACCTAGATTGAAATCCATGCTCTGCTATGAAAATTCACTGTGCAGTGCAACTGATTAAAAACACCCCTTAAATGTCACATACCTTGAAGACTATACTGGGGTTGCCATAAGTTGAAATTGACTTGATGACACAGAATACAAAACTAAATACCTCAAAACTGATCAATCTACTTTGGTGATCTTATATTTTTCTCCTTTGGCCAGTGAAAGTCAAGCATTACAGAGAAGTCCTCACAGGTTTGCTTTACTATACTCAGTTGACTGTGAACCAGAAGAGCTTTGAATGGAAGTCAGAGATATTTTCTGGAAAGGAGGCAAAAAGACAATTCCTCTTGTCAAAAGAGACGTCTAGGTGGGTGACCAATGAAAGTCTCAAAATTGTTAAGGACAACAAGAAGGAAAAGTAAGAGATCATAGAAATATGCTCAGGATTTTAAATGCAGTCTTTTAACTGTTGTCACAGAGAAACAAGGATAACTATTATAATTAGTGCAAGAAAAGAACAACAAAAGAGGAAAAGCAAGAGATATTTTCTATAGAATCCAAGTAATCAAAGGGAAATTTAATCATATCTACAGAAGAAATTATATTAACTTTAATAGAGATGGGCACGACTCAGCAAAATTTTCGTTTCCATTTTCGTTTTTTCGTTTTTGTTAGGTAACGAAACGAAAACAAAAATTTTTTCAAAAACAAAACGAAAACGAAAAATTTTGCCATGTTTTTCGTTTTCATTGCGGCAAACACATTGAACTGAAAAAGAATGCTAACGAAACAGAAATTTTTCATTTTCGTTTTTCGTTTTCGTTAGGTAACGAAACGAAAACGAAAAATTTGCGGGAAAAACCCAACGAAAATGAAAATGAACCGAAACGGACCCCTAAACGACCAAACGAAAAATGAAAAACAATTTTTTGAGTTGTCCCCATCTCTAAACTTTAATGTTGACAATGGAAATTGAAATTGTCAAATATTTTCTGTACCATGATTCAGTCATCAATCCAAATGGACACTGCAACCAAGAACTCCGAAGAAGAGTGAGATCGAGAAGGAACTAGAAAAAGATTGAGACCAAGGTGAAGATCATCTTACATGATGGTATTTCTGAATGCTATGCATGAATGTGAAAGCTGGACAGTAATAAAGCTTACATGAAAAGAATTGATTCATTTGAAATGTATTGGTGGAGGAGAGCTTTATGGATACCAAGAAGCGCCAGAGAAACACATAAATGGGTGCTGGATCAAATCAAGCCTGAATTTCTAGAAACAAAAATGCCTAAACTGAGACTGTTGTACTTGCGCATATCATGTGAAGATGACTGTCTGAAAAGGCAATAACACTAGGAAAAGTTGAAGGCAACAGGAACAGAGGAAGACCACATATGAGATGGATTGACATAATAATGGAAGTCACACCCTTGAGCTTGTGCAGGGCTGTTGATGAGAGAACTGTTGGGGGAAATCCCTGTGAGTTAGAGGTTGACTTAATAGCATATAACAACAGCTGCACTTTCATAGGTTTTGTTCAGTCAAAGAGAAGGGGACACATCCCCCTGATTAAAACAGAGATGGATTGTTATCTGTTATTATTATATTTTGCAGAAGTATGGGCAGAAATCCAATTGGAACCTAAGGGGAGAAAGATAGGAAGCTTAGATTAAAATAGAATAAGGGGCAGTGTCATCATTTTTGCTTGGTGGAGTTGTGCAACAGGATTTCACTTGCTGCCTTATAACAAAGTGCCCTCGGCAATCTGGAAAAAAAGTTGTATGCTAAATTATGTGATGCCTAAGAACTGGAGCTTTTAGGTTCCATCTGTGAACTGAAATTGCTAATCTTTAAATTGAAAATATGCTAATGAGCACTGTTTAGAAAAATCTTCGTCCCTATAAGGTTTCTTTATTTATTTGAGATAATTCAAATGTAAATTCACATTATTATGGGATAAGTTTATCTTTTTCATATTTTCAGTTATGATTTGCTTCAGATGTGAGTATGCTGGTTTTAGAACAGTGTTACATAAGAACATAAGAGGAGCCATGCTGGACCAGGCCAAAGGCCCATCTAGTCCAGCTTCCTGTATCTCACAGTGGCCCCACCAGATTTATTTATTTATTTATTTATTTTAATACTTATATACCGCCCGTCTTCCGGAGGAACTCCGGGCAGTTTACAACAAAGAAAAACAACAGCAATAATAATGAACTAAAAAAACCACATCATCATAAAACTACAAAAACTACAAAAAGATGTGTCTGGGAGTGCATGAGACTAGATATCTGTCTCCTGATACCACTCCCCTGCATCTGGCCCTTGAAGTACCCCAGTTTTAAACCTGGATATTATACATCTCCATCATGGTTTGTAACCTGTAATGAACTTTTCCTCCAGAAATCTGTCCAATCCCCTTTTGAAGGCATCCAGGCCAGATTAAGGCTTTTCAGCATCATTCTCTTTTTCTTATGCTTTTGAACTTCTTTCCCTGACCATAATTTGACCCTCTTGTAATAAAAGAATAAATTTGTAATTTAACATGAAAAATAAACACAGAAACTTTTTTAAAATGTAGATTAAAATAATAACTGTTTTTTTCTTGAGAAATAGTAACAATCTCTAACACAGAAATTTGTTAGATTGATTAAAGGTGTCTTGATGAAAATTTCAGTATCCTGTCCTCCACTGAAATTTCTTCATGACCACTACAGGGGTTTGTCCCCTTCCGTTTGGGAACCAGTGCCTTAAAAGTTGAGATATTCTTGTGCTTGTATCCTCTGATTTCCTGGCTATATCTAGTTTGAGAAAATATGGTAACTAGCTGCAGAAGAAACCAGAATGTGAAACTATCATTGTTTGTTGTGTCATTAAGAGTCGTGACCGACTCTTCGTGACTCCATGTCCATGGAGTTTTCTTGGCAGGAATACTGGAGTGGCTTGTCAGTCCCTATTCCAGGCGCCTACAGCACTTGGTATTCCCTGGTGGTCTCCCATCCAAGTACTAACCAGGGCCGACCCTGCTTAGCTTCTGAAATCAGGCGAGATTGGATGTGCTTAGGGCATCTAGGCAGCTGAAACTATCATTAGAAGTTGCTTAAATATTCTGTCCTGTTCTGATACATATGTGTGTGTGTTGTGTCATGACAGTCATAACTGACTCTTCGTGACCCCATGTCCATAGAGTTTTCTTGGCAGGAATACTGGAGTGGTTTGCCAGTTCCTACTCTAGGTGCCTACAGCAGCTGGTATTCCTAAATAACCTGGAAAGAATTTTTTAAAGGAATTTACTCTTGTCCAGCTGAATATCTATTAAAATATCTTTTCTTTTCTTTTCTCCTCAACAATAAAACTACTAAGTATTTTCAGTGATTTCACTAGGTCTTTTTGTGTGGCTGATTAACATGCCATTTTTTCTTGTTTTGATTAAACTTGAACCTTGAAAGATGTATTAAAAATCTATACTATGTCATGGAACGGAGTTATTAGTTGAAACCCAATTGTCTTGATGTTTTTGTTTTTGTTTTTTGCTTTAACTACTTGGCCATGCCATTTTAAATGCTGATTGTAATATACTTGGACTTTTTCTGTGAAATGTGAAAAAATAGGTTGCACATATCACATTTTCTATTTTGGAAAAGTGGCTTTTCTCTTTCCCTCCTCTATCTTCTACTGAATGGCAGACATGGAGACACAAAAAGCAAATATTCTGTAATGGAGATATACTGTATGCATCCCCTTTTTTGCAGCTCTTTATATATTACAAAATGTCCACAGACAAGACCTTTGACTCTGATTATCATAAAACAAGTATAACTTATAATGCAGTTATTATTAGGACAATGATGACAGTGATAGCATTGATAGTTTGTAGACTCATATTGTTGGAAGCCACAGTTGGATTTTAGTTATATGAATACAATGAAGCACTACTTTGTTGCAGACTTATAATACTGTATATAGAATATACTATGCTAGTTTAGGTATATTGTGATGCTGGCAAGGTGTGTTAAGCTGTTACTATAGAAATGTGTGTGTGGTTTTTTTTTTAATTAGGCGTGCTTAATTTTGGTCCTGAAGTTCTTATACCTGGCAGGGGAATTACTGGAGATTTGCCCACTTTTTATAAGCCATTTTAGGAATGGACATTTGCTGAACTAATTCACACGAGAACATCCATTTCACAGGTTTCTGAAGGTTTGTGGT
Source organism: Phrynocephalus versicolor (assembly GCA_023846285.1). Classification (NCBI taxonomy): domain Eukaryota; kingdom Metazoa; phylum Chordata; class Lepidosauria; order Squamata; family Agamidae; genus Phrynocephalus; species Phrynocephalus versicolor. The sequence continues at coordinate 9,687,899 of JAHTLZ010000122.1, forward strand.
TCAGAATTAGTACGCCTGGAGTTGTCTTGTGCCCATTTCCTCAATGAGACTTGCTTGGAGGTTATTGCTGAGACATGTCTGAATCTTCAGGAATTAAATCTCTCCTCCTGTGATAAGCTGCCACCTCAGGCTTTCAACCACATTGCCAAATTGTACAAACTTACACGTCTAATTCTTTATCGAACAAAAATAGAGGTAGGAACAGTTTTTCTCTCTTTTATCATTGATGTTAATATTTTACATATTATGCATGTAAACATATATTACAAAAAATCTGAATAAAATATAGGGATCCCTTTATTTTGAAACATTTGTGTTTACAAAGATTTGTAAACATGCAGAAACTGTAAAAACTGCTAAAACAGGTACATTCCTTGTTTTTGATACATTTATACTAAACTTGTTTTCTGTTAGTGTGTTACTAGTTTATGTTATTCAAGCTAATACTAGGGGTCCTGTAGGAATCCTGCTATGTGGAATCCATAGGTATGACAAAACAATTTTACCTTGATCATTGTTTTGTTAGTTACTTAATATTTACACAGGTTAAACAGGTTATGTTCTGCAGGCATATTGTATATTCTGTTCTCTGTCACTGGGAAATGCTTTTCTTCTAATACAAAAGTTATTGAAATATACATATGAATGAAGGAGATATTTGTATGTGGCATGTTCAAACTCTGTTCCTAGTTGCCACACACATTTGCGGAGCCTTGTGGCACAGTGGTTAAATGCCTGTACTGCAGCTAAAACTGTGGTCATGACCTGGGGTTCAATCCCAGGTAGCAGCCTCATGGATGACTCAGCCTTCCATCCTTCCATGGTCGGTAAAATGAGTACCCAGCCTGGTGGGTGGGGGGGATGTGTAGCCTGCATAATTAAACTGTAAACTGCCCAGAGGGTACTTGAAGTGCTATGGGGTGGTATATAAGTAGAACACTTTGCTTTGCTTTGCTTTATATCTTGTGGAAGTCATTCTGTGTTTGACTAATAGTGAATGAGGCTCCTGTGCTTGAAAATGCCTTTAAGATACTGTTTCCTCTCCTTTAACTTTCCAGTTGTCCTTTTCTTTCATAAAATATGATAATGTCATTCCAAAATCATCTGTTTTTGTATAATCACTTCTTGAAAGCAAGTTGCAGTAGTCTCTAACCTTTTCAGCATGAAATCCTTTCTTTCCTAACCAGACCTATTTTTCTAAAATGGGCATGACCTGCTGGCCATTTCCAGTATCATACTGTGGCGCTTGTTCATGAAAATGGCTCCATATTCTGATGACTTCTCTACCTCTGTTGTAGAGAGTTAATGAGACCTCTCCTACCTGCTTACTACCCACTATCTCTGCCTATTGTTCTTTGTCTTCAGAGTTTGTCAGCCCACTTTTCATTTTTAAGTTCGTACATTCAATATAAGCCTTCTTAAAAGAAAACCATCTTAAGTATTAAACAGTTGAAAAAAATTCATCCAGAGAGCTATCATGTAATTCTTTGACCCAGCCATTCTCAACGGAGGTCCTGGTACATTTGAAGGGGGGGGCACTGGAAACAATTCTTCGAACACTACCTTATAAGGTTCATTGTGTGACTTGTCTTATTATACAATCGTGATTTGACCTATATTTCTTTCAAGAGGCGTTTATGGCTCTGGCTCAAAAAAGGTTGAGAATGGCTGCTTTCTTTACCCGTCTAGAAAGGGTGCAGAAGGCATGTGAGGCCATGTTTCTATGCATTCATAGGAAGAGAGTCATCTGAACCTTTGAGCCAGGGAACAGTTCTAGATCAGCCCCCTTCCTAGAATGTTTCAGAACAGTAACAGGCTGAAGAGGAAAATCTGTGTCACATATGGAGTGTCTCTGTGTGAACTGGCAGGCGCTCTCACTTCAGGTGGCCACTCTTAGGGAGGCCCATAAATCAATCACTCATAATCAGTCCTTCTCTGTGCCCCCCCCCCACATTATGGAACAAACTGCTGAGTGAGATTCACCTTGCACAGTCCATGCCCGCCTTCAAAAAAGCTCTTAAGTCCCTGCTTTTTAGAGAGATATTTGGCAACCATTAGTTTTTTTAAAATAAGGTAAGCAACTTGTCTGACTACTACTACTACTACTACTACTACTACTACTACTACTACTGAATTATATATTTGTTATTTGTTTTGTTTTTCTTAATTGATATGAATATGATTGTTGTAAACCTCCCGGAGTTCTGCTATGGAAGACAGGCGGTAAATAAATAAATAAATAAATAAATAAATAAATAAATAAATAAATAAAT
>JAHTLZ010000122.1:9690181-9712072 GCA_023846285.1 Phrynocephalus versicolor
AATAAATAAATAAATAAATAAATAAATAAATAAATAAATAAATAAATGTGTTTTCAGTGGTAGCCTGGAAGGCAGTCTGAAAATTATTTTAATAAACTCATTGGTTTGGTTTGTTTGTATCTTTTGTTTGTTGTGAACCGCCCGGAGTTCCTTCGGGAAGACGGGCGGTATACAAGTCTAATAAATAAATGAATAAATAAATAAGCAAATTGCAGAAATTATTTTAGCAAATTTAGCAACTCATTTGCAAATATATGAATTGTCTATTTGGTATATATGATGGTTGCTTATTTGACATACCAGTTGTGGAATACTTTTCATTATGAAACAGGCTTGTGTAGCATTCCTTCAGTGGGTCTCTGCCTTTTCTCTCTTTCTCCTTACACTTCTAATGAAATATTCTCTGGAGACTCTATACACAGACTCCATCATGTCTGTAAATTAAAAGTGAAACCAATTAGGATTCATTTGTGTCATTAATAATCAATTGTTATTGATTATAAAGATCACAGTATTAATAGGGTCATGCAGTATATGTTTGAATCCTGAAATTCAGTTGCTGTTTGCAGAAAAGGTGAATTGCTGTGTAATGTTTATCAGGTATTCAGTTTATATTTTCAGCAGTAGATAGTTGTAGCATATCTCATGTAATGCTTTACGTCTGAATTTAAGCCAGTTATGGTGCCTAACATTATTAAAGCTGAAGCTGGAGACAGTGTGTGGAATTAAAGACATATTTAAACATTTGTTGCTCTGTGTGTGTGTGTGTGTGTGTGTGTGTGTGTGTGTGTTTCATGAGAAGTAAGAAACCTGAAAAACAAAGCATTTTCAGAGTCGTATAAATATTAAAAGCTCGGTGAATATATACAAACGTTTTTGTGGTGCTACAAATTATTTTGTATGTATAATAGAAAAAAGGTATTGAAAGTTTGTATTTAATTCTGTTTGTCCCCAATTATGATTTTCCTGCCAACCCTAGCATGTTTTTAAATCCAAAAAATCGCACAGAAACCATCATCCTATATCCACAGATGAAAAAGTAAGTCCTGTTGAATACAATGGGACTTGCTTCTGAGTAGATATATTTAGGATTGTGCCATATGTTCAAATATAGTAGCAAGGCAGAAATCATGTGCGTGCGTGCATGCACACGTGTGCATGCACGAGTGCAAGCAGGGATGGCTATTTGTCAGTGCCTGAATAGAGTGGCTATGTTTCAAAGTGCATATAATATTTTTGTAGACAACTTTATTTATTTATTTTAATTATGGGGCACTTCCCTGTGAACATGCTTAAAATGGAAGCAGGATGACTGTAAAGTGCACATTTTATTTGTTTCTGTCTGCATGTTGCTAGTGACAGGTGCTCAATGGCTGTCAGTATCCTTGTCAGCAAGAGCATCCAGTGACATTAAAGTCACCAGCTTAGTCCTGATACTGTGTGATTCTATTGGCAGTTCCATCAGACTGTAGCCCATCCCTGAATGTCAGAGATGCTGCACTTTTCTGGGATGTCACTAGCCCTCTGTGTTTTTGATTTGGCCTTGCTTGTTGTTTGAACTTACCATACTTCTAAGAGTTCTCCTGGGGGAGCAGAACTGATAGGTCATGGGAATAAAGGTGTCTTCAGGGCATGCAAACCACATCCAGAGTGACTTATTATATAAAGGCTTGTAATGATTACCTTGACTCCAAGCCAATCAATGGTTAGAGCATCTGGGGACTCATTAAATGGCATTTGTGGTGTCTGTTACCTAGGTTTTGAGCTGAATTTCAGGGAAAGTGATGACAGCCTTTAATGTCTAATTGACCCTTTCTCTTTGTGTTTGCTTTCTATATTTGCTTCTGATGTGTTCCCCAATGGCAGCAAACAGCACTACTCAGCATTCTGAACTTCTGTTCAGAACTCCAACACCTCAGCTTGGGTAGCTGTGTAATGGTAAGTTTTTAGAAGTCTGGACTTGTGAATATGTTACCAAAATACAGATTTTCCAGCTCCATTTCGACTGGAAAATTAACCTTGTGTTTTCTGCTTCTCTCATTATACTAATACAGTACACATTATACTAATACACTTGCAGAATATATGCTATAAGTTCTGCTTGTTTGTTTCGCAAGCATCAGGTTCTAGTTTGATGTCTGGGCAATTTTATAGAAATTGTGTGTATCATTAGGAAAGCTTCCTGCATCTTTTGAAGAGCTGTTCTTTGCTTGGCTCTGGTATGCCAATTTCAATAAGAATTACTGTAGACTGCATTTTATAGGTATGTTATTTGGTTAAAATTTGTTAAAGCTAGCCAATTCATTTTAGTAGATAATATGAGCCAGTATCCTAGTGTTAGGGTTGGCTTGTGAGGTCTCTTTTGGCATTTTCTGTGGCTGCAGAATACATAAGTAAAAGCGAGTGTGAGACCAATCAAAGCTGCCTATAAGATGGAGGATTTGCACTAGCTGTATTCAGACCGATGAAGCTGTTTGGATGAACAGCGAAACGTTTCTATCTCTCAAAAAAGAAGTCCAGTAGCTATGACTCAACTTCCAGATAAACTCACCTGGATGACTGAGAATCTTCACAGACACACTACTGAAGAAGTTAAAGCAAGAGAAAAACCAATCCTTGTTTTAGATGAAGATTATGCAAACAGCAGTATGTGGCTGCTACGAATGCAGTATGGTGGATATATGCAGAAAATTGTCACAGATGGCAGTTGTTACCTGTTACTTTATATAGTAATCATCTCTGAAACACAATAGTTCTCTTTTGGGATTTGTGCATCTGCAGATCCATTCATGATATATCTGTTCACTGCTGGACGCATAGAACATGCAAACATATTTTCTCAGCAGAAAGATAGCAACCATGCATGAGTGGCATATCCACCAGTTATAACCCACCATCTGTTTGTACATTGTGTGTGTGTGTGTTCGTTAAATAAATCGTTTGAAGACAGCACATGTGTCCCCTTTACATGTCTTGCAAGTTTTATCCTTGCCTACCCTTTGCAGTAAGCCTGGCCTGTCTTTAGAAGGAATGTTGCACACCTTGGACATTCACTATGTATTAGCCTTTTATGTGACTAAAATAAAAGACTGGAGGCATATGCAGTTCCCTTTTTGTTGTGGAGAACTAAAGCATTGACTTCTAGTGCCTACCTCTCAAAGTGGAAATTAGCTGAACAATGACATCCACAGCCAGTTTGTGAACTCTATGCAGTCTACTGCAGTACTGACACTTTCCTCTGTAGAATGTTTTCACCAGAGATCTGTCGAATGCCGACATGGAGTCATTCTTTAATATTTGTTTACCACTACCAACTTGACATAAGATCTTACTTAGATCTTTCTCCAGTGACTATGTGTTGCAAGATGTATCCATGCACATCTTCTGGAAGAGTAGTGTTGTTTTCCCTTCTGCAGTGGCATCTTCCTGTTTCTATCAGGTGAACATTGGAATTACCCATTCGTATGTTTTCACAGAGACCTAAAGAAGAACTGGTTGCTTACTTTTTAATGATTCTGTAAGTGGCCATTTTTGAAGTCACACAATATAACCACCCTTCTGCCAAGATTTTCCTTCTGTACTTTAGACAGTCAACTCACAACTGAGATGGATCTGGAGGGGGTGATCTTTATATATAGGTATAGTGGAATGAGTACCACTCATATCAAGACACTACAGCTCAGCTCTGCAAGGTTTCAGAATGTTCTGTACAGATGCCAGAAGATCTATTAGTATGAATTCACAAATGACCACACAGAGAACCATAGTTACCAGTAAGCAACCTGTTATTTCAGGTTGTTCAGTTCTGCATGTTTATCTTGAATGTAAACTGGTTTTAACACTTTAGAAATACATGCTGAAAATGAATAAAATGTGGAGCTCCTTTGTGAAACATACACTGTTCCTCTCATTAAGCTTTGATATTACTCTCAGGGGTTTGCTTGTTAGAGCTGTCCACGTCAGAAATTCCATCCGTTAAAGCAGGGTATTTTTACTAGTCACAAGCAGGTAGATATAATTTATGTATTTAGTTTAGCTTAGTTAATGACAATGACTGTTGTAATCTTTTGTAGCTTTTCCCATGTGATGATATGCATATCAAAATGTATACCTTCCACAGTATTGGACAAAGACTTTTAATTAATTCTGCATTCCTGTTCTCAGGATTAGAGACCAAACTGCATTCAAAATCGAGGATATTATCCTACTGCAGAAATGCTGAGTGAATAAAGTCACTGAGGAAAGAAAGCAGCTTGAAGGAGTATACTTTTTTTAATAAAAAAAATCACCAGGAGAAGGAGTTAAAAGCTCCTTTCCCACTCAGGAATACAGCAGCATCTACAGTAGATTTTTTTAAGTCAAGGAGAACCCACATGATTGATAATCATGGGGTATGTGGCATGCACACCAGTCTTATTTTATACCTCCAGATATCTCAGTGGATCACATTAGTTAAGGAATATTTCATAGGAGTATGCCAAAATAGTGTTGTGTAGATTTGGGTGTGTAATGATGATTTTATTTGATTTATATTCCTCTGTACATAAATAATATATTTGTTGGCAGTTTGCTGTCTGGAACATAACTGAGACGATATCATCAATATGTTTTTGTATATTAAAAGTGCACAGGTATGCACCTCTGACATTGCACATCTAGTTAAAACAGGATTCTGTAAGGTGTTAGAGATATAAGCGGAGGTCAAATCAAATGGTTACATTTTTTTAACCATGTTTGGCAGAATGAACTTTTTTGCTACCATTTTTGTAGCTCATAATGAATGTGGTAGTTATTTTTCAAATGCCTGCTGATGCTTACTGAAAAAGAAAGGATTCATGTTGTGTGGTTTTTTTAACATTTGAAGTTAAATCATTCTATGGTTTAAGATATGAGAACTAAAAATGCTAGTTTTACATGGGAAGTTTTAAGGTGTTTTGAATAAACATACTTATTGAAGTATTTTGCATCAACTGCAGGAACTACTAGACAGTACTTTAGAAAACTGAAGCATTCCATTGAGGTGAATGAGACTTATTTCCGAGTAAAATGATATACTGGGACTTTAACCTTATCACAGGAATATGTCTGTTGAAAATATATAAGTACAGTAAATAAACAGAGAGGATTCATGGGAAGTTGAGGTGGAGGAAGAAAGAGACAGAGTATGTGAATAAGGGGACTCATGGGGAAGGCAGCCAAGAAGAGAGGAGTCACAGGCAGCGGAGAAAAAGAAGGAAGAGAGCCATGGGAGTAGAAGGGGGCACAGAGAAAGAAAAGAGGAGCCATCTAGAAGAAGAGAGAGGCCATGAAGGGAGAAAATAAGAGTGAGAAGGGAGCCACAGAACAGGAGAGGCAGAGTGTTTATGGAGCCATGGGGAGAGGACTTGATGTGGTGGGAGAGGAGCTACACAGTGAGAAATAGAGAGGGAGAGAAACTGAGGAGCTGGAGACAGAAAGAGAAATCAGAGGGGGAGGGACAGTAGAACAAGCCAGTGTTGGTCTGCATACTTTATGGTGATCTCCATTTAGTTAAACAGGTCTTATTTGCAAGAATAACTTGCAGTTCTGCACATACAAGCTCAGCAGTAAGTCTCTTTGAGTTAAATGTGGTTTACTTCTCAGTAAGAGAATATATTAGGACTGCAGCCTTATAGGGGAATCATCATCATCATCATCATCATCATAGAACTCAATAGCTGGAAGGGACCTTATCAATCATTCTGTCCAGCCCTTGTCAGTGGCAGGATCGTTTGCAGGCAGTGCTCAGAAACATTCTGTTCTACTTTCAAAATACATAAGAGAGGAGAAAAGCAGACGCAAACACAAGGTTTGGAGAGAAGGGGGTTGAAATGGCAGACAGATTATCCACTGCCCTGTCTCTCTCACTGCTGCTATAGCTGGCTGGAATGCCTTCAGAGCCACAAACCCCTCCACATCAGCTCAAGCAGTCACACAGCCTGAACTGATGCAATGCATTTGACTCCTAAAAAGTAGAAGCCCCAGCAGCAGAAGAAAAAAAATTAGGAGGAAAAACACAGGGCTCATCTAGACTGACTTGAAGGTTGTGTAATCCATGCAAAATAATGTAGATCTGATTGTCGCAGTCCTACAACATTTCCCATACTATTTTACAATGTGATTTCCCCCTAAGTGTTTTTATATAAAAAAGTAATGATTAACTATAGGGAGTAAAATTACAATACATTTCAAAATGTGTATTTTTGTTTACAGATCGAAGACTATGACACAGTAGCTAGCATGATGGGAGCCAAGTGTAAAAAACTTCGAACGTTGGATTTATGGCGATGTAAAAATATTACTGAAAATGGAATAGCAGAACTAGCTGCTGGCTGTCCTCTGTTAGAAGAGCTTGATCTTGGCTGGTGCCCAACACTTCAGAGCAGTACTGGTTGTTTTGCAAAACTGGCACGTAAACTCCCAAACTTGCAAAAGCTCTTTTTGACAGCTAACAGGTCTGTTTGTGACTCTGACATAGAAGAACTTGCTGCAAATTGTACAAATCTGCGGCAGCTTGATATCTTGGGTAAGTAAGACCGAGAATATTTGAATTTTCTTTTAATGAATTGACTTTATCAATAGCAGAACCGTATATTGACTAAAACAGCAGGTTTTCTTGTAGGGAAATTCAGAGATCTTTCATTTTCTGGTGGCAGATTCACATATAAAAATGGTTCAGGAAGAAACACTCCTTACTGGTAGAGACATTTGGCTATGGGAATAAATCAGTTTAACTCCAGATTCTTTGATTTACAGGATTTTGAATGAGACTGCAAATTTGTCTAATTGCTTCCCCTTTGCTGCCACTTAGTTTGGAAAGAGATGAGTTTTTCATAATTTCCTGAAAACTATTCAATTGCTATTGCCAGTTTTCTAAAGCTTTTGGAATTTTAATAGAGTGTGACAGGATATTATTTATAAAGTGTGAACCTTATGATAAAACATATTATTGCACGACATAGCATAAAACTCTACTGAAGGTCTTCTTTCAAAAAGAAGCAAAATGCTAATACTTTAAAAATACTTTGGTAGGTGTGAGAAAATGTCACTGAAACCTAAATATGCAGTGTTTCGTTTCAGTTCAGACATTCATTTCTAATTACAATACAAGTTATTTGGTAGTAATTAAAGGCCATCTCTTTCTCTGTATTTTGTGCTATATCTTAGCCCAGAAAAATATTAGAAAACCTTGCACACTCGAAATTCTGATACATGAAGGTTGATGTAAAGGGATAACATGTAAACAGAAAAGGCTTCTTACAATTTACTGTGCAGACTTTAACTGAATTATGTGTTCCAGTTCTGTAGATGGCTTTTTGTTTGTTTCATTTTTCCCCGTTCCAGGGTGTAGTTCATGCAACAAGAGTTTATTGAGTCAAGCTTTCAATTTTATCCTTAATCTACTAACAAGTAAAACAAAAACATAATTTTAGCATTGAAGATCATTACTTAAAATAGGCTAAGGAGTATCTTCATTGTTTTTGAAAGAGCTGTTACATTTCCACAGTAGATTTGCAGTGGAGTGAGCCTCTGCTGAAAAGAGCTCAGATCAAGATTTTCTTCTCACTCCTTGCTAATAATACCTTTAGAAATAATAGTACATTTAATACTGGCCACATTGCTTTTAATTACGCTACTTGAGAGATGTCCATCAAATGAAAGGGCTAACTCTTACAACCCAGAATATTTGGAGTTACAATTTTCATGGGGAAATGTATGCAATTATACAACAGAGTTGAAATGCCAATGCAAAAGGATTTACATGTACAGAAGTCTGCAATTTAGTTACTTGTTTAAGTATTACATAGTAAACATCCATCCCTGATGGCTTATAAATTTAAAAGAGGCCTCATATAATGTCTGTCTCTCCCTTCCTTCACACGTTAATCCTTTGTCGTAGCCAGATTGTTAACTTGGGGTTGGTTAACGGGAACACAGAACTCAATTTCTTGGCTCAATTCAAAGTTCTGGTTTTAACCTATAAAGCCCTAAATTACCTGTGTCCTAGCTATCTAAAAAGACTATATATCCCTTTATGGGCCTACCCAAGTTTATCAAGAGATTATCTCTCTGGCCTACCACCTTCACAGGCACGCTTGGTGGGAGCATGAGAAAGGACATCCTACATTGGTGCTCCCCAATATGGGAAGTCCCTCCCAAGGGAGGCCAGGTTGGCCCTATCTTTACTCTCCTTCTTCAAGCAGACAAATATCTTTCTGTTTAGGAAGGTTTTTCTTTCAAATGTCTAAATAACTAAGAGGATTTTTTAAATGACTGAGATATTATTTTTAAGGGATATATTTTCCCTGAATTTTACTTGTGTTTTTAATATTTCTCCTTTTAACATAATATTTGTTGAATGCATTTGTCATGCTGCAATCATTTATTTTTAGTTTTTACCTTTGTTTCTTAATACTGTAAACCACCTTGGGTGCTCTAGGAGAAAGAAGGCATACAAATATTTAAATAAATAAAATAAATAAATTTATGTGTTTGACAGAATAATTAAAGTAGGAGAGTAGATAATGTAAAAAGAGGTTAGTTTTATTTGTTTGTTATTCATTTATTCATTTATTTATTAAATTTATATACCACTCCATCTAGCTACACTGCTACTCTGGGCGGTTTGCAAAACTGAACAGAAATCAAACCCACAAACAATACAGTACAATATATAAGCAACAAATAAGTAAGAACATAATAACTTAATAAATGATATATATCAAAACATTGAACAGGAGCAAGATGGGCTACAAACAAAAAATAAAATAAAATTCCTTGCTTATAGGTCACCATGTGTGGTGACATTATTATATGATCACCTAAATTGCAGCATATGTATGGATTATGCTTAAATAAGGAGATGAAACATACTCAGAGGAATGAACTTACATTTGGTATTTTGACTACAGCTAGGCAGCATAAAGTACAGCTTAGAAGTAGGTGGTGGGTTTATCCATCTGTACACCAGAGTATATCAGTTGTTATCTCAAATCATTGAGTTAAACTAGTAATTCTAAATAAATTCACACAATTTTAAAAGCTGTATTTTCAAATATGCAGAACTCTTCAGGCATGAAAACATGAATAACAATGCATTTTCCCTTGTATGAGAATATTTAACTGCTTCTTAGATGCTATAAACCACCCAAACCTCCCACAGCTTCCTACAATGCCAAAAGCTCCAACTGTCCCCTTCATGGCTGTCAAAACCATCAGCTTTCCTTGACAGTTTCAAAAGGAGTTACTCAGTTTTTTTAACAAAAATAAGTGTGTTAAAAATATAACCTCCTTTCCAGAAAGGCATGCATGTACCTGAATTTCTAAGAGTTTCCCTTCTGAAGGATTCCTCCAGAAATTCCCAAACCATTCTGACCACTGTAATTTAAAACCTGCGGGGCTATCAAACCCCTTGGCTTAATTTAACATTTCTTTGGCAAATGAAAAAGGTAAAAAAGAAAAAAGTGGCCAAGGAACGGTGAGAATGTTGCAAGTAGGGTTGAGTGGGTGGTCCTGCCCACGACCACTGTGCAACTTCTCACAGATTGCACTCAGGAGAATGTGTCTTTCCAGGCAGTTAAAAAAAGGTTTCATAACTTTTCTTTAACTTTTTATGCCTTGCAGTTAGAATTCAAGTATGATCTCAAAGAATGTTTTACCAAGCATTATGACAGTAAATTTCATACCTTCTTTAAGCACTGCTTGGATTGCCTAACAGACAACTAAAGTACAGTAACCCCTTGCATTTTTGCAAGGTATTGCAGTCCTGGTATATCGTGGGACCGCAGTATATGAAAAAAAGCCCCCTGGGGTAAGCTGGAAGGGCCTGTTTCAGGCCTTCTGTACTTACTCCAGGCCTCACACTGCCCCAAACAGGCCTCCGACAGCCTTCCCGGGCCACCAGAGGCCCCAAAAGTGCTTCTCGCCAAACCGGAAGTGACTTCCAGATCACTAGAAAGCACTTTTGGTGCCTTCGAGGGCCATTCTGGCCATGCTGGAGGAGTCAAAAATGCTTTTCTGTGAACTGGAAGTGAACCAGAAGTCCTGGGTCCTGCTCATCAAGCAACTGGCCACTCCATACATGAACTTCCCTTCTCTGCTTCCTCTGACAGCTGCCTTTTGATGACTCAGCATGACTTGTTTCATGCCCACTTCGGTCATACAATTATTGTTATCTCTGTACTAAACATGCTTCTCCCCTTAATTTTTCTGAAGAAGTATGCTTATTATGGAGATAATGATGACTGTATGAATCTTTACTAGACATGGGCACAAAACGGAAAAAATCTGTTTTGTTTCGTTTTTTGTTTGGGGAGGGTTTTTTCGTATGAAATGATCATTTTTTCGTTTTTGTTTACTGTAGTGTGTAGTGCTTGTGCAACTATTTTTGCCGCCCCAAGTGCCAATCAGCTGGCTTTGGGCAGCTAAAAATAAAAGGCCGTTTTTTAAATTGCTGCCTGAAGCCCCACATGCCAGCTGATTGGCGCTTGGGGCAGCAAAAAAAAAAAAGGTTTAAAAGCCCATGATTTTCTCCACTCAAATGGGCGCGTAGAAACTGTGAGGTTTTTAAACCTTTTTTTTTTTTAGCTGCCTTAAGCGTTGATTCTCGCGGCAAAAAAAAGTTAACAATCCAGCGCTTTCCCCCAACTGCCAACCCAACCATTTTCAGAGGGTTCCTACCGAGCTGTCATTGGCTAGACTCCTTTAAAAATGGCCCAGTCGGCACCAGGGGATCCCCCGGTGCTGACTGGGCCATTTTTAAAGGGGTCCAGCCGATAACAGCTCAGCAGGAGACCTCTGAAAATAGTCAGGACAGCAGTTGAGGGAAACCATGGGCTTTTAAAACTTTGGGGGATTTGCTGCCTGAAGCCCCACACACCAGCTGATGGGCACCTGGGGCAGCAAAAAAAAAGTTTAAATAAAAAGCCTGCAGTTTCCCCCACCTGATCAGGCATGGGGGAAAGTGCAGGCTTTTTAAACACTTTTTTTGCCTCCCTTAGCCCTGCGTGCCAGCTGACTGACGCTTGCTTTGGGTGGCAAAAAAAAAAAAAGCTTTAAAAGCCACTGTTTTCCCCACCCAATTGGTCGCATTTGGGGGGGGATGTGGGCTTTTGCCCATAGGTATACATTGCTTCAATGCATTCCTATGGGAAAACAAAAAAGAAAATGAAATGAAATGAAAATTTCCCTTTCATTTTGTTTTTCTCTGACGGGTCATTTTGTTTTTTGTTTCGTTAGGGAATGAAATGAAAAACAAAAAGAAATGAAAAGAAAATGTTTCGTGCCCATTTCTACAGGTTCTTCCACTTTTGCTTGAAGGTGATAGAAGTGAACATTTCATCGCTAAAACCTTACCAAGTATACTAGGCTGAAGACGTAGAAAGGGGTGAGCCATGTGACCCCAAAAAACTAATACAAGGCTAAGCTATGCGATAAATTAAAATAAAATAATGCAAGCTGAGCTTTCAGTAGCAGGCTATCTTTATCAAAGCATTGTACCGAAATACAGTTTTGATAGAAGATGTAGCCTTCCAGATGCTGAGATCCTTTGTGGCAAGAGAGTATTCGCCAGATGATGTTCAGATGTTGCAGGAAGCACGGCTGGTTTTAAAACTGCATCTGAATTCTGGATAAGGTTTCACACCCAGCTCTCCAAACAAAGCAGCATAGTCCATGCCCAACCAGCCCCAGCCCCACCCCATTTCCTCAATTCGGCTCTCTGGAGACTAGGCTGAAGAGTGGCTTGCTCAAGGCTACACGGTAGAACTTCAGGGCTTAACAAAGATTTGAATCTATTTCAAATGCCTTGTATCCCACGGGCACTAAGTTTCCTTTGGCACGTTACAGAGGTTTAATTTCAGTTGGCCAGAATCCAGTTGAATGCTTATGTTTGCATAAGTACAGTGGTATAACATGGAGTGGTGAATAGCCAGCTGCTAATTTACAAGTTCCTGTTAAATTCCTAGTAGCAAGTCCACTATGTGACTGGGAATGCAGCTAGAAATTCAATGAGAAACTTGTTAATTAGTGGCTGTTTGCCACGTGAGCTTATACATACCACTTATATATTCCGTGGTCACTCTTTTGTATTCAGGCCACTGGTTAGATTAGAGGAAATGCATTTAATACGTTATACTAATTGTAGACATTGCAATGCACACACTTCACATAGCACAGTGTATGTATTTTACTTGAAATAATAAATTCCTTAACTAGATTCTTTCATTCTTCCCTTCTTTTCTAGGCACAAGAATGGTAAGCCCTGCTTCTTTAAGAAAATTGCTGGAGTCTTGTAAAGATCTTTCCTTACTTGACGTGTCCTTCTGTTCACAAATTGATAATAGAGTTGTCCTAGAATTGAATGCCAGCTTTCCGAATGTGCTCATCAAGAAGAGCTTTACTCAGTGACTCAGTTCATATGTTGCTATATGGAACTGCTTTGACAATCCTTCCTGTGGATTTGTGATTTCTGAATTACGTGTTCCAGTTCTGTAGATGGCTTTTGGTTTGTTTCATTCTATGATTAACTTTGTAACACTAATTGAAAAGTGGAGAACAGAATGTCATTTTAAGCATTGGCCTTCATATGGCAAAGATGCTTTTGCCACAATGGGAACCTCAAATATTTCAAGTGCAAACAAATATGAAAACTGTTTTCATCTGAAAATGATTTATATAGCTCATTTCAAGCCATTGTTTGTGGAAGCAGATTTACCATTTCCAATAAACAAGGTGCATTTACATCTCTGACTGTCTTACAGTAGTACATTTATCATAACAAAATATTTATTTAATTTATACATGCAAAATTCCTGAGGCTGGCACATTTTCACCTCTGTCTCTTAATGATTTCTGATAATTGCAATTGCATATCCAAACTTTCCCCACCCTTCTTCCATTTCATTAGGCTTTTTCAGAGTTGGTGTAGCTGCTGGAAACTTATTTCACTCACATCTCATCCCATGTTTTGTGTTACTAAATTATTTGGGATTGGAGAACAATGGTAGGTGGTCTATTCCTGTTTTTGCACTGCTACCAGCTTGATTGATAGTGAACGTTTATTTTGGTTTGATGATTATAATGATGTATAGGGCTATATTTTCCTCTCTGGTATCCTCAGATACTATGGTCTACCATTCCTTAAGTTCCATTGGCCAGTCTATCTGACATCAAGTGTGACATTTGATCAGAACTGTCAAT
The DNA here is from genome assembly GCA_023846285.1 of Phrynocephalus versicolor. Taxonomy (NCBI): domain Eukaryota; kingdom Metazoa; phylum Chordata; class Lepidosauria; order Squamata; family Agamidae; genus Phrynocephalus; species Phrynocephalus versicolor. Next base: position 9,703,400 of record JAHTLZ010000122.1, read on the forward strand.
GATAATTAAGATGACTCCTAAACTTGTAGGTGAATATATTTTTAAAAAATCTTTTTATCAGTGGGTTGATGGCAAGTGATCTTGGGTTTGTTAAAGAGCAAGCTGCCATACCAATTAGATAAGTATATCAGGACTCACTGTTCCACACTGAATTTGAGAGAAACCAAACTGAAACACAATGCAAAACAAAAGCAAGGGTCGATCAAGATTTTTTTAATGTGGATAATCCAAAATAGCATTTAGTATTGAACTTGTCATTTTTAAATCCAGTTTTGAATGGCCTTTGTTATACTGCCACACCACAGTGTGATGAAAAATATTCAGTGATGGTCTGTATTAATAGCAGATAAATGTGATCTGAGAGGAAGTGTCCCCCGTAAAGAACATCTGAGGAAGCTGTGTATGTTTAAAGTTGGAAAGCCTGGAGTGCTTATATGACATTTAGCTTCAGATATTTGAAGGGTTGGTGTGTGAAACAGAGAGGTTGTTTTCTGAAGCTCTAACTTTACATTTTTGTTAGTGTAACTCATTGCTTTACAGTCACATGATGTTTCTGCAACCTATCCATCAGTTGCATATGTGAAGCCATTTGGATTAACTGCAACATAAGGGGATAATCCTTCACCTTGATCCAAAGGTTTATTTTCTGTGTTAGAAAAGATCTTTTTCCTCACAGGAACAGAAAAATGGAATAGTTCACTGAAATAAACAAGTGCAAACATCTGAGAAGATTGGAATAATTGTGTCCTTTTGGTTTCATTGGGTCTTAAACATGGATAAAAAAAAAGGTAAAGTTTCCCCCTGCACATGCATCCTAGTCGTGTCTGACTAGGTGTGGCACTTATCTCTGTTTCTAAACCAAAGAGCCAGTGTTGTGTAAGTCCATGGCCATGTGGCCAGCATGACTGGATGCATTTCTGCACACGGCTGCTTCAACATTAACTAGTACCTAACAAAGACGATTACTGAATCTGAAATTGCATAAGGAGTGCCTCCTAGAGAGCAGAGTGCTTCAAAGTGTTCAGAGATCTAAAGCCTCAAATGTTTGTCAGTGAAGAGTGCAACCCTAGACACTCCCAAGTAAGGGAGCCGAATTCTACTAGTTATTTGTTCCTTTCTGCCACAATAGAAAAATCTGCCCTTTTCTACTACTACGGTATTGTCTTTCTGGGCCAAAGGAAGATTTAACTGTAGGATCCTAAGTCCTTTCAACTCCCAAACACATGCCAAGGGGAGGCATTTTCTAAACAGTAACAACAATGAAAGCAGCAAATTGTGCTTCTCCCACACTACTTTCAGGAGCCTGACAGGGCTTGGGGGGTGTCACTCCTTTTGTACAGTTGCCTTATTAAACTTATTGAAGGTCCACTGAAATAATTATGTGAGTACAGCGTTACAAAAATTGAACTACTTCTGTCCTTGTACAGCACGTTTCTTTAAAAAGTCTATAGAAATCCCACAATCTAACGGACCAACCATTGTCTTTCAAGATGAGAAAAAAATTATCTTCTCAGTTGATATATATTATATATATTTAAAAATCAGGCGATGCTTAAGATGGCTTCTTTCTTGGGTTGGGTGGGTGACAGTTTTAGTTTTTAAAAAAAATAGCAACTCAAAAACTCTTTGATCAAACCTCCCCAAATTTGACACAGAGCAAGAGCAGTCTGATTGCTACATCTATGCCAAATCTGCTGCTGATCCCAAGTTTCAAAGTAACATTTTTGTTTTGTTTGGGCTAATCCAATTTTTATAATTGCCTTGTAAAATGTTGAACAGATATCACTGCACAAGAATGTAGTGGCAATATCTGCAGAATGCATCAGTTAAAAACTAACATAATTTTAAAAAAAACATTTTTCTTCCTTTGCCTTGAAAATACTGTGTCTAATGAAAATAGGAAGCAATGCAAATTTTGTGTGTTCAGTATGAATATTGCCTTGTAGTAATTTTCTGTTTTATCTGCTGCATTCATATAGACATTGTTGCTTAGGCTAGAATCTCATTTCTCTCCCCTCCCACTGCTTAATTGCACTTGAAGGTTGATTACTTCTTGCCTGATAGTAAAAAGTACTTGAAACAATAATGTTAAATATGAAATAGAACATACATAAATTATATGGGTCACTTTTCTGATACAGTGATTCTCTCTTTGATGGGAGAGGAAAGGGTAAAATTATTTGAAATGGCACTTGAAGGCGATCTTGTTGACTTAAAACTGTAGGGAAGCTAGTGCTAATTCCATTTTCTCACCACTCAAAAGATAAATATCTGCCTCAACTGGGCTGTCTTTCTCTATGATGAAATATGGTTTCAGTATATTCAAGAAAGGGTCTATGGATTCTGAATTTCTGTAGTTTATTGATCTCTTGTAAAGAAGAAGTAAGATTCACTACACACAGTGATATTTGTTAAATATGCAAAATGGTTGAGGTAGACAGGGTGTTCCACTAATAGTGGGAAAAGATGGAAAATATTGAATGATTTGTCATCTATCAGTCAATGTTTAACCATATAGTAGGGCCCCGGTATCCACTGGGGATTGGTTCCAGGCCTTCCCGTGGATAATGAAAACCATGGATAAGAGAGAATGCCTGCCCGCCCACCCCCAAACTGCTGTTTCCTGACAGTAGTTTGTTTTATGACTGCTGTTTTGAGGCAGTAGCTTGCTTTATGGCTGCTGTTTGGGACAGTAGCTTGCTTTACAGATGCCATTTGTGAAAATAGCTTGTTTACAGCTCCTGTTTATGACAACTTGCTTTACAGCTTGCTTTGATGTTGCTGAATTATTTAATTTTTTTTCTTCTGCCAACCGTGGGTAACTGAATCAGTTGATAATGAATCCGTGGATGCAGGGGCCCTATATCACCTCTGTAATAGATGGAGCCATCCTACTGAGATAACTATTACAGGCACCGTTTGTTTAGGGAGGCATTGTAGAACATGGGACAAGCAGCTGTCCTTTCTACATCTGTTCAGCTGTTTGAAATACATAGAGTTTAACAACAACAAAAAGTACTAGGCATCTCTTCAGGGCAATATTTGGCTTCAAGATACTGAAAATTGCAGGAAGGTCAAGGATTTCCTGTATAGTTGTAGCCTACAGAACAAAACTGGAAGAGAATGTAGCCAGTTTGAACAACACCTTGGGACTAGTGAAATGAGACCAAGATCCTATTAGAAAATATAACTGATGTTTAGACAGATATTAGTGAGTTTCTCCTATGCATAGATCTTTGTGCATCTACAAGATTGTGCTTCTTCCAGAATTATCATCAATGCTAATTCGCACAACAGTACATAAATTTGGAAGGAAACAGGAGGTAGCTTCATATTGCTCTAAAGAGGAACTGTTCAGATACACAGTGTGCAAACTTTGGCCTCAGAACGATCACTTTCTATCTCCCAATCCTTATGCTAGTTTTCCTCTCAAGAGATAGCAATACTTGCTGTGATGCCTTGCCACCTTTTTACGGAGGTAAGGAAAGGCAGTATTTTGGACCACAACTCCCTTTCTAGTTTTCATCTAGTCAAGGAGAACATCCCTTTTAAAATATCAGGGGCAGAATGCCAGTAGGGAAATAAGCGTTGAGTGGCATTATATGGCAGGAGGCTGGCATAGCGTTCACCTTTATTCCCAAGGAAAACTACTCAGTTTACAGTTTTTTAGCAACCTTTCCTAATCCCCCAAAGAAAAGGCGTTATTTTAGAACACACAAGTATGTGAGGAGAGAATGTGGAAAACAAATTGATAGAAAAATAATCTCAGGTATGACATGGAGGTTCTGTGACACAGTGTTTAGGTGCCTGTATAGAGGACCATGTGGAAACTTCTAGAGTTCTGCATTTCGGTGGCAGATCTGCCAACCATTATACTGTCCATTTCCTCAGTTCCTTTTTGTCTACTTCCTGAGTGAGATAATGCAAAACAGTAGTGAGCATTAGCTTCCCCTCATCCTTGTCATCCAATGCCTACCTGCACAGGCCTTTTCAAGGAACTCTGTTGAATGGTGGGTGAAAATTGACAGCCACACAAAGAGGCTGGAGTCAAATATTCATAAACATATGGATACAGGTTTTCACACACCCAAGAAAGTATTCAAGCACACACAGAGAGAGAAAAGGGCATGTAGGTATATACTCAGCTGAGCTCTATCCCATTCATTCACCGCACAACATAACTGAAAACCAGAACAGGCACCCACCTTGCCCACAACTTAAGCATCTTATCTGCTGCCTTATTCTGTGCCTGCTTTCAAAGTTGCACAGCTGACTTGCTCATTCATGTTCATTTCCCCTTTCTCTCATGCACACCTTCACCCAGTAAGCATCTGAAGCTTGGAGCTTAGCATGAGAGGGATGCAGGTAGGGTCTATCCTTCCTTAACCCCAGGGAAAAAGGCAGTCCTCGCAAGTGTAGTCTAAGCCTGGGATGGGGCAATGCCTATTGAAAAGTCACTGGCAGTTGCACAGCAGCCAAGATCATGTATCACTTTTAGAACTCAAGCATTGTCGCACTTGGATTCTGAAGGAATAGGCTGGCTATATTAATGTTCATGTTTCAGGTTTGAATTCTGCCATGGATTAGAAAAAGGCCAATGCATATAATACTAGTCCTGTAAAAGTATCAAAAGGAGGAGAATTGTAGACTGAGATTGTTAAACTGAGATTTTGGACATGATAAGCAATTCATAAACATCATTAAAGAGCAACTTATGCAATGAGCTGGAGATGTATTAAATACCAATCATGTCAAACCAATCCAATTACCTTAATTAAAGAACCTAGTAGGTATCCACTATCCACCTTTGAAATGGATTGAGGGATTGACCTCAAAGTAACAGCCATGATAAGAAAGGCACATAATTGGTTGGATGACTAAGCCTTTAGTGTGTCAATAACTGAGTCAAGATAAGATTTAAAACAAGTCCCCAGAGGGGGTTGTTTGTTTGTTTGTTTCTGACACATTTGAGTTCGGTCTAATAGAGTTCAACATCTTCCTTGACCATTTGATAGCAGAATCAGATGATGCTGGATAAGGGCGTGGGGGTGGTATATGACACATGTTCCTTTGTTTGAAGAATGGGGGTGTGACTTAAGAAGCAGCTTTTTACAACTGCCCTTCCTGCCTCTTACAAGACTTCTGCCCTGGCTGCAACACCATTTACTGTAGCCATGGGTTTTAAGGACATCTAAAAGTTACATCCTGGTAAAGCACATATTTTACCATGTCTGAACTTCTTGGACCTGCTTTGAAGAAGAATTGTGTAGACTCAGAAGCTTGCAATGTTCCTTGATTTTATTTTTAATAGTGGCCTATAAAGGTATCGCCTGTAACCTATTTTTGCAATTGTGTTTTGTGATGGCCGTGCAGCTCAACCCCCCTTTTTGCTTTGATCTTATTAAGGTTGTAGCTGATGCAATGTTTGGGAGTGGGGGAGCAAATGTAATGAAGGTTAAAAATAATATTTTGACCAGCTCAGTGAAATTCATCATTCACCCTTTATCAGATTCTTCTTAGTCTTCATTTTAGAGCGTCGGTTGAGTTCTGTGTTTGATAGCACAGCTAGCTCCTGGATTATCAGTCCAGCTGACTGTGGGGCTGGTAGTCCTTCCTTGCCTTCTTTAGAGAGGGATATGGACTTATTCTGAAGCCCCATGAGTTGATTGGACCATTGCTGTAGAGCAATGTTTCTCAGATATTGGGTCCCAATATGTTCTTGGACTAAAACTCCCTGAAGATTTCACCAGTGGCTGTGCTAGCAAGGATTTCTGGAAGCTGCAATTCAAGAACAAGGTTGGGTATCACTGATGCAGAGCAATGAGCTAATCAACAATTTTAATACTGTTGGGAGTGTGATGTTAAGAGTTTAAGAAGAGCCAAATGGGGAAGAGCTGTGTGTGGGTGTGCATGACCCTTTGTTTGAAGGACTGAGGTGTGACACCCAATCCTAGGCTTCAGATGCAGCTTTACAACAGCCTTCCTGCCTCGTGTCTCACCCAAGACAGTCGTGCCTGGGCGAAAAGCATCTTGCCAAGAACTTCACATCTAAGAATAATCTCCCAGCAAACCAAATCTTTTGCCATGTTTGGAATTTTTGTACTTGCTTTGAAGTAGTGGATAACTGTCCACGAAAGCTTGCAATGATTTTAAAAAAATTAGTGGCCTATAAAGGCATTGGCTATAGCAGTGTTGGCAAACCTAAGGCACGGGTGCCAAATGTGGCATTTGGAGCCCTTTCTGTGGGCATCTAGCATCGTCCCTTCACAGCCACCTGTATTCAAGTTAAATTGCTGTATTGGCACTTTGAAAAAAAATAGTGGGTTTTGAATTGCAGTTTGGGCACTCAGTCTCTAAAAGGTTCGCCATCACTGGCCTATAGCCTAGTCTTGCATGTTATTTTTTGTTTCAGTTTTTGAAAAATTGTTCCCAGGAGCATGCTTTCTGCCCACAGACATGAAGAGAAATCAGAACATTTTCCTGTTTTAATCTGAATGCAGCCAAAGTTGGATATACCGAGTTTAAAAAGTGGAAACACCCCAGTTGGAGGAATTAATCTCATCTGTCTTGTTCCTCTCTGCTGGCCTCCCAGTAAATACTAAATCAATTTAATTGTGTTTTAGTATGCACTATGAAGTTGTATTATTTTCACTTTGCTATATTTTTATTGTATATTATATTGGGTGTTTTATGTTGAATTGTTGTATATATAAACCCTATGTGTACCTGTCCTTCATGTAATACTGCCCATTGTGTTTAGAAATGATTTATATACAAAGTACACTCTTGTCATACCTCATCATGACGGGGAACAATCAATCTATGTACTCCCATTTGTGCTGACCACAAATCAGTAGCCATTACACTAAAGGACAAACAATAAGTCTGTACAGATTAGCAACAACTGCTGACATGCTTGGCATCCGGTATTTGACTTTTCAAGTGTCCTGTTCAAGCACAAAATATATTCAGACTCCTTTAGGCTGGAAGGAACCTGAGTAGGTTGTCTCCTCAATTATTGAAAGCATAAAATCAAATGAAAGGTCCATCTAGTCTGCTAGGTTCCTTTGGGAAACTCACAGACTAGCCAAGGTGTGTCTTGGCAAACACTATTTTAGGCTGCATTAACAGATGCATTGTCCCCAATTCCCATGAAGTACTTACCGTACATCTCCCTATTCGGCTCTGCTTAGGCCTCCTCTTGCATACGCTGTCCAGCTCAGGACATTATATTTGAAGAAGGATGGCAACAAACTGCTACCCGTTCAGAGGAGGGCAACAAGGATCACCAGGGGACTGGCAACCAAGCCCTGAGAGCAGGCATGTCCAAACTTTGGCCCTCCTGATGTTTTGGACAACTCCCAGAATTCCAAGCCTGTATTTCCAATGCCAAAGGACTGTGGGAGTTGTGGTCCAAATCATCTGGAGGGCCAAAGTTTGGGCATGCCTGCCTGAGAGGAAAGACTGAAAGAACTGGGCATGCTCAGTCTTGAGAAAAGATGGTGAGACACGATAACACCTTTCTAATATTTTAAAGATTGTCATGCCGAGGAGGGCAGGGTCATCTCACAGTGCAGGATAAGTAATAATGGGTTCACTGTACAGAAAGCCAAATTTTGGCTGAATATTAGGGAAAACTTACTGTTAGAGCAATAACCATTAAGGAGGCATTACCCTCTCGGCCCTCCTTAATCTCTCTCAGTGGCCTATAATACTGTCATCCATGGTATCCTCTTGGCATCCTTGGTTCCATGGCTGTGTCCAAAGACTTCAGCTTGTGTAGGAATTATCAGTCCCTTGGACCCTAAATGCTAGAATTCCACAGGCGTCGTCTATCTCCGCAGTGCTCTTTAACATCTACACCAGGCAGCTGGGAGAGGTCATCCAGAGGTCAGGAATCTGTTTTCATCAGCAGATTCCTGATGAAGGCTAATAGGCTGAAACTGAGCCCCGAGAAGATGGAGGCCATGTTGTCGGGAGGTCTTTTGAAAAGGTTAGGGAGCAGCCTCCCTAGATTGGATAGAGTTGTCTTTGTGCTTTGGAGTGTGTTCATAATTTGTGAGTATTCCTGGAACCAACCCAATATTTGGAGCGCCCGATTTTGGCTGTGTGCAAGTCAGCATTTAACCAACTTTGACCTATTGCCCGGTAACAGCTCTACCTAGAGGATGGGTCCCTGACTACATTTATCCATGTGCCACTGATTTCTAAGATTGATTACTCCAATACTAGGGGCATTCGAGAGAAAGTAAGACAGCCATCTGTCAAATATACTTGGATTTGGATTCCTGGATTGAGCAAAGGGTTGAACTTGATGGCCTTGGGTGACAGAATATTTTTTAGAAGATAATACATAAATTATAGACACCTTTCTACCCCATTAGTCTATGATTCCTTAAGAATGATCTTAAAGATTTTGATATTTTGTTTAACTCTGGAAAGTTTCAATTTGGGCATGGTTTGCAGATGCAAAACAACTTCACAGATGGCACTTGTGAAAACCATGTTGTGTCATGCCACCTGTAGCGTTGGTGGGGATGGTGTTGAAGTGGTGGATTTGTCAGATAACACTCTCCATCCTCTCCCTTCAGGTAGCTGCCAGCTGTTTGTTTTTTCAGACTGAGTCCTATCTATCTATCTATCTATCTATCTATCTATCTATCTATCTATCTA
>JAHTLZ010000122.1:9740039-9752271 GCA_023846285.1 Phrynocephalus versicolor
TTGTTGTTGTTGTTGTTGTTGTTGTTGTTGTTGTTGTTGTTGTTGTTGTTGTTGTTGTTGCTGCTGTTGCTGCTGCTGCTGCTGCTGCTGCTGCTGCTGCTGCTGCTGCTGCTGCTGTTAAGGAGACTGGTTGTTTATGCTCCTTACAGGCTTCATGAGCGTCTGAAGCTAAGAACAACAGAGTTGAGCAGATATTGCTTCAAAGGATTTGGGGACCTACTTAAAAGAAAACAGGGCGTGCTTTCCATGACAGAAGTCAGTGGGGAAAAACTACGAGTAGTTCCGTTCAATGGGACCAGGAAGGTGCTTTCTTTTTGCTTCAGTTCTGCCTCGTGGTGTTTACACGGGATCTGGAGTGAGCGCTGAAAGGCTTGGGTTTTTTTTTGGGGGGGGGGGGGTGGCGGGGCTGTAGTTTACCCGCCCTGGCGTCCTTGTAGAAGTATCTCCTACCGAGAAGCCGGACCGTCTGCTGGGATAGCGAGATCTCCCAGCAGGCCAACCCACCCTTGGCGAGAGGGACAGCGACCCTCCGTTCTATCCCCCAGACCAGTCTTAACGGGCCACGTGAGAGCCACCCTGCCGCCCCCTGTGGAGCGTCCATTGGTGGCAGAAGGCAAGCGGCCGCGGAGGCGGCGATTGAAAGGCCGTTTGACCACAAAACCTGCCCAGCCGGCATGTGTGGCTGTGTCAAAGTTGGGTCTGATCCCCGACGTGAACACTCCCTCCCAATGAGGGACAGCTTTTCTTTTTCTGAAGTAGCAGAGCGGCTGGTCTGTTCAGAGGGCCACTTCGCAGCCAAGTAAACCCAAAGTAACTCCACGCACACAAGGAGGAGTTCGGCGAGGCGGGCGGGCAGAGAGTTAGAGCCTCAACCCGAAGACAACGCCTTTTCCCTTCCTTTCCTCGCGTCCCTAAACGCCCCCCACCCCACCCCAACTTGGCTTCTTACACACACACGTTCCCTCCCTCCCTTCCGACATCCACTTCTTCCTCGGCTGAGGTGGAGTGAGAGTGCAAGCAGGAGTCGCTGGCGGCCGGCCCAAGTCCCGCCTCCCCGTCCTCCTCATTTTCTGGGCTTCCTGGTCATCATGAATGCTGCCCTTCCTAAAAGTCTGCCCTCCCTCCTGGAGGAGGAGACCGCTCGCTCCTTCAAGCGAGGAAGGCGCCTCGATTACCAGGCTCGGGCACCGGGGGAGGGTGGTGGCCAAGGGGGCTGGCTGGGAGCGGGGCGGCGGAGCCGGGAGGCGCGTTTCCCCCCCTCTCTGTTCCGAGCGCACCCTCCGGGCGGCCGACGCACCGCAGGTTCTATGCTGGCGCGCGTATGTGCAAGAGACAGCCTTGTGCCTCCGAGCCTTTTCTCTTCCCGCTGAGCCTGGTGGAGTAGAGGTCCCTGGAGCCTTTCTTTCATCCCCCTCCCCCGTCCTGCCCCCAGACAAGCAGGTTGGTGAGGCGGCGTCTTGGCTAGACCCTGAGGTAGCTCTCTCTCTCTCGTCCGCTCTCTCGCGCTTTCTGTGTACTGTTTCCCTTTCTTTTCATTCCGCTCCGTCCTTCTCGTTCCCGCCCCTCCTCGCCGTTTAAAGCAGCTGTTCAAACACACAGGCTGCTGACTTGGACGGGGGAGAGGAAGATTTTCAAACAGCCCCTCGATCGCTTTGAACTGACAAGGCCTCCGCGGTATCTATCGCCTGCGTTCCCCGAGAGCTTCCCGGGAAGATGCTCCGTAGGAAAATAATGCGGAGAGAAATCAGGCGGCGGCGGCGGCGGCGGCGGGCGGAGGTGGGGTGGGGGTGGGGGTGGAGAAGCGCCGGGGAGCGAGGGAAGTCAGGCCGGAGAGGGTGGTCCTAGGTAGGAGGCGGGAAGCGGACTGGTTTGAGAGCTCCCGGGAGGGGTGAGGTGGTGCGGAATCCAGGGACCAGGAGGAGGAAGTACAAGCGAAACAGGCTCAGAAGTGGCCTTGTGCGGGTTCTACCAGGCTGGCTGCTGCCAGCAGAAGCAGCCAAACCTCCATTAGGCGAGAGGCGCGGGCACACTCCAAACCCCAGGCTCCTCTTAGACACACACAGAGAGGGGGAGGAGGCGACACACACGCCCGCCAGTGTGACTCCGAGGTAGGGCTCCCGATTCTCCGACCGGAGGTTTGGACCTGGAGGGGCTGCTTAAGACGCCCAGGGTCCCCGCCCCGCTCTCTTCCTGTCCCACACCGACCCATTGGACACAACCGGGACTGGCTGGCGGCTCCTGTCAGGAAGGCGCCGTGAAACTTCGGTGGCACTTTGGAGGGCCCCCCTCCTTGTTTCCGTCTCTAAAACACCAGGGCCATTTCACAAGTATGTCGGCTCTCTTCTTGATCCCGGCACTACCTTCGGTATCATTTCCCGCACAATAAACGAGGGCGGTTAGACCCGGGACGGCCTGCTATCCTTGCGCGTGTTACTAGCCGAGGTGATTCTTTGCCTCCTCTCTGGCTTTCACCTTTTCTCAGACACTGGACACACGTTTTCTCCGCTTTTGGGCAGACAGGGGAAGGCCCTCTTTTCCAGGCTGCAGCTCAACCCCCTCCACCCGCTTTAAGGAATATTCGTTGTACAGGTCCGGTGCCTTCCTCCCCTCCCCCCTCTCCCAGTTCTTGCGTGCGGGTGCAGTCAGGTGGCCGTGCTGCAGCCATTGCTCCTGGGAGAAACTCCGCAGAACTTAAGCCGGCATGTTCAGTCTTGCACTTTTAGTCCTACTCAACTAAGTAGGAGGCTTAAGGTCAGGTTCTCTCTTTCGCTCTGCCTCCCCCCGCCCTTGCTTTGGCTTTTTTTTTTTTTTACATCTCGATCCTGCCAGATGTATTTCCCAGCTGGACGTTAGGGCTGCACAGAGGACGCGCGGTGTGTGTGTGTGGGGGGAAACCCTTAACCAGTGCGGTGTGGATGGCTTTTCCCGCCCGTCCACGCTTTTCCCCGCCGCCCCCACCCCAACCGCGGCCATTCAAAGGCCCGGCTTGGCACTGTGTGTCCGCGTGCGAGTTTAGGACGCGTTTAATGTAACTATTGTGAGCCCGGCCTGTTTTGATCTGGTTGCCTTTTAACCATTCGCCAGGAGGAACTATTCAATCCTGTTGTGGTGAAGCCTGCTTGGGGGGGGGGCGTCGAATAAGCCTGATTTCGTGGAGAGGGAGAGCCCAGCTACCCATGAATGGGACTTCAACTTTTAAGGGCCTCTACAGAAGGGGACGAGGAAGAAAAAGCTTAACGCCCCCACCCCCCCCGAAAAGCCAGGCCTTCACAAAAGTGATCGCTTGAAGAATCCGATCCGGCGCAAAGAGGCCGCGGGGCTGCTTTCATGCCATCTGCCTCCAAGCCGCAAGAACGGCAGCCTCGGGGATGCCTTGATAAGATGACTGAAAAAGCTAGGCTTCCATTGAAGTCGGGGCTCCTCCGGGCAGCCGCTCTCACAAACAATGTGATTTAACTAAGAAGCCGAAACAGCAAGGACGAGGCATTGATATAACTTTGATGGCGCACCGCCACTTCGTCCCCGGAAATTAAAAACCTCGCCACCTCAGTGGACTTCTCCCTCCCTCTCGCCCACAAAATGCTGATCTCGATGCACCTCACCCTCTGCCCAGCCAACTAGTCGCTGGTGAGGCCAAGAAGAGAGAAAAATCAAATTCGGCCCTCTCTCCGGCCCGCTTCTTGTAAAGTTGGGTGGAAGATTCTGCACATTTCCCATTTCCCCTCCAACTAGTCTTTCCCCGACAACTAACTCCTAATCTGGCTGCCAATCCTCCTCGCGGTTCAAACGCGCAAGATGGGATGTTCTAAATTCAGTACTTGAAATTAAAGTAATTTGAATTCCGGGCTATTAATCTCTTTTCTCCCCACCCAACCTCCACCACCCTGTGCTTCATCCTTTCGGTTCTGAATCTTGTCATTAAAACTGATCCACCCTTTGTAGTCCGCAAGTGAATATTTTATAGGCAGATTCCGCCATGAGCACTTCTAACAGAACGTCAACCAGTCAGAGACTTTAGCTGTTTCAGGGATTACTTGGAGTAATTTATCAAAGCAAAGGCTGCTAAATTTGGAATGGTGGATCTGAGGCCTTTCGTCGGGATGGAAGGGAGGGTATACGATCAAGATGGGAGAATCCTTCAGGACTACATGTTGCTTGTTTATACCACAGTTTCGGACAAGGACAAAACAGCCTTTCGTGGTGGAGGCAAGTTTATCAGCAGGCAGTGTGGTTTCCTGCGGGGTTCTTGTTCAGCTGACTGTCCTGACCTCCTTCGCTGAGCAATGGCCCTTAAAGGAGGCATCCTTTTGGAAACAAAGCAGGTGAACAGGAATATGGATACTACCAGAATCACGCGGAGACCTATCTCAGGCTCAATTAACAGCTTTTCACTTGTAATCCTTTCTTTCTGGGCCTGCATCTGCATCTTAAAATGCAGGCGTCTTCTTCCCATTTCTGACTGGATTCCCCTTTCAAATGACCGGACTCGAGGCCGATTTTGATCTCTTCCGACTCTCACAGAGGAACCCCATGTCCCAGATCTTACTTGGTGCTTTCTTCTGACAACAGCCACGGACCTCAGGAGAAGTTCCCATCCGAAAGGCAGGCACAGTTTCCCCTCTTCGTCTTTCCGGTGACTTTGGACGACCGCTCCTCCTCCTCCTCCCAGCCCCCTCCATTTGGTCACAGCATCCGTCTATGTAAACTTCGCGCCTTGTAAATAGGACGCCTTTCTTTCTCCTTCTGATTATCTGAGTATGGGTATGTTAAGGAACGAAGGAAGGGAGGGTGAGAAAGCGAGCGAACGAGAGCTATGGTAATGCTTGGTTCCTGATAACTAAATAACTTGCTATTTTCCTCGGAATCAGAGAGACTTAAGGGAGGGTAGGGGGAAGAATACACGCAGCTCAGGAAGGATTTCATTCTTATTCTGCGTGACTCAGAGAGTTTATTCTTCTTTGAACTGGCTGCATAGGCACATGCTTCCATGAATGGTGAGTTGCCGGAAAGAGAAGGGAAATAATGCAACCACCCAAGTGACTTCTGTCTCCAGGGCTTTTTTTCTTCTTTTCTCTGGAGGGCAGGAAGGCAGTGGCACTCGTTGGGCACATTTCCCCGCCTGACTTTCGTGGTGCGTCGCCCCCCACCCCCAAAGCGAAGTCCAGAGGCGGGAGGGAGGGTTGCGCGGCCCGCCTCCTGTCTCTGGGTGACCGCCGGCCGAGGCACGCTGCGCGCCCGTCCTTGCCCTCGAGGTCCACCCCGCCGCCACCCCCTCGGAGCCGGCGAGAGGAAGCCCCCAGCCAGGCAGGGAGCTAACCCGGCCCGAGCAGGTTTCCTGCGGAGGCCTTCCCTTTTGCCTACAGTCGGTTGAGGGTGGCACCGACCCAGCCAGGCGGCCCATTCCACGGGCTGAAGGATCGAGCTGAATAACAACAACAACAACAACAACAACAACAACAACAACAACAACAACAACAACAACAACACCCAGAACAAAACACCAACCCAACGACGACTAAACCACACAACATGGGTGTTGCTGGCGAGGATGAGTGCAGCGCCAAGTAGTGGGAGCGACGGAGAAGAGACAGCCTTCGGTGGCTTTGGGGACCCGACCTCCTTCTCTTGCAAAGGAGCCTGGCGTGGGGTGGTGGTGGTGGGGAGTCTGGCCAAACGGTGCGGGATCGGGAGGGTGGTGGTGGGGGTTGGGAAGAGTGGAGCGTCTTCTTTTAGTTGGGAGTTGGGAAAAGGAGGAGGAGGAGGAGAAGGCCCGGCGAAGAAGGGAAGGGAGGCCAGCCAGGAGGCCGCCCATTGTCCAGAGAGGGTGCATTTTTGCCAGCCCACTGGTGGTTGCTATAGTGAGGAGGCGAAACCAAACAGAAGAGCCCACACACCCCTCGCCTCGACCCGCTCTCCCCAGCTCCTGAAAGAGGCGGCTTGCTCTCTCTGCCGACACCCCCGCCCGCCCGCTCCCCATCTCCTTTCATCCCACTGGCCGCTCCTCGTCCCAACCAAAATAAAAGCGCCGGCGCTGTCCCAAGGGAGCTGTCTGGCCTCCATCGAGGGACAGAGGCGAGGCCGGAGGTCAGGAGGAGGCTTGGCGGTGGGCTGGGGGGGGGACGACGACGAAATAGAGGAGAATGGGAATGAATACGATCATCCCGGCTAGGGGCTCGGGACTCAGACTTGGCTCCACGACCCCGGTTCCAACTGAAGCCCTACAGTGAGAGGCAGGTCTCGATCGCGCGAGATTCAGAGGTCCCGCGGCCTTTCGCCTCCTTCGCTTCAAGGACCTCCCTTCCAAGTGGGTCCCATGGCCAGGCTCTGTCCCCGGCCATGAACAAGGCGGGATCTTGAGGTGGCCTTTGTTTCTGTGGCCATTTTTTTCTCCCTCCAGCTGCCAATAAAATAAAAATAAAATAAAAAATAAAAAAGCCACTGACCGAGTCTCATCGGACGCTCTAGACCAATAGAAGATTGTATAATACAACGTTGGCTGAGTCCCGGGGAACTCAAGGAGACTTGCGTGTTTGCAAAAATGTTGCGGGCTTTTCCCTCCACGGCAAACTCGAAAGAGCTACGCCCAGTAAAGAGGCTTAGAAAGTGTCCCGCAGGGATGCTTAAAAAAACAACAATAAAGGGGGGGAAGCACAACAACAATAGAACCAACCATCTCTCTCTCTCTCTCTCTCTTTTCCCTTGGAAAGGGATGAGAGAATAACAGGGCTCTTTGCGTCTTTCCTTCCCCCTTTTAAAACTCTGAAAAGAGACTCTTATTTTGCAGCGGTGGATTCTGTCTTTCCTGGTGCCGTTCTCGCTTTGCTATTCAACTTGGAAAATAGCAAGGCGAGGCGAGGCGAGGCGAGGCGAGGCAAGGCGGGACAATGACGCTCCTTGGCTCGGGATTTTAGTTTCAGCACGTGGTTTCGAAGTGACAAGAAGAAAGTTACTTACTTAGTTAATTGGGAATTAGTTCATTGAGAGCCCGCTCCGAACCTGCCTTCCAGCAGGGTGTTGAAAAAGGCGCTGTGTCTTTCCTTTCGCTTTTTCCTCCTGGGTTCCCTTCTCTTCGCCTCCCTCCTCCACGACCCCCCCTTCCCTTCGAGCCCCGGAGAGTTTATATTGCAGTTGAAGGAAAGAGGTCAGTATGTTTTCAAATGAACCTGTCGACATGTCTCTTGCTGTCTCTTTTTCACCCTTCCCTGGAAAAGAGGGTGACGTGTGTCCCCTCCCTCTGCCTTTATTTCTCTAGCTATCTGCTCGGTGTGATCCAGACCCACCAAGACTCAAACGGTACACCAGATAGGACACTTCATGGCTAGAAAGAGAGGTATTTGAAATACTCATGATCTCATCCTCTGGGTGTGAGAGCGAAAAAGTAAGAGGGAAAGATGGCATCGAGTGAGTCTCCTTTCCGAAGGGGGGCTGACGAATGTTGGAGTGGGGCGAGTGGAGTGGGGGGGGGGGGAGACTTTACAGGTCACCGTTCAATGCTTTATTCACATTTTAATAAAATGCTTGAAAGAAATCATCTTAATGAAGAGAACATTTGTAGTAATTTGGTGATAATTATCAGAATTATTCAATATTCGCAGAGGCTATATCATTACGTGTTAGAAGAAAAGCAAAGCACATTATTGTAATAGTCTGATATGCAAACTACGGACCATTCAATTACATGGCTTAATAATGCATACATGATGTGATCTTGTTCTTGGGACAGGGAGGTCCGGAGTAATTCACTCCACAGACCAAGTTGTGCTCTTCCGTTCGGTGAAATCCATTGCTATGGATCAGGAGGCCTCGCCAGACTACATTTAAGAGAATAAAAATTAATGATTGAGAATCAGAGCGTTAAATTAACATTAATTATATGACCTGCTTGCTGGAAAGATTAAATTTCTTACGCCCTAATTAGATACCATCTCCTAGTACATCAAACAATTTCTCTTTTCCAGATTTTGGCTTTCCCCCCTCCTTTTAAAGCCTAAAACAAAACCCGAGGAGCGGGCGCGCGCGCAGGCGCGCGCCCGCGGACTTGGTTTTGCCGGCAGGCTTGGCAAGATAGATCTAAGAGCGGCCGCCTCAACCTTCATTCGCTTCCCTCCAGCTTTTGTAGAGAACTTGGGGTGGCGGGGTGAGGGTGAGGTGTGTGTGTGTGTGTGTGTGTGTGTGTGTGTGTGTGTGTGTGTCTTGGGTAGGGGATGGGGGGAAGGGAAGAAGTAGTGGGAACGCGCTCAGGTCATCCCTTGCCGGCTGGCCTTCTCTAAGCCATGCCTCCTGCCAGTGGCTGACCAATGAAGCAGCCACCCACGCGGCCGCGCAAAATCCCCGCGGAGCATCTTGGATTAAGTACCACGCCTGACCACTGGGTGCTGAGAAAGGGAGCCTGTATCCGTTCCTT
This sequence comes from Phrynocephalus versicolor, assembly GCA_023846285.1. NCBI lineage: Eukaryota > Metazoa > Chordata > Lepidosauria > Squamata > Agamidae > Phrynocephalus > Phrynocephalus versicolor. The sequence goes on from JAHTLZ010000122.1 coordinate 9,748,444, forward strand.
CAAGTCCCTCCGCCACCGCCACCCCCCCCCCCCCGCCGCTTAAAGTGAGAAAAAAAATTACACTGGCGGATTTTGAGCGAGGAAGTTGTCAGGAGTGAAACCTGCTGGACTTCTGAGTGCCACGACACCCCCCCCCCCACACACCCACCCACACATACACCACTTCTTCACTCCAGGGACACACAAAAATTGTATATGGGGCAAAACCGCCAAACTTCTCTCCCCCCTCCCTCCTCCCCGTCCGCTTTCCAAATAGTTTATTTTACAAGGACACTTCAAAGCGGAGGCTTCCCTTGTAAAAACCGGCGCAGGCAGCAGCGGCGGCTCCTGATTCTCCGCTGGCTCGGTCTCTGGACTCCCCCTCTCTCTCTGCCGGCGGCGGGCCAAGAAGTCGCTTCGTCCCTCTTGTGCCGGGAAGAAATTAGGAGAAGAACGACGGGGCTTCCCTCCCTGAAACTCTCTCAACTAACGGAAGAGCCACCCTCGCCCGCCCGCTGCCTCTTTTTTCAAATCCAGGCCAAAAAAGAAAAAAAAAGAAAAATAAAAATAAAATTAAAATGACAACAACAACAACAACCATGTGGCACCTTAAACACTCGTATTTTAATGTAACGTTTCCTGGGCACACCCGCTTCTTCAGACATATAGCAGCCGCCTGAAAAAGAGGAGGGGTCCACCAAACGTTACATTAAAATATGAAAGTTAGTCTTTTTTTTGCATAGACTCACACCGCTATCTTCTCCAAAACTCTTTTTTTCAACTACCGCTCTCCCTTCCAGGCTGCGACGGTTCTCAGTGGCCAAAAATCCCAGATAAAGTCTAGTGAGACTCAGGAGGAAGTTTGTTTGGGTGAGATTCCCCGGTTATAGGAATAACATCCACATTTGGCTCTCCTGTGGGATTTTTAGGTTTTTTTTTTGGGGGGGGGAGGGTTCTTTCCTTCCTTGCTTGCCAAAACCGGGCTGGGTTCCCAGGTAGCCCTGGTGGTTGGAATCAAAGTGAGTCCTGACTGGTTGGCCTAGGGATCTAATATGTTCCAGGAAGTCTGCTCTGAAGGCGAGGGGACCATTCCCACCGGTGATCGAGGCACTTTTTCGACCCTCTGGCCCTCCCATGTGACACCCAAGGCAGCCTCTTGTCCAGAAGGAGAGGAGGCCTGCTTAGCTAAACAGTAGGCTGTTAATCCAGAGTGGCTGTTAATCAATCTCTCTCTCTCTCTCTCTCTCTCTCTCTCTCTCTCTCACACACACACACACACACACACACACACACACACACACACACACACACACACACACACACACACAGGTGAAACCAAATTCTTTTTTGGGGGGAATGCTTGATATCAGCTGGTCACCCCCAGAGAGCAAGTTTTGAAACAGCTTCTCTTCATCTTTTGCAAAGATATGTGCAGATTGTTTTTCCTGGATGTCAAGACCAACTGGGATAGGAAATGGGTGCAGGCTCGGGCACGTGCAAGTCAGCAGGTGGACAGTTTCCCAGGGAGCAAAGTGTTTCTGCGGTGCCTGGAGAAGAAAGACCAGCTATACAGACCAGAGTCCCTTTGGCTTGCGGGAATAAGCTGTAGTGAACATACAATGAGGCTTATTTCTTCCATTTGTTTCCATAGCCATCCCCCAACCCCCAGTGAAAGCAGTTAGTTTTATCTGGGTTTTTTGGGCACTGAGAACCATCTCAGCCTGGAAAGGAGAGCGGTAGTTGAAAAAAGGAGTTTTGGAGAAGGTCTCCCATTTTCCTTTAGGTTAGGGCTATCAGCTACGACCTGGGGAGAGGAAATGGGTGGCCTCCCAGATGTTCTTCCACTGCCATTCCCATCAGCCTTAACCAGCGAATGGTAAAGAATGCTGGGTGTTGCAGTCCAAGACCATTTGGAGGGATATATATATCAGATGTTTTGGATTGCAGCATCCATGGTCCCTTACCATTAGCTGATTGGCTGGCTGGAGCTGATGAGAGATTAAATTTAAAGGCAGATGCAGGAAACAAGTCTGAAGAACACTGTGCCTTGTACTCCTTCAGGGGCACACAACATTGCTTTGTTAAATGGTCAGACAATTCCCAAGAGAGAGCAATCAAGTTATGGAGCAAATGTCTACAACTAGCTAGCAGCTGTAAGGCTGCTGTGTTGATATCATTGAATGACTCTCAATGTAAAACACCACCAGGAGAAAGCTGTTGCTCCATATCTTGTTTGTGCGCATCTCAGATCTGCTTGACTAGTATGAACAATATTGTACAGAACCAGGTGAGCTCTTCTTTATGTTCTTCCATTAGGGTACCTTGTGCCTGACATTTGGCTGACAGTTGTTATCAGCTAGTTTCCCATTTAATTTCTGAAGCATCCCTTGAAGGTTATGGGTTGCTGGAAAAGTGGCAAGGCAAGCACCCATCTTTCCCCAGTGTTTCTTGTGTGACAATGGCCACCATAATACTGCATTCTACCCCAGGAGATGGCAAATAAAACATGTGCCTTATTGCTACACACCAAATTACACACATACAATTACAGATACTATGATGTGAACAGAATAATAACCATGCAAGCCTAAACGAAAAATGTGTGGAAAGGGAAATGATGTAGCATCCTACAAAGGTACATGCATACAAACTTTTTTATTGCATGCCTTTGTGTATCAGTAGTAGGCAGGCTTAAAGACTGCTGTCCTTTACATATTAAGTTGGGACCAAAGTAAAGATCACTTAAGAGTCTGGGACTTTGTGGGGCAGCATTATCCGATCTCGCCTGGTTTTGGAAGCTAAGCAGGGTCAGCCCTGGTTAGTACTTGGATGGGAGACCACCAGGGAATAGCAGATGCTGTAGGCACCTGGAGTAGGAACTGGCAAGCCACTCCAGTATTCCTGCCAAGAAAACTCCATGGACATGGGGTCACAAAGAGTCAGTCACAACTGTAATGACACAACACACACACATTACTTTTCTACCTTTTTAAGTACACTCCTAAAACATAGACTCTGGGGTAAGTCCCGTATTCCTGAGTGAGAACTTCCAAACAGAGTTTTGGGGATGCCAGTGCAAAATGCAAAATGACTTGGCATGTCTTGACTGTCCTTTAAATCCAGAACACAAATTGCAGATGGTCTTCAGTTCATAAAGAAGTGTGAACCTTCTAGCACTTATCTTTATAAACCCAACTCTTTCTGCACACAGCCATAGTAGGAACCCATCTCTACACCAGCCAATCAGAATCCTGTGGAGTCAAGAGGATACAGTAGGAACCTCCAAGCAGAGCTTGCACAGGAAACTGCCTTAGTGGTGAATGGTCAGCCCCAGGCAGCTCCCTGTTGGGTTTTGTATAGGTACCCAGACCTAAGACATATGGTTACAAACTTGTGTTCAAGTTTTATGAACGTCAGAAGGTACCTTATATTGAGTCAGACTCCTGGTCCAGGTACAGTAGCTCAGTAAGCTCAGTCAGTGTTGGCATGCATTGATGGCAGCTGACTAGTGTCTCAAACAGGAATTTCTCTCTCACTTTTTCATGATTGCAAAGCTGCAGAGTAGCAAGTTAGTATAACTTGATTGCCTCATATGCTTCTTTAACAGTTTGCTTCTTCATGCCTTAAAATAATATATAAATTTAAGACTCTATGGAGGAGGCACCTCCCTTGTCCTTCCCTGCAGAGGACTTTTTAAATGAGCCTTAATTCTATCTGAGTTTAGACTTAACAATTTGGAGAGTCCAAAGAGGTGTGCATTTACTTACTTACTTACTTACTTACTTACTTACTTACTTACTTACTTACTTACTTACTTACTTACTTACTTACTTACTTACTTACTTACTT
>JAHTLZ010000122.1:9757687-9775207 GCA_023846285.1 Phrynocephalus versicolor
AGAAAGAAAGAAAGAAAGAAAGAAAGAAAGAAAGAAAGAAAGAAAGAAAGAAAGAAAAGAAAGAAAGAAAGAACTTTATTTATTTATTTATTTGATTTATATACCACAACCATCTAGCAAAAAAGCTACTCTGGGTGGTTTACAAACATATAAAAATGAACATATAAAAATACAAAAACAGATTAAATAGCTTTAAAAAATAAGAAGAAAGAAAGAAAGAAAGAAAGAAAGAAAGAAAGAAAGAAAGAAAGAAAGAAAGAAAGAACAAACCCTAGGGTATGAGCAGCAATGATAATTGACCCCATCCTGTCATAAACACAGGAAATGCTGTACTACTGAACACAATGTTGGAATGTCATTTTCACATGCTCTAACATATCACAGGCTAGATCTGTGTTTTAATGGATGGTTGTTGGACTGGGCCAAGTCTGCTGCGTGTATTTAAACTAACTAACTAACTAACTAACTAACTAACTAACTAACTAACTCATAATATAAAACCCTTAAACCAAAAAATTGCAGTCCATACTGAGAATGAATTCTAGTTAACCATGCAGGGGAAATAATATTTGACTTCTGCTTTAGTGCAGACTAGAGCAACAGTATAGGTGTTTATGGTGGTGGCAGTATCCAACCCAAAAGTTTTGCTTTCTCTTGGTATGCATGGAACTTCTCTCTCCGAGAAGACAGTAGTGATTTCTATAGTCTAGAAATAGGCAGCCTTCAGCTTGCAGGTCGAATATGGCCCACTAAAAGAAATACAGGAAACATTGCTTGCTGAAGCATGCATTCCGAGAATGGAATTGGGTGGGATACCATGCGAGCTGCAGCTACTTGTTGCAGTTCACTTGGCTTTCTCCTCTCTCCCTTCTCCAGATGGATGTGGGCTTGGAGCTCAGCTGAGAAGCACCTCTCAGGCAAGGCTGCTGCTGACTGGGCTTTGGTCTCTCCCTTGCCTTTTGTGACTATAGAAACTGTAGGAGGAGTGAAATCAGCCTGGAGCTCAGATGGTGCCTGGAAGAGCAACTCCTCTATGCACCTGCTGAGTCCCTTTGACCACTGGACACCGTCCTGCTTGGGGTGATACACAAGATGTGAGGTCTTTGGTGACTCAGCTGGAGCCTGGATGAGCAGCTCCTCCAAGTGCTCAGTGTGAAGGGAGGGGGCTTCAGGCGAAAGGGTGCACCCCACATCATCTGGCCAGCCACACTTCATCTGGCCCAGGGCCTGGTTTCTCAGCCATAATCATTCTGCCTTCAGGGGCCCTGAGAGGAATCTAGATTTTTGTTTGTTTGTTTGTTTATTCTTGATGTTTATTTGTTTGTTTATTCTTCCTACTTTTCTGTCCTCGATCCATCATTTTTATCCCAACTGCTATTGGTATTTCCTTTAAGCAGAAATGAACACAGAACAACATGTGTTCATGCCGTTGGCTCAAGCATTCTGAATGCTCTAGCACTATGGAGCAGTATATAAGTCGAAGCTGAAACAACATTCAAATCCCATGTGTGTGTGGGTCTGTCAGCACTCAAAAAATCATGCACAAATATTTTTGGTTCTTTTGGGGGTCCTTCAGTAGTGTTCATTCCTCCTCCTTACTGAGCAGCAGGAGGGGGTATCATTCACACTTAAAGCTGAATGTGGCGATGGCTATGGACAGCAGAGGAAATTCCCATCAATTGTGTCCTTCTGTCACCTTTGTTGTTCACTGACAGACAACGGCCATAATGGACATACCCAGAAAGTCAAGAATAACATACTGTGACATCTAGTCCTTCTGGTAGCTTCACTACTCATCAGTGGGCATGTCCAGAATCCGTGGTGACCATTTTGGGCATGCTCAGAAGCAAAAATGGAGTCCTGAGTCATTTTGGTGCTGCAAACGTGTCAGATCACTTTTGAAGGCAGAGTAGAGTAGGAAGTTGCAGAGGAACAAAAAAAAAATAGACTCAAGGTGGTTTACAGGAACAGCAAATGAAAAGCAGATTTCAAGCATAAAACAAGACAAAAGAATCCCCCCTAGTGTTCGGCTTAGGTCAGCATTGTTCCTTCTTGTACAGCAAAACTCTGATTCCTAGAGAATGGCTGACACCACCTCTTGGTGTCTTATCAATTAACCTCAACTGCAAGAAGAATCATTCCTCCACATCATCAGGAGTGGAGGGTCAGGGTGGAGAGCATAGCTGTCCTGGGTGGATCTTGAGTGGTAGGTTGTGGTGGTTCTACTGCCCTCAGCACTCCCTACCCAGCTCTCTGCTGTGGAATATATGAAGTCATGTTTCACAGAATAATGAATTGCAGACTTATAGAAGGATGGGCTGGGCCCGGAACTTCACTGTGAAATTCAGTGTAAGAGGAACGTCTATACAGTAGGAGACACAGTTATTTTGTTCCTGGCTGAAAATTGTGAATTGGCTTTACTCTGGAAAAGAAGCAAAATATTTCATCACTCACAACATAGTTCTTTTACATGATTTATGAAACAAGCCAGTCCTCTGACTAATTCATGAAACCTTCAGCAACTCTGATTCATGAGAATTCTTTGGTTAAGTGAAGAACTCTACATGATATGGGAAGTTGGCAAATGCTTTTGGCCAATTTGTAAAATAATCTGATCTATTGTTAATGAAGGAAATTGTGGGCTTCTTGTACAGAAGCCCGTCCTATTTGTTTCTCCCCCCCCCCCCAGCTCTAAAGCTGCTTCACACATTGGGCCAGTCACAAAGAGACTTTGAAGTTTTTGGTCCCATTCTGCTCCCCAAAGTGAATGGAAAGTTGTAAAAGGGCTTGGATTTGTGTCCCTTTCCCCCACCCTGCCCAGTAAGGCCTGATCTTGGCATACTTACAAGTGATCCATTAGAAGTTATGTCATGTAGTAATTGCCTATTAAATTCTGGACAGAGTCTTCATGTAAGGCAGCGTTCCAGGGTCTCATCTACCAGGACAACTGCTTCAGTGTTTCCACTTCCATTGTGCTGCAATTTCTGTGGAAACCTGATTTGATGCCTGTTACGATGATAGGATTTGCCTTTTCGAAAATGGAAAAGCATCAGCCAAATATTTTGGGCTGTTTGAGGACAGAGGGTGGATGTAGGTACTCTTTTGTTTGTGTTTTCATTCATTCATCCATTTTTTTTTGTATTCGTATGCTGCTTATTAGTAAACTCTCTTAAACCATTTACATTAAAATGCATTTTTAATTTAAAAACCTTTAAAAAACTCAGACAAATATTTTAAAGCACTCCCAAAACAACAAACAATAATTGTCATCTGGGCCTGCACATCAAACACATAGCTCGTTCCTATGTTGTCTACGTAACCATGTCCTAAACCTCTTAAATGGTGGGGGAAAAAAACTTCACACTCAATCTGATATTTTGCAAAGTAGTAACATTTCGACCATTATGGATATGGTCTGAGCAGGGGAAGGGGGAGGACTCTACCTTGAAGTGTTGAGATGAGGCATCCTCCTAATCGGACCATTAATTTCTGCTAAACTATATCAACTAATTCTCCATGGAGAATAACAAGGTGCCACTTTGTTCAGTGGCATGCCTTCAATCTCCTTCAGCGCACTTCTTAAACACAAAATCTCACCCATGAAGTTCTCTTCACAAATACCTGTAGTGACACTGAGAGGCCCTGTGCAGAATTTCTGGTTGTGAAAGGAGCGGCTGTATTCTTGATCCACCGCAGAAGGAGATGCCACTTGTTTTCCTCCCCTATCCCGGAAAGCAGAGGAGGACTGAAATAAAAACTGGTGGTACAGGGAAGGAGCCATGCAGCCACTGCACGAGATGCTAAATTTCTGCCAAGATGCACATCCTTCATAGGACATGGTGACTCTGTAACAAGTGTCCCAAGGTTCTAGGAGGTAATAGCAGGGAATGATCTAATGAAGTGGTATTACAGGAACCGATGTGAGGGTCTGGAGGATAAAGCACATGGAAATTGCCTTTTTGAATGATGACTCACAGGAATCAAAATTTTACTTCTTACAATGCAAATATTTTCAGAATACTTGGCTGGTGGATTCTGGGAGTTGTAGTAATTTAGAACAGTGAGTCCCCACCCCAGACCCCAGTTTCTGAGAAAAAAAAAGCATGTGCAAAGCACCCCTGCTTCTTTGTTTGAATGCTGTCCCAGAGCCTAGACTGTTGAGTATTGCATTATCAGAATATCTGCCAACTCATTGAAGGAAACAAGTTAAAAATAATAATTAAAATATTAGCATGTCAAGAACGATCAAGACAAAGGTCTTTTATTATGGAGAATTTTCTTTTTTGCAGAAATGAAATATATCTCATTTCTCAGGAAGTCTTTACGAAGCCGATGAAGATTTTTGCACTGAGATTCATTCTATTATTTCAACTGGTAGGCTGTTCATCAGTTCTCGGCAGAGTTGACAATAAATGACAATTTCATAAAACCGTGCGCCAAATTTTATCACTAGATGCAAGAAGATAAGCATTTTGTATTAGCAGATAATGGAAGAGGGGAGGGGGAGACAAACTGTCCCAGAAGGATTATTGTTTTTCAAAAAAAAAAAAAAAAAGAACTTCTATTCACTTCGCACAACTATGAAGTCGAGATTGCTACGTAGGACGCAGATGGCAACCCTGTTTTTAGCAGTGTTTTTTGCTCTCTTTGGCTTAAATAATTCAGGCTGCAAAAGCAAGGAGAAGATACCATCAGATTTCTAGCAATTATGTTGGTGAAGTGAAGTGAAAAGTGCATGACACGCTTGACTTCCATTTGAGGCAGACCAGCCAAAATGTACCATCCAACAAATTAGCTCTGGTGGGACAGAAACCGCAACAGTTAAAACTTTGTGGATTATTCACAAATTAGGTTGGACCCATTAATAGCTTGCCAGGCATATGTTTGCCGACCTTCCCAGAGGTAAGCAGGACATGAAGACAGCAGTAGCTAAAATATTCCATTGTTTGTAAGTGGCAAATATTTATAACCTTTGGATTTTTAACAAATTTCCTTTTTGAGAAGATAACAGGTTGGACAAGCCTTCCTGAAACCAGGCAATTGGTTTTTTCTTTCTTTTGAGAACTAAACATCACTGACCCACTTTTCTTTACTTCCCCTGCTGCCTATGGTTTTCAGAGATTCTCTCTAGACTCCATGCATTTTGAAGAACAAAAACAGAGCTAAATTAAAACCTGCAGCAAGGAAACCTGGATGCTTCATCAGGAGGTTTTGGACATTGTAAACTAATGAGCAAATAACTAACCTTTAGCAAATATGTTTAAAATGGGGATGGAAACAATGGCGTACATTTTACCCTTTGCATTATAATTAACTCCTGTAAACATTGTTGAGTTAATTTGCTTGAAAAATTAAGCTAATATGAGAATTATTTCGAAGTCCTCTGATTCAATTCAGGATCTTAGCTAGAGTATCATTTATGGGCTTAAATTGGTCCTAGCCAAATCATATATGAAATCCAAATCTGGAAATCCAACTCTTTCTACTTCCCACTGATTGGGAACTTTAACTAGCTGGTTTTAATTCTCTCCCTCCCCCATAGGTCTTAAAACACGGAGACATGGTGGTTCTCCCAGAGTATATTAATCTTGTGAATTTACCGAAAGGCCCAGAGGTGGTTGGCTGATTTTGTTAGACATATTTAAAAAATTCCATTAAAATGCTATATTTTTAACAAGTTTATATAATTATTGTGAACAATTGTGCCATTTTAAAGTTTAAGATTCCTGACATGTTTGGTACAGGGAGGCCTGGTGTGGGTGTGTGTAGGTGTTCTACCCACTTTAATATCTGCTTTTACATGCTTAACATTCTCTGTGCTACTGTGAAAGTGGACAAGAGAGAGAAGAAAGAGCCAGTGGTGTGCCGTCTGCCAAAGAAAAGCTAACGGGGAAAGATAAGGAGGAGGAATGTAAAAGAAAAGAAGGGGACAAAATGGAGAGCATTGAGGAGGCCTATTGGGTCACTGATAGTGGGGAGGAGGAGGAGGAGGAGGAGGAGGAGGACGAGTCGCGTGAGGGACAAGATTGGCAGTTGGGCAGAGAACAAAAACCATTGGGGGTGTCCGTTGGCACTCAGACCTGTGGTGGAGGTGAAGGGGAGAGATGGGAGAAGCGAGAGCGGAGACCCATGGAGCCCCTATCATGGTCAGTCCAAGTGAAGCCTCTACTATGGCCAGGGAACTCTGAACACATGAGGGAGAGGTTCCATCAACTTTCTCAGAAGAACCCTGTGGCATAGTGGGCGCATCATCCCTGCTGTGGGAGCCAGTGCTTCGGGAGAGGGCCACCGGACTATCACTTGAGCTCCCTGGAGGAACAACCTCCCTCCTTATTAGAGGAACCTTTAAGTTTGAACCCATTTACATTTGAAGAGCAAGTTAATGTTAACCTGGAACGCGCGGGATTGAATGCACCTGTTGTGCCAAATAAAGAAGTCTATGTGCTTGAGAATAAAACTTTATTGGCAAATTGTACCCAAGGAATGGACAGTTGTCATTTGTGCTCGGAACCGGGTATATTCACACCGAACCCTCACAGCGAGTTTTCTGCTGTGATTTACATGTTGTGTTTTCTCACTGAAAGGCACTCTGTAGAAAGGGAACCAATATATAGTGCAATGGAGACTGAAATCATCACCACACAAAATCTTTAAAACAGAAACAAAGTCAGAACAGGGTCACAAATATGTGTGAGGGGTAAGGAAAGTATCACTATCTCATAAAAGTAATGCCAAAATAATTGCATACACTCACACAAATTATTACACTCACCAAGATAATCGCATATGCTCACTCAAATAAATAACAAATATAAGTCATAAGGAAGGATGGTGGGCAGGTCAGGGAAGAAGTAGGAAATGATGGAAGGTTGTGTACTTATTTGTTGTTGTGTCATTACAGTTGTGACCGACTCTTCATGACCCCATATCCATGGAGTTTTCTTAGCAGGAATACTGGAGTGGCTTGCCAGTTCCTACTCCAGATGCCTATGGTACCTGGTACTCCCTGGTGGTCGCCCATCCAAGTACTAAGCAGGGCCGACCCTGCTTAGCTTCTGAGATCAGGCGAGATTGGATGTGCTTAGGGCATCTAGGCAGCTGTGTACTCATAGAATGAATTAAGAACACAACTTATGGAAATCATAGAACTAACACCAAACCCAATGAAGTTCTTCCTTTCATGGATTTCCGAAGAGTGAAGAGTTGCATGAGAGATCTGAATACTGTATGACGAAACACAGTTCCTTCTTGCAAGTCATGTGATTGAAAAGGGTTGGAGGCATTATAGTCTGAGGCCACGAGCTGGAGCTGACAATGAGCAAAGCCCGGCTCCACTCCTTTCTCTTTCTATCACACCATATTGGCATTTTCATTACAGGGTGCATTTTGATGGAGCACCCCCGAGTTTGGTGTCTGGCTCATTGAATTGGTTCAACACAATTCAGGCTGACCCTGAAATGATTTTCCAGAAATACAGATCTGCACCCCATTGGTTTGGGATTTGGTTGAGCAGCTTGTACCATAATGTGGAAAGTGAACAGTGGTTTTTTTCCCCTCTCTCCCGCTGGAGACAATATTGTGTAAATAGCATTGTCACCCTACCACTGGTCATAGCAGGGATGTCATGAAAGGACAGTGTGGTGGGCTGCCAAAGTCTTCTTTCACAGATTCCTTTCTCATTCCACAAATAGCAGGTCATTCCAGTGAATACAAACTACATTGGCAAGACCTACTAACGAACATCCCATTTAAGAAAGGAAATATCACGCTTGAATCTTTTCCTGGTTTTCTATAGGGCCGGGATGATCTGCAGTGATTAAACCTGCTATACCACACAGTACTGTCTAATATCCACTGTCACTAAATACAATTAGAAAACTGGTTATCCAGTTAGAGGTCATAAAGCTAAAGTTAATTGCTAACCTCCTTATCATACTCAAGGGAGGAAGCATATAAATACAGTTAGAATCAGCTTTAAACCTAACAGACACATTACTGAAAATCTATTGCTACAGATCTAGTCTTTGCAACCTAGCAGTTGAGGGACCTGGCCTGCTCACCTTCTATGTCTTGGAATATTAGGCTGTGGCCCTAAGCACATCTCCTTGGTTGCAAGTTCTGCCAAGGTTGACTGAACTTTACTACATGTAAAAGGAGCTAGAATTAAGGAACCAGATGACAAATAACCCACTGGAGCTAATGAATGCAAGGGCTTCCACCTTTTGATGGTGTTAATAGGTAATTAGGAAGCAAGAGATTTGTGGTTAAATAAACTTCTAGTGCTATGAATGAATGGGACGAGTTAAGACAATAATTACTTATGTCCCAATCATTTATTACATCTGCTCTAATTGAGACTAATTATATTTAGCCTCCAGAATAGAACTTAAACTTCTAGAGCATATTTGGAAAAGAAATATGCAGTCCTATTTTTCAAAAAATAAATTTTGGGTATGTCGATTCCAACACTTTTGCTTATCTAGCTGTTCTCCGGCATCTCCACTTTCACAGCTCTAAAAAAAGGGTAGCATTTGTACACAAGAATGGAAGGCCAGTGTACAAAGGATGTGACATTAGGAAGGAATGATTGCAGATTAGAAGCCTTTAGGTGTTAGCTCCCCTTCTATATTATGAGCATAATAAGAATGTTCTACATAATGCTCATAAGTCTCTCTATAAACCTAAGCCAGGCATCTACTCCCAGGTGAATTCTGAGGAGAAAAATATTGTGCACAAACCTTGCCTTAGAATTCCTTTCTGCTGAATTTTTTCCCAAGGAACAAAATATAGCAAGCAGCTATTCTTTCTATGGGTATTTGCATGAATCATATTCTTAAAGACATCTCAATTCTAAATAATAAATTTTGTTTGTTTGTTTGCTTGCTTGCTTCAAACATCCATTCTCTTTTCCACCACCATTCCATTCAAGGCACTTTCTAATACCAGAACAAAGACATTCCCACCAACATCAAAATTAAAAGCAAGCAAACTACCGTGCATTGAATGTCATGATCCAATAACAGAAATAGCAAGCAGTGCTGTGAACATGGGAAGCCAGTATGATATACAGTGGTGGCAAGCCTTTGGCACTCCAGATGTTTTGGACCACAACTTCCACTATCCTTTGTCGCTGGCAAGCTATTTATTTATTTATTTATTTATTTATTTATTTATTTATTTATTTATTTATTTATTTATTTATTTATTTATTTGACTTTTATACCACCTATCTAGCTCTAGGGCTATTCTGGGCGGTTTACAACACAGAATTGCATTACAAAATAACAAAGCAACACATTTAAAAAACCAAAATACAAACAGTACATTATAAGCAAAATATACATAAATAAACAACAATAAACTAAAACAAAGCTAAAATGAAAGCAAAAAAATTGCCAGGAGATAGCTGAATAATCTAGGCTCGGAATTCTGGGTGTTGTGATCCAAAACATCTGGAGTGCCAAAGATTCACCACCACTGGATAGCAGTTTGAAGGCTTGGACAAGAGCTGGGAAGACCTGGGTTGAGACCCCCTGCTTGATCATGTAGCACACTGAATTGATAACTGGGCTGGGCTGTACTTGCTTAGCTGACTTGCCTTAGAGCTAGGACAGGAGAGCCAGGGAAGGTGCCTTCAGGTCACTAGAGGCAATGAGTAGGTTAGGGGTGTCCAAACTTTGGCCCTCCAGATGTTTTGGACCACAACTCCCAGGATTCCAAACCTAGATTGCCAATGACAAAGGACTGTGGGAGTTATGGTCCAAAACATCTGGAGGGCCAAAGTTTGGACACCACTGGTGTAGGTTAAAGCATAAAATAAATACAGGTATTCCACTGATTATGGTTCTTCCTTTATTCCTTACCACCCACTGAAGGTTGGTGTGCCCATTCTGAGTGAAAATGTATAACACTATGCTGGAAAAAAATGAATGCATAGGAACCAAACAAACAGTAGTCATCATTGGAGCATCACACCATGAAATGCTTTATGGCCCTAGTCAGCACTCATGGTGTTCTTTTAACTAAAAATGAGGAGAAAATGAATGGTGGATTTTATAGCTCAGTAAAAAAAAAACCCAATTTATATTCTTTTTTTAAACTTTTCAATTTTAAAATTGTGAACTAATATGAGCTTTCAGATCAGACTGCAAGGTTGCTGCAGTCAGAAAGGATATAAAGGTAGCCATTTTGAAGAAGGCAATTAACCCATTTCAGCCTAGGTAACAAACATTAAAACAAATATACAGCTATTGTGGCACTTTTGAGATTAGCAGATTCATTGCCGTGGGAGCTTATGTGGATCCCAACCTACTTCCTTAGACATATAAACATAGAAGCAATAATTAAGCATAGCAGAACAGAAGTGTTAAGAGTGAAAGGAAACCTTCATATGACTCAGGACAAGACATTTTGTAAGAATTTATCTAAGTGTTTTGGTATCCGACACAGTGTATTCTGTGTGCACATTTATTATGCTAGAAAACAAACATCTTATATGAGATGACAGGTAGAAACTCTGAAGTAATTGCTACAAAATTGCTGTAAAAGCATCTAGTCTTTGAACTGCTGCGGCAATGAATGGAGGATTGGGGTATGATGGAATAGAACAACTGCTATGTCAGTGCAGCTATGGGGAACTGGACAAAATGATGAACAGATGGGGCTAACTCTGCTCAAACTGTTGTTTAGCTAAGTGTCATCATTATTAAGGCAAAATATAGGCTCAGCAGTCAGAATCCTCTTGCAAAGTTACACCATGTAAAGGAAACACTGTAGAGGTTATCAATTGTATGGTGAATCGACTGAGTATGCAACTGACAAGAATCTATGGTTGTTTCTTAACTTGGGGCAATTTACTTTCATGAGCTATTCCATTTGTACTTTGCCAGTGAAACTACACAAGAGGATTTGGGCCTTCAAGAGGTGATGATCTAATACATAGTCAGTAGCTGACTGCCAAGAAAACTCCACGGACATGGAGTCACGAAGAGTTGGTCACGGCTGTAACGACACAACACACACACAGCTGACTGCGATCTACCTTACAGTATTGAAAGAAGAGAAGGAGAAGGGAAGGACTAGTCTAAGCAGTGCCCTTTGGTCATCCAGTTCACCCATCTGAACCTTCTATCTGGAACCTTATCAAGCCAGACTGGATGATAACATTAGCAAAGCTTTTCTAGAACACATACTATCTACTCCATTGATTGTGCAACCTGTATTTTGATGTGCTGACTTTGGCACACCCTAAAGTGCCAACTGAAAACACATTTATTGGAGTACACTTTATGTAACATATATTTTTATAAGACTGCCTTTCTGTCCCCAAAGACCCATCTGGTGCAATATACAAGTTTAAAATGAAACAGTATATTTAAGGACAGAGCCTAAATGTGGCCAACTGACTTGTTTTGGCACTAACAACAAATGAATTAAGTTATCAATGGAGTTGGACATTTGGTATTATAAGTGAGCAAGTATTTTTTTAAAATGAAAATGATTAACTTGGAATTTTTCCATGAACATTTTCCAACAACGCTGCCAAACTGATTTTTTTTTTTGTTAAGAACAAAGGAGGAAGGACGGAGACTCACTGATGGAAAAGATGGGTAGACACATAATATGGTTATGCTGGTCAGTCACTGTAGTGGTAAATAATATGCATCTATCTGCCCAAATTTGGAGTGAGTGATGAAGGCATTGATGTATATTTGGAAGCCTGGACAGAATCTGTAGCTGATTTACATGTGAGTAGGGGCAATTATATGAGTCTTGGTGACAAATGGTTATTCATCAACGAGGTTCTGGTTGCCTTCCTAACCATGCACTTGTTTCAGATGAACAGGCTACAACACAACAAGCATATTGCTAATAAATGTGAATTTGTAGTCAAGACTTAGTGGGGTTTTCCTCATGGAACCATAAACAGGCAGCAAAATTCTGGCCTATGTGTTTGATCTGGAAGGTTTATTATTATTTATTTTTTCCATTTATATACCACCCAACACTCCCAAAAGAACTTTGGGTGGTGAACAGCCGAAAACGGTAATACAGACAAAATAACAATAACAAATGAAAAGAATAAGATCAGAAAAAAAAGAAGGTTGTGGCAAACAAAGGACTGACAAATGGAAAAATCAATAATCTCAGCAGCTGTCAAAGGCGGCTTTAAACAGACAGGTTTTAAGATGTTTTTTAAATGCTGGAAGGGACTCCGCAAGCCTTATCTCATGGTGGAGATGGTTCCAAAGAGTCGGGCCAGCCACTGAGAAGGCCCGACTCCGAGTGGAGGCTTTTCGGGCCTCCCTCAGGCTGGCAACCTGAAGTGAGAAGGTCTGTGATGCTCTGGTGGGCTGGGCCAAAGCAGACCTTTGGGAGATACGCTCCGCCAGATACTCTGGTCCCAAGCCATGGAGGGTTTTATGACTCAAAACCAACACCTTGAACCTTATTCGGGAGGCAACGCGTCCTGAATGGTCCATGGAGGCTAAAGTGGAAAGTGTGTAAGGTAAAATCAGGGTGTTGAATTGGGCCTTGTGAGATCTAGGTTCAAGTCTCTGTGATGCCATGAAAACAACTGGATGACTCTCAGAAAGTCCCTCTTTTTTCAACTTGACCTTCTTCGTGGGAGAGCAGGAAGGAAACACAGCTGTTGAGCTCTTGAACAAAATCTAAAACCAGGGTTGGGTCACACTAAAATACAAAAAAATACCAATCCTCCAGCACTCTGGCTTATCATTGCAAAGCTTGGGATGAAAGGGGAGTGGGGTGGGCAAGGCAACCTCCCCCCCCCCCCGATAAGCTCAATTATGACGAATCTGTTAATATGTTTATATTAAGATAAATGTCATGGTTTCCTGAATTGGAATTGCCATATTTCTGGGCACGACTTCTTCCAGACAAAATAAGAGCAGTCTTTTATCCATAGAAATTGAGAGAGAAAAATTGATTCTGTGTCTCCTGAGGTGAAAATGTCTCAAACATGAGGTGAAACATGTCTCAAAACTACCCCTCAACCCTTGTCTGCAGTCTCTACAGGAACTTGAGTTTAATTGCAGATCCTGCCAGGAAGATTTTTGAGCTTCCTTTTTCCTCACTCTGCATTGTTCACTCTAATGATGAGTCCTAATGTAAGCTAAAAGAAAAAGAGGAGGGTAGGAAACGGGGGAAGGGGAAGATTAAAAGAAGAAAGTGGTTTTTAGTCAGATAGGTGAGAAATGAGGTTTTCAAACATTTATGTAACAGTTTCCTCAGTGACGGCAATGGAATTACTGGAAGAAGCAAATTGTGGATGGGTTTTCCCCCCTTACCATGTTGTTAAAAGTTTTAAGACAGTATCATAGTATAAGTTTAAATGTCAGTTTAAATTTAATGTGCATATTTAAATGTCCCCCTTTAAAATGTTCATTTAATTGAATTAGATTTCTTAGCTTATTAGCAATTGATGTGACTACTTGCCAGTGCATTTTCAGTCTTTGCTTTTATTAAGACTACAATTCCCAGGAGCTATCTTGGCTGTGGAGATGCCCAGTAGTGGTCAGAGTGATGGACTAGGTCTCAGGAGATGGGGGCTCAAATTCCCAGATCTCCATGGAGACTTGCTGGGGAAGTGGAACCAGTAAACTACTCCTTACATATCTCACTTGGCTTGAACACCCTGTTAGGGTCACCACACATCAGTTCTGAGTTCTGACCTGAAAGCATTTAGCAACAACAGCATGCTGACTACAGGATTTCAGGAGCTGTCATTTGGAAAAGCAACTTTTTCTATCCGAGTAAGTTGTCTTGAAAACATTCAGAAAGTGGAATGAAAATTTAAAAGACACGAGAAGCCAGCTAAATAAAATGAAACAAGACCATCTTTGCAGTCCACTTAAAGGTAGATGATAGCATCAATTTACACTCCTTAGGAAGGGAGCTCTATGATCTGCCACGTAAGAGGTCGCATCAGATGAGTGCCAACTTTAGCTACATCATTTATGGCAGCAATTAGAGGTCCAAGAGACTCTGGCACTAGATGGGCATCATACTTAGCCATTGTACCTACTTGGATGCACAGGTGTGTGTGTGTGTGTGTGTGTGTGTGTGTGTGTGTGTGTGTTCTACTTCTATTTGGACACTGCTTCCTGCTATGTCCCTTGTTGTTATGTGCCATAAAGTCAGAAGTTAATTATAGCCATCAAAATGCAGCTTTCAAAAAAAGTCAGAGATATAAGGAATGGTTCTAACTGTTCTATCCAATAAGTTTCCACCGTCAAGCAGGAACTCAAATCCAGGCCTTTAAAGTCCTAGTGCATCACTCTATCCACTATCCACTGTACTGGAAATGCCCTGCTATGTCAGTCTATCTGCATTTTTGCCCAGTAACACTTCTTTTCAGTGATACGTCCCAGGAACTTCTGTCTTATGCCTGAAAGGATGGGATTTCTGGACTTCCTAAGTGCTGTCCTAATAATCCTCAGTTCAGAATTCGTACCCTCAGCCACATTAGCAGAAATGAATTCCCCGCTGCTATTACTGACTTGATAATTATATCGAATATTGATATATTTTAGAAATCATTATTTATTATTTATTTATTATTTATTATTTATTTTATTTTTTTATACCGCCCATCTTCCGGGGGAACTCCAGGTGGTTTACAGTAGGATTAAAAATCATGCCCCAAATTCTGTGGCTTAGCATATACATTGCAGTCTAGTCTGCCAAATGAATCAATGTGGATTTGGTGAGTCAACTTTTCTGTAAGTTCCATTGATTCAAATGGGCATACTCTAACTACAGTTTACTATCCTACAGCAAGTAATAGGGTTTTGGCTACTGTGTGTTTTAAGCTTATTTTAAGCAGAAAATGATTTTGCCCCTGCCATGTCCACCCTATTTAGTTGTTACATGATCTTTGTCCACAACCAAAGAAATCTGCTAGGTTTATCCTTGACTGAATCTAGTCTGCAAAACATTCCAGCAATATTCTGCCCCGAAATCTCAGCCTTAAAAAATAATAATACAGAAACCATTGTCCTCACACAAAGTGACTCTTTTGTTACCAAGCCCATAATTAATCCAGAAAGGGCTTTAAATGGCTGTAGTCTGAATGTAACTCCATTGAGTGTAGCTCCGGCAGAAATGTCTCACCACACCAAGCTTCTGTAGAAATTTTGCTTCTTTTTAGGTAATTGGTCAATTGACCATAGAAGGATGAATTCTGGGGACAAAGCAATCTGAGACAATGCCCTGTTAAATAATATTTTGTGAGAGAGGTTCGTAGATTTTTATATATTAGACTCTAGAAACCAAAAGGTAAACAACAGTCCCCCAATGACTTAAGCGCAAGAGTTTTTTTTTATGCTTGGAGATTGAAACATAGGAAACAGTATGTGCTCCGTGGAGATTAATTTCAGAAATTATTCAGATAAATAAATGTCTTAAAGGCATTAAATCCAAGCCAGATTCACCAAATAATTTGACTTGCACAAATGGGTACATTAAGTCTGGCTCTTTTTTTTTTGTGGTCACTGTTTACCGATAAAATCACAAATGACATGGGATCCTATTCTGTGGCTCCTTCAAGGAGAAACTGTGTCTGCCATTTAATATCTTGAAATCAGAAGAGGCAAACATTTTTTTTAAAAAATGATAGTTCCCATAATCCTTCAGACAGCACTACGAAATAAACTCTTTTCACCCAGCTATTTCATTCCTGTAAGTCACTCTACATTCTCCTGGCTGCACAGCTCACTATAGTAACATACTGTGCAAAGATACAAATTCACATTACACTATGCTGCTGCTTGTATTCTAGCATAGTGGCTGGCAGGGCCGGCACGTCCACCCCACCACCGCCGCCCCCTGGCCCCCCACGCTGCCCCCTGCTGCCGCCCCCCAGCCGCCTGGCACCCCCCACTGCCGCTGCCGCCCGCCGCTTGCCTCCCCCCCGCCCCTCACCTAGGGCGCAAAAAACCCTAGCACCTGCCCTGGGGGCTGGAAAAGTGATTTCCCCACACCCAAGCTTTAACACATAGGCCCTGATTCTCTACCTGAATGCTGTAAAAGCATAAGTAAAGCAGGTGACATGGCCAACCATAAATCTTTACTTAAGAGCAACAGATTAAATGGGCAGGGATTGCTCTGTGAAGCAGAGGTACAGTTAAGAAGCTGAGCCCTTTCTCCGTCTGGACCTTTCCACCTGAAAAGTATCCTTGTAAACTGTAGTACTTTGCCCTTGTTGGGGATTCTAATTATGAACTCTGAAAGGCAGAAAAAGCAGCTTTAAAAAATGGAGTGGTGTTGGTAGTCCCAGGCTGTCTCTTATCCTTATTTCTATCATTTCAAAGAGTACATTGAAAAGTTGAGTTTTCAACCCGCCACATCACCCTTGACACAAGGAGCTGGAAACAGTACTCGCATTGTTTGATAAATGCCAAAAAAGTAACCAGTGAAGAAGACGTTTCATGGCAATTCTTTCTCAGGTAGCCATGTCACTTTACATAGATCATAAGAACATAAGGAGAGCCATGCTGGATCAGGCCAAAGGCCCATCTAGTCCAGCTTCCTGTATCTCACAGTGGCCCCATCAAATGCGTCTGGGAGTGCACGAGACTAGATATCGTCTCCTGATACCACTCCCCTGCATATGGTCCTTGAAGTACCCCAGTTTTAAGCCTGGAGATTACACATCTCCATCATGGTTTGTAGCCTGTGATGGAGTTATCCTCCAGGAATCTCTCCAATCCCCTTTTGAAGGCATCCAGGCCAGATGCCATCACTACTTCCTGTAGCAGGGAGTTCCACAGACTAACAACATGCTGGGTAAAAAAATATTTCCTTTTGTCTGTTCTCACTCTTCCATCCCTCAGTTTGAGTGGATGTCCCCTAGTTCTGGTAGTTTGTGTGAGAGAGAAGAGAATAATGCCCTGCATTATTTTGTACGTCTCAATCATATCCTCCCTCACACACATTTTTTGCAACGAGCCCCAAATGTTTTAGCCTTTCCTCATGTGGGATGTCCCCCAGCCCAGTAAGCATTTTAGTTGCTCTCTTCTGCACCTTTTCCAGTTCCACTATGTCTTTTCTGAGATGCAGTGACCAGAATTGTACACAATACTTCAGGTACAGCCTTACTATCCTTTTGTTCAATGGCATTATAATGTCAGCTGTTTTATTTTCAGTCCCCTTTATGATAATCCCTAGCATGGAATTGGCCTTCTTCACCGCTGCCTTACATTGGGTAGACACCTTCATTGAGCTGTCCACCAGCACACCAAGATCTCTTTCCTGATACTTCACAGATAGCTCAGAGCCCATGAGTTGATAGATAAAGTTTTGATTTTTTTTGCCCCAATAAGCATTACTTTACATTTTCCTACATTGAAATGCACTTGATACTTCACAGCCCATTTCCCCAGTTTGGAGAGATCCTTTTGGAGCTCTTCACAATCTTGTCTGGTTTTTACCACATGTAAAAGTTTTGTGTTGATAAGAATAAATTTAAGCTAAAGAAATAGGGTGTTGGTGGTTATC
>JAHTLZ010000122.1:9777004-9795431 GCA_023846285.1 Phrynocephalus versicolor
GGAGCTTTATCTTTAAATACTTGCTCCCAGCAGTCTCAGTCCCTTTTAAAAGCTGTTCTGCAACCTTTTTGATGTTGTGTGCTAGCAATCTGGTCCCATCATGGTTCAAGTGCAACCCGTCCCTCTTGAACAGGTTTGGCTTGTCCCAAAATGTTCTCCGGTTCCTGACAAATCTGAAGCCCTCCTCTCAACACCATCACCTCATCCACACATTTAGGCTTCTGAGCTCTGCCTGCCTGGTGGGTCCCATTGATCTGAAAATGAAGTCTCACACTAAAATGAGTTTATTAATTTTAGAGAAGCCAGAGTACTTTTGTTTTCGTGTTGTTTCATGAATATCAGTCTAAATTGGATTAGAGGGGCTCCAGAATGAATCAAGCTGTCATCCAAATGACTGTATCATGACATATTAGCAGACCTGTACACAGTTGTAATTCTGGCTAACCTGTGTGCTACCATGTTTGCAACATCACTTAGAAGAGTGGTTCCCAAGCTTATAGCCACCACTGTTGTTGGAGTACAACCCCCAGAAGACCTAGCTAGTGTAATGGTGAGGATTTCTGGGAGCTGTAGTCCAAGCACAAGTTTGGGAAACACCATCTTAGTAGGTTTCTGCAACAATATTTACAATTAACTATGATAAGATTGAAGCACTGTTATTTGTTAAGAACCTCCATGTTCATATTTCTGATGGCAAAACAGTTAAAAGATTGTTGTTGCTGTTTAAATCATTTGACACCTCTGCAAAAATTAAAACAAACAAAATAAAAGACAAAAACATGTGGCACCTTAAAGACTAACTATTATATTTTAATGCAAGCTTTTGTGGACACGTCCACTTCTTCAGACATATAGCAGCTGGTGTGCTGAAGGAGTGGTCTGAAGAAGTGGACATGTCCATGAAAGTTTACATTAAATATAATAATTAGTTTTTTAAGGTGCCATGTGTTTTTGTCTTTTATTTTGTTTTGTTTTGATTTTTGCCTGGAATTCTTGCACAGACTAACATGGATACCTCTCACTTGACACCTCTGCTTATACTTTGTGATTTATAGGAAATACCACATTTAGTTTGCCAGATGGTAGCTCAACCATCTGCTAAAAAGGTGATTAAATTATGTAGATGTCAAGAAAGGACATGTATTGTTCTAGTTTGTAGTTCTTGTTTATAATGTCTTTAATGCAAGCAGCTCTTCATAAATTCTCAGTAGGGCAGAACTGTGGGAGCATCTTTCATCTAAATGAAACTTTCCTAAGGCTGAAATCTTATGCCCAAATACATGGGGGTACATGTAGGAGTATATGAATGCAGTGGAACTTATTTTTGAATAGATAATACAGGACTACACAGCTAACATGTATTGAGGTGTTTCTCATTAAAACCAAATGTGTGCCAACTGTTCTATCAATAACAGAACTAGTTATGTTACCAGGAAAAAATGAGAGCTATCTTATGTTCAAAACTGGTTGAGCCTAAGACATACCTGTCAAGTTTTGGATTTGAAAATAAAGGAAATTTTCCAATACCCACCGCAAACCATCCCACCACCATAACTAAGTTCCAATATCTCTCAAATTTTAAGCTAGGTGTACAAAAAATCTAAAATAACCTCTTGTAAACCACCATTTCTAGTTCATATAATAGTCAATACATTACATATTTACTGTTTATTTCACATTGCTTATCTTTAAGTCAAACATTTACATTTTTATTTTCACTACACGTTTTATTTTAATTTATCATGTTCATTCATGTGGCTCTCTGGCATTCATTAATGACTTATTAAACAAATTTGTTGCAGACTTTGCATCTTTTAACGCTTTTGGGGGAAGGAGTTTATTTGTGGGCTGGGTCAGAGTGTTTGATTTTATATGAAAGTGAAGCCCAAACAGTGCCGTTGTCTAATGACATCCTATTCTCTGTAACAATCTTTCTCACCATACTACACACCCTTTCAGAACTGGCATTGCTGTGGGGAATGCAGAGTAAAGCCTTCATTAATCTTGACAGCTCACTGAACCTCACATCCTTCCCTTGCAGGCCCAGAATCTGTCAATTTTGTCTTCTTGGGGGAGTTCCTTGCTATCTGTATGTAAGTACGTAAAGAAACCTGATGTGATATAAATTCAACAGGCAGCTGTAATTACATCCTACTTTCCTCCTTACAGGGTTTACAGTGTTCTTATGCCCACATTCATCATGCTACAATCCTTTATTCTTCCAGTCATGAACATATGTCCACTTCATCTATTGTTTCTCTGTAATAAAATGTCTTAGTCTCTGAGCATAAGCAGAGTTCAAATGGGATAGCCTTTGTCTAGGCAGAGGAGTCTCGATTCCTCCCCCCTCCTTCTTAGTCAAAGAGGGGACTTGGCTCCCCTCCCTTCTCAAGTTGTTCCTTTTGTCACATAGGCGGGCTTACCAGTAGCCCTTCTCTGGCAGAGGCAGCCAGAGATCTGCATTTCTAAAGTTAGGTTTTGGGATCTAATCTTTACAACAACTAAAGAGCCTGCCTGGTGGGTACCAGATTTTTAAAAAATACGGGACATTTCTGGGAAAATAATAATCCAGGTAGTCAGTGGGAAAGAGGGGTAAATAACGGGAGTTACCCGGGCAATATGGGACACTTGACAGGTATAGTCTAAGAGGCAGCACACAGTAAAAGACCATTGGAACTGTGACCTAAGTGCAATGGTTGCATACCAGTCCAGAATAGATAAAGGAATCTGGTGCTGACTTACATTTTTAGCAAATGGTTTTTGTGGGTCTACTGTAACTCAGACTAGGAACTGGAGTTAAATTCTGTATCTTCATACTGTACAACACATTTTTCTCATCTGGGGTCAAAACTATGCATATCTTATATGAAATGAACTATACATTTTTTAAAAAATTATGTGAGAAGCATATACGTGTGCCTGAGCTAGAAGGGCAGGTGTATCTTCAGAAGAAGGATGGGATACAATTAACATAAATATATATCATTTGCATTTTGCATTGGTACGTGCATGGTGGAATTGGTCCATGTATTATGTGTTCCTTATTAATACTAAAGGTGGGCTTAGAACGTGAGCAAATGGCAGGAGATATGTTCATTGACAGCATGTAATCAGAGTAAGAAGCAAATAGGGGATGTATCTCCTGTTTTGTCCACCCAGTCTTTTTCTACTAGCAAAACTGTATGAAATGTTATGAATTAGTTTAAAATATATATAATCTGTCAGGGTAAAAGCCTCCAAAGGTATTTTTCAATAGCTGTATATATATATATATACACACAGAGGGAACAATATGCTTTCAAACAATCTGTTCTACAAGCTACTTGCAATGGGGCACACTGATCTTTCCTTAACTGTTTCAATTCTGATCTTTTCTGATGTGCCTAAAGCCACCCAAGTTTTGGGATTTAGCTACTGTTGTGTATTGATTTGTATTCCACATGGAGGTGGATTCCGGATCTGGATTCACCATTGTCTCAGACCAGACTGCAAGGGGGTTCTTTTCTGGGGGTAAGTTCCCCTCTCTGGAACCATTCCCAGCAACCTTGCAATCATACACAGCGGGCTGCATCCACATTCTAGGAATGCGTGCGGTGAGGGTACAATTCTGGGAGAAACAGGCCATGCTTAAATTGGTGATTGCAAAGGGGAGTCGCCCAGTCTCCTGGGTACTGACTAGTTTCCCGCCTTGGGACTGAGTATATCAGGGCTCAACTCAGTCCAAACTTCCCCAGAGTTGGGCAAGGCATTAGGCCAGGAATTTACCAAACTCTTCAGTGGAAAACTGGGTTGTTATAAAGGGCCTCCAATTGACTTTGAGCTGGACCCCAGGGTGGCCCCAATCCGACTCAAGCCAAGGCGAGTGCCATTTGCACTGCAACCCAAGATTGAGGCGGAACTGGACAAATTGGTCAAACAGGGAGTTCTTTCACCTGTGGACTCTTCTAAGTGGGAGACTCCTATTGTCACATCCCTTAAGGCAAATGGGGAAGTGAGAATTTGTGCAGTCTACAAATGTACTATCAACAAGGCACTCAGGGGAAATTCATACCCCATTCCAGTCGTCTCACAGCTATTGGCAAAATTAGCAGGGGAAAATTTTTCGCCAAACTTGACCTGGCACAAGCTTACCAACAGCTGCCAGTGACTCCGCAATCTGCGGAAGCACAGACTATCGTAACGCACAAAGGGGCTTTCAGAGTAAACAGATTACAGTTTGGAGTTTGTGTGCACCAGGGATTTTTCAAGGACTAATGGAGCGCCTGTTAAGGGGTCTGCCAGGGGTCCTGCCATTTTTGATGATGTTCTGGTTGCTGGGAAAGACCCCCAGGAACTAGTTGGCGTATCCGTGCTGTGTTACTCAAATTTAAAGAGGTGGGGCTGCAGCTAAAAAAGGAAAAATGCAGTTTTGGGGTGCCAACTGTGAATTTCTTGGGGTTTAAAATTGATGCAACAGGCATCCACCCCACTGACTCTAAAATTAAAGCCATTACTGAGGCACCGCGCCCACAGAACAAGACGGAGTTACAGTCATTCTTGGGACTTATTAACTTTTATCATTCCTTCCTACCTCAGAAAGCTTCAATAGCAGAACCGTTGCATAAACTATTGCAGAAAAAGAGTGTATGGCATTGGGCTCAGGCACAGCTGAAGGCTATTGACACCTTGCGGAGCATGCCGACTAGCAGGAGCGTCCTTGCTCATTATGATGAGCCGAAACCTCTTGTCCTGGGACGTGATGCCTCTCAGTATGGGCTGGGAGTTGTGCTGAGCCATAGGGAAGCAGATGGGTCGGAAAAGCCCATCTCGTTCTATTCTCGTAGGTTGTCGCCAACAGAGCGCAACTACAAACAAATTGACAAAGAAGCACTGGCAATAGTGGCAGGGATTAAAAAGTTTCATGACTACTTATACGGTCGCCACTTCTTACTGGAAACTGACCACAAGCCACTGTTAGGATTGTTCAACCCGAACAAACAGACACCGCAGATTCTCTCCCCCAGAATGTTGCAATGGTCTATATTCCTGAATGGATTCCAGTACACCCTGACCCATGTTCCAGGGAAAAGGTTGTGCCACGCTGATGCACTAAGTCGCTTTCCCCTACGCAACAAGGCAACATGAGCTATCCCTGCATAAGGGCTGTCTCCTGTGGGGAGACAGGGTGATCATCCCAGCGCCACTGAGAAACAGGGGTCTGGATACGCTTCACATGGGGCATCCGGGAATGGTCAGGATGAAGTTGCTAGCCCCGTGCTATGTGTGGTGGCCTGGGAGGGACCAAGATGTTGAACAATGGGTACAGATGTGCAAGGCATGTCAGGAAGTGCACCCAGAAGTGGCCAGAGCACCAGTCCACTGGTGGGAGCAGACCCGGACTCCCTGGAGCCGACTGCACTTAAATTTTGCTGGGCCATTCCAAGGAAAGGTTTTTTTGGTTATCGTTGATGTGTATTCTAAATGGTTAGAGGTGGCTATGGTTCCCAGCATGTCGTCAGCTGCAGTCATCACAGTGTTGAGACAGCTGTTTGCAACCCACGGGTTGTCCGAGACCATTGTGTCAGACAATGGAGCAGCCTTTTTATCCCAAGAATTTTCAGGGCATTCTTAACTGATAATTTCATAAGAGGGGTCACATCAGCTCCCTTTCACCCCTCATCCAATGGGCAGGCTGAGTGCATGGTGCAGACAGCCAAACGATCTCTTGCACGCTTGATGGAGGGTGACTGGTCAACGCACAATGCCCAAATGTTGTTTTTGCAGCATGCGACACCATGTACTACTACGGGCAAGTCGCCAGCAGAGCTGCTCCTAGGTAGAAGGTTGTTAACGGTGCTGGATTATGTCCACCCAGACAAAATGCCAAACCGCAATGCTAGAGCACCTCCACAGGCAGAGAGTGATTCTACAAGGTATTTTGCTCCTGAAGATTTGGTCTGGGTGAGAAATTATGCCAGAGGTTCCCTGTGGGTGCCAGGGGTGATCACCAGAGCGTCTGGGCCAGTCTCATATTACGTGACCATTGAAGATGGCAGGGTCTGGCGTAGGCACGTGGACCAACTGAGGCGCAGAGCGCCCAGTAGGGTTGGTACAGGTGTGGGAGAATTGCAGCCTGAGAGTGACACTACCCCCATTAATGAGTCACAGCTGCAAGACCAGAGCGGAGATGCCCCAGGAATGCAGGTACCAGTGGCTTCAGCAAAGGAATCTGCTCCTGCAAGTCCTCATAGTGCCGAGGAACAGATCAGGGATACTGAGTTGTCTGAAACCCCCTCTGTGTCAGACAAAGCTATTACAGTACACTCTCCACCACAGACACTGCCTGCTCAAGCCCCTGCAACCACCGTAGTCAGGAGATCCATTAGAAGTCGAAGGGCCCCACAATATCTAAAGGATTACGTGTGCTGTGCCCACCAGAGGGGAAGGGGTGTTGTGTATTGATCTGTATTCCTGTTATCTGTAATTGCTTATGTTGAAGTAACTGCCTTCCTGTTCCAAAGGGAACAGGCCTATTGGTTTATTCAAGTTGCTGCATTTGGATCCTCAATCCTATTGGTTTCTGCCAAAAGACAGCTTTGTGATTGCTTGTAATTGTTCCCTCCAAAATGTATCCTTTTCTAGCCAGTCCTCATTCCTATAAATGTAGCTCCCTCTCCCCAGTCCCCAGTCTTGTTCTCTCCCTGAATAAAGAGTTGTTACAACAGAAGCTGTCTCCAGCCAGCTATGTCAAAGAGCTGAAATCACTTGCTGAAATCACTAAACCCCATGTTACAATAGATACCTTTGTTTCAATGCATTTGCAATGGTCAAGTGACATGGTTGACAAAGGTAGCTTGGGCCTATTCTCCAGTCCTGCTGTGCTCTAAATGTTGCATCAAGACATTTTTGTGTAATGTGATAACTGTGCCCATCTGTATGTCCAGCTTGCAACAACCTCCTGCTTATACCAGCTTATACCCGCCCTCTCCAACTTGGTGCCTTCCTGATGTTTGTGAGGTCAACTTCTATTACTTCCAACTGAGTTCTAAAACATTTGGAAAGGGCTAGGCTGGAAAGGTAGGTTGATTTACACTATCCATGTTTGTCAGCAAATAAATGTATTTACTATTGTTAATTTAGCCGGTGGTTATGATGTGTTCTAGATGTTGCTAATCCCAGCCATTATTCATTTCTTGTTGATAAAAATATTATTTGGATCATTCTTATCCCTTATTAGACAATACAAATAATATGACAGTCACAGTATTGGTTGAGCAGAATAGTTTCCTATTGCTAAGTCTGAAATGTGAAACCTACAGAAGGATTCTAGAATAGTAGAGAAGATGGCAAGAAATAAGAGTTGAAGACTGGTGTTGATAGACATAATGTCATGCACAATGGTTAAAAAGCACATAGACATATATATATCTAATTTACTTCAAAATATGTATCTTTAAAGGTTTAGAATCACACTTCAAGAAGATACATAAACAGCATCAGTTTGAAGCAAAAGTTAAAACCAAAAATGGAAAAATGACTTTTTTGGAGAATAGCACCCAGACTCCTCATGCTGGCTTAGGTGTTGTTTTTGCCATCCTCATTTGCATATATTCAAACCACCTATTCCCAGAAAGACTTGAAATGTGTAGCTTTGCCTCATCTTCATCCATAGTTTTTTTTGGTACTTCACTTTGTACTTCTTACACGCCTTGATTATTCACCATGTTACCAAAGCTTCACCAAGATGGATGTTTCTGCCTTTTCCTTCCTATATCTTTCAATTTGTTTTTAAATTAACAAAAACTCTCTATTAGTTAAGAACACATTTCCACATTTGAATGGAATTTTTAACCACTTCTGAACCTTGCTCTACAACCAAATGGTTAAATATATGTTCATCATTAAACTCAGATCTGAGCCTGATTCAAATCAACCCTTTGATACCAAACTAATCAGGATGAAGATGAACTGTAATCACATGCTCATAAGTCAGTGTGTTCTTTTGTAGGGATATTTCTGCATCACAGCAGGAGGGCGGGTCTTTGTTGCTTGAAATGTCTGTCAAGAGGAAAGAAATTCATTTCTTCCACCAGCCTCTCCGTTACCCTTTGTGACTGGAGCAGACATCATCAGAAAGCCCTTAACATTGAAAGAGCCTGAAAGATCCTCATACCCATATGGGTTTACCAAAGTTCTGTACTGCAGGGTTTCACATATTTAAATCGGATGAAAACATGACATAGAATAATAAATGTATGATAATTTTAATAGGGATTATAACAAGGGTTCCAAATTCTGTGCTTTCAGAAAAGCAAATTCTGAAAAAGGAATATTAATATTCTTGCAGCTAGAATGAATTAAACAAACTAGGGAAAGTGGCAAATTATGTAAATGTATGGATATTATATTCAGGCTGCCCAGGGCACCAGGGTGAAGTGAATTACTGGTTTTTTTTGTTTTAAAGAAACTAGGGTTGCTGGTGAGAAAAGATACAATGTGGAAAGTTGAATCCCGGTCAGGGTAAAAAACGATAGATGCAAAAAAGCCTCAGTCTTTCCACCATCAGAAGCTTCGCATACGCCTACATAGCTGTCACTAGGTCATCATTGTCATTGTTGTTGTTGTTGTTGTTGTTGTTGTTGTTGTTGTTGTTGTTGTTGTCGTCGTCATCATCATCATCATCATCATCATCATCATCATCATCATGAGGGTAAATGAGTTTATTGTTCAACATCGATTCACTGGAGCTGCACACAAGTATAGTTGTCCGGAATCAAAGCAGAGGTAGATGAGACAAAACGTAGGGAGTTGTTTTTTAAAAGGTCATACATTGCTTATTGCTTGTTAATTTTCCAAATTGTCTTATCAACATTTCTCATTATTAAAATAATCACGTTACTAACATGTTGCTGTGTGCTACCAAATCACTTATATGACTAAAGACAACTCTGATAAAGTTTTCATGGACTGTGAAATATTCAAGAAAAGGTTTACCATTGTCAACCACCTGCTTTCAAGTTTTGACTAATGGTGACCCTTTTTTGTATTTTCTAGGTAGAGAACAAACAGAAGTTTCCAGAAATCTGCAGGTAGATCATCGGGGACCTTCATATTCATGCTGCTTACTGTATTGGTGACTTTGGTGGCAGTAATGGGCAGAATTCGTCCGTAGGTTAGCGTGCCTTCACGAATTGGTGGGTGTGGAAGTTCATTGTTGGAGATCTGGTTGAAATGATCTCACATAGCTGGATTTCCTGTTTACCTCTTGGAGTCTTTTGCGAGCCTTATCTTTTATGCACATACATCGCCCAGTGTCTTGGGTGGCCTTCATCTCTGCTTTGGTCAACTAGCAAATATCTTTCTCCCCTTCTTTCTTTTCCAGGTGATCAGATAGATATTGGTAATGTTTCACCATAGCTTTCACTCCTTTGCTCCTTTGGCAGCACACAGTTCTGTCAATTTTCATTGGTCTTATCTGCTTTCCATTTCTTAAAGGCTTTCTTCTTCTCCTGCACTTGCTCCTGCTTTTGCTAGGTCCACAACCATGCCTGCATATCAAAATAATGGCAGCCTGATTTCATGACACCAAGGATTTCCTTCGTAGTGGTGGTAAGAGAGTCACAACATGCTATCCAGGTGATGTCTCTTGAGGCGGTATTGATGGGCCAGAATATGATTTTTCTGATAATCACTTCTGCATGGTTCTGTAACTTCCATTATTTGATCTTCTCTGGGCCCATGGTGCAGCCCATTCACTTATATGGTATTATCTTTAGATCTGGACTTTATTGTGGGGTGCGGAGGTTAGATACATTGGGAAGATCACACCTCTCAGAAGGATAAAATCAGCCTGGAGTGGCTACTATTTCTGCCACTGGCGTAGGAGATCAGATGTTTTCTACATTTCTTGAAAAACATGTCACAGATCACGATATCATTTACTTCTGCAAAGTCAAGGATTTGTAATCCATCTTCAGTGTGTCTGGAAGCTGAGTCATGGCTACTGGACTTCTTTTTTGAGAGATAGAAACGTTTTGCTGTTTTTGAGAGATAGAAACGTTTTGCTGTTGAGAGATAGAAACGTTTCGCTGGATGAACAGCGAAACGTTTCTATCTCTCAAAAAAGAAGTCCAGTAGCCATGACTCAACTTCCAGATAAACTCACCTGGATGACTGAGAATCTTCACAGACATCTTTAGTGTGGTTTCCATAGCCTTAGTTCTCTCTGTTATCCATCCTAGAGATTTCCTACATGGCCTTTTGAGTCACCACAGAAGAGAGGCAGGTCTTTCTCAGGACAGGCAGAGATTTTTGCCTGTACATCATTCCTGAATTGATCCTTGCTTGCTTCATCAAGTCCTATTTGTGGTATGTTGGTAGAAAACACTTGGAGTCAGTGGATGAGGGGTGTCAGTGGTGACCAGGCATGAGGCAACCAGAGTGCCTCTGGACCTCAATCATTTGGACGCATAAGTCCTTGCTGATGACAATGGCAAGACAGTTGTTATTGGACGTGCCCTGATAAATTGTTTTGTAACCCTCTCCAAAGTCCTTGGATTTCTGTCCCTTCCATCTGGTCTCTTGAAGGCATGCTATCTCAATACGGTGGTGTTTCAGAACTTTGGCCAGTTCACGGTTGCTTCCAGTCAGTATTCTGATGCTCAGCATAGCGGTTTGCAGTGGTTTCAGTCTCCTTTGAGCTAGCCACTTTAATCAGTCCTGATTCTAAACCAGTAGCTCTTGTCCACTTCTCATATCAGGTCAGCACGGCCAGCAGGTGTCATCTATGAGGAATGCCCTAGTAGTCATGTTGGTCTGCTTGTTGCAACAAAAATACCGACTGGCCTGTTGCCTCAGCCTGACTTCAGGGACCATGTTTCGCTCATTACCACCCTACGTTGGATGTGTGTATGTGTGTGGTCTGTTTCCAGTGGCACCAGATGGAGGAATGGATCACACCATAAATACGTAAAACCAAGAAGAGTTCAATTAAGAAGGCAGCTCCCCCCCTTTATGGGATCTATAAAAAAGAGAGATACAGAGACCCTTGCAAATCCATTGCAAATTATACAACAACGTCAGTCTGTCTTCTGTCTGTCAGCAGTTTTAGAAAGCAAAGGGTTGAATGAGCAGGGGGAGGGGAGCTGCTTTAACTTTTAGTCCAAGACTGATTGTTCTGCATACACAAACTTTGGCTACAATATAGTTCACAGATCATTACTACAGAATGCGTCTTGTGATGCTGCAATGTGTCACATCATCATATATATCTTGCTAAATTGATAACACCTTTCCGAGGCTTTAGTTCAGTATCCACTGATTTACAAAGATTCAAAACTCTCTTCTGAACAACTTGGGTCTGCCTTCTCAGTCTGTCAAAAAGCCCCCAACATTTCAAGTGCCATACTGCACCAGTACATAAAAACTGTACTGATAAGGTTTGAGCAAATCAATGCTTCAATACCAATAGAGTTAATACTATTAGCTCTGTATTGCAAAGCAACTGGTTTATTATTAGAGCAACGCAATATTTTCATTATCTTTTGACATGGATGGTCAAATGAAAACTGCTTTCACCTTGTCAGCCAAAATGGTCTGAGCTATTAGAAGTCACAGAACTGGTTAGACTGCCACATACATAGGGCCGAGAATCCAACTACGTACCGTCTTTTGCTGTCTAAACAGCTTCCAACCTTGGGACCAGGAGAAAGACACTTGTCCCCCCCTTCCTGAAATTGCCCCCCCTCCCATACCTGGAAACCCTCTGTGGTGGACTTTTGGACTGTTCAGAGAACTCTGTGAATGGCTGTGTGACACAAATGAAAGCCCATCAGTACAATGTTGGATTTCTGCTAATGTCATGTCAAATAATGTTAAAGCTGAAGTTCCTTGTCATTTGATTTCTGGGTCCTGGGCCCTTCTGATACCTTGTAATAACCAATTAACAGCTTTTCTTTTCCTTCTCTTACTCAGTATTCCATATGCTTTGAGTCTGTTGAATACCTACAGGCTCCAAACTCTGTTAAATGGAAGCTCTTGGACTTAAAAACAATGGCAGCCTGACATTGTTGATGTATGTAAATGTAGCAACACTGTTTCTCTGCTGACTCTTTTCTTTTTCTTCAAAGCCCTCTAGTTAAAATGACCACAGTCTAATTTCATTCTGTTGTGAGAAAATGGTCACTGGTGGTTTTTCGTCTGATGGGGGATCAAAACCATCCACTCTGTTTTTTGGGGGGATAACACTTCCTTCTTAGATCACATTCTGGCTATGGCACATTCCTTTGTTTCTTAGAAAGGGCCTCCATGCAGTGGGAAAGCACGGAGAAATTCCTGAATGAAATCTCCAATACTTTTTTAGCTAGGGCCAAAAGAGGACTCTAGTCTATTATTTGACATGTAAGTTACTGGAGATACCACCAGACAACAAGTCTGAAGGTGGAAAAGACTGCTGAGTCTCGAGGAGTCTCACTGCATTTGCACGTTTGCACCTAGGGAGGCTAGTTGGTAGACAAAACTGATCTTACTTCAAGAATTCGCAGGTCTGCAAAGTGTCTGGGGAATCTCAGAGAAATGAAAAACACAGAAATTGGGACCCGAAGTTTGAAGCAAGGGGAGGCTGTGGTGGAGGAAGAGTGGGGTGGGTGGCAAGGAAGCAAGGTGGGAAGAACAGAACTCGCAGTGGCAAGAAAATGGCAGTCATATGGATCAAACAGAGCCAAGATCATTACCGCTAGTCTGGCTTGGGCTGCCAACACTGTTAGTGGTCCTGATTTTTCAAACATTTAATACTTCTTGCCCCCAACCCAGTGTCCCCAAGTCTTCCTCGGAATTAAAGGGATCCTAAGAGAAATTTTATGAGAGAGCAGAATAGGACATTTTAAATTCCAAAGTACAGTGGTACCTCGGATAACAAATTTAATTCCTTCTCTGAAGCAATTTGTTATCTAAAAAATTCATTATCCGAAACATGCTTTCCCATAGGAATGAATGGGAAACCAATTAATCTGTTCCAGAGCCCAGGAAAATGACACAGGCACCTGTTTTTTGCTCAAAACTCTTTATAAAGTGCACTTTAATGGCCCTTATTCTCACCAACATGTATATTAGAGCCCTGTCCTCTGAGTTCTGAAAGGGCAATGAAGATGCCACAATTAATTTTGTTCTGCTTTTTTGGCAGCTATGGGATAGACAGAAATCAATTGGCAATGAAGAATAGTGTAACAGTGTGGTATAATGTAATCACCAGAGTCTTGGACAGAGTGCTGGACAAGAACAGGGAAGATGCAGTTTCAAATTCCCAAACAGCCAACTTGTGATGCAGCCCGAGATAACTCTTTTTACTGATGCATGCTGGAAATTCGTTATCCAAGGCAGCCCATAGGGAAAATTCATTATCTGAGAACTATACCTGGAAATTGCGATTCATTATCCAAAAAATTCATTATCAGGGGCATTTGTTATCCAAGGTATTAATGCATAGCCACTGATAACATCATCAGGCTTACACAGCAGTGCCTAGAGGAACCTAGTAGCTAGATAGGCAATAAATAAATAAATAAATAAACAAATAAATAAATAAATAAATAAATAAACGTTTTGTTGTATTATAGGAGAATGTTAGCGCTATGGAAGTAGGGCATTGGTTTTTACTTTGTTCTCTACAGTATGATGGCTCCTTGGTGTCTTGGGCCCTATATTTGTAATGGAATGTCAGGATAAAAATGTAATAAATCAGGCCATAGTAAATTCTTCTTCATGTCCCTTCCCACATGGCTGTCTTTTTTTTTTTTTAAACTTGGTATTCTTATATCTTTCCCCTTCTGTTATTTTTAGCTTGTATTTTTGTGGAAAAGAGGGCAAAAAGGGTAGAAAAAAAGCAAAAAGAAGGGGTACAAGTGGAAGATTTTCTTCTAATGCTAGGGCATAAATGTGCTGGGGAGTTGAATTGGGTATGAAAAGGCAATGTGTAGGTTCCTGTGCTATTTTGGTGTTCAACATATAGTATAAAGACACACGGAGAGTGGTGATGTAAGGAATTTACAATTTTAAGTCAAACCACACAGTGGGAGGACAGCAAAAGGTGTTGGGCTGCCACTCCCATGAGCCCTGCCACTTCGGTAGCCAATGGAAAGGAATGCTGGGAGATGCAGTCCAACAACATGTAAAGGGCTGTACTGTACTCTCCCCCCCCCCCAGTAGAGGAAAGGAGACTTGGCTGAAAAGTAGCTTCATACAGAATCATTTACAGTGGTACCTTGTATAAAGGAATTAATTCGTTCCAAATGAAATTATGTTAAGCAAAATTTCCTTTATACAAATTTCCCATAGGAATGCAATGAAAACGGAGTAATCCCATTTTTATGTTGTACGGATTTGCCCCATAGGCAATTCTGTTAAGCAAATTTCCCCTATCTCCGGAAATTTTTATGTTGTACACATTTTATGTTATACAAATCATTTGTTATACAAGGGTCCACTGTATAAAGATGAAACTGGGGCTAAGCCCCAGTTTTAATGGCCCTTATCCTCACAAACATGTATATTAGAGCCCTGTCCTCTGAGTTCTGAAAGGGCAATGAAGATGCCACAATTAATTTTGTTCTGCTTTTTTGGCAGCTATGGGATAGACAGAAATCAATTGGCAATGAAGAATAGTGTAACAGTGTGGTATAATGTAATCATCAGAGTCCTGGACAGAGTGCTGGATAAGAACAGGGAAGATGCAGTTTCAGATTCCCAAACAGCCAACTTGGGACATACAGTAGCTCTCTAACCTGCCTTACAGGGTTTCTGTGAAGATAAGTAGATCAGGGAATAAACATTTGCCATCTTTTAGTTTATCGTTTCTGCCAATTATCCAACGAGCTAAGAGAAAAAACCTTTGTCTGTCAAGGAAATGTCAAACCTAACTGCCCCCCCCCCGCCAGGGGCAACAGTATCAGTAATTATAGAATTTCCCCCCAACCACTGGAAATCCAAGAACTGTTTCGAAACCTAACCTTGCTCACCACTTTCTTCTTTGCGTGACTCTGTTAGAATTATGGCCAACCACCTATGTACATTCTGCATTGAAACCCTTTAGAATACAGCATCCTCGTTTGTTTGACCTGTAGTAGAACAGTAAAAATAAGCCTGGTTATCTACCAGGTATATGATACAAGCTTCATTAAAGCGCCATTCCGAATTAAAAGTAGCACTGAACTGGAGCTGAGTATGAGCATAAAGTGCCAATAATTAGTTTTATGTCGAAAACGAGAATTAGCAGGGGCAAAGCCACTGCTGTGAGTGGGCAGGTAATTCTGATTTAGTCTCAATGTTCAAAATTTACAACAGAACATAAATTAACCCTGATAGTAATTTTATTAATTCGAACCCAGGAGAGACATTTAAAATGTATGGTTATTGCAGTTCCTGAAAACTCTCTGACCTATAACTTTGAAGTCTATGACTCTACAGTGTGTGTTGCGGGGGTGAGGGTGGGGAAGCGAGGGGGTGAGCACAGCTTAGGCTCAAGGGTAAGATGAGTAGAGTATATCTCACAGTCTTGCTAGACAAAGGGTTGCCAGTCTTTTTGGAATGTTTATCCCACCCCCCACCCCATCATTTGCAGCTCTGTGTTTCCCCAGCCTGATAAAGCCCTGTAGAGACTAAAAACTTGAATTTTGTTTGTATTTTTTTAAGTGGTCTAATAAAAGTGGACTGCATTCAAGATTTTTTAAATAGTTCCAAAACAAAAAAGAAGACAACAAATCTGCAACAAAATAAAGAAGGCAATCTCCCCTTCATAGTAAATTGGGATATCACTCGTTAAAGAGCTAGCATGTTGGATTTTTAAAAAATGTCTCTGCAACCAATTACAGCAATACAGATCATGCTATGATCTCTTCCATGGTTGTAAAGAAGCAGTTTAGTAAGTAAGGGGTAATGCAAAGCCTTCTCTATCATTCTTACTGTCTGAATGTTCCTACAGAAAGCATGGCAGGAGAATTTGTGTTGTTCCAGATTCGAAAAGGGTTTGCCACCCACTTACCTTAATGTTTTGGAACTCTTGGTCCAGGGCAACTTGGGCCGTTACTTCACGTCCTTTTCA
This sequence comes from Phrynocephalus versicolor, assembly GCA_023846285.1. NCBI lineage: Eukaryota > Metazoa > Chordata > Lepidosauria > Squamata > Agamidae > Phrynocephalus > Phrynocephalus versicolor. The sequence continues at coordinate 9,793,077 of JAHTLZ010000122.1, forward strand.
TCACGCTTCGTGGTCCCGCTTGGTACCAGTACGAAGCAATCTTACCGCACATCCATTGAGTGACGACGGGAGTTTGTCCCGACCACGCCCCCTGAACTGTGATTTAAGCGGGATTAGCGATTCCTCTCCCTGGCCTCGGGAATCTGCTCATCTCGCTTCTCGTTCCGAGATGAGAGCCCGTGAAGTAAGCCTCATCATGGAACGAGTGCCGATTGTAGCTCATTGCCATCTAGTGGCAGGAGTGTGAAGTGACATTCGCCAATAAATTCCTTACAGAGTTAGCAATGCAGTGCTGAGATTATAAAAGACAAATGCCTTGAAGTTTCTTCTGTAACGCATTGAAGGCAAGGCTTCGGAGAATCGAAACATTGAAAAACGGAAGGTCAGACCGAAAAGAAAAAGAGAACGAAGGCATAGAATTTCATATCTCATCATGGAACGAGGATGTGCGGTAACAGTCGTCCCAGTATCATCTGTCACACCCATGGGTACAGGAAGAGGGACAGAAGTGGGAGAAGACCACGTGACCGTGACCAACATCAACATGCAACGAGCTTTCTCCCGGAACGAGAATGGACGTGAAGTAACCGTCTTAGATACAGATGTGTATTTCTACCTGCAAATCATGCCAGTTGTGCATGAAGAGCTGTAGCAAATTGTCTCCACCATTCTTTTGAATCTGGCTGTACCTCAGCTACCATTTGTGGACCTGGCTTTAATTAATGTGTTAGTCAAAATAGATTTTAGAATCCTGAAGTCAGTCCTGGATCTGATCCACGTTGGGCGGATCTAATTGAAGACCATTTCTTTCCATTTCCCTGAAAGCGTGACACAGAGAGTTGAGGGGGCTGATAAAAGTGTAAGTTGTGTGATACAATGAGGAGAAGAAGCATTCTCAGAGAGAGAGAAAGGCAGATCACTTGTGGTCAACAACCCTTGAGTACTTCCATCACAACAGTCATTCCCAATTGTGGGTAACCCTGCTGTTCTTGACTGCAACTCTGGCCATCACAGCTAATGATAAAGATTTCAGGAAATTGCTGTCCAAGAACACCTTAGGTTACCCAAGGTATAGAATAACAAACAAATCTGCACACTAGTGTCAGCAGTGGTGGCCCAATGATACTAGTTTTCACATGGAGTAGAAAAATGTGCTCCTCTATTTTTTAGAAAAGCAACATTTTTGCTATAAATCCCAGCTTAGTCACAAGGACATGCTATGTGAGGGGACTGATCAAAAAGGGCCATGGATGGTTTGTTCCTGGTCAATGAGTATTCCATTCTTCTTCTTCTTCTTCTTCTTCTTCTTCTTCTTCTTCTTCTTCTTCTTCTTCTTCTTCTTCTTCTTCTTCTTCTTCTTCTTCTTCTTCTTCTTCTTCTTCTTCTTCTTCTTCTTCTTCTTCTTCTTTCCAGGACAGGAAAAAGATTTTGGGACTACAGCTCCCATAATGCCCCAGGCAATGTGACCATATTCCTTTCTCAAAGAAATTGAATAAAATGCAGTGGAAAATGAGAAAGGGGAAACATTGCTGCAAGGATCATGTTACCTAGTTTGGAGCTTTCCACCCACAGTATCAAGACCATTACTTGTACCGGGCAAGTAGGGCTTTACCCGTGGCGGGTGAGGGGGGGGGATTTAATCAACATGCTCCTTTCCCAGCTGCCTAGCCAATGACTATCATATACTGTAGGAATCAAGGATAGTTGTTTAAACCAAAGCTAAAATAGAGGTCTCTTATTGCCTCCTTAAAACACTCTGGTACCTGGCCTTGATGCAAGGTGGCATTCACCACTTCTCCAACCCACTCTGTCAGTCCCCTTCTGCTGTTTTTATAAGCCAAAAAAAAAAAAAAGAAAAAAGAAAAAAGAAAAAAAAAGAACTCAGCGCATATGTGGAGGCTTTCAAAGATCCTGGCCACATCATCAGCCTGCACCAACTGAAATGTACAGTATCAGTATAATGGGGCAAGCAGGGGCCAAAGTTACTTCAGTAAGACCTCCATCAATTACAGCATTGAAATTCAAGCAGGTCTGAGTGATTTTCACTGCCAAATGTCATGCAAAATCTTCACAGCGGGCTGTCAGATTGTCAGCATCCTTCTCTTGTTGCCATTTATGCTGCTGGCCTTTGGTCCCCCAAAAGAGCACCTCTGAATGGCTTTGCACAGATTCAGGGGTGGCAGAGAAAAAAACTTCATGGAGTAGGCTTGCCAATGGCCTATAGCTCATATATAATTGGGTCTCCTCTGAGTTTTCTACCATTGTTGCTCTAGCCTCCATCCTACTCATTTCATCTTTCTTTCTTTCTTTCTTTCTTTCTTTCTTTCTTTCTTTCTTTCTTTCTTTCTTTCTTTC
>JAHTLZ010000122.1:9795441-9805639 GCA_023846285.1 Phrynocephalus versicolor
TTCTTTCTTTCTTTCTTTCTTTCTTTCTTTCTTTCTTTCTTTCTTTCCCCATTAGTGCAATGCACTATTCTGGGCAGTTTACAACATAACAAAATAAGAAGCCATTTAACAATAAGTTTATAAACAAACAGTGGAAGAAATAAAAACCAAGGAGCTAATTTGATTGCACTTGGTAGGAAGGGACTCTTAGGAGTGATTGTGTCCAGAGTGTGCCCTGTAACATGAGTGAGGAGAGAGACCAGTTGGGATAGCCTTATGGTTGCTACTAATAAACAGGTCTCAGCTTGTATGTTGTGTTCATAGAATCATAGAATAGTGAATTTGGAAGGAGTCTGTAAGGCCATCAAGTCCACCCCCCTGCTCCAGGTGGGAATGCAGATCAAATACACATTTCTCAGGTGGTTGTCCAAATTTCTCTTGAATGACTCCAATGTTAGAGCAATCACTACCTCTTGAGATAATTGGTTCCACTGCCATACTGCTCTAACAGTTAGAAAGTTTTTCCTGATATTTAGCAAAAAGCTGGACTCTCTTCACTTGATCCCATTGATTCTGGAATGATCAAGAGCAAACCCTGTCCCTCCTCTGTATGACAGCCTTTCAAATATTTGAGAAGTGCTACCATATCACTCCTCCTCCTTCTTTTCTCTAGGACAGGTTAAACATGTCCAACCCCCCCCCCCCAGTCTTTTCTCATAGGGCTTCGCTTCCAGCCCCATGGTCATCCTCGTCGAACTCTTCTGAATTTGTTGAAAGGAGAGGAGTGAATTATGACCTTGGAAAAAATTCCTATTTTTGGATTACAACACTCAGAATTCCTCAGACTCTGTGGCCAACGGGAAGTGCCAGGCATGGTTTGGGGAGCTGTCATCCAAAATTGACCAAACCGGCAAACAAACAAACAAACAAAACTAAAAAACAAACAAACAACCTTTCTCAAGCCTAGTGCCTTCAGAAGAAAAGTAAATCAGGGATTACCACTGTTCCAAATAAAAATGAAAAAATCTCTCTCTTTCTCTCCCCCCCCCCCAATTTCTCTTTCTGAGCGGTCTCAAGGGTCATTAACAAGGTCCCGTTGAAGCTGGCTGGAAAATTCTTGTTTTTAAAAATGAGACCGGCTTTCATTTTGGGCTGGTGTAATGCTGTTCTCTGGCCAGCTGAGAGAGGCCAGCAGCCTCTTTATACACGAAAACGCGACTTGCGATTTCAGTTTCTAGTTAGGAATAATTTCCAATGAAAGAGAGGGAGGTGGGGGGGAGAGAGAGAGAGAGAGAAGTGAGCTTATTCTTTTTGTGGCACATCAGGGGGTTGATGTATCTTTGAAGAAGCAGAAACCCTGTTGACTTTTGCCAAAAATGAGAGAAACTTTCACTGAGTGTTCAGTATTTTTTCTAAGGAAACATGCCAGCATCCCATCAGAACTGTACAGTCAGCCTAGTTGTAGGAAATGAGCACATTGTAATAATACTCAAAGGCTTTGAACTTCTCCCTATTGTCACTGGAGGTCTTTCCCTACTCATTTAGCAAAAGGAGAACAACCCTGTTACAATCAGAGAATGCAAATCAAAGGGAACTTGCCATGCCGTCGTGCACTGGATAACTCTGCTAATATGATTTCCTCTCTTTAGCAATGTAACTGGAATCGAGGATGACCTTCCCAGGGAAACAGAAAACCTACAACGTGCACTCTTACTAATGAATTCTAATGCAATTAGTTCACACAAAAAGCCTAGCTAAATTTGCGGTATCGGCTTTCCCTTGCACAAGGGTTGCTGGTGATCCCAAACCAAACTCCCGTATCATTTGGCGGCACTCTTGATTCTGTAAACAATCTGAAAATGAAGGGTTTCCTATATTTGAAAAAATATGTCGCTAAAGGTAAGAACTGATGTCCTTTGTACGCAGACGTTAACATATTTAATTATTCTGTACTCTAGTTATGCTTCTGAACCCAGGTAGGAACTAGGGGCAGCCTTGGGTATGTGGATCTTTTGGTCTTCTCCCACCCAATAGAAAGGCATGGGATATGACAGTGGCAGAATAATGCTGCCACCCCCACCCCCAGCCCAGCAATGGCAGGTGGGTCAATGACCTGCAGTAAATTCAGGTGTGCTTTCTTTATTGCAGTTTATTGTGCCACCATCTCTAAAAAAAGAGCAAGTAGATAGTATTCATTATCTTCTTTGGACTCAAGCTGAATGGTGTTGATGAACTTCTGTTTCTACCTTATTTCCTGTTTCTTCTTTGAACTTGGGGACAAGTCTGAAGTCTGAAGGAGGGTGGAGTTGGGGCAGGGAAGGTGCCATCCTCTGGAGGAGCAACTCCCTCATTTCTCATCACCTTCGCCAGTGGTAAGGAGTGGAGGGGGTTTGCCAAAAATGGATGAGGAGTGCAGGGAGAAATCTCTGTTGCCTGGTAGGACACCACACTGACGGTTTAGGATGGAACAAGTGAAGCTCCTTTTATGTCTTGCAAAATGCAGCATGCCCCCATTTATCCATGACAGGGTGAGATTTCCCTGTGCATGGATCCAGGTATAGCCATGCCTGGAGGAGAAATGCAGCAATCAAGGTTTTGGCAGTTCCAATAGATTTCCCATGAACTGGCAGACCCTGGCCTGTTATGGCAGAAAGGGCACCAACCCTGGTCTTCTAAGGCAGCATGGGGGCAGACATGCCTAGGTCTGGATCAAGCTTTACACACATGCCTAGGAATACATTAGAGAGAAGATTTGGATTAGCTATATGTGAGATGCACCAATTATTAAGTCAACAAAGGGCAAGGACGACATAGGCTGGGGACCATGGTCAGCGACAAGTGGCACCAACCTGGCTGGCTCTCTTAAGCAAAAGCAACATTTGGTGAGGAAATGGAGAACAAAGAAGTAGCTGAATGGAGAGCTACTTTGAATTTATTTGCATAACAGATTGAGCCCTGTATTGATCTGGAGTGCTGCTCTTAACTGATATTAGTGTGCTATTTCAGTTCCATTTTGTTATTCTGCTACTATATGTCTGAAGAAGCAGACGTGTCCATGAAAGCTGACATTAAAATATAATCAAATAAAAAAATGCAACAGGTGATACCTTTAGGCTACTATAAAAAAATAACAAAAACGTTGCTAATATTTCAGGGGCGTAACCCCCTTCCTCAGAGCAGTATAGGTTATAAAATAGCAAAAGATGGATTTGCCAGGAGTTATTTCTTAGATGTAAGGTCCTTGGCAAGATGGAAAAATATAATAGTCTTTAAGGTGCCACATGTTTTTGTCTTTTATTTTGTCTTTTATTATTATATATTTTTATTCAAGTTGTTGCTTTGGTAAGCCACTGTGAAGGCAGCTAAAAATAAGAACAATAACAACACCTAACACTAACCGGGGTGGGGAAACAATCATATCAAGGGATTGAAAAACCACGGACAACAAGCTCACAGGGTAGGAGTGGGAAGGCAGGCTGTGTGGCTCAAAGTGTTCTCTCCTTTGACAGAGGGAAGTGCTCAGAGCAAGGGATGCAGCCTGAAGCAACTGTTGCCCTTTGCCTAATGACAGGGCCAGCCCAGCCCTCTGAAATACTCTAGGACAGTGTTGGCGAACCTATGGCATGGGTGCCAAAGGTGGCACTTGGAACCCTTTTGGTGGGCACCTGACATCGCCCCTTCACAGCCACCTGTGTACAGGTTAAATAGCTGTATTGGCACTTTGAAAAATAAAAATAAAAATTAGTGGGTTTTGAATTGCAGTTTGGGCACTCGGTCTCTAAAAGGGTCGCCATCACTGCTCTAGGAGGAAGTTCCACAACATTTTCATTTTGGACAATCTGGGGAAATATTTAATTTTCACTTGAGTATGCCATGGTTCAGTTCCAAGGCTAATGTCCAAAGACATTACTCAGCTTAGCTACAGTAAGCTATGAAGTCTTTGAGTAGGAAAAGAGGGCAAGTCAATAACCACAAGCCATTGTCATACACCGGAGGTCCGAAAGCAGGGCTTGTCAGCTCTGTGGTGCCACTTTCAGCCAAGAGTGAGTTCCCATACCCAGTGATTTAGTGGCAAACGTTGAACAGCAGGAACTCATTGTATCTGACTCTGCATGGTAAGAAGAACAAGAAGAGCCCACAAAGGCAGCCAACCATTTTGATTCATGTCAACAGAAAATTTCTAGTACTTTTAATCTCCACCAGAGCAGGTCTTTGCTAAAGCCATTGGGTCTTAATTGCCCATTCAAAATCAAGCCATCTAAAGTAGTTCTCATTATAATATCGAGAGCTTTCAACAATACATTGTTGCCATGGGATCCACCCCCCCCCCCATGGTGAGGACTGCAGCTAAGTTGTGGGGGTAGGGGGGTAGAGGACAGGGAGCCATGCAGAGAGGGGCATGTAATCAAAAGGCTTGGGTTCCTCAGTTCTGTGAGCTCTGGTTCTACTACTGCACTGTGATCCCATCTCTCCCTCTTTCGCTTTAGAAAAGAAATTAAGCACAGCTTGTAATTTTTTTTAATGAAAAAGAATTGCTTTCTTTCTTCTGAATGTGAATGTCTTCATAAACATCCCAACTACAATTACAAGAGTGAATAAACTTCTTGGTCTGAATTGCTACTATTATGCTGGTGTAATTTTCTTTTATGGAAGTCACTTTCCCTCACAGTAATTCTGCTCTAAGTACAGCTGAATCACTAGGAAGAGCTCTCTGGGAGAAAAAAAAATCACTGAAATCACTCTGGACGTATATTGTACACCCAGGATTCTCTCTGCCTTTGATACAAGCCTCACAACATTCTTTTCTGACCCAGGTGTTTGGACTGTGTCCCTTCAACATTGCCTGATTCATTACCAGTGACTTGTTGCAGGAATCTCTGTTTGAGGATTAACTTGGCAAAAGATGCTGTTTTATAATATGGCTAGACACAGTTCTGCTGGCTCTTGAGTCCTAAATCAGTCAAGTTTGGAGTGGAATAAAATAGTTCTCTGTGTCCATAAATGGATAAGACAGATATGCTGGGGGAAGGGGGGGGGACCAAAAAAAACAAAAAACAAAATGGAGGGGTTCCGTTCCACCTTATTTTCAGCTTCTCCTTTTCCAATGGGACATTTACCTCAGGTGGCTATTTGTCTTTTTCTTGTTCCTCCCCTCCAGTGGTCAGATGGTTTGTTTTTTGTCACTTTTCTAAAGCCTCAAGTGACAGTAGCCATTCCTGAACTTTTTGCTCAAGAGCTGAATCTAATATAACAGCACCTTCTCCCTCCAGCTAGGCCCCCCCAAGCACCCCAAAGAGACTCCTTTTCAGGCAGTAGGGGTACAGGAACGAGGTCCCCTGAAATGTTCCACTCCTGCTCTCTTGAACCTCGTTCAAGGTTTTTCTGAGCTACGGACACATCACTCGTCATTTTTCATTGGCTAAAATTTGGCACTCAGATGGTCAGGACTCAGCATCTGAATTTGTATTTTGGAAATACTTGTATTCTCCATTTCATATGCCGCTAGACTACTGCGAGAGCTTCTATGTGCATACATCTGGGGCACTCCTGCCATTAAGTAGAAGGAAGAATGCATCTCAGCTGACAGGTGCTGAATGGTCTGGAGAGGGCAGTAGCCTGCTCTTCATACCCTTCTGTTGGAAGCCAAATGCCCTATTCTAGGCACCTGGCCTGCCTACCTTTAGCTAGTGTATCATGCTAAAATGAGGTTGGGCAATGTTGCCCTATTGCTTGTGCTGTGTCTGCACTGAAGTAAGATTTGTGTGCCCCTCCACCTGCGCAAATAGAATCAGTATGAGGGGCAATACATTATCTTTCATTTTTGCAGAATATTCTGGGTAGACCTGATGGATCTCTCTGGCTGATCTGAGGGTCAAGGTAGATGATAAATAATGGGTATAGTCACCCCCCCATCTATCAAGGGGGTTAGGGACCCACCCGACCTGCGATGATTAAAAATCCACGATGTGCAGATGCAGGTCAGGTGTGGCCTGGGGGGGGAGGTGTGCAAAGTTTAAAATGCCTTAAAGCAACAGATCTAAGCGCTTGGCTCCATTGCTTTAAGGCATTTTAAACTTTGCATGCCGCTTCTCCTGACACCCCCCACAGCAAGGGGCAGCAGTGTACGATGCCGGTTCATTGGCGCTGGGGTAGGGGAGAAAAACCTTTTGTTTCCCCACCCCAGCGCCAATGAGCTGGAGCCTGGGGCATGGGGAAGGGGGGGGAAAGAGGTTTAAAAAACCCAGGCTTTTAAAACCTTTTTTCCCCTTTCCCCACACCCGGGGCTCTAGCTGATTGGTGCTGGGGTTGGGGAATAAAGGTTTCTCTCCCCCACCCCAGCACTAATAAGCTGGAACCCTGGCGTGGCATGCTGCTCCCCGCATGGGGGTAAAATGCCTTTCAGGTTGCACTGTACTGCGGTCCCTCAATAGAGCGGGATCGCAGTATATGAACCGCAAAAGGGCAGGGGACCACTGTACCTTTTAAAAGAAGAGGTGCTGCCCCTAGTGGCAAAAAGCTTCAACTGTGCCATGTGGTTTCCCACAGTTTGCATTTGAAGTGTTCTCTTTTGAGACCTGTTGGTAAAAAGAAAACATGTACAGTACTTTTAAGTCTGAGGGCTGAGGCACACGTCTTCAAGAACTCTCTCTCTCTCTCTCTCTCTCTGTGTGTGTGTGTGTGTGGGGGGGGATGACATTTCCTCCCCCAGAGAAGTTATGTGTTTATATAAACATATGGTTTTACCCTGTTTGGACCCTGAACACAACTGACCAGAACTGTAAGCACTCTTGATGAACTGTCTAATCTTTCCACAAAGCTGGTAGCATTTTGAAGGGGAATCACTGCCTATTTACCCTGCACCCAACTTCTAGGTATTGATGGCAGTCCATATTGACTGTGGCAGCCTGGGTTTTTTTTTTTTTTTTGGTCAGCACGTGCAAGATTAATTAATTCAAATGGAAACAAAAAAGAGAGAAAAACTAGAAAGGAGACGGGAAGGAAAACTTTTCTGATAAGCACAGATTAAAAGGATTATCCAGGATAGTTCAGACAAAGGAAGCTAAGATATGATCTCGACATGAATACAAGGGAAGAGAACAAGTTTCATGGCAAATTATTGACTGAAATATGGAAAAATAGGGGGTTGAGTAAGCTTCTCGTCTAGATGCTAAACAGATCGTAGCGTTCGGCCACCAGATATAGAAGGCAGAAAGGATATTTTTGAGCAACGGGGCATACATCCCACTTGGTGAGCATGTTGTGTCAAAATATTTGAATACATTTCTCCCCTTATAATGTTATGCGGCCAGGATTGTCATAGCTGGCATTAAATTGCCATCCCAATTTGCTGAGGTCATTAGCTTTATCGAGTGGAGATGTCCCTTCAACATTCTCACAGCAACGCCGCCGCGATGGGGAGGGGAATGTTTTCGCTCTCTTGGCAAATAATCACCTCCGTCTTGACCCTACAATATATATATTCCCTAGGCTTGGTGAGCGATTACCTGTTTGTCCATGCAGAATGTTTATAATGTGGAGGACTGTCTAGTGAGGCAGGAAGACGAGCCCAAGATGAGGCTGAAGGTACGTGATTAGATAGGCCCCTGGGGTACAGCAGCTCCCTGGGGACCTGATAAGTGAGTGAGTAGTGCTGAAGCAGCAGACATGTTGCTACAGACCACGGTGGGGAAGCCTGGATTGGCATTGCTACACACACTTGCCCTCTGCGGATGTTGCTTCAGGCACATCAGCCTCTTTTCAAAGCTGAGGAGAAGAAAAAGGGTGAGGACAGCAGGGAAGAAAATTGGAGGTGGGGGGGGAGAGAGAGAAAGAGAAGGAGGGGAAGAAGACAAGGAAAAGCCATAATAAACATTCACAACATAAATTAGGCCTGCTTTGTGCAAGCTGCCCACTTTCCTCTGGAAAAGGAGGGTGCCAGTTGTTTCTTCGCCGAATTCCTGAAGGAACTCTGGAGAGGAACAAATGCTCACAGCTGAATAAAAAGTCTTGTTGAGTATTTTTGTTTTAAAGGAGGTCGGCCAGTGGGGGCTGGGTTGCGGGGACTGAGATGCAACTGGTCTGCAGGAAAAGCCTCAACGGTTTCACCTTTGTTGGTGAACTTAAGAGTCTGTTTCTGCTGAGGCAGTTGCTAATTTGGGAGTTCCTGGGAGGATGTGCACAGAGAAAGAGGGTGTCGTAATTGGAGGAGGTCGTCCCCTCTTTGTACCGGCGGGCAGCTGAAGCCCAGAGAGGAACTGGCATGGATTCCTCGGCGTCTAACGGTTTTGGCAGTGGCTTTGGGTGTAAAGTATAGCTAACATGCATCGCCGGGGCCTTGAAATGTCCATTCACAAAGACCCCCTTTCTTCTCTCTCTCTGGCAGAAATCCAGGACAACCTTGCAACATCCTCTCCCCTCCTCCGCTCTCTGCTCCAGACCCATCCAGGGTGGGGCTTGTCTTGAGAAACACCACTGAATGCTCACTGACCCAGAACCCCCTCCTATGATGAGGAAATTGGTCTTGGGCATCTGAATGTGGGCCTTTCACCACATAAATGAAGTGGGGAAAATAATTTGGGGTTTACTTGCCATTTCAAAATACCTGGGTTTGTGGCAGCTAGGCATGGGTCTTTTAGAGAAAGCCATCACACAAGCTTCCAGAGTCAAAATCCAGTAGGTACTTACTTTCACAGATGACACAGGAATGCAGTCTGATTGATACTTTAATAGGACTCTGAGTTGCAGTTGCTATTGAATTAATGAAACACAACACTTGGTACAGACTGAAGAAATGTACAGATGCATATATGAAAACATGTTTTACTCTTCGATTGCTCTTTAAAGAGGAAAGCAGTAGTGATGATCATAAAGATATGTTCTTACATTGTTTATTAATGGCCTTTTTGTTTCTTTTCAATTTCTGCCTTTGACGCTGCAGTGAATAATCCTTATTGTAGATTTCATCTTGATGCTGGTCATTACTTTTGCCTGACATTTTCTTTTATTCAGAGAGCTCTGATTTTTATACTGCGCTCACAACGTCATATGTTTCTATTGCATCAATGAATGCCACTGGACTCAACAGCATTATTCTATGTAGCACTATGTGAGCTTGCATTATTTATTTATTTATTTATTTATTTATTTTAGAGTATTTTTACCCCACCTTTCTCCTTGGAAAAGGATGTGCTCTTTCACACTCATACACCCACAGAGAAAGATTTAAAACAGAAACATTTCTATGGGGAAATCATAGGAGGATGTTCAAAAAACTACATTTTGAACTGAGATTATGCCATTTTTATGTAACCACCCCAGTATTGTATGACTCCATATGAAAGTCACCTATTATTATTAAACAAAAAAACCTAAGGTTTGTGGACTTTGGAATGTGGTTATGAGTAGAGATGGGCACGAAATGCCAAAATGATGTTTCGAGCTCGTTATTTGGGCCCTGGGGCCTGCTTCGGTTCGTTTCTATTTTTTGGGCCCCGCCCCCCGCTCCATTTTCTGTTTATCGTTTTTCGGCACCCAGTGGGAAAGCGTTCCCATGGCCGGGCGCCGCCAGAGCCAGCGGCATGCGGGCTGGGATAACGCTCCTGCAGCCGCGGGGAGCCCTCCCAGGGCCAGGCGCCACCGCAGCCGGCGGCAAGTTCCTGGGAGAGTCGTCCCGCAGTCATGGGGAGACCTCCCGGGGCTGGGCGCTGCTGGAGCCGGTGGCAAGCCTGCCGGCAGAGTGATCCCGTGGCCATGGGGAGCCCCCCCGGAGCCGTGCGCTGCCGGAGCTGCCGGCAAGCTGGCCAGGAGAAAAGTCCTGCAGCCATGGAAGTACTCTCCTGGCTGGCTTGATGGTGCTGGCGGTGCACGGGAGGGCTGGGGGGGGGATTTAAAAAGCCCACTCTTCTTCCATCCCATCAGGTGGGAGGAGAGAGCGGGCTTTTTAAATCTTCTCCCCTCCCGAAGCTAGCACCGAGCAGCTACTGGGCGCTGGCTCTGGGAGGGGGGAAGGGGGGGAAAGAGCAAACTCTTCTTCCCTCCACCCCGTGTGGTGGTGGGGAGAGTGTGCTGTTTAAACTCCTTTCCAAGGCTTCCAAAGGTAGCAGCAAGCAGCTGCTTGTTGCTAACTTCGGGACCCTGGAAACAATTTTAAACAGCGCGCTCTCCCCACCTCCACACGGGGTGGAGTGAAGAGCAAGCTTTACTCATTTCCTGCCTCCCG
>JAHTLZ010000122.1:9811768-9826947 GCA_023846285.1 Phrynocephalus versicolor
GTATGGGTAAGGAATCAAGGATTAGGGTTAGGGTTAGGGGGCTAGGGCAGGGTTTAGTGGGCTTTTTGGCACATCCCAGAAGTCTCAGTGGCCAAGTGGCCATGTGATTGGTGGGATGGCTCCAAAAATTTGCATGGTCCACTCCCACATGGCCACTTGGCCAGCCCATCATTGTGCAGGTGTAAAAAAAATATATAATAAAATAAAATCAATGGAGAGAGGACAGAGGAGGAGACATTTTGTTGCAAGAAAAACCCACTGCTACTGTAAAAATTCTGGCAGTTTTAGCAATAGCAATCAGCAAATTTCGCATATTTCTGTGGTGCTTGTGCGTTTTTGGACCACAATTTCAAAAAAAATATTGCGGTCGCCGTCCCATTTTGGATCCCCCACCTGCACCGCATGGCATGGTGAGTCGAGTCCGGCTGCCCAGGACAGGACAGGAGGAGAGGGGGGGAGGCCGGGGACCCCCCTCCAGAAACCACCCCTCTGGTAGGTGCACTCTGCAGGCATATTTTCGCCTGCTTTTTGGCCCGGGAATGGGGGGGGTTTAAAACTTTTTTTCTGTACTGCTTCCGCTTGAATTGCGGGCGGCGGGCGGCGGCGACTTTGGCGGGACAACGAGGATGCCCGCCCCCAGCGCAGCCCAGGGACAGGAGGGACAGGAGGAGAGGGGGGAGGCCGGGGACCCCCCTCCAGAAACCACCCCTCTGGTAGGTGCCCTGAGCCCTCACTCAGGCAGGCATATTTTCGCCTGCTTTTTGGCCGGGAATTGGGTTTTTTTTTTAAAAAAAAACTTTTTTTCTGTGCCGCTTGGCATCACGGGATCGCCGCGATGCCAGGAACAACAACGACAAATCAGACCCAATTATTCTTTAGTTGGTTCGAGTTCGAGTTCTGGCGGAGTAATTCCCGTTACCGTTTCCATTCCGTAACGGAAACGAGGAACGGAAACGGAAACGGGAATTCCGCTAAGTCGTGCCCATGTCTAGTGTGAAGATGGTAAAGCTATATATACTTCAGTTAGGGAACTTGTGGCCATCAATATTTTGTCAGATCGTAATTGCCATTATCCTCAACTTTTGGCTGTTTTATCTGATATGAGTTGGGGTCTAAGGGTTTCCTATCCTTAGACTCACAAGGAGTTGACTTTTGTGTGTGTGTGTGGGGGGGCATGGCTGATTCAATTATTTACCGGAGTGGGAAAAGGACTTTGCTTATGATGATAACTATGCTGTCAAATCATAGTCAAAGAGGGGGCTTACAGGGAAGAGCTTGACGAAGCTCCCCTGCCATTTTTGTGCCTCTGGGACCCAGGGTAGCATTTCATTTCATTTCATAACAAAACTAAAAATTCATTAACCCCCCGTCCCCCAAAAACACGTAAAGACACAAAATGAAACAGAACACTATATTTCCATTTTGTGCCCATCTCTATTTCATACTCAAGTGAAATATTCAGTTCTGAGGAAAGGTCAACCGTGGTAAAGATATCCAGAGGTTTTTGATACAGTGCTTTAAAAATAACCAAGAAGTGGTGCGGCATGCTGCCTCTATGTTTCAATGAACTTAACAAAAACACCCTGTTCATAAAAGCACAAAACATAATAAATGCAAAAACCTATAGCTACTGCCTTTGGTCCCGAAGCTGTGATGGTTAAAACTACAGTAAAGTGGGGAAAATTGGAAATTTGCTTGGGGGTGTAATTTAAATATATTTAATGCTTTTAAATTGGTTTTTGATCTTGGCTGCAATCTCAGTAATTTTTAGCTGTGTTTTGATATAACTCTGTATAGTTTTTTAACCTGCTATCATTGTACAATTTTAATTCTTGTGAGCCAACTTGGGTCCCCAGTGAGGTGTCTATAAAACCAACCAACCAACCAACCAAACTCTATTTTTCATGGATTCTCTGCTAATAGGCACATGCTCTCTAGAACATGCAAATTAGCCAGAACTCTAGCCTTAACCCACAGCACAGAGCAGTCCACCACAAATGAGAAAAGGCAAATGTAGTGCCTGTGAGAATACTAGTCATCATCTACAGCAATCATACCTATTCTGTGTGGGACCCAGTTTCACCAGCAGATCCAGCAAAAGTCATCCCCCTTTACATTGTGGCAAAAGCACCAGTCATGTATGATCTGAAAGATGCACTTTGCTTTGCTTCAGACATTAAACATAATTTGAAAATGAAAGATTGGTTCTGTATAATCCTATTTCTTACCTAATGTGTCACAGTCACAGACATTTTCTGGGTAAGAGAGGAGAGCTAACTCATGTCTTTCATTGGGCAAAAGTTTGGGAGCCATTGTACACCCAATTTTGGAACCACCCTGTAGAAAAATGTGTTTCATAACCATTTCCATTCCTGTTCTCTTTTTCCTGGAGTATCAGCTGGCAGTAAGCATTGCTTATTTCCCTGAGCATGTCAATTCCTCCCCCCCCCACCCCTCTTCCTGAAGTTCCAGAGTTATAGCTTTGATCACTTCTTGATCGCTTAAAGGCGGTGAGTCAGTTTTATTTCCCAGTTTGGTTGTCACTTCAAAGACGTTTCAGGGGTTTTCTCCAAGCGAAAGGCAGCTAAGGTTTTCTTTTGACATTGCTATTCATCATAACACACATCTCTCACACATTTGGTGGGGGGAGTCTCTCTCTCTCACTCTGTGCATGCATGCATGGGCCCACGCTTGCCCACACATGTGTGTGTGCCAGCATACACTGCATAGAGGGGTATGCGATACACATCACCATTTGCATAAGCACGCTAATACTTGGCAAGCATCCTCCAAATGAACAAGATGTTCTACAATGCAACATCGTTTGCTAGAGCGTTGGCAGGCACATCAACACGTGGAGGGGCAGATATTAGCAGGAAAAGAGGAAAAGAAAAGAAAAGAAAAGGAGGATGATGATTTTTACAGCCATTTAGGCAACTGGAAGCCAGCTCTTTTTCTTCTTCACCATTTGCAGCTCCCCCCGCTCCCCCACAGCTGCTTTGTCAGTTTTATGACAGATACAGTCGTGGCATTGACAAAGTCACATTGTGGAGCAAACCACATTTAATATGATAATATGCAAAGTGTGACAAAACAGCAAGTGAACAAAAAAGCTTGTGACTTTCTGGCAGCGTCACTGTAAAGCAACAGACAAGCAACCACCGACAACAACAACAAAAAAAGATTAAAGTCGTGCTCAATTAGAATGTGTGTTTGCATTTCTCCCACAGAAATAACCCCTTGGGCTGTACTGGGCCAGTGAAGGCCTTGACTTTGTTTCATGCAGAATAGAGAAAGAAGTAACAGTAATTTTTTTGGGGGGGTGGGGAAGCAGAGAAAGTTATACCGAAGCAGCAGACACATGTAAATGCCAGCCCCCCTTCTCACTACCACAGTGGGAATTGTCCATGGAATTTTCCTAGGACTGCTCCATAAACTGATCTTCCCCAAACTAGGACCTTTCAGGTATGTCAGGCTAGCATTTCCTACCAATACTAGCCAGCACAACCCTTACTTGGCTGTCTACAGACGAATGCCATTGTCATATACATGGGAAGAGTTGGAGAACACAGGTTACTTACTGCAGGTCTCAGCATTATTTGCTGTCTTCAGTAAGTGGGTCCTTGATACCATAGCTAGGAAAAAATATCTTCCTGAGGCCCCATAGAGCTGCAACTGGTGCTGCTGAATCAGTTTTGTTGAAATAAAATAGATTTTTTAAACCCCAGCTGAATGGCATAAATGGAAGCATGGATTTCTTTTTGCTCAGGAATCTTGGTGTTGTTTTTTTTCTTTCAAATTGGAAATGAGCTATTTTACTGGGCCAGCAGAGGATTGTTTATGCTAATGTGGATGTAAAATCAATTTATTTTTCATTGGTTTGGCATATATGTGAATATTTCTTTTGGTATAAATTTTATCTGTTGCCTCACACTGGCTGCCTCTCATAGTCACTTGCTGCTTTTTGTTTTTAATTTATTTTTTTCCTAAGTGGGATAGCAATAGTCTTATATGAGAGTGAAAATTTACTAGCCAGCAGACAGAGAACGGAGGGAAGTGCTCCCTCCTCCTTTGCCAAGTGAAACTGATCAGATAAATTTACAAATTTGAGAGCTTCTTTGTTTCCCCCCATTCTCTCTCTGCCGGCTCATAATTTTCTAACTTCATGTTGGACTATTGCTATCCCACCTGGCATTTAAAAAACAAAAAAAACAAGCCCACAGCAGAAGCAAGGAGTGTCTGAGGGAAGCAGCCAGAATGCAGGACCAAACCTCAAACGCGACAATTCTAAAGAGATTACAACATGCAAGTGATTGAAATGACTTAAAAATTTCCTGTGTAGTTTTCTTAAGCCTCTAATTTATATCTGAGCAGTAATTTTCAAAGTGAACATGCACAGTGATACAAAAACTACATGACTGTAAATTATTTTATTATTTAATTTATTTATGTATTGGATATTTATACTGCCCATCTGCCAGTGAGGCCACTCTAGGAGGTTAACAATAATCAATTTAAATTCTATTGGAGTGGAACCCGATACAGATCAGTAGTGTGACTGAGCCCCAAGCAGTCTGTGCTAGAGGGCTTGACCAAGGACTAAGGCAAAGAGATGTTAATTGCATGAATGTACTGACTACAAGGATGAGGTATGAAGCCTGGGCATCCTTTTGGACCCAGTACTCGCCTTGAAGACCCAGGTGGCTTTCATGGTCTGCTCCATGCATTTCCAGCTGCAGTAGATGGCCCAGCTGTGTACCTTCCGGGTCACTGGGGCTCTCACCATGCCGGACCATGCACTCGATGTCTTGAGACTGAACTACTGTAGCATCCTCTGCATGGGGCTGCCCTTGAGGTTAATGTGAAAGCATCAGCTTGTGCAGAATACAGTGGCCAGATTACTTATTGGGGTGAAAAGCTTCCAGCCACTGGCATAGCTAAAGTTTGGAGCTCCCGGGGACAAAGTTAGTTTTCGTGCCCTCTCCTCCCCCCCAACCATGTCTCACCCACCCAACAAGGGGGACCAGATTGTGGGGGAACAGTGGGGGAGGGGAAGAAGGGTCTCTCCTTCTCATGCCCTCTTTGTGGGTCTCCTTTTCAGTTAAGGCTCTCCTGTACAAACCACAAAGCATGTGAATAGCACCAAGAAGGCGATTTTTTTTCAGGCATCACCTCCATAGCACTCTTCCCCCTCCTCCTTTCCCCTGGCTAAGGCTTGCTTCCCTCTCCTCCTTTCCCTGGGCTAATGATCACCAAGCCTGAGCGGGGGCAGGGGATGATGGGGAGCAATCAACGGAGGTGCTGCTTAAAAAAAGAACATTGCCTGCTTCCCTCTCCTCCTTTCCCTTGGCTAAGGATCACCAAGCCTTAGTGGGGCGAAAGGAAGACTGCTGGCAGGATGGTGCATGGCTTCCTCCTCCTGTTCCCCCTTCAGGTACCCCCAGATTGCTGTGTGCCCTGGGGCAAATGCACTCTTCCACCCCTCCCTAGTTAACGCCAGTGCTTTCAGCATGTCAACCCCATAATGGCCACTTTGCACTGGCTGCCAGTCGAGTTCCACATTGACTTCAAGGTTTTAATGATAACATTCAAAGCTCTCAATGGTTTAGGACCTTGATATCTGGCAAAGCGGCTTCTCTCACGGAGAACAGTTCATGCCTCTCACTCTTCCAAGGCGGGGCACCTGAGGGTTCCAACCCTGGGAAAGGTTGGTAGAACTACAACAACGATCCCCTTGTTTGTGGGAATCTGCTGCCCCCAGAAATTTGCCTGGTCCCCTCATTAGGAGTTTTAAAGTGCCTATTTAAAACTTGTCTTTTTAAACAATCTTTTCTCACCTCACGATCTTCTATCTTGACGCTTCATCACATGCAGTTATTTCTTCTCTGCATTAATTTCTGCCTCTACCTTGACCCCTGTAATTTTGTTGTCTGTATTAGTTGTAAATGCAGTCTGGTTATAGCTATCATCATTAGGTATTAAAATGTTTATATGTTTCATTTTATGTTGGAATCAAGGGTGAATGGGAAACTTTTGGGGATGGAAGTGTGAAGAGGAATCATCTCCAGCACAGTGTTCCACCTTAGGCCATCATTTGCAGTGTGAGAAGATGCTGCAAATGATGCCCAGCTGTGGGGATTCCATACCCCAATAGGCTCTGACCCCCAATAAGTTGGCAAAGCACCCACAGAAGCTGAAGGCCTGAATTCCCAGGACTGAGCAGGAACCCAGTGTGCGTGGTTAAGCTGACGCTGACCTGGCATAGGTCAGGAGGACAGGAGGATAATGACAGGATATCAGGAAATCTGATCAGGCCCAAAAGTCCCTTCCTCTGTCTTTATCAATAACTAGCCAAATATGTTCCTCACGATAAGGTGCCTTCTTCCCCCCACCGATGGAATGCATATGTGACCATCCTTCCTCTGTCTCTTCCCTATTGTGTTACTGTTATCAATAAAGACCAGACCTCTGGGTCCCAGGCAGCACACACAAGCTCATACAGCACATTCAGACACTCACAGACCCCCCCCCCGACACACACACACCTCACGCAGCCTGGGACGAGAGATGATTGTACTCCAAACTCTCTGTATACGTAATTAATAACACTACACCCAGCTAGTGAGAGCTTCAAGAGCTTTGGGGAGTTTCTGTCGGAACTGCACAAGAGGGAGAAAGCATCACAAATACATTTAAGGACTGTTGTCAGGTGAAGATGTAAGAAGCAGCATGTATTAGTGACGATGGTGGGTATTTTAAAGTCTGGTAGAAGTGTTTAGAGGATAAACAGTGGTAAGCTAGGAAGGCATGCATTATTAAAACTGAAGATTAACCGAGGCCAGGTGATTTGGGTGGAACCAGATTAGTTTGTAGGGACCTTGTGATAAGTCAGACTACACTGCAGACCAAGTTGGGGGGAAATTTCAGCCTGCAATGCTTGTTAGAGAAACTTTGTCCTTGTGGTGGGGGGAGATGAGACATTGCAAATTGACTACCAAGTGTCCAGGCTTAATGCCCACTGATGGAGACTTTGTTACGTGTATCCACTGCTGGGTAGAAGGACCTCATGATTAATGGCGTACCACACAATATTTCAGATCGCAAGCAACATGGACACAGGAGAACCTGGGATACTAACGGTAATGCATGTGGAAGAACAAAGAACAAATTGAACTACACTTAAACTTGTCCTCTTTATATAATTTATTTAATTTGATCAGTCTAGGTAGAGCTTTAAGGCAAGTAAGTATTCAAAACAGCCTTGTGATGCTGTGAACAAGCAGATCTGCAAAAAGAAAGAAAAAAGTCTTATTTATTTATTTATTTATTTATTTATTTATGCAGAGGGAGGCAGCAAAACAGGGAAAGGGAGTTGCACATAAAATGCTCCATTAACAGAAAATCTAAAAATGAAGGGACAACATGAACTCAAACAGGAAATGGAAGTACTTGTAAGATGGCATGAAAGAGCTAATCCATCTGAGACAGGAAATAAATAAATAAATTATTGGCCAATTGTTCACAGACACATGAATGAGAACACAATCCGATATAAGCAATAGAAACACATTAAAAATCCTGCTTACAATATAGCATTCTGAGGGGCCCCTCAGAAAAATCAGAGCATAGTCACATAGAACAGAAGTACTAGAAATATCCTCTTATCTCAATATTCGTCCCCCCCCCGACCCTCTGCTTTTCCTTCCTCTTTGAATTCCTGAAACTGGAAAGGTGACTGCAGATATTTATTTCCAAATTTTTGAACAGCTGGATAAATGCTTGCAAATTATGAATAGTTTTTCTTTCTTAATTTGTATAGAGGGTTGCACAATTTAAAATAATAGATGCATATGAAACAGAGTAATATTAAAAATAAATTAATTTTTTTAGATCATTAGACTCTTTTCGATCAGAAGCAGGCTATTGCAATAGCATTATCTTGACCATTCTCTAGAATCTAGATCATCTTTGCACACTTGGTGAGTCACCTCCTTCACTTGGAAGGCTATTATGTGACTTCCACAATGTATAGCTAGAGTCTTGTTCTGGTGGAAGACACTCTCCAACAATCATCCTTTTAGGAAGATGTATTATTTATGTTCTCCATAGGTTTAGTATAGCATCTCTTCCAGTTTAATATTTAGAGTTTGAGATGTGTGCAGAAAACTCTTCCTTGATGTTAGCCATAATTTAGGGTGTTGGTGTCCGTGAAGTAGATGGGTTTGGTGCTGTATTACTTTATTTTGTTCATTATTTGATAGCACCCCTTCGACATACATCTTGAGGAGCAATGCCAGCCAAATAAAGGACCTTGTCAACAGGGCTAGGTTTCAGTCAAACATCAATAATCCGATATGATTTGTAAAGAGCCACCTCCACATAGAATCATAGAATCACAGGGTTGGATGAGACCTCAAGGACCATCCAGTCCAACCCCCACCATGCATGAACCCTCACTAAAGTACTGCCGACAGATGGCCATCCAGCCTCTGCTTAAAAACCTCCAAAGAAGGAGAATCCACCAACCTCTGTGGCAGCATATTCCACTGCCGAACAGCTCTAACTTTCAGGAAGTTCTTCCTAATGTTGAAATGGAATCTCCTTTTTGGTAGTTTGAAACCATTGCTCCAAGTCCTAGTCTCAGTCTGAACAAGCCATGGGAAACAACCCAGTCCCCTCTTCAATATGACATCCTTGCAAATATTTAAACATGGCTATCATATCCCCTCTCAACCTTCTTTTTGTAAGGCTAAACATTACCAGCTCTCTAAGCCACTTCTCGTAAGATATTTCTTACAGACCTTTAACCATCCTGGTCGCCCTCCTTTGGATCTGTTTGAAGTTGTCAACATCCTTTTAAAATTGGGGTGCACTGAACTCGACACAGTACTCCAGGTGGGGTCTGACCAGAGCAGAATGGTACTATCACTTCACTTGATCTAGATACTATGCTTCTGTTGATGCAACCAAGAATCGCATTTAGAGATGGGCACGAAATATTTTTTTGTTTCTTTTTCATTTTTCATTTCATTCTCTAACAAAATGAAAAATGAAGTGACCCATCAAAGAAAAACAAAACTAAAATAAATGGAAATTTTAGTTCCGTTCGATTCCGTTTTGTTTTTTTTCCCCATTGGAATGCATTGAAGAAATTTATTTATTTATTTATTTATTTATTTATTTATATACCGCCCATCTTCTGAAATGGAACTCTGGGCGGTTTACAATTAAAAACAAAAACAGGGGGCGAACAAGAGAAACAGAGGCAAAGTACAATAAAAATAGGGGGGTACAATACCCTCCACAAAAGATGACATGGGCGGCCAAAAATAAAAATAAAAAATAAAAATAATAAAATAAAATAAAATAAATTAAAATAAAATGCATTCCTAGGGGAAATTGATTGGGTGTAGGGAAAGCACGGGCTTTTTACACTTTTTCCCCACTTGAAGTGCCAGCTGATTGGCGCTCCAGAGGAAAAAAATAGTTTAAAAAGCCAGTGGTTTCCACCCACCTGGCTTTTAATTTTTTCCCCTTCCCAAAACCCTGCATGCCAGCTGATCAGTGCTGGGATGGGGGGGGGGGAGAACTTTCCCCTACCCCCACCTCAGCACCTATCAGCCAATATCCAAAGATAGAGGCTTTTTCAAAGTGATCAGATGGTGGAAAAGATGCATACCTGATTGCACCTGAAATTGTCACTTTAATTGAAATCATCTCCCTTAAAGTGACCTTTCCATCTGTTGGCAGACTGATCCAGCTCAGCCTCAGAAAGTTGACTGAAAAGGCTGGCATTGCTCCTCAAACTGACTGAAAAGGTCAAGTTTGGCATGGATTGTGGTTGGGTAGAAGCTCATGCATTTTTGTGATTACTGGGAAAGAGATCATGCCACACTTCTGCAAATGGTCCAAACTGTGGTCTGTGGGACCATATCATGAGTTTGATCGCTCTTGAATATTCACTGACAGTTAAGATTAATAGAGGTACAGAAACACAGACACTTTGGGCCTTTTCACACGACCCCTAAGATCTGCTGGCCACTTAAATTTGGACCAGAGATCTTGGGGGTTCATTGCTCTTCCTGCGTCCCCACCCCTCTGCACTTCCTTGATCCTGTCTGCGTGAGGGGAGGGAGAAAAAAGGGGACAAAAGAATGCAGGCTCACCTCCATTTGCCGGTCCAAGCCTCCCCGTCGTCCATATTCCTTCTCTTAAAGGGGCAGGAGGCAAAAACAACAACAAACAGAAGCGAGGAGAGACGGGCAGTCACTCCTTTACATTGGATCTGGGATTTTTCACCCTCCAAGAGCAGGTACATGAAAAGTGCGCTGGGAAGTGCTTAGGTGGGTGTGGCCGCACTTAATTTTCTGCAAACTCTGGAGCTGGTGGGGAAACAATTGTAAGCTCCGGAGCTGGCAGCCATTTGCGGTGGAGTTTAGGGGTCGTGTACAAATACCCTTTGTCTGTAGAAATAGAATACTCCCAGCTTTCTGTGTAAAGAAAATGCCATGGTAAGGCCTGGTTGGGAAGGGGACGATTGTTGCATTTGGACCAACAGTGTTAGCTACAAAGTATTCTAATGGCTCTGGAAGGTTCTCTAACCTCAGGGCTTTCTGATGGGATGATGTTGAAATGATATATTACAGCCTGACCCTGTGTTCAGTGGGCTTCACAAGTGTTTTCCCCCTCAAAAAACAAGAATTCCGAAAGTGTTCGGTGGAAATGGTGGGACTCGGGAATATATAGCATTGGCAGCTTGCTTGGAAAATGCATGAGAAATAATAATGCCACTCTGTGCTGTATTGGTCAGACCATACCTTGAATACTGTGTCTAATTTGGAGAACAACAGTTTAATAGCTGGGGGGGGGGGGCGGCTATTCTGCCAGTGCCATTTGCTCTAACTCTGTTATCTGATGCGTGCAGAAACATTTCTACAGCTGTTTTCGAGGAACATGCTGCGGTTTATTTTGCTCCAACTCCTAAACAGATTATCAAGTATTTCTAATGTAAAGATGCATGGAGATCCAAGATCAACAATATTAATAAGTCTAGAGTAGGAGACATGACAATCTGTCATGTTTTTCTTTCTTCCATTTCCCTGAATACCTCTGTCCAGAAGCTGCACACACTTGGATAATGTTACTATGTGTGTAGGTATGTATGCACCTGTCCAACCACACCATCTCCAGTATTCAGGATATAGACTTCTACTGGAATCTGATTTTTGTGTGTGGTCGAGGCTTCACTCCAGTTTGAGTGGAATATAGTACCACTGATGTATCATGTGAACACAGTACTCCCACACAGAAGTGAATATTGATTTAAATGGGTCCTTCCCACAAGTGTAATCACTGAAGACACAATCCAAGTCTTTCTCAAAAACTTCCTTGGGATGCACTGCACGGCCATAGAAGGCGTGAATCAATATTTTGTTGATTGATTGTCGAAGTTAGGCCCTTTGGTTATCTTTAGGTGATAATAGATAGCATTGGTTTTAAGACACTTCTTGTATGATTTGGGAAGTGTAAGGAAAATGACATCATCACAACCATGATGTTTTGGTATCCTTTGGTTTTCCTTTTATTTGCCCATCAGTATAGGGGTGTGGTGGCTCAGTGGACTAAGGCACTGAAACTGTAAACTGCAAAGTCGGCAGCTCGGCGGTTCGAATCCTGGATGGCATGCAGCGGAGCGAGCTCCCACTGACGACCCCAGCTCCTGCCAACCTAGCAGTTCGAAAGCATGTCAATGCAAGTAGATAAATAGGTACCGCTATAAAAAGCAGGAAGGTAAAACAGTGTTTCCTTGCAGCCATGCCGGCCACATGGCCATGGACTTGCACAGCACTGGCTCTTCCAGCTTGAATACAGAGATGAGCACCGCCCCTAGAGTCCGACACGGCTAGCATGCATATGCGGGGGGAACCTTTACCTTTACCTATTTTAGTACATTTCCCAGAAACAAGTCTCATGGTCAAAAGAGACCCCATTCCTTCCAATGCCTAGATTGCAGCTACTTGTCCCTTTTATAAAATGAACAAGAACAACAAAAGCAGCAGCAGCAGCAGCCTGATTAATGAGGATTGAGATTGAAAACAAAATTGCCTTCCAATGATGCCGATTCATGAAGAATGCCTTTTAAATGGATTTTAAAAATATGTATGGGCTGTCATATAAGTTGGTATAAGCTTATTCTCTGGACCTTAACAGTTAAAATTTGAAACAATGGATTCAAATTGCAGGAATGGAGGTTCTGAATATATGTTAGGAAGGCCGTTATGACAAAAAAAGAATGAATAGCTTATTATGGAAGATAGATTCTCCTTTGTTAGTGGTTTGTCAACAAAGTTTGAATGGCTATCTGTCAAG
This sequence comes from Phrynocephalus versicolor, assembly GCA_023846285.1. Classification (NCBI taxonomy): domain Eukaryota; kingdom Metazoa; phylum Chordata; class Lepidosauria; order Squamata; family Agamidae; genus Phrynocephalus; species Phrynocephalus versicolor. The sequence continues at coordinate 9,824,138 of JAHTLZ010000122.1, forward strand.
GATGATTTACAGTAACTACTGTATTGATGTCTTGGATTGGATGACTTTCAAGTTGGAAGAAAATAAAACCAAAAATTCTTTGTGCATATATTTATTATTTATTCTTTCAGTTATTCTCCAAAATATGAACAGTATCACACTATCATAATATATGACAATATATATTGCAAACTGTTGTCTGTAGGGCTATGTATCATATCTGAACGAATGGCAAAACAAAACCTAATTAAATTTGGGATGTTTGTGTTATTTTTGTGATAACCATGGGACAGAGAAAAGAGCATCTCCTTTTCCCTGATGTGAAAGTTGGCATTTCATGAAGTTAGAATTGTTAAAAACAACAGTAAAAAGACACGACCTGATTAAAAGCAGAATATCAATATTTTATAGTGAAGATGCTGAGCTGGAACCAACAGAAATGGAACCTGACAGATTCACACCAATGATACTTTCTTCCACACACATTGTAATTTAGTATGTGTCTGAATGAGCTCGGTGGGGCCTATATTCCCTTGGAGCAGTTCTTCAGTGCACAGGAAGATGGTCCACAAAAATTTCGTGGGCTCCCGATACCAGACACAATTGGCTCTACAAGCTAGACTATTCATTGTTTGGGAGGGAAAGGACATCAGTTCCATGCTGCCCCCCCCTTCTGGATTTGTTAGACATGCCCTCACATTCTTGTTCCTTTGAGGTGCCATGTCAGATTGTAAGACTTTTCTCCTTCTTGCACGAAAAGATCTCCACTGTTTAGTGTGCATTTTTAAAGGGAACATTATTTAGAAAGGTCCCAGCACATTCATTTCCTTGCATGATAGTGTTTTCTTTTAAATACTGCAGGAACTTTCAGAGAAGGAAACATTCAGATGTATACAGTTTTTGGTATTTTTAAGGTTGTACCATTACATCTTTCTGCATGTATGACCCCCTAGTAATACACCTCACGGAAGCCAGGGAGATTTTAATTTACAGGTTATGGGATCTGGGACTATTTCAAAACCATTTCAGGGGGGCTTTATTCCGCGGACCAAAACCTTGCTCTTGTACTGCACTCTCCCTAAAAAACCCAATATTTCAGTTTTAGCATACACAGGAGGTACAAGCATGCACAGAGCACTACTCCAGGGGAGTGAGTTTTCTTCTCCCTTTCTGGAGGTTTGTTTCTTTTTGTGCAGATGTGGAATCGATTCATTGGAAGGAATCGTCTATATGGGAATGCTCCATGTGCTTTTTTCAAAATCCTGCTTCAAGATAGTAAGACTAACGAATGAACGAATGAACGAATGAACGAACGAACGAATGAACTAACTAACTCACTCACTCACTCACTCACTCACTCACTCACTCACTCACTCACTCACTCACTTACTCACTCACTCACTCACTCACTCACTCACTCACTTACTCACTCACTAACTCACTAACTAAAATAATGGGGTTGCTGGAAAAGCGGGCACTTCCCGGCTCATCTTCCCTTGTTTGCTCTCCCAAACATTTGCCTGCCCAATTGCTGATCCACCTCCATTAGTCTCCTGGCCAGATGGACAGGATAGAAATGGAACAAACAACCAAACACATAACTAAATAGCTCCCCCACCTACCTGATCATTCCTCCGCATGTCTGGTTGACTCCTCTTGTTCATTTGCCCACCACCCCACCTTGGAACTCCCACCCGCCAGGCACCTGTCATTGCACCCTCTTGCCCCATTTCCCCTCTCGTCCTCCTCCTCCTCTTTCCCCTTTCTCTGCTCCCCATCCCTTCCAGTGGACTCACCTGATAGGAAATGGAGATGGCACTGGTGGTAGCAGGGGCAGTAGGGAGTCCAAGGTGCCAGTAGTGGCGGTAGGGTGAGGATGCACACACCATAACAATAGTTATGGATTTGGGCTAAAGTCCACATGACTGTAGTTCAATTTTTTTTAAACCCCCCCAAAACCAAAAAATAAACAAACAAAACAAACAAACAAACAACCCCCCCACAAACCCTCAGCCAGTTTATTCCAACAATGGATAGTCAAAGAGAAAGTTGATGAATACCCCAGTTTTAGACTGGAGGTGGGGGAAACCAAGGCATAAATGAGACTGAATTTTGTGCTGAATGACCTTGATTCCCAGTTTCCCACAAATCAAGCTAATTGGTCTTTACTGTTTCAAATTTGTCTAAAGCTAGGGAACAAGATGAACTGCTGTGTGATGGCTGTCATGTTTTATGTTCTGATTAAATCATTGTGTTTTGCTTTTCTGTCTCTGCGATTCATTTATTTACCTTTTACTTTTATGACCTGGAGGAATGTCATCTGCTTTAGATCTTTCTTTTCACTCCATTAATAAAATTGGTGTTAATGATTTCCTGTTGTGAAAAGACATCCATTTTGATGTTTATCCATCTTCAAGGGAAATACGTCCTTAGGTTTTTCTGATCTAAATATACCCACAGTGTGACATAATTCTTAAGAGGTGTATTACAGAAGGAGAGAACCACTGTGTGGATAATCAATTAGAATTTAGCATTCTTCTGATGTTTCCTCCAGCTCAGGAAATGAAGAAAAATCTCCCTGCAAAGGAAATAAGACTGAAAACTGCTATGAATGCCAAACGTCTCTTCTGACTTTAGAACAGGAATGAACAACCTATGGCTCTCCAGGTGTTGCTTACTATACTTCACCATCCTTGGCCCTTGGCGACATTGGCTGGGATCAAGGGGAGTTAGAGGCCACCAACATCAGGACCGCCACGGGTTCCTCATCTGTTGCAAAAGGATTAATAATAATAATAATAATAATAATAATAATAATAATAATAATAATA
>JAHTLZ010000122.1:9826957-9871557 GCA_023846285.1 Phrynocephalus versicolor
AATAATAATAATAATAATAATAATAATAATAATAATAATAATAATAAATTACAGGCCAATAACATGTTTACCAACTATGTATAAACTCCTAACAGGCATCATAGCTGATAGAGTCCAGGATTATTTGGAGGCAAATAATATCATTCTTTCCATGTGCCAAATCTCCTGGACCCTCCTTTTGGGGTCAGCCACATTTTCCTATCATGACAAATAACACACACAAGGCTCAACATTTATGTAATCGGGTTACTTAGGCATCCCTGAATCAGCTCATGTTACAACCCAGAGAAAAGTCCTATTGGGGTAGCGTTAAAATGAACATTGCTTTGCCAGTGCAGTTAGAAATGCTCTAAGTGTACGTTTTTTAAAGGTAGTTAACAAAGCAACAACAATTTGAATGAATCCCAACCAGGACGCTTTACATTTGTCCCTTAAATGCCATGCATCAGAGTCTGCTGCATGAGGTCCCAGTATACCCCCATCTGGTCATTTAAAGAGCTTCTCTGACTGGACAATTCCCAATGTTACTTTCAACAGAGAAGCTGGAGATCCCAGAAACCTTTCATACGGTATTCCTTGTTGTTTGCCTTGGAGATTGCAGCGAGTTCCTCACTATTCCATCATCTGTCAGCTTTGAAGGACAGAGCTGTTGATCTGGAAAAGTTGATCTCAGCATTAGATGGGCTCTCCTTTACTGAATGCTTTGAAAAAGGTTTGGAGAGAGGTTTGTTGGCGAAGGAGATTCCCTGCTGCAGCGAGGGGTTAGGCCAGATGGCCCTCCATTTTTATAGTCCTGTGATGATGTGAGGAAGATTTATCTTTCTGTTGACAACTGGCCTTCCTTCCTGTATTCTTTCCTCAGCCCCATTTCTGACAGGCTGCCTTTATTTTAAAAACTACTGTGCTGCTAAACCTGTAAGTAAACACATGGAAACAAAAGGCCACAAGTACAAGAGATTTGCATATTTAATAACTTTCTGCTGGCCCATAAGTTAAGTCATTAATAAATACATGGAACTTTTTGCCATCTTATTTCTACTCATTTTTACTGCACTGGTATCACGAGGATTGCATTCGTGTTTCAAGGTCAACACAACATCTCCTCCTTATCAAGCTATTGCTAAGGCCCATGAGTTCCAGAAGAAGAGTTAAGATAACCAAAAGGTTGGCACCAAGAGGGGTGCGTGTGGAGGCAATGAAGCTTCTCATATTTGTCTAAAAAAATGTGTGAAATGTGCAATTTTTCACCTGCTTTTAGCATTTTAGGTAGGTACTTCTATCAGGGCCAGCCTTGGCATTAGACAACGTGGGGCAACTTTTCCTGTGGCGAATTCTGGGGCATAGTGGATGGAAACAGATTTCCAAGGTCATGTGGAAATTTGCTTGTGTTCAAGGGCAGAGCTGTGTTGGTTGTACAGTACTACACCCCTTCAATAATCCTCATAGTTAGGAGGGGACCCTGTCTCATTTCAAGTACTGAAATAAAATACAGTTACTTTGGGCACAACGTGAGAAGACAGGAGTCTCTGGAAAAGACAATAATAGAGATGGGAACGAAACGAACAATTTTTCGTTTCCGTTTTTGTTTTTTTGTTTCGTTACACAATGAAACGACAAACGAATTTTGTCTCTAAAATGAAACAAAACGAACAGAAACACTGGAAATTTTGTCTTGTGTTTCGTTTCTGTTACTGCAATATGAGTGAATTGCTTAAAATGCTAAAAAAATCACAAAAATTGAATAAATGGCAACAAAATGGTAATGAAACGAATGAAAACGGAAATGAATTTTTTGCAAAAATTCACGAAAAACGGAAACGAACCGAAACGGACCCTCCAAACGACAAACGAGAAACGAAATGCCATTTTTTTGATTCGTGCCCATCTCTAGACAATAATATTGGGAAAGGCTGAAGACAGCAGGAAAAGAAGACCAAATACAGGATGGATTCACTGCCAGAGGAAGCCATCAAGTTGTGTCTGCAAGGCCTGAGCAGGGCAGTTGAGGGCAGGACATTTGCTCACCATACACCAGAGATGCTTTTATGGCATTCCATGTTGTCTTTTGTCCCAGGCAGGAAAATATACTGGCTTGGTTAAATAAGCCATAAGTATCTGTAGATCAACCAAAATTTCCTGATTTGTACGAGAAAGCATAAACATTTTGTTTCTATTTTGACACAACTGCCCTGATCTATAAATTGGTAGATGCCTCTGTGTGTATTTCCAGCTGGGAGACTGAACTAAATGGAAATAAAGATATGTGTGGATCATTCCTCTTTGTTAAAATGAATGAGAGAGCAATTCTGGGCAAGTGAGCTCAGTACATTCATCAGAGTTAGACACAGAACAATTGCTGAACTGGGGAAAGACAATGGGCCAGAAACATTTAGTCCTGATTAGTTCCTACTGAAATCAATTGTCCTCAAACGCACACCGTGATGCTCCGAAAGCTGGGATCCTATGTGTACCAGCTAGAAGCAAGCTATGTTGGACATAAGAGGGATTTACTTTCTGCACAAGTACTGTACATAGAGGATTGTGCTACAGGGCCAAAAGAGTTCCGGTGATTTAATGTGAGCTGCTTACGTAACTCCTATGTGCTAAATGGAGAAATGATCCCATGAACTTGTTCTCCTTCAAAAAAGTCCAGAATGCTGATTGATATTGTGTCCAAAACCTTACCTTCTTCAGGCAAGCACACATGAGAACAGTGGGAACAATGGAAAGCAAATAGAATCTAAAAAATCCACCACAAAGGTGGACCCTTTATTCTTCCTTGTCCCCATAAATGGAAGCCCATTGCCTAAATCAGGGGTAGCAAATCTTTGGCCCTCCAGATGTTTTGGACCACAACTCCCAGAATTCTGAGCCCATATTGCTAGCGATAAAATACTGTGGGAGTTGTGGTCCAAAACACCTAGAGGGCCAAAGGTTCTCCACAAGGAAGGTGGAGCCCAGTCCATATTTCTGCTGTCATGGAACAGCAACTCCACATGTCTGATGCTCTCTACACTAAATCCAAAGAGGACTTGCTATTGTTATGGGCTAAACCAATTCTCACAACAAACAACTTTCACAACAATGCATTTCTGATGCATGGCATTTAAGGGACAAATGTAAAGCATCCTGGTTGGGATTCATTCAAATTGTTGTTGCTTTGTTAACTACCTTTAAAAAACGTACACTTAGAGCATTTCTAACTGCACTGGCAAAGCAATGTTCATTTTAACGCTACCCCAATAGGACTTTTCTCTGGGTTGTAACATGAGCTGATTCAGGGATGCCTAAACAGTAACCCAATTACATAAATGTTGAACCTTGTGTGTGTGATTTGTCATGATAGGAAAATGTGGCTGACCCCAAAAGGAGGGTCCAGGAGATTTGGCACATGGAAAGAATAACTTTCCCTCTGACCAAAGAAACCATGATCCGTTCCTTTTTTCTAGTCAATAATTGCTGAGTTAAGCTGCTTTCACATGACCCCTAAAATCCGCTGCAAAGTGCTCGCAGATGCAGTGTATAAAATTGTTTTCCCACCAGCAGCGAACTTAAAAAATAAAGTATGACCATGCTCACTTAAGCGCGCCCCAGCACATTTTACAAGTACTGGTCTGGAGGAGGTAAAATCCTTGTTGCACTTTTAATGCATTGCATGCCCGGCCCTCCTCTGCTTTTTGTTTGTTTTTGTCAGGTGCCCCCCTTTAACAGACAGGAATCTAACGGGTTGGAACAATTAGCCGCTGCCAACGGCAGGTGGAAACAGAAGCAATAGAATCAGAGTGCGGGAGATGGGAACACAGGAAGCAGAACAAAAACCACATTGGGGGGATCTGCATTTAAGTTGCCAGCAGATTTTAGGGGTAGTGTAAAAGCAGCCCAAGAGGCACATTTTCCTAGGCTGACACTAGCCCCGTAGTGATGATCCAGCTAGGTGGATGGGTTTTGCTTTATTCCCCGGGAAAGCACACCTTTTGGGGGGGGGAATCCATTGTGTACCAACAGAGCGGGTGGGGGAGAACGTGAATTTGAGAGGGTTCTGTTCTTCTGAGAGAAATGCAGAGCAATACCATGCTCTCCCCCAAAACAACCCTAGCAAAGAAAATTCAAAATACAACCAGTGGGATTTTTCTTCCTTTCATACTCTGTTTTTTCCCTTCCAGTGTCAAAAGTTCCAGAGACAATTAGCTTCAAATGCAGAACTATATCAGCTGCCTCTTCAAAGTCAGGCTGTAAACACTTTAGCGCAGTGTCTTTTTGTCCTTAACCTTTTTTTTCTTTCAAAAACAGAAACTCAAGACTGTAAACATAACACAATTTTTATTGAGTTTTAATGGATACAGAACTCCGAAGACGTTCTTCTCTGAAACGTTGGCTGATGGGTTCTTAGCAGCAATATACGGGCACAAGGGAAGCATTTGGCATTTGTAGTAATGTTGAAAGGGCAATGTCAGTAGAGAGAAACTAAGGCTGCAATTCTGTGCACAGCTTTTAGGGAGGAGGGTCAACCAAAATCAGGGATCTTATCAGTGTGAAATGCATCAGATTTCATTATAAGACAAATTCTGCCACCAAATAAACTGGATTAAAGGAAAATGTTCCCAATGCAGAATGTTTACTAAATAATTAAACTTATTTTAATAGAACCTTGAATCCTTTCATAAACATAACCAATTTAAAAATTGTCACACAATAGCAAAGAAACATTTCTCGAATAAAGGGAGCATTTTAAAAATGCGAAGTAAATTGTCTTGAAATAATCCATGGAATGCAATAGGGCAATTTCAGGAGTGACCACACTGACCCACCCCCGTTGACCACATCACTTGAAGGCAAATAAACCTGCCCCCCTCAATATTTGCAGTTTTTCTCTTCCACCAATGGGGCTTCTACATTAAAAAAAAACACAAATCAATTTGCATTAATATGGATATTTGGTCACTTGGACTGATGGACTGCTTTGCTGCTTCAGCCACCTTTTCATTACCTGTGGTCACACAGGGGAGGATGAGCCATACATATGCACAGACTTGACAGCACACCCTTAAAGCTTCTCCTATCTCTGTGGGCAAGACATTACATTGCCCTCTGTTACACTGCCCAGATGAGGAAGAAAGCCTTGTTACAGTTTGTTAAGGCAGCTCTTTTTAACTGTGCCCCCTATAGGGCTTCAGTAGAACTGCAAACAAGTGATGAGCAAGGTTTTTCTACTGTCGCCTTGCATGGCCACTTAAACGGAACAGGCGCCAATTCCCCAGCATGACTTCCCAGTGAGTGACTATGCGTTCAAAATTTCTTCACCACACTTTCAATCTGTACACCAACCCTGCAAGGTACGAATACTAAAATACCCACAAAATATAAAGGCACTCAGTAGGCGGTTGAGACAAGGACCTTCTTTAGTAACTACAACCCCCTTGTTTCTTAAAAATATCCAAGTTGTGGCAAATTCTTATATTTTATTTAAGATGTTGCGAGACAAAGACAAAAACAAGTATACGGTAGTTTCATTGTGATTTCAAAAGTCACAAATGACAGCAAAAAGCTTCAAAGCAAATAAGTATTCAGAAAAATTTTAAGCTTCTGTTAAGAATAGTTCTAGAATAGGTCCCACAAAAATATGAAAAATAGCTAATCTAAGATAATACTTACATATAAGCAGAATGTCATTATGGTTTCAGAATGTATACAGAATACAAGTCAGGCAGCAAAGCAACAGGTGAGTGTAGTGGCCTCCTCTCCAGTTTTCCATCTACCAAAGAGTAAGCATTCTGTGTCTACTAGACATGACCTGTTGTACCAGCACAAATTTAAAAACAACACTTAAGTAGAAGGACCCAGAGAATTCTGGGAATTGCGGGTCCTTCTACTTAAGTGTTGTTTTTAAAGCCTGTATGCATGTGTTCACTCACAAACCTTGATGGCCCTCAGGTCAGAGGTCCATAAGGAGCAGTTCTCAGTGAATTAGGAGCACTGCTAACTAGTATATACCGTATGCTCTCTTGAGATCACTGAGGGAAAGACCAATGCAATGGCAACAAGCCATGCTCTTCTTCGCCTGGTTGCTGGCCTTCTTTCTGTTATTTCATGGCATTTCATGAAAACAGAAATGCCAGATAATATCTTCATTAGACAAATGCCATGCAGTTCAAGAGCAGGTTCTTTGTTGTTGTTTTTTAAATGAAGCTTAAGTGTGGGAAGCACAGGACACAAGGACATCGATAGGGCCTGTTCTGAGCAGTCCAGGAGAAAGAAGACATTCCTTGTGGGGAAAACATTTTGTGTCCCTGATAAAAGCCAAGAAAGGAACTGTTACTGGGTCAGCAAAATGCCACACTTAATAATATCAAAAGCTACAGAGGTAATTAAAAAGCAATAGATCAGTCACCGCTCTGACAATGTGATAGCTTTTACAGCTAATTAATAATTCAAAAAATGGATTTTAGCAAAAAAAATTGCTGTGAGATTATCAGGCAAAATGCTGTTTAACACTGTCCTCAAGGTCTCAGATGGGTATCTTGATCTGAGGAACCTTGATGTAGACTAGATCCCAGGAGTAACTGGGCCATCACAGAATTCCAGGGGTTGCCCAGCTCACTGCTCTCCACAGGCTTTAGCCAGGCAGATTTCTCTTTACTGTTTTACTGCTTATGTTTTCTGCTTTACTATCCCTCTAATCAAGGTTGAACCTTTCCTCTGTCAACTTGTTCACTGCACTTGAATCCAAAAGAACAAGACAGTTGTGCACTCAACTCTTTGCTGAGGAATGCAAGAGATAAGGAAAATATTACTATTAGAAAAACTGCCTGATATGCTTGCACAGACTAACATGGGCACCTCTTCTAAAACTACAGTCATTGAATCATGTGTGTCCTAGTGATGGACATCTGTACTGGCTATTCATGAGCAAATCCTATTGAACTGAATGGGGGTCCAAAATATGTGTGTGTCATGGTCAATCTTTCTGACTCCAAGGGCTACTTATGACAATGGGTGGTAGTTCAGGGGACCAGTAGACATATAGCCAAACACACACATAGAATCTTCCCCCTGTCTCTTTTTCTCTTCCACACATATGCAGCCCCACCTATCCACAAAACATATAAAGACAGGTACAGTAATCTCCCCCTCCCCATCTTAATCTAAGAGTACTGACAAATGCACATACCTTCAGAGCACTGGTCAAGTAACAGCTCTAGAATTACTGCAGATATCCATGTACTGCACCTTCCTTTATATAAGAGGATGGAAACTTTCCTGTCCTGCAGGCTGAGATGTTTTCATGCCTCTTTCCTTCTACTGTCCACTGGATGTGTGCTGGGAACAGCTTTTCCCACTGCAATGACATGGGACAAAGAGGACAGGTGTGTTATTTAATAAGACATTTTAAACAGATTTGAACTGTATTAATTGTATTTTAACTGTATTTTGATTATAGGTGTATCTTTTTAATATTGTATTTTCATGACCATTTTGTAAACTGCCCTGGGTAGTGCAGTTTGCACTAAGGGGGTGGTATAGAAATATAAATAAATGTAAGTGGGAAGAAAGGCATAGGGCTTGTAAACATTATGTTATTTGACCTACAATTCCTAAAATCCTCCAGCCAATGTGGTCACTAACAGCTCTCCACAATGTGCACTGTCCATTATACAGGTAGCCCCTTAGGGAGCTATGCCGATGGCCCACACAGAAGACATCAAAAAGCCATCATGCAGGGCCATGTAGAATTACTCAGCCTGCAACATCCCATCCCTTGAGATTTCAGAGCCAAAAATCTGCATCTGGGTAAGGTATGTAGGATCTCATGGGACCAGTTCCTGTCACAGGACAGGGTTGAGAGAAAGGGCTGGATCTGCTTCTGAAGCCTTTGACGGTGGAAACAGGTATGAGAGGAATCTAAATAAATGCTCCCAGAACCCAGGTAAAATTTGGGAAACTAAGTGATACAGTAACTCAAAGTCAGGGGGAATAAAATATCATTCTTCCCCATATTTCCAAGGAGATAGATATTTTTTAAAGCCTAACGGGTGCTGGGACAGGTTTTGCATGTGTCGTGGGTGGTGGTGGCAACTTGCCCACAACAGATGCAGAGATTGGTACCTTTTCTTCTGGAGCTTTTAACCTATGTAGACTTAATGATAATTACATCCCACCATCAGTTCTGACTTCTGATGATCTTTTCCTGGGATCCCTTGGACAAAGTGCTCAGATCTGTTTTAACCTTCCCTTCTTTTGGGGGTGTCCAATGACAATGTTGCTTGTCCAAAGCTATAAAGGCTGGCTCTTTTCCAGGAAGTGGAGTGGGGACTTGAACTCTTGACTTTGGCCTCCACAGCCAGATCCTCAACTCATCAACTTTCCAGGCAACCATGTAGTCTTACGTACAGCCATATATGATGGCTCTTGGATTCTGTTGCTGCTGCTTCTTTTGGGATCTGCAGAAGTGTCTTCAGCAGCCCATGGAGGTATTTCCTTCCAGATCTCTGCTTTTGCTGCTGCCAAGGCTTGTGTGCGTCAAGAAGGCTCAGACATCACACTGTTGTGCCACTCTCTCCAGTGCTTCATATAGCACAGTGGTCCCAAATGCACCCATCCCGTTGGCTCTCAGTGAAGTTCCTTCACATTGTCCCTGGCTTCTTGGCACACCTATTTTTGTGCAAGCAAAACTCCTGCTCTTCTCAGGTGAACATCTGGAGTCTTGCAGAATTTTTGTGATTCCTCGGGTCTGCAGATAAAGAAACAAATTTCACTCCCAAATGGCACCAGGACTGACTGGAAAGGGGCAAAGATATCTATATGCACCCCTGATGCAGGGAATCTACATAGTCTGCTTCACGTTCTCATGTAGAGAAATATGTAGCTATTACTTTGGAGTTTTAGAAGAGGTAGCTATGTTCCTCAGACTGAGGACATGGAATTTATCTTAGAGGAAGATAAATTCTTATAAGATCACATAAAATATTTCTTTTTGCCTACATTATTTTTTATTTTTATTTTGTTTTTGCCTGGTATTTTGCAGTAGTTTATGCAACTGCCCCCCAACCCTCCTAAGGTTAATAACTCAGGAAAAGGGAACCTGTAAATCTGGAGTGGCAAAACCAACCCAACACACATACAAAATGCCTTTGCACTGAGCCTGGTTATCTCATACACAAAAATCAATTGCTTTCTTCTCACTGTAGTACTGATCCTGAACAGAGTCTTCCTGCTTGGAAACACAAGGATGTATTCCAGTTCTGATCATGAAATCTGTAACTGATTGGCCATAGGTTGTGACATAGGTGGTTACTTCATGTCCTTCTTTGTTCTGTGGTGAGTTTTGTACCGTGACAGCATAGGTCATGATCACATGGTTTTGTCCCTGTTTCTGTTTTCCCCTGGTCGTGATAACTTGTCTCATGATGAGTGTTACCTCACGGTCTTGTACCGTGACAAACACTGAATTTGTCTAGCTTCCCTTTTCCTTTTTTAGGGGGTATAAAACATTCTTTTTCGATATTTTGATTTACTGATATTCTGGTTTTATATGCCAATGCGGCAGCATTGATAATGTTTTCTTTCTTATACATTTGAGTTGCATGCTTTTTCCCATAGGGAAATTAATGACATATGTCGCTTCACCCACTAACCACTAGATGGACACAAGGAAAAATACCATTGGTACCAGTACAGTTGTTACTTCACGTCCTCTTAACTGGGACAAGAAGAAGAACAGAAGAGGGACAAAAGAAAACCCAACCCCAGTCCTAGGTACAGATCTGTCTCACTTATCACCCGTTCCAGGGGCATGGCTGAGACAAATTTCACTTGTGAGTCGAACGTGAAGTAACAATTTTTGTACCGCTCCTAAATGCAACAACTACAGAGAGAAAATGGACATGAAGTAACCACCATAGTGTATTGTAGCTGAACGTGTGATGTATCTTGCAACCTTAAAAGCGCTTTATTTGGGTCATAGGGAGTTGTTCTTTTAAAAAGCAAAAACACACATTGAATTATATTTCAATGATACAATAAGAGACAGTACAGAGTTTTTTAAATGTGCTGGGTATATTGTACACTCTTGTAAGAACTAACTTTCTCCTCACTTTTGAAAATAGAAAGCAGAAAATAGATTTTTGTTGTTGTTCAAGAGTGTTTGATGAAAGTCTGCAGCTCGCCTGCCTTTTAGTTTTCACCTTCCTGAGCTATTGTCATGGCTCTGCAAAACTGTCTGCACCATAAACATAATGTGTTAAGTGAAAGACCAAGTGTTAAGAAAAGTCAGCATCAGAAAAACTGTCTTGTATTCCCACCCCATCTTGCCGTGATGCAGACAACTGACCTCAAAGGGCCTTCAGGGCACCAAGGAAAGGAAATACTATGGCAGACCTTCAATATTTCAGCCATGATTTTCTTGTTATTGTGTCAAAACACAATTCCGGGTACAAATTTCAGTGCAGCCAGCTACCAAGATGCTGCCACACCATCGTGTGACCCAGAATCAATGTGTGCAGTGTCTATCCACTGGACCTGTTCAGGCAGAAGTAGTCTCTCCAATCACAGTGTGAAGCCACCAGAAGGTAGAACTGGTTCATACTATTTATGCCCCACTCCAGCCATGACCTTGAGTACAAATCCTTGATCTCCCGCACAGAAATGAAGAATAATAGGGGAAATGATATTGAATCTGATGTCACTTTCATAGTGGGAAGAAAACCTAAACTTCATCTCAGATACTGGTTGTCTGGCCCTCATTATTAAGGATTTTATAGTTTGCATAAGTAATCTCACTGTTTCTACTAATCAGCTCTCCCTCCTCTTCTCCTCCTCCTCCTCTCCTTCTCCCCTATCCACCCCCAAACTCTATATACTACAGCCAATGAATATCTGGTATGAAATGTATATCCCATCCCTTATTATATTGCACACCTCATTCTGCTGCTATATGTCTAAAGAAGTGGACAGTTGGTCTTTCTGGGGGCAGTCCATGGTATCCAGTCCACCAAGTTCTCCTCAGGCACCACATCTCAAACAATTCATTTTTTAAAAACCTGTCAGCTTTGTTAATTGTCCAGTTTTTGCATCCATATATGTTGATCAGAAATGCAAGAGTGTGAGTGATCTTGGTGTCCAGCGGCATATCCTCGTCCTTGATATTTTCTAATTCCGCCAGTGTTGCCCATCCTATTCTCAGTCTTATCCAGATTCCTTGGCTCCAGTTTCTCACCCATCATCCTGGGCTGCTATCCCACAGCCAGAAAATCTGGATCAATTTAAAATGCAGATCCCCCCCCCGAATGGTCACGTGGTTGAAAACGCGGTTCCTGTGTCCCCACGGGCGCAGTTTGAAGAACCACATCTTTTGTGTCCCCACGAGCGGGAACTGCAACACAGCAGAATGAAAAGGTTTTGATGCACATTTTCCAAGTCCCCACAGACTCAAGTACCAGTTAAAAATCCGCATTGGAACTGAGACAAGCTTTGTACCACCTTGAGACCAGGTACTTGTAAAACTCACTGGGTTGCACTTAAGTGGGCATGGTTGCATCCCCCCCCCCTTTAAAGTCTGCTGGCCATGGGGACACAACTTTATTAACCACATCTTTGAGCAGCTTGAAGCAGATTTTTTAGTGGTCATGGGATAGGAGCCCTGGTTTACAATGAAGGATTTATTGGAAATGTTTGATTTCATTTAGAAAAGTTTTGGTAAAGATGGGATAAATCTGTTTAGCTCACAGAATTGTAATGTGTGTCCCAAAGTCAGTAGCCCCTTAACAGAAGTGTTATGTTCTCTTGCTGCAGAAAAGGGAAGAGAAGGCCTAATCTGTCTGACCTGGCTAGGAGAGACCTGGGATGTGTTATGAAGACAGGAGCCATCTTAGGTGGTTACTCACGTCCTTCCTAGAGCCGAGGTGAACTTGCCTCCGTGTTGAAATCGGTTTTCAACACGGATCGAGAAGCGGATTGAAAAGATTCCCGAGCTCCAGGACAGGAATCTTTCAGCCCGCTTGGAGCGCAGTTCAGGGGGCGTGGTTGGGGTGAACTCGGATTGACCTCACAAGGACGTGAGGTTCCGTTCCTTCGAACTCAGATTGACCCCACAAGGACGTGAGGTTACGTTCCTTTGAACTGGTCCCCAGCGGGGCCGCAAACTGCAGTGAGAGGGACGTGAAGTATCAGCCGCTGTCAGCTGTCAGGGAACACAAAGGGATATTCTAACACTCACAGATCCAGAGATGGGCTTCTTAATGGGTTATCCTAGACTGTTGAACCCTCTTTTGGTTCTCCTTCTGATGCCAAACAAGCTCCTCTTCAATTCCACCAGGCTTCTGAAAAGTGGTGGGGTAATGAGGAAGAGGCTGTTGCAATACTTTGCTCCCCTTCCATGTCTTTTTAATTTGCTTTTTAATGCAGTAATTGTATTTTAACATTAAACCTCATATATTTTAGTTGTATCTATTTATTCATGTCATGGGCCATCTCAGGTACCAAAACTGGAGGACAGGTGAGCTATGATAGATAGATAGATAGATAGATAGATTAGATAGATAGATAGATAGATAGATAAGATGTGTGTCAAGCCACACTTAACGATCTGCAAGTCCCTTGATAATCAGTAAGAGACTACAGCTTCTTGTTCATGTTTTGTGGGAAATGTGAACCTTTAACCTCTACAATCTTTTGTATTTTGCTGTATGAGCAGGAAAAAAAGGCTAAAAAAGATGTTGTGTAAGAAAGTATGTGTTAGCAAGGCATGTATGACTTTATACAAGTAGCTAGGGGTTGCCAGATCAGCAGTATGCCATTCCTTGAGATTTCAGGGTGAAAACCTGGGACTTAGGGGCATGCAGTGCCATAGGGTTATGCCCTTGTGATGTCATGGGGCGAACTCTTCAGCCAGAACTGAAAAAATGTGAGCGTGTGACAGACAGTGTGGAGACACAATGATGAATTTAAAGGCCAGTGAAGTAGTGCCAACAAGGGTTTGCTTCCTAGAGGATGTCAGAAGAAGCTGGCAGGCGGCAAACTACAACACACAGTGAGAAGCAAATCTATTGCTGAGAGGGAAAAGGAAGACTATTTTCTAAACCAAAGCCAGGACCAAAGTAAACAGAGATCTACTAGTAGATCTCAGAGTGATCCACAGTATGTCAGATTCAACTCTCTAAGGAGATCAATATTGTCAGATCAGTGGGATCACTATCCATGAGATTTTGGGCACTGGACAACAAAACCCCAAACTCAAGTCTAACAGCTGGTGCCTTAGATCTGTCAACACCATGAAGCTTCTAAATATATTTAATATTATAAAATGTATTTTATAATATAATACCTCTTTCAGGGTTAGTTCTCAATGGATTGTGTGATTTTTTCATATAAAAGAGGGGGGAGGGAGAGGGATAGAACATGTTCTTTGGATGTTTAATTCTGGGAACTCTTTAATAATAATAATAATAATAATAATAATAATAATAATAATAATAATAATAATAATAATAATAATAATAATAATAATAATAAAGACGAGTAATATGCTATGCAGCCAGCTACAGGCACAGCAATCTATTGACCCCATGCTTCAACATGCCCTGCACTGCACCCAATTTGCCACTGCTCGACCACCTACCATAAAAATTAAATGAGAAATTTCAAGGGCTGTTGAGCACTGCACATTTTCACCATCAGTAAACACACACCGTTATTTAGAACAGGTGTTTCTGTAATTGTGATACATTCAGAAAGCAGAAAGCATTCAGTAGTTATTAGGTTTCTCACACTTTCATCTCTGAACTCTAGTGTCCTGATGTAAGCCGACCTGAAGGCAATCTGAGAGAGTCTTATAAAATCAACACCAGTCAGCGCAGAGTCCTTGAACAGGCTTGAGAGTCAAGGTTGCCTCCATTGTTATGCTTTCCAGTATATAAATGGAGCAAAGGAGCATACCACATTCAATCTATTCCATTAGAAAATAGCACAAGCAGTTTTTTTCTTTGTTTAGATTTTCTTTTCTGCAGGAAAATTGACAGTCTTGTGGCACCATAGTTTTTTGTGAAATGTAGCTGGGTTCTTAAATCTGAAATGCCTGCAGAACTGAAGAAATCCCTCAGACATGAGGAAGTGGGCTACATTTCACAACGCCTACTACATAAAAATAATAAGAGTGGATAATATCTGGTATTGGACCCCTAGACTTCAAACAAATCACCAGCTTTTGTGGAGAAAATTCCACTTCTTCAGGCTTGGCCAACCCCATCATGGAGAGTGCAGAAAAAATGTACAAAAGAGTCCAACATGAACGGGACATGTCTGTGAGGGTTGATGTTAAGTCCTCTGAGGCTGTGATCAGAAGCCTCTCTGTAGCATGGTTTGGGATTTGCGATTGCCCCTCTTGCATTGCCAGTTTTGAAACTCCAGTTTCATTCTGGCTGTGGGGATGGAGACATCACAGCATCTACTACATGTTTTGGGTTATCATTTGGTTGATTCACCAGGGAGAAACAGCCAATTGGGCTTTGTCAAAATAATGCTTTGAAGGAAGCAAATGTATGTATTTGGGGGAGGGGGTGGCAATCACAACGTAATTTGCAACTTGTTGGTCCTAAGAGTAGGGTTTAAAAATTCCTAACTATGCTGTGAGAGGCTTGAAGCTCCCACAGATACATACCAGCCATTTTAGGACTATTGTGTACAGTTTTCTACACTGCCTATGAAGGGTTTGTGCTTAGCCAGAAGAAGTAGAATTTTCTCCATGAAAACTTGTGATGTGTTTTTTTACTGGCCCAATAACAGGTACTGTATCCAGGGCCAGCGCTTCCATTAAGGTGAACTAGGCAGTTGCCTAGGGCGCCAAAATGGACAGAGGGCACTGGACAGCCTGTTGCCCCCCCGCCGCTGGCCACCGCTGTCTGTCCCCCCACTGCATGTCAGCCGCCCATCGCTGTCCACCCATTGCTGCCCGCTGCTGCCGACCGCCCGCCACCCCATGCCCATTGCCGCCCTCCCCCGCACCTGTCGCCTCCCCCTGCCCCTGCCCCCTGCCCCCGTGCCCCCCCAACACCCCACCCCCTGCCCACCCCCACCCCCCACCCACCCCTCGCCTAGGGCGCAAAAAAACCCAGCACCGGCCCTGACTGTATCACCCTTTTCCTTGTTATGTCTGTCAGATAAAAAATGTTCATCTTTGTTGGCCGCTTAAAGGTGCGTCAAGCATCCCACCTCCTTTTGGTTTGCACCAATGTAGTAAAGTGTTTCATTTTATTTCTGGACATGTCTTTCGAAAGATATGCAGTGATAGTCACTGTGAGAGTATCTCTTCACACTTCACGTTTTGATTGTTGCTTGTATATGGCCTTCTGCCTGACCCACCAATCATTTATCTCCCCTTTTGTCTCACACATTTCTAGTGCTAGGTTCCTCCTCCTCCACCACCACACATAATAAAGCTTTTCTGGTAACTCATGTTCTGTGTCCTAAAGGGTTTTTCTGGAAGTGGGGGTGGGACAGGGCAGGGCTTGCTCTCCTGGTGGGGCTGTCTATCACAGCACCAGAGAGCAAAAACTAAGCAAAAACTTAGTATTAAACTCACAACTGGAGATGGGCACAGAATGAAATGTCCTAATTCGTTAAAAGTCAGATAAGGGCGACTTGCTTCATGCCCATCTCTAGTCACAACAAAACCCATGAAATCCCATAAGTGAATGCTAAAAGTGTGTGTGTGTGTGTGTGTGTGTGAAACAATGCACAGTAAAGCAATGTTGAAGAGCCCTTTTTGGTTTTGCTGCAACAGATTATAGACTAACATGGTTACCACTCTGAAATTTCATGTTTGTGAGATGTTCAAATAATATAATGTGATGTAAAATAACAACAAAAGTTTAAACAGCTACCCAAGAGTAAGCACTACTGAATGCTAATTTATTTATGACTATGTATGTATCAGATTTCCACTGTAACAGTCATTGTCTGAAATTTGTGAAATTTTATTCCATTTAGACTTGGTTTTGAAACACTTGACATGGTTCTACCCTTACATTTATTTTTTTAAAAATGAGACGTCCCATAATTCATGTCACTGAAGAATAGAAAGTGACATGTTATCTGAAAAGCTCGCATAGAAGTTATTTAATAAAGATTTGTAACATGCATTTAATGTGTCACAATATGAAATATGATTTTAAAGGGCAATCTTACAGTCTTGTTTTTGTTTACTTTCCTTATTTTAAAGAAAAGATACTGATAAAAGCAGTATTGAAGTTATCTGCCTTAAAGCAAATTATAAGAATATTGGGGGGAAAGCCATTTACGCTAATGCACTAGGATATTTTTAAAAATTTGCATAAGTGAGTTCTAGGATTTTTTTTTTGAACACAGGGAGTATTCTAGAGAATATGGAGGGTTAGCAGTAGCAAAATGGTGATAAGGGTTAAAGACTCAGTCAAGGTTAAGAATAGGGCTTAACATCCATTTCTGTATTTCTTGCATCCAATGAAACTTCTGGTCTCCACATCAAAAGAGACCAAATGACTATAAGCTAGAACACATTCCTCCTGCTTTACTAAATTATGTTTTGCCTTTTTTATCCCATTACTTTACACCTGCAAGGGGGGATGTATCCTGCCCCTAATGACATCAGTAGATTTATTGGGACTTTTTTGTCTCAAGTTTTTTTTTTTTTAACAAAACTCTACATGGCAAGTGGCTGACACCTGGGGACATGGTTTATGACTGCTGAAGTGACAATGCAGAAGAATGTGGGTATTCTACGTCTAGTCCTGTGTGTATTCTGCCACAGCACATGACTCTGGAGTACAGCTGGGGACAAACCAGCAAAATAGTGGTTCATCTTCTTTTATGGTTCATGGAAGTCCATGAATCATAAATCTACACATTTTCCTGAATGAATCAGTTTATCTGTTTGGGAATTTTCTTTTGACAGCCTAGTGGATGTCTTAAAAGCCTGCTTACCTCACCACCCCATAGCCTCCCCCCAATCCCTTCCCAATGCCTCCATTGCCTCCTGACCTTTCCCTGGCGCTGCCTCCTCATCCTCCTCTGCCAACCATTTTGAGAGGTGGATGACTCCCATAGGCCGGCTGCTTGGAGCATGGCCCACCTCTCAGCTGAAAGTAGGCTCAGCAGGGAACCAGCCTGCCTCTAATATATACATACCAGTATGTATATACCTGGTGCTCTGACTTTCCACATGTGTCCACTTCTCAGGTGAGGGAGCTAGCTGCCCTCTGCAGATGGTGGCAATGGCAGCAGCAGGAAGAAAATTGTTTTATACAGTTTTGTATCCTGCCCTGAGATCTTATGGTGTAGGGCAGGATATAAATGTTTAAATAAATAAATAAATAAATAAATAAATAAATAAATAAATAAATAAATAAATAAATACATTTATGAGTACCTTGGTATATGAGTGTTTTGCAAAACAAGCAACCTCTTCTGGTCCACTTTGCCTTGATCAACAAGCAATGCCTTGCAATAGGAGTACTGGAGCAGGTCACATGAAGTGAACAAATGTTTTCTCACTTCTGGATTGTGGGGGATTGTCTTTAGCATTCCCTCTCAGACAAGCCTCAAAAGCAGAGGGAGAATGGAGGTCTCTTTTGTAACAACCATAAAAGTTTTCAAAGTCCAGTGCAGGTTATGGTTTTGTTTTTCTTTCTAGGCTCCTAATGTGGAGTTAACTCCCATGAAGATGACTAGCTGAAATGCAAGTCACATGTTATTATAAGCTGAGTATGGTTGTTTGCATTTAAGTCAAGAAGCTTCTCACAGGTAGAGTCTCCATATGCTCCTATTTAGGTATTCCAGTGCAGAGTTCTACAGGCACATAGTGGCTTGCACTCTGAAGCTCCCTGGGCACCACTGTGCTGCTGTGGGAATGTGATTCTATAGGATTGGGACATTGTTTCTTGTAGCGTAAGGAGTGTCTGGCTTCTTTCATTGAAACGCTATTCCAGGGGAAAAGAGAGTAAGTAGACTTCAGCATTCCTACCATGGCTTTCTCTTACAGCATGCGAAATGCAAACCCTCAGTCTTGATAAACATGTACTTCATGCATGTGGAGACACAACTAAAAGGGAGTCCAGATACAGGGGAGTGCCGTCTGCTCCTAAGTCCAAGGAAGCCGATGTCAGGCAAATCGAGTCAGAAAAGGGAAGGGAAGGGTTAACAACTCCCACTCTGATGTGAGAAGGCCAGGTGGAAGCTGTAAAACAGAAGTTAGGGAGCACGGTAATAGGAGGGGGGAAAGCATGGGAGATTCGAACGAGGGGGAAATGGCTAAGGAGAAAGGGTATAAAAGGAAGGAGAAAAGGGTTCTGCCCCCAGATTGGGACTATGTCTGGATGGAGAACCCAGACACCGGCAATTGGGAGAAGCTAATGATGTCCAAGAAGAAGGCAGAAAGCTACCAGAGACGAGCCCATCGCCTGGTTTCTTTGTATTGGGGCGAGAGAGAAGCTCGGGAATATAGGGAAAAACGAAAGGAAATCAGGTTACAGCTAGAAAGAGAAAAGGCCTTCACCCACAAGACAGAGGAATTGTGGGTGTTAGGGTACTCCCTGAGTGGACGGGCACTGAGTACAGCCATTCACCTGGAATGGGCCACCCTTGAAGGGAGAGGATGTGGAAGGGGCTTGAAGACCACAGACTGTGGAACCAGCCCATAGGAGAGGAAGGAACTGAGATGGAAGAAAACTTGAATACTCAATGGGGACAGGTGATATGGACCGATTTTGTTTCAGGACTGGAACCAGAAAGCAACAGTTTGATTTTGGACTTGTTAAAGGACAATCCCTTTAACCCCCTCCTCACGCCGGAAGGGTCTACAGAGAAAGTTCAAACTAAGTTGGAGTTAGACATGGGCACGGCCAGAAAAAATGACGTTTCGAGTTTTCATTTGTTGGAACGGGTCCATTTCGGGGCATTTCTGTTTGTCGCGAAATTTTTCAAAAATTTGTCGTTTCGTCGTTTCGTTTGTCGTTTGTCATTTCCACCATGATTTAGCGCGATTTGACTTCCCAAAGCATAGGGGCGTCTCGCAATCAGGGCCAGCGCTAGGTGTTTTTGCGCCCTAGGCAGGGGGCGGGCGGCGGGGGGGAGGTCCGGGTGGGCGGTGGTGGCGGGCGGCCATGGGCGGGCGGCGACAGCAGCAGGGGGGAGGCACGGGCAGGCGAGCAGGTGGGCAGCGGCCACGGGCGGGTGAGTGGGCGGGCGCCGGCGCGGGCGGGCGGGCGAGTGGGCAGATAGGATATCACTTAGGATAGAGGTTCTGTTCCTGGCTTGCACCCCAAATGTGTCTGTGTGCAAGCAAACTGAAGTTGGGAAAATAGAAAATAAATGGTAGTATATAATATATTTTTAAAATAAATCCACACCTCCCACTCCCAGTCGAACCTCCCCCTTTATCCAATATCAGAAAAAAATCCTCACAAACTGCCAGAGAATAAATAAAGAATAAACTGCTATTCCCTTCAGCAGACAAAGCTGCAGGGAATCAAAGAAATTATTTTCTAAATTCAATTCCCTCCCTGCCTGCCTAACTTAAATCCTAAAGCCTCCAGCCTCGCTCCTCAATCTCGATCGGATCACACTAGCACCAGCAGCCAGTCCTCCTCCCTCAACCACATCCATACACCCGACTGCGATTTCTGGAAGGTGCCTCGGCTTTTTATGCCCTCCAAGACATCCACAAGTGTCAGTCAAAAACCTGGCGATGCCATTGGTGGAATGGTTCAAAAAATTTGCATGGTCCCATCCCATGCCCAGCCCAAATGGGCAGGTCTAAAAAAAATAAAAAATAAAATAAAATAAAATAAAATAAATATGATGTTTTATTGCTATAAACCCCCCCACTGCTGCTACTATTAAAATCCAGGCATTTAAAATAAATAAATTTCACATGTTTCTGTGGTGATTTGGTGTGTTTTGTGACCACGATTTCAAAAGAAAAATTGCGGTCGCCATTTTGGATCCCCCCCACCGCATGGCATGGCGAGATGACGAGGATGACCCCCCCAGCCTGGTGCAAGCAGCCCAGGACAGGAGAAGAGGGGGGGAAAGGCCAGGGACCCCCCAGAAACCACCCCTCTGGTAGGTGGCAAAGCCTCAGGCAGGCATATTTTCACCTGCTTTTTTGGCCAGGAGTCGGGTTTTTTTAAAAAAACTTTTAAAAACCTTTTCTGTGCTTCGCATTGCGCGATTGCCGCGATGCCACAAATGAAAATGAAAAACCCGACCAAATTTTTCTTTTTTCATTTCGAGTTCGAGTTCTGACGGCTTAATTATTGTTACCGTTTCCGTTACGTAATGGAAACGAAAAACGGAAACAAAAACGAAAATTTCGCCGAGTCGTGCCCATGTCTAGTTGGAGTTGTTTGTTTTGAATGAAGAATTGTTAAATAAAATGAGTTCTGTTTTTACCACAAATGAATCCTTTATTGGAGGCAGAACTTTCATGCATCAGGTTTGATATTGAACCTTCACAATGTAGCATGTTATTCTCTATTCATATGCTTGCTTATGAAGAGAAAGGCTCTCTTTAGATGCTTAGTTTAGGAACACTCTGGCTAACCCATTCTTTCCTAAACGAGGATGGAAGCTGACATTAATTGTTGGGAATCTAAATAATGGTTTGGATATAATCACACATCATTTCTACACAGCCATTCTCTCCTCTGCACTGGAAAGTGCTGACATGAAGGTACCTGTGTTTTTTTTTCAGGCCAGAATTAGAAATATCATTACATCTTGTCTCTAGAAATTGTGACTTTGTTCCAAAGAGGGAAATCAGGTCAACTCAGAGGTCATTTTTGCAGCCACTGGTAATGCTAACAATGGGTTGGCAGGGGATTAGACAGAAGCGCTTATTCAATAAAGTCAAAAGGATTTTTGTCTCCCCAAAGCACTGAGAGAAATGAGTTTATAGATAACTCAACTACCTCTTGCCCTGTGGACAATTTCCTAACTTCTACTGAGGCAGAATATCCTAAATGTCTCTTGCATCCTTTTGGACTTAGAAACTAAGAATACTTTCTGCTTGGTTCCTTAGCAATGCAAAAAAGATTCTTTTAAAAAATTTAAAAAATATATGTAAAATATTCTTTTAAAATGTTCTTTTAAAAATTATACTTTGGTCCCTTAGCAATGCAAAAATATTCTTTTAAAAATATTAAAATATTAAAAATATTCTTTTAAAATGTTCTATGAAAAATTATACCACATTGGGTATGATGCTTAAGACTAATTCTACTATTTTACCAGTTGCTTATAGCATCGTGCCTCTCACTGGCCTTTGATTCCATCATTTTGAGTTGTTTAATTGTCCTGTCTGAGTAGGTCATTTTGCTATACAAAGGGAAACCTGCTTCAGCTTTTAATCTTGCCTTGGCTTCTGCTTCACATCCAGGCTTGTCACATGCTCTGAAGCCATTGGGAATAGCATCCATTTTCTCAGTTTCTTTTACAAATCCAGACAATTTGTTTACTTACTACCCAGAGGTAGGACTCAAGGCTGAACGAAACATACAAGTTCCTTTCCTTATTTATTTAAAGCAAGAATTGATTCAAAGTTACATGGGGGGGAATGGGTTCCTATATTTATATCTTTTAATAATGTTTCTAAAAGCAATATAAAATTACATTTGTGTGTGTGCTGATGTATGTGGATGTACTTGCACAATCTGGATGTTTTTAATCCTTTTGCTCTAACTGCAGTGTTTTGTTTCAAAACTATAAAGTCATGCCTGCAATTTCCAACTTCAAACTAGCAAGAAATTCTTTGCTCCTGACTTGTTACAACCTCAGTTTTGAACCTGATGCATATATATATTTAAATACCTTAACAAATCACCAGGCATAGTACTTTAAAATGTTTTTAAAACTGTGTTAATTTATTCTTTGTTTTAATGATATTTTCTTCTCTCTCCCCACGCCTCAAAGCTAGATGTTTTAAACCTTTTTATGTTTTAAACTGCCCTGAGTGCAGTTAAGGCGAAAGGTGAAGTAATACATGAATAGTTGGGGAGACAAAAATGTTAATAAAATATGACCAGGAAATTCAGATTCTCTTTTCTCATTAGGTAGACAACAGGGTGTTCAGTTGATGTTTGTTGCCAGAAGAACTGGGGATGTTTAGTCTACACAGAAAAGAAGATTGAGGGGTGATATGATAGCACTTTTCAATTATTTGAAAGGCTGTCATACAGAGGAAGGGCAAAATCTGTCCTTTGGCTTCTACCGCACTTCAAACAGCAACCACTTTTTGTTTTGAATCGCCTTTTGCCCTCCCCCGGTCATGTGGTCACTGAAGCGATTCAGCATTCTGCACTTGGGTGTTTTCTCAAGACCCGGTTCCCCCGTCCACACTTTGCTAAACCGCTTTTTGTTCCGATTTAGTCTGACATTTTCCCATTATCTGGTTCAATTTCGGAAATTATTTTTTAGGATAATGTCATGCTGTTGTTCTTCCATTCAAAGTAATGTAGCTAATTTTCCGGTTCTCCCTTTAGATTACTTACAACATGGCACATTGATTTTGATAGCCTACTTTCATGACCAGAAAAATTGTACCAAAAAGAGGAAGTAGAAGGACCGGAGAAGTTGGCGGAAATGATTACACTGCAGGAGAATTTCTTTTTTGGCTTTTCTGATGGTAGGATAAGGCATACTGGGGGGAAACCCAGAAAAAATTGGTTCATGGTGTCCGCAGTATGAGCCAAATCGCTTCAACAAACACTTAAAACACTTCAACAAAAAGCTTTAAAAAACACCACCCCTGGTGGCCGTCACAAGAAAAACTGAGGCAGCGGCCGAAAAGGGGCATGGCTAAGGGGGCTCCATGGAAAAAGCGATTGGAAATGAGGTAAGTGATTTTTAAGGCGATTTGACTTTAAGCAAAAGGCAATTCAAAACCTAAGTGCGGTAGGGCTCGACCCTAGAGCAGTGGTGTCGAACCTTTGGCACGCCTGATGTTTTGGACCACAACTCCCAGAATTCCAAGCCTGTATTGTCAATGGCAAAGGACTGTAGGAGTTGTGGACCAAGACATCTGGAGTGCCAAAGGTTCGTCACCACTGCCCTAGAGTGTAGGATGCAGAACATTGGGCTCAAGTTATGAGAAACTAGCTTTCAGCTGAATATGAGTCAAAACTCCCCAACTGTTAGAGCAGTACGGCAGTGGAACCAATTACCTTGAGAGGTAGTGAGTGCTCCAACACTGGAGGCATTCAAGACAAATGGACAGCCCCAGGCAGATATTCTTTGATTCGTATTCCTGCATGGAGCAGGGGGAAGGGGGATTGGACTTGATGGCCTTGTAGGCTTCTTCCAATTTCACTATTCAGTCAGCAGAAAGGGCTTAATTTTCAATGCCCCCCGTGCGCCAATATCCAGCAGCCATTGTGCTAGCTTCTATACTGGTTTGAGTGTTGAGGGCTGCGGGTAGATATTTAAAAATTGCCCACTCCCTTCTCCATTGATGGATACTTTGTCTCTATAAAGGAACATAATTTCTTTCTTTATGTTCCTTTATAAAGGAACATGTCTATAATTTAACTCCCCCCGCCACCTAGTTTTTCTGTTAGGAAAACTGCCACACACTTTGCTACAAAGAGGCAACTTTAACACCAAACACAACCAACCTGTGTATTGGTTAAATGGCACTGAAAAGCAGATAATTAGCTCCATAAGGCATGGTGAAAAATGATTATCCCAGAGAATGTCTATAAGCAAATCACTGAGTCAGAGAGCTTCAAGTCATGGATGTTCTAAAATGATGGCCCTACGACTATAGATGCCCTGGGAGAGTTCAGAATACCTTTACCACTTTCTGTTTGATGGAACTGCATCTATGTCTTCTCCTAGTGTCAACAAAGGAACAGTCCAGGCCTTTGCTCCCCACGACCGCAACCACCACCACCACACTGAAGGTCATACTGCACAATCTTATAAACCAATGGGGTTTGGCTAGTTCTATGCAACTCTATCACTGTAACCATGCAAGGGACAATCCCTCCTCTCCATCCTATAGTACCCCAAGTGCCCTGGAAACTTGAACATACTCAACGGATTGTTGGCTAAAAGCCCGGGAAGATCTGTGCATGTGTGAACGCTTGCTAGCACTTCAGGGGCTGTGGCTTGAGGTGGCACTGACAAACCCAGTGTTACCACTTGCATTGAATTGAATTTCGGTTTGACTAAAATTGTACATTTAAATTTATTTATTTATTTATTTATTTATTTAAAAAAACTTAACAGTATGAAGCTATTATTTCATTATCTTTCTTGGAAAGTACTTATCAATATGTATACACAATAGCTCAAATCCAGTTATAAATCTCAACTGGTCTAGGTCACTTGAATGACTGGGGATTTGGTGACTCAACTCCACTGTAAGTTCTGTTGAACCAACACTAGTTATAACTTACTACTGGTTTCCAGCGACTAGACATCAGAGTGAACCTGACAGTGTAACTCTACAATTTGCTACTTGAGAACTTCATTGTGTTAAACGGGCATTATTTCCAAATAGACAATGTCACATACATTTCTACATTTCCAAGACCTCAATTCCCACTCAAAATTTAATAGTAAAATCTAATAATCAGTTTAATAATAAATAAAGCACAAGTCTTGGCTGCTGCTACATTAGCCCCCCCATTTCACGCTTCATATATTGCAGTCCTGGTATATTGTGGATTTACCAGGACCACAGGTGTGGCCAGGCAGCAGGGCAGCGGGCAGGTGGCACTGTCATAGCAGGCGCAGTTTCAATACCAGTAATGAAGATAGTGAATGAATCCTTGACTTATTTATTTATTTATTTTCAAACTTGTATACCACAACCTATTTCCTGAGGGGAACTCAGGGCGGTTTACACAAATTTAAAAACAATAGCAATTATAACAGATAAAACAATATTGGCAAGGGGGAGGGAAAAAACAAACAAACCGGTACTCCCCTAGCAATTGCCGAAGGCGTCCCTGAATAGCCAGGTCTCCAGTGCATTTCTAAAGGATGCCAATGAGGGTGCCTGCTGTATCTTGCACGGCAGAGAATTCCAGATTGCGGGGCCAGCCACTGAGAAGGCCCGTTTGCGAGAGGACACCTTGCGGGCCTCCTTCGGAGTGGCGACCTGGAGCGAGAGGGCTAAGGAGGATTGGGTGAGTTGGGCCAGGTCTAGTCGTTGGGAAATGCTCTCTGCCAGATAGTCAGGGGCCAAGCCATGGAGGGTTTTGTAAACCAAAACCAACACCTTGAAGCTTATTCGGGAGGCAACGGGCAGCCAGTGCAGGCAGGCCAGGATGGGGGTGATGCAGTCAAATCTACGTGCACCAACCACCAACCTGGCTGCTGCATTCTGTACCTGCTGCAGTTGCCAAACAAGGTTCAAGGGGAGCCCCATGTAGAGAGCGTTGCAGTAATCCAACTTTGATATGACCAGCGCCTGCACCACTGTCCTCAGGGAGTCCCCATCAAGGAACGGGCGAATCTGGGCGATAAGCCTAAAATGGTAAAAGGCTGACCTGGTCACGGCTGCCACCTGGGAGTCCAGGGACAAGTCCGGATCCAGGACGATACCCAGACTCCTCACTCTTTGTGCCAGCTGGAGAGCGGACCCGCCCAGACTGGGAAGAGGGCCACTGTACCCATCCGGGCCACCCCCGAAGAACAAAACCTCAGTGTTTCCAGGGTTGAGCTTGAGTCTGTGAGCCCTGGTCCAGTCCAGAACTGCGACCAGGCAGCGGTCCAGGGTCTGGATGGCCTCCACTGCACAGGTGGAAAAGGAGAGATAGAGCTGCGTGTCATCAGCGTACTGATGACAGCAAGCTCCAAAACTCCGGATGATCTCAGCCAGCAGCTTCATATAGATGTTGAAGAGCATTGGGGAGAGAGCCGACCCCTGAGGCACCCCACGAGAGAGTGTCCAGGGAGCCGACAAATCACCCCACAAGCTCACTCACTGGGTGCGGCCCTCAAGGAAGGAGCGGAGCCAGCCAAAGGCCAGACCCCTGATCCCCACCTCAGAAAGCCGCCCCAGGAGGATACCGTGGTCGACAGTATCAAAAGCCGCTGACTGGTCAAGAAGGACCAGCAGGGTAGAGCAACCCCTGTCAGCCCTCCTCAACAGATCATCATGCAGAGCGACCAGAGCCATCTCAGTCCCATGACGCAGCCTAAACCCAGATTGGAAAGGAACCAGGACATGGTTCTCCTCCAGGAACGACTGGAGACGCAGGGCGGCAACCTGCTCGATCACCTTGCCCATAAAGGGAACATGGGCTATAGGACGATAGTTGGACATATCGTCTACAGCCAAGCCAGATCTTTTGATAATGGGCTTCACCACCGTCTCCTTCAGATGACTGGGAAAAATCCCATCTCTGAAGGATGAGGAGGCAATTAGTGAAGCCCATTCCGGCATGCTCCCTCCGGCAGTCTTGATCAGCCAGGAAGGGCAAGGGTCGAACGGAGAAGCCGCAGGCCTGCAGTGTCCCAGTGACCTGGAGGCATCCGCTGGTGTAACAGGCCCAAACTCAACAAACTGGGGTGACCCAGGCGGTGAGGCGCTAGCCACAGCAGAGGGTGGATCAGAGCAACCGGCGTCCAGCTCGGAACGGATGGCCTCTATCTTGGATCTAAAGTAGGCTGCGAACGACTCACTAGTGAAATCACTAGGAGGAGGCCCTGGCGGACCGGGATTGGTGAGGTCTCAAACCACCCGGAATAATTTCACCTGACGGTTCGAGGCCTCACCAATTCTCAGGGAGGCAAAAGATCTCCTTGCGTCCCTGATCGCTCGAGAGTAGCGACCAGTCGACACCTTAACCGCAGCCCAATTCAAGGCCGTCCGAGCCTTCTGCCATCTGCTCTTTAGCCTCCTCCGCTCTTGCTTCATCACCCACAACTCCATGGTGAACCATGGAGAAGAGCGGGCTTGGCATCGGATAAGGCATTTGGGGGCGATCTGGTCAACTGCCCCGGCAACTTCCTCGTACCACCTATCAACCAGGGAGTCAGCCGGATCATCAAACAGACCATCCAGTAAGCCCCCAAAGGACTCCGAAAACCACGCAGGGTCCAGGAGCCTTCGGGGGTGGGCCCAGATGGAAGGGCCCAGCTCCCCGTGGAGCAGGGCAGCGATTGAAAGGGAAAAATTCAGCAAATAATGATCTGACCATGACACAGGTCGGGCGCACAACCTCCCGACCCCCAGATCAAAGCCCACAGATGTGGAGGCAAAAACCAGGTCCAAGGTATGCCCTCCCTTGTGAGTGGGACTGATGACAAACTGAGACAGGTTCATGGAGGCCATGGACTCCATGGACTCCAGAGCTGCTCCTGACAGCTCAGACTCGATGTGCACATTAAAGTCCCCAACCACCAACAGGCGGGGGACCTCAAAAGCGCCGTCGAGATGAACTCAGAGAGCTCTGGAAGGGAGAGTGCTGGGTCGCGGAGAGCACGGTACACAAGCACGATCCCAAACCTGTCCCTCTGGCCCACCACAAGGTGAAGACATTCTAACCCTGGACTCACCAACATCGCCGATCTGCTGACATAAAGGGATTCCCTATATACAATGCTCCCCCCCACCCCTCCAACCTGCCCAGATGCTGAACACAGTAACCCTGGGGGTGGCTGGAGAGGTTTTTCCAGGGGCTCTAGTCCAGCATGTAACACCATGTTACAGGGCGAGAGCACCTCCAAAGGAGCTCCTACTCACCCTAACCGCTCTTCCACAATCCCAGATGATCATGCTGCTGATGGAACAGAGGGGAATCCAGATAGATAGCACCGTAACGGCCCTAAATCGGGGTCAACAGCCTCGTGGCCAAATTGATCACAGAGCAGGCGATCACTGGGCTGACAGAACTCCCACTCCAGCTGTAACAAGTCCAACTACAGCAGATAGCTCTCCCCCCCACCAGGGAGGAGGGAGCCAGAGGATGGTGTGGCAAGTTGGTAACGTGGCAGAAGGGTGTGTGTGTGGGGGGGGGTGACAAGATGAAAAGTCCACCCCACAAAGGTCCACAACCACCCGGGACAAGAGTCCAATTCAAATCCAGCCTCTCTGGCGGCAACAATGACACGGGGGGATAGGTGGGTGGGGGCGGCAAGATGGACCCTAAACAACAAAACCACCACACCCATTGCCACAAACGGTCCCCCTACCCCAGACCGCTATGGCAGAGTGCCATCCAGAACCCGGTGGAGTCTTAAAAGCAGGCTTGCTAGCTCAAGAGGCTCACTGATGTTACTTCAGGGGGGGTGACAACACCCCCCCCAAATGAGCCGACCGGGTGAACACCGAGTGGGCGGGTGGGCTGGAGAGCGAACCGCTGCTGATAGAGCTGGCTGCGGTGCCGGTGATGGAATAGATGAGCAGCCGAAGCAAGACCTCCAAGCCCAGGCAGAGAGGAAAGAAACCTCCGACGGCCGGCCCGCCGCCTGAGCTCCAAGACTCGCGGCACACCAGGCGAACACGCTGGCCTCCCGCACCATTCTGGACACCGAAATGGGTGGCAACAAACAATGGCAAGGGAAGATGACGCTGGCGGCCGCCCCGCCGCCCGAGCTCCGGTATCCAACCATGGGGGAGGAGAAGGTGCCGACGGCCAGCCTGCCGCCCGAGCTCCAGGACCCGCGGCGGCAAACGATGGCGGGGGGAGGGAAGGAAGATGACACCAGCAGCTGGCCCGCAGCCCGAACTCCGGTATCCAACCATGTGGGAGGAAGGCACTGACGGCCACCCCGCCGCCCGCGCTCCGAGCCCGCAGCCACCCCACCGGCCCTGCTCCTGGACCTGCAGCAAGCCCGACAACCTCGCGGGGAGCCAGCAAGCAACATGCGGCGGCCCAAGGGAGCAAGCTCCGGGCTCCAGGCCAACAGAAACACCAGCGAAGGCCAAAAAGTGGAGTAAGGGGAAGGGGAAGGGGAAGGGGACCGAAACCTCCGAGTCCCCCACAACTTCACTGATGCTCAAAACCTTGTCCTTGCCAACAGATGGTTTTGCAAGTGCCCATTGCACCTTGCAACCTACTACAGTGGCAATAGTTCATCCCAGCTTGAGTTGATATGCATCCAGAGATGGGACCTTAAAACAGTGCTTGATGCCAGTGCTTGATGGGACACTACTGCTCCCAACACCGGCCTGTTATCTGTGACCTCCACATTGACCCACACAGGGAAAACAGAGCAGAATGTTATGGTCCAGCCAGAATCAAGTGGTGGAAGCCATGGTAAATAGAGGCAAGAATCATCTCGCAGTCGCAAATACAACTGTCTCCCATTACAACAGTAGAAAGTACATGGGCTGAAGGAAAACAGTTGATTAAAACTACTGCCTGGGCTGAACTTGACGTGATAAAGCCTGGTCATTAGAAGGTTGACAAACAAACATGGCTTTGGACAGATGAAGTCAAAGCAGCAGTCCATGAGAAAAAGTGGCTTTATCACATTTTTCTAGCTGAAAAGTCAGCTGACAACTGGTAGAAGTACCGTGGCACTTGACACAGTGCAAAGCAAGCAATGACTACAATGAAATCAGCTCATTTTGAGGAATTGTGCAGAAATTCCGTGGTGTCAAGGGTGAGAATAGAAAGCTGACCAATGATTGTATCAAGGCAACAAAGCGTTGGCAGGATTATTTCGAGAAAACTTCCATGGAAGAGTTCCCACACCCGCTGATCCCATATGTTCCTCCCAGTCTTAGGACCTGTGCAGCCTCTCATATCTGACGACATTGCGGTGGCAATAAAGCAGATGAAAGTGGGCAAGGCCACAGGACCAGATGATGTGGCGATGGAATTGTGGAAGTCACAACACTGGAGTCCCTGAGACTGGCTGATGGAGCTTTTTTACTAGATTGTTCTGGAGAGGAAGGTACCCAACAACTGGCAACAAAGCATGACAGTGCCAATCTGGAAAAATAAGGGAAACCCTTTACTTTTACTTTTTCTTTATTTAGCATTTGTATACCGCTAGCTTGTACAAACATAACTCAGCCCTTCTGAATGCACCAATTACAAACTGACTAAATTACTTTCACATACTCTTAAAATCTTTGAGAAAGTCATAGGCACATGAATCCGCACCATATTCCAACTAAGTGCCAATCAAACTGGCTTCATTAAGAACTGTGGAACAATGCACACAAACTATGCTGTCTGGCTGCTCCTTGAAAAAAAAAACACAGGAAGAAACAGAAACCAGTACACACAGTGTTCCTCAACCTCGAGAAAGTGTTCAACTGAGTCCCACATGATGCCATCTGGTATGCAATGCAACAACATGGTGTCCCAGAGGAACTTGTTAGTTGGGTCAAATTCCTCCGAGTTACTGAAGAGCCATCTGCAGGCTGCTCCAGGTACATAAAAAAAGGTTCATATCATAGTTGGGGTCCACCAAGGATTGGCACTTTCCTGGTTAAGGATGCAGTCATTCTGGTTAAGGATGCAGTCATTTGTGATCTGCAGAATCTGGCAGTCTGGACACTCCTTTATACTGACAATGTTATGATTGCATTGGAGAGTAAGGCAGATCTTTAGCACCAGCCCCATGCATGGAGTGACATCTGGCAATGTTTGGCCTGAATGTTAGGAAGATGGAGTATATGGAGACCAACCCAAATGATCCAAATTGATAGTATTGCCTACCAAGAACTGAGGAATTCAAATACCTCAGTTCTATGATCATAGCTGAATGAAGTCTAAACCACAAAGTCATGTCAAGGATGAATGGCAAAAATGGCATACAACATCAAGCATCATGTATGACAAAATGATCAGTGAGAGTTTAAAATCAAAGATCTATCACACCATTCTGCAACCTCTCCTGCTCTATGGTGCAGGATACTTGTCGTCACCTAAAGAAATCAAACATTGGTGTTATGGAGACAAAGATGCTATGATGGACCTCCATCCTCATGTGAAAGAATCACGTGTACAGTGATGAAATCTGATCTAAATATGGCATCACCAAGATGCATGAAACCTGACTGTGTTGATATGGACACATGTTGTGTGGTGACAAGAAAACTCTGGCCAAAAAGGGTCTCACCCTGGAGGTCAACGGACCCCAACCAAGAGGATGACTAAAACAACACTGGATAAACACTCTTGACAACGACATGTAGTTGCCCTAGGTTCACTCAAACCATGCCCATGACCATGGAAAATGGAGGACAAAAGCCAGAATAGAGCACCCCACCACCAAGTTGGAGAGATACTAAGAAAAAGGAGAAGATAAATTAACATACTTTGGGGTGATACACTTTTGGGTAACACATTATCTTTTTCCTGGCATAGTGTTGTTTGATAAGAAAGATGGAGGGACAGTGACTTGTCGGAAACCACCTAGCAGATTTTGTTGAGCTTTGATTTGAACCAAGATCTGGACATGATCCACTTGCACCATCTGGATTATCCAGTTCAGAAAACTAGATATTATACCTTCCTTTTTTTCTTTTTCAACCTTCTCCCCCTCTCCTTCTTCTTGAGATGAACAGCCCTTCCAGAGGCATTTCAAATGAATCCAGATACAAGGAATTGTGTGTGGATTTGGAACGCTTAGAGAATAAGAGAAAAGAGCTTCTTTCCTCTCCGTCTTGAAGTCTGCACGTGTGCCTGTGATGGCAGATGATGATGGTTTGTTGTTTTTCCCTGATAGTGAACTAAAGAGTGGATTGTGAGAAAATCGGCACTGCAGATGAAATGGAGAGAAGAAGGATCACAGCATGAGGTAGAACCAAGGGTTTGACTTGGCCTTGATGCACTCTTGCACAGTGTGGTGCACCAGGGATGTGTATGTCATCCAAATGAAGCAGTAGGGCAGTTCACACAACTCCCAAGAGAGCACAGGGCGATGAGGTGTTCCAAAATCTTCCTGTAAACAGGCCAGATGTAGTAGTGCCACAGATATATATAAAAAAGGATATAGCTCAGAAGTGGGATAATAAGGGAAATGCTACAACTGGGACATGCAACCAATTAATCTATTAAGCCATTTTATAACTGGGCAGAACCACCACCACCACCCCACAGTGGAATGGAAGCTACTCTGGCAATTTAAATGAGACTAAGCCTGAACTGATCGTACTGTTCCTTGATGCATCGACAAAGCCCTGGAATCATTTTCTGAATCTCCTTGCTTCTGCTAGTAGCTTGTATGAAAGGAGAAGAATAAAGACCCAAACCAAATGTTTCTTGGCATTCAGTCTTGAAGAAACGAATCCTCCTGCATCCTTTCTCTCTTATTGCTGCTACTTATCATAACACAACACTTTTGTGCACAAGATTTCCATTTCAAAAAAAAGTATCACTGCTCAAAAATTAATTATTAATCTTTCATCAGTCCCTTCCATTGAAACATGCAAAGAAGAAACTTTGATTTTGATATCTGTTCTGAGAAGCATGTGGCAAAGAAACCTTATTCATTTCATTCCCCCCTCTTTCTAGCAGTTCCTCATTATCAATTCCATCCTTCCAGGTCCTACAAGCACTCTGGAGATTGATCTTCAACTTTTGTTGTTGCTCTTATAGAGAGTTTTAAAATGTTGTTCTCAAATGTGGCAACTTCTTTGTCTTTTCGTTCTACATTACCCAGCTACATCTGCCTTCCCGGACTGGATTAAAGCTCTCATCCACCACTTCTAGGCTGAGATGGACAAGATATGTAATCCGACACATTTGGTTGGGCACTAAAGGGGATGGATTGGAGCATGATACCAATGATGAATCTATAGGAGAACCTGTGATTACTCATAGATATTCCAAGGATTTTCCTGCTGGCTAGGGGTCCAAATACTTGCTGTGCAAGTGAGGCTCAACCTGCCCTGATATGCTCTGGAGGTGATTATATGTACAGTAGGACCCTGGTATCCGCTGGGGATTGGTTTCAGGCCTTTCTGTGGATAATGAAAACCGTGGATAAGAGAGAACACCAACCCCCACAACTGCTGTTTTGTGACAGTAGCTACTAGCTTGCTTTAAGACTGCTGTTTTATGACAAAGCAAGCCACAAAGCCGCTGTTTGTGGCTTGCTTTGCGGTGGCTGAATTATTTATTTAATTTTCCTCTGCCAACCATGGATAACTGAATCAGTGGTTAATGAATCAGTGGATATTGGGGGGGGGCTACTGTACATTTCCTGGCTAGGAGAAAATACTTGCAATAATAGCAGTACAATTAATGAGAAGCATGGAGGAAAACACATATGAGGCCTGGGGAAGATGTTCCCTGATGGTCCTGGTCCCTGATCAATAGCCTACCTTGCCAATGTATGTTCACTCACTGCACATTAACCCACATCAAAGTGCTATGCATTTGGCCCATTCATTCTGGAACATACATAGGGGCTCACTGGAATGAAAGAAAGGGGTGCGGTGGGGAAAAGATCCAGCAGTAGGTGGAAAACATAAAAAAGTACAAAACAGTGATGGTGGTGTGGAAAATGATAATGTTTAATACTACTTGTATCTGTCCAATCAAAGTCTGAATAAAATATTCGGTTATCCATGCCACATTCATATACACATTCAGTCTTAAGTGTAATGGACTCAGTAATAGCTATGTAAAGAAAAAGCAAGAAAATTCTAGAACACATTCAATCCATCAAGTAATGTACCACCCTCCCCTTCCAAAACAGCTGCTTAGTTGAATGGGATGGTAATAAATTCAGTTCTTTAAAAAAAATTCTGGTTTATGAATGTAGGATATTATGCTTCTGTGTCCACAATTCAGTATCCCAGGAAATGGCCTGATATGCTGCACAATATCACATTTGTGTTGCCAGGAGGAAAAAGAGATGCCAAACTTTACATGGCAAAGGGCAGCCTGAATGTTGAGGACACCAACGTCAGCAGTGTAGCATTCATCTGGATGCAGGCGTCCCTGTCAATTGTCCCCCCACCCCCACCAATCAGATGGGCACTGTTCCCAGACTTTGGAACTCCCTCCCTCTGGAGGCCAGGACTGCCCCATCTCTGCCGTCTTTCCAGAACCAGGCAAAACCCTTCCTCTTCAGGCAAGCTTTCCCTGAATGATGGACTACCTACTATGTGATTTTCAGATGGATTACCGTACATGATTGCATTGACCGATCTTCATAAGAACATCTGTGATTTCCACATTAATTTCCATTCCTCATTGCGGAATTTTTCTTCTTTGAACTGTTTGCATGCTCTTTTTAGCTTTAATGTTGCCTTTTAATTGTGTTAAGATGTCTCTAAATAAATAAATAAATAAATAAATAAATAAATAAATAAATGTAGGGCTGTGCCACTCTTCTTCTGTCAGGCAGAGGTAACAAGGTCATTCTCACCAACAGAAGAGGTAGGAGGAGGGATGCAGTCTTCAGGGGTCCTCCTAACTGGCCACAACCCCAATTTTATTTTATGTTTTAAACTTGCTCAGAAAGTCCTTTGCCTTTTAGAGAGCACCAGAGACCTTGGTTTTGCAGCCTCACTAGCATTCTTACCTCGACTTCCTTCCCTATTTATTCTTTTTCAAAAACTGTCCATTAAGAGGGCATTATCAAGTATTCAAATTAAATCAAAGGCTCAGAAGATGGTGTTTCATCAGATGTTCAGGAGAGAGTAGGGAGAAACTCACCCCCCCATCACTCCTCACCTGAACATGCTGCATTCGAATTGTGCTTCTGTTCCCGTTTTGCAGCATCCCGGGCAATAAATTAATTGCTAAAGTTCTCTTGTACAACAGAAAAGTCATTTCAGTCTGAATGGAAGTAGGAATGAAAAGGACTAGGGATTTTTTTTTCTTAAAGAGATAAAATGCTGTAATTGTGGTCACACGGCTAAGAAGGCATGCTAGTCTGATGTTTATGAGAGGCCAGGAAGCTGGGCATCTGAGATTGATATTATTACTCAGGTAGGTCCCTATGACTATAGGTGGGATTTTTATATAATCCAATTCTAGACTGTTTAGGGTGGGTGGGGTGAGCAATCTGTCCCTGAGGGCTGTAAGTATTAGAGAGTCAAGCTTGCATGTTGGAGGAAGATGGGTCCAGAGTTGGCAGGAGGTGGCCTATGAGCCCTCCTGTTCACATATAGATCCTCATACCTTGCCTTCTCCACTCTCTCCTTCTGAAATGGAAGCCAGCAGTACTAAGTAGAAAAACATATATATAATGCTACGGCTGCTTTTTATGCAGGTGTCAAATGCCCCTGACTCATGCCCATAATATCTTTTTAAAAGTTGGTAACGGTTGTTGTATATCAATCATAAAAATGCCTTTGTAGAGTAGAGAATTTCAACCCTGATTAAAAACATGAACAAGAGGTTTTGTGGGAAATTTCCCCAAAGGGAGAAACCTCCACAGTTATTTATAATCTGTTGCTTGATAGGGAGAAAGGCTTAATACATTTTCAGAGAGGGGAAACCCCCACACACATTTTCCAGCCAGGACATTGTTGATGATCCTGCATAGAGTATTCTGGAAGTTATCGTTCAAAAACATAACTTACTTCAGCTCCAGAGAGCTAGTTTTTGTTAGTTTGTTTCTTTGCCCTACTCATATCCCAACACCATGCATATAGTATATGTAAACCTGTGTGGATTATTATGTTCCACGTGTCTCCATAAATTGGTTAGAACCCATGAAAGCTCTCACCAGCATTAATTTGTTTGTCCCACACATGTCATAGCATTTTTGGTGTGTGTTTTTGCTTCAGCTTCCCACCATAATGTCTCTGGCAAACACGGTGGACGAAATGTCCCTTTCGGCAGAGAAAGAGGATCGTAGCCTCTCATTTCAGAGCAGGGCTGTGTTTTTGACAGGTGATGGATGCTGGCTTGGGACAAACCTTGGTTTGAATGTTCATCTCCACGTTCCACATATGCAGTCAGAGTGGGCAGGGTTGCTCCAGTCATTTTCAGGCTGCTGAGTATCTTACCCTCAGACTGTGGCTGAAGAGACATGAGGAAGAAAGTCTTGTCAGCAGACACACGGGTATGGCAACCTGCTTCATAGGCTCTCGTTTCCCTTGCTCGAGGGCACAAAGTGATCATGCAGAGCTGATCTTGCTTAAGGGCATAAGCTGAGATCATGAACAAATTTCTGCCCACTGCCCAGCCATGAAAACAAACAAGCAAACCCAGATATATTGCCAGATGAGCTGCGGCAAGCACTTTGCTTCTTATTTCAACATCACCCTTCAAGCTAAACATGACAAAGCTACACATGACAAAATCGTGTTTTTTCTCTCTCTCTCCCTATGTTTGTTAGCAGTTCCTGTATGCATCTGTTCCTGAATAATGTTAATTGAAGCTAATTCTTTTGAAGGCACGGGAAGTTCATTCTGAAGTGGGGGGGGGAGGTCACAGGAGCATTAAAAGAAAAACCCAGTGACCCTAGCAGTAATGACTGTAAAAGTGGAGGGGGGGGGGAAAAGGGAGCGGCTCCCAAGATATGCACTGAAGAAGCATTTCTGAACAACATGCAAATGAGGGCTTCCCGCTTGTGCGGCCGCATTGGCAAAGGATGCTTTGTCGGAGGGAAGAGTACGTAGGCACATTTCCCCCCCCCCCATTCAAGTAGGGGTTGAGGGCATTCTGGGCCAAGCTGGATGTGACATTAAAAGTGTTTTTGAAATTAGTGTTCTTTTTTCATGCAAGTTGTAGTTATAGAGGAGAGGGAAGTAGCAAGGGAAGGCTGTGTGCGACTGGCATTGCAATAACTGTTCACTTATACAGACTTAGTCAATGTAACTCATTGCCCACAGTAGGCCCTCATTGCCTACAGTGGTCTTAATAGACACAACTCCACATTAAGAATAAATCACTCTCTGGAACCAGTACATAAGGCCCTGCCATGAGTCCTTGGACCCTAAGTCATAGGAATCATTTGTCTCTCTTGTAGGATCAGATTCTTTCTGTGATGCCGAATGTGTTCACCTTAATTTTCCTCATCATATCATTATGGGTTTTTAAACAGATTTTCCCCCTTGTTTTATTTTGGCTGCTCTTAACTGTACTCATAATCTGTGAATGGGGCTCACAAAAAGTGTGTGTTGCATATAGGGGGAGCTGTGTCACAGATTCTGCTTCTGAGACTTTTGTTCCAGGCCAAGAAAGCAGGCTCTTCCTGGATAAGCTGGGAGTGTTGTGGAAGCAGGAGAAACTTGCAAGATATAGGCCGCGGTCTTACCAGAATTTTTTTTTTGTATATAAATTCCCTATGTATTTTTTTTCCAGGCGGTCACGTGGTTTTTAATGTGCAGTTAGTGTCCTCTCTTCTGCGTCGTATTTTCGTATTCTGCTTCGGTCTCTACCTGTCTACTTCACATTTTGTCCTTCTTTTTGGGTCTAGTTTCCAACCCTCCGTGGTGATAAAGGGGAACGACTGATTTTACTGCATATTTTCGGGGTCCTGTCATGGTTACAGAAGCAAATAAGTAAGCATTTTCGAGTGAAGTTTCTAAATTCAGCCCCTGGGAGTGGTTTAGGAAACTTTGCTGAAACTGCTGTTCCAGGGGCATGGTCAGCCGGGACCAGAATTTACTTCTCTTCCCGGTTAGCATGTGATCTTTTACTGCACACTTCGCCGCCAGGAAACTATGCAGAAAACGCTGGTAGGACCACAGCCTTAGTCTCCTCTCTCAAGGTCTATGTTTTTCAATTTATGATTGCAGAAGCCCTCCCACAGTGCCAGCAACAAGAGCCCTTGATTGCTCCTCTGCTAGTTGGGAAACAAAGTGAAATCATTAGGAGGGAAGCAGTGGGCTAATGCAGGTTTCGAGTTAGACTTGAACTACAGAGGCCTCTGAACTGTGCCAGGAGCACACCCACAAAATCTGCCCCCTTCCATTTGCTCACCTTATTGCTACCTTGAGGAGAAGAGACACAGCTTAGAAGTAAGTGTGGTGAAATGTGCGATTTGATCTATGTAGGGGGAATCTCATTGACTTAGCACACATGTTCTGAGTTCAGATCTAGCATAGTAATCATCACCCCATCCTGGATCTGCTCTCACAACTATGGAT
This sequence comes from Phrynocephalus versicolor, assembly GCA_023846285.1. Taxonomy (NCBI): domain Eukaryota; kingdom Metazoa; phylum Chordata; class Lepidosauria; order Squamata; family Agamidae; genus Phrynocephalus; species Phrynocephalus versicolor. The sequence goes on from JAHTLZ010000122.1 coordinate 9,864,954, forward strand.
TCATTCAGTTTTTGATATTCTGTTCTGCACTGCATACAGATATTTCCAACATTTCTCATTTGCCCTTTTAAAAAAAATCTCAGGGCAGGAGGTAACTGGTGAACAGGGACGGCATGTCCATTAAGGTGAACTAGGCAGTTGCCTAGGGTGCCAAAATGGAGAGGGGGTGCTGGCCAGCCTGCTGCCCCCCGTTGCCCCCTCGCCGCTGCCCCTCACCGTCTTTCCCCCGCCACCCATCGCCATCTGCCCGCTGCGCCCATCACCCCCACCCCCATGCCCATTGCCGTCCGCCCCCATGCCCATCGCTGTCCCCCATCCTCTGCCGCCCCCTGCCACCCCACCACCCCGCCGCCTAGGGCGCAAAAAAACATAGTGCCGGCCCTGCTGGTGAAGCACCTTGAAAGAAACCTAAAACATTTTGAATTCCTTTCAACAATCAAAATAAAACTCAAACTTCAGTAGAGACCAAACTGAGCTGATTTCTCCAGGCCCCAGACCACTGCCCAAATTGTTAGGTTTTAACTAGAGATGGGGATGAATTAAAACCCAAATAGCATTTTCTAATGAATATGGTTGATCTTCAAAATTAGTCAGTTTGCATTAGTCATAAATGGAATCCCCCAATGAATACAAATTAAGAATTTTTGGTTTGTCAATTCGTTGGGCTATAAAATGCCCCCCCAAGACACCTATAGACACCAAAATTAGAGGGATAGGACCCCCAAATGGGGATCCCCCAAAGTTTTCCCTAAGGCACCTAGGGACCTATTGGAGGGGTACATAACTCAGACATCTGGAATAGAGATGGGCACGAATTAAAAAATGGTGTTTCATTTGTCATTTGTCGTTTAGGGGGTCCGCTTTGGTTCATTTCCGTTTTTCACAAATTTTTGCAAAAAATTCATTTTCGGTTTTGTTCGTTTCGTTACTGTTTCATTGCCATTTATTTCAATTTTTTGTGATTTTTTTTAGCATTTAAAGCAGTTCAATGTATTGCCGTAACGACAACGAAACGGATGACAAAATTTCTGGAGTTTCTGTTCGTTTTGTCATTTTGTTGCGTAATGAAACAAAAAAACAAAAATGGAAACAAAAAATTGTTCATTTCGTGCCCATCTCTAATCTGGAACCCATGCTTTATTAAACTCACAAAGCTTTTAGAAGAGAGTTAGGGGAAGTTTTCCTGTAATGATGGTGCCTCTAGCTGTCTTGGAAGCCATTTTTGAAGTAAAAAAATTTTTTTTTGATGAATCATCAGAAAAAAACATGAATTCATTGGTATCTAACTCCAACAACATTAAATAATACAAATGATAATTATTCTAAGAAATGTTGGAGATGCAATGAGGAAGTGGGAACTTACTGGCATTTATGGAATGAAATGAGGTTTTTGAGGAGATAAGAGAAATATTGAAAGTTAATATTGAAGCCGCACGAAGAAAAACATTATTGCTTTTAATAGAAAACATGTATATCAATATTGGGATATATATTAACAGCAGCATGATTGCTTACTGCAAAAAAAACTGGAAGCAAAACTGGGTTTCCCAACTGCATGAATGGTATAATAAAATTTGAAATACCTCTTGCCCGGCTCTCTGTTTTCTATTTTTATTGTATTATTGTTCCTGATTTATTATTTGTCTTCCTCGATTTTAACAACTGTTTATGTGTTGATTTCTATGTAAACCTCCCAGAGTTCCTTTGGGAAAATCAGTGCGGTAAATAAATAAATAAATAAATAAATAAATAAATAAATAAATAAATAAATAAGAGAGAAAGTCAAACCAGGATTATTTGTATTTTTGGAAGGGAGATGGGAACAATTAAAGAATGAAAAGAACATCATATTTGCAGGGGAGGGGGGTTGAGTAAGATATCTGGGTCCCCAGGGCGAAAGGTTATGTTTTGTTGTTCTTGTTCTTGTTTTGTTGCAGTTTCTTCTTTTTTAAGAAGAAAAAAAGAAAAATCACAAATTCACAATTTGTCATTCATCAACCTTGATGAATCACAATTTTCCTGATTCATCTCCATTTCTAGTTTTAACTTGATTCTAAGATGAAGCCAATACTAGAACAAAGTCAGGTGGGGAGGCATTCGACAGTTGGCATAATTAGAAGATATTAGGGTACTAGGCTTATGTAAGCTGTATAAATAAATAACAAATAACTTAGCCAGGATGAGAAAACAACACCCATTTTCAGTTGCTTTAAAGCTGACCACATCATAGTAGCCACTGAAATAGATATGAGGACCAAAACCGAAACCAGGTTCAGTAATGGCCAAAAGAGTCACATTATCAACAGACTTGCCTCCATCACCCATGTGCTCCTGAATTGCTACAAAAGAGAACCATAGGACTGTAGGTATTGGGGAAGAAGGTTTAGTACTGGAGTTTTCTGTGCTTGCCATCCTAAAAACACCTCCCCTTAGATCTGCTGTGCGGGTTAAAGTTAAAGTTGCTGGTTGAAAAAAGGAAAAGGAAAAAAGTTTTCAAAAGTACAGTTTGGAGAAATTATGGGAAGAATTCAGCAGCTCTTCCCCTCCTCACGCCCCAGTGTTGCTTTATCTTTGTGACCTACCTTCGGTTTGTATACCTCCACAACAACCTGATGAGAGGAGTATTTCTTTATTTCTACCTTGGCCCTAAAGGCCTGTTTTATATCTGGGCCCTTCTTGTCATCTCGCGCTTCATACATTTGTTCTGAATGTTATTGAAACAATAAAGAAAGCAAAATGACTGAAGTTACACAGAAGATACCGCTTTGCATTTGATTACTGTAATTTTGAGCATATGGTTTATTTACTTGTGGTATTCTGCACAATAATTCCAGCTGCCCTGTTTGGAAGGATTTTTTATTCTTGACTACAACAAGCAGAAGAACAAAGATTTTGATTGCAGTTTTTACCATCAAAGCAATACGTTTCAATTGACTAAGCAAGCCAGAAACAATTTAGATAAAAGGATGCAATATAACAATTAATGAGCTATACACAAATTCGTCCTTATAGCTTAACTCTTCAGGGTATGCAGCGGAGTAAAGCGTTGAGCTTGCAGACTGTCTTTGCAGTTTGGAGAATGGCACTAGGCCTTGCATCAAACCAAAAGCTATTCTATGTTCCTCACAGCTGACCCTCCTTACAAAATATTGAGCTCAAGTAAGGGAGTTACTGTAACTGGATCTGCTTCTAGTAAAAACACTGGCAGATGTTTCTCTTGAACCTACACTCTATGACCCATTCTTTTGAATCCTAATTCCTGATTTCCAGGTCTGGCTATGGTAACACCACTAGGAAAAGAAGGGTTTTGCTTATGTTTGGAAAGGCAGAAAGTCTTGCTCTATGAAATGTTTATGATGGCGACTCTCATTCAGGGGTCTCCCAATTCAGTGTGATCTGACTTTAGGTTTTCCTACTGGTGCTTTAGTTAAATAAGGCTCTAATCCTAAAATCTCTCTCTCTCTCACTCACTCACTCACTCACTCACTCACTCACTCATCCATCCATCCATCCATCCATTCATTCATTCCCCACCTTTCTCCCAAGAGATGGAATGAATTATGGAATGAAAATATTTAAAGTTGAAGACAATGAGCATACAATGATTGGTAACATTAAGCAATATTTAAAAATACGAACAATGAGAGTGAAGAGGCATCATTGAAAAGGCAATGTTAAAGACCACGTGGAATCCTGATCTGTCACTTTGTCTACCACACTGGTGATGAGCGCCAGAAGTGCTATATAAAGCACCTCCCACCTCCACCACCAAAGAGGTATGGGCATGTAACCCCTTGAGATGGGCAGCAGTCATTTTAGCACGAGACATGCCTATTAGAGATGGGCACGACTCAGAAAAATTGTTCGTTTTCGTTTTCGTTTTTGTCTAGGGGTCCGTTTCGGCTCGTTTCCGTTTTCGTGAGCTAATTTTCAAAATTTTTCATTTTCGTTTCGTTGCGTAACGAAAACGACAAACGAAAACGAAAACAAAAATTTTTTCGTTTCTTCCCATTTAGCTCCATTAAGTGCTTTTCCAGGAGCGAAAAACGAAAATGGCTCGAAATTAGTCGTTTCGTTTCCGTTTTCGTTCCAGTTTTGAGCCGTTTTTCGTTTTTTGTTTCGTTACGTAACGGAAACGAAAAACGAAAACGGAAACGAAAATTCTGCTAAGTCGTGCCCATCTCTAATGCCTATGTCATCGTGGTATTTAAAATCCGGACTACAGACATTTGCATTTGATTCTTATAGCCAGTCTACTAGTTTCCTGAAATAGGGGAGATGTTTCAAAAGTCTCAAGGTGCATTAGCAAAGGTCAGAAGCAAGTTTCCAGTGGCCTCACTGCGTAACTTGCCCACTAAGTAGAAACAAATTAATTCATTAATCCTTCCCAGACACTCGCATGGCTCATCACCAAATCCCTGAGTGCCTCACAATGATTGATTTTATTTTCAAAAGTGTTCCGTGAGAGGAAAAGTTGTGATCTCGATTTTTGTATTGATGGAATGGAAGCCTGCTCAAGGGTTAGCATGTTGCCTTTGGTGACAAAGACAAATTTACCGAATGAGGCTGCCAGATCTTCTGAGCTCTTGTTGGCCTACAGCTTATCCTTGATTGTACAGGTTCCAGGCCTTTTCCCCTCAGCTCCGAGGGCCAGGCTGTTTATGTTTACTCACTGTTTCCTTATTTTCAAAACTTGACAACAGCACCCCACTCTTGGAAGAACTGCATGGGCAGTCTGGGATGTGAAAGTTTCCCAGCCTCACCTTGTGTTGTATCGCTCAGAATGCCACTGGTATTTACTTCCCTCACCTGGATTTCTTGACCAATAAAACCTCTTCAGTTTCCTCCCATGAAATCCTCTTCAAAATTCCTTAGGTATTGCACGGAAATCATTCTCCATATGACTGATTATATGTACCTGTTGTCAGTTTCAGTACTGACTTTGACAAACTCAGTTCTTTGAAAACAACAACACCATTTTGTGAATATGGGGTGTTGTGCTTCTCTATTTATCATTCAAAATGCCAGGAAATGACCTGATCTTGCAGCATAATATTGGACTTCCAACAAGAAAAAGGAGCATTACGTTGCAAAGGGCAACCTATAACCTTGACAACACCAATGGCAGCAGTCATAATGTCTACAGGATACACCCTTGCTTTCAGTGCCACACATAACACCCCTGGCAATTGTTCTGTGCTTGGGTGCCAAGTGTTGAACTGACAAATAAAGGAGTCAGCTTTGGGATTTACCCTTGCTGGGTTCCACTTGGTAGTGAGAAGAAGAGGGTATTGCATAGCATTACCAGTCCATTTCCTCGTATTTTGAATTGTGGATATAGACGCACAATATCTGACATTCATAACACAGAGGTTGGTTGAAGAACTGAATTTCCTTATTTTTTAAAAAATGGAAGTTTATGTATACATACACCACACACCTATTCCACCAGAAATGTTGGACCAAGAACAGCTGGGAGGTGGCCATAGTCCCTCTGTGTCAAAACCTTTTTAAAGACCTTTTTTGGACTAAATAAAGTGGTGAAGTAAATGTATGAGTAGATACCACAGGTCTAATGGAGAAATATACATATCCTTGAACCTCTCAGGAATGTTGCCATGGCTCCTTTGCAGAATGCAGACTAGAAGGTGTATTCTAGTTTTGTTGCATTAGGCAAACTGAAGAAGAAAAAGCAAATTGTTCTGCTTATATACCGCCCCATACCACTTCAAGTAGTCTCTGGGCGGTTTACAGTTTTAATTACAGTATGCAGGCTGCACATTGCCCACCCTCAGCAAGCTGGGTACTCATTTCACCAACCTTGGAAGGATGGAAGGCTGAGTCAACCATGAGCCTGCTACCTGGGATTGAATCCCAGGTCGTGAGCACAGTTTTAGTTGCAGTACAAGCATTTAAGCACTGCTCCACAAGGCACCTATATTGGATATATTGATATATTGGATCAAAAGATATATTGGATCAAAAGCTCTACAAAAAATGTTGTGTGAATTCCACTCCTTACTCCAAGCTGTCCCCTTACTTTTTAAAATAGAAAGAAAAGGAGATCTGGGCATTGGCTAAGATTGTTACTGGAAACCAAGGGCAAAATAATCCATACAATGTGATAGAAAGGCAGGGACAACAATCAACTTATTTGAAATTTGATGTTGGAAGAAAACCTTACATATACTACAAACAGCCAGAAAGGCAGAAAAGTGGGATGCTCAATCAAGTCTCACCTGAACTCCTATTAGAGGAAGAAAGGGTAAACTGATGCTATCCTATAATGCAGATATAATTAAAATACAGAACTGTGCAGGAATTCCCCCCCTCAATATTGCTGGTATTTAAAGTTGGACATAGTCTATGCCTCTCAGCTCACACTGGAGTGTTCACAAGGATGGGTACCACCACTGAGAAGACCCATCTTGGAGATGTTACTCAGTGGCATTGTAGAATCTTGTGGTTCAACTAGACATATGTAGGAGGTCATGATGTATTTTCAAAAACTACTGTTCTAACGTTTGATGTTATTTATTGTGAGGCTCTTCCAAGTTCTCTTTCTGTTTTCTATTTGTATAGAAAAGTTTTTCAGAAATGTAGT
>JAHTLZ010000122.1:9872557-9890467 GCA_023846285.1 Phrynocephalus versicolor
CCTAACCCTAGCCCTAACCCTAATCCACCTTAGCCCATAGCCAGATCGACTTGCATTGCACTACACACGCAAGTACGATTCCCTTCTTTGTGGGACATGGCAGGTGCGAGAGCCTTGTGTAGGGAAGGCATGATGCTATCACTCTCACTTGTCTCACTGCCTGCAAATGGTATGCATAACCATATGGTTGTGCATGCCATTTTGCAGCAGCAGCAGGTGAGGATGGGAGACCCCCATGTTGAGGGGTCTCTTGGAGCCTGCTGCTGCTGTCCCCTTTATAGCGGGCCGGCGGAGGCACCCACCCCACAGAGGTGCCTCCAGGAGCCCGCTACCCCCCCAAAAAAAAACAGTATAACGATAACGAAAAAAACGAAAAACGAAACGACTAATTTTTTCCGATTTTTCGCGAAAACGGAAACGAAACGACTCGGACCCTAGCCGAAAAAGAAAACGAAAACGAAGTTTTTTTCCTGAGTCGTGCCCATCTCTAATAATAAATGTGCTGTCAAGTCAATTCTGATTCATGGCAATTCTTTTCAGGGTTTTCTAGATACAGAACATTCACAAGAGATTAACCTTCCGTCCTTCTGGGAGTCCCTTGGGACTGTGCAGCTTGCTCAAAGCCACACAGGTTGGCTGTAGTCATAGCAGGCATTGTGAGGAATCTGTTGGGTAAACCAGTCTATCATGCTGATTTCAACCGCATGTTGCATGTGGGAGGGGTTATGCATGGCACTACCCGGCCTGTTTGGTTTACCAATCAAGGGAGTTGTATTTCCCAGGGCCTACAAATGCCACACCTTTCCTCTTCCTGTTCTGATCACATGGCATTTGTAGTGTAGAGCCATTTTGTTCTCAGTCCAGCGTTTTCCCACCTGAGTGAAGGATGTAGTCTTCTCTCTCTACGTTCTCTCCTCTCCACATGGGTAGAGAACAAATGAACCATTTTATTTCAGAACCAATTCTTCTTCTAGGAATAGGAATAGGAATCTTTATTGCCATTGCCCCCTTTCAGGAACAACGAAATTTTGTGGTTGCTACAGTATATTCAACTCATTTAAAACATTTCACATAGATTTAAAAGCAGTCACAACACATAATAATATGACATATAAAATGACTAAAATATGACATATAAAATAAGCTGACTTCAAAGTCCAGAATTTCCGTTTAAGGCCAATATTGCTCTAAAAAAGAAGCTATTTTTGAGATGGGTTGTTCTTGCCCTCAGTACTCTATATCTCCGTCCCGATGGCAGCAACTCGAAGAGGCGATGACCAGGATGTGATGGATCTCTTAATATATCTAATGCTTTACAGTGGCACCTGGTATTATCAATTTGTTCTAGGGTGGGGAGTGAACAGCCCACAATACTCTCTGCAATTCTTATGATTCTGTGCAATACTGTCTTATCCCGGTGGGTACAACTTCCATACCACACACATAACCCGTAAGTAAGTACACTCTCAATTGCACAATGATAGAAGGCCAGCAGCAGCTTTTGTGGAAGATGGTTTTTCCTTAAAGTTCTCAAGAAAAATAGTCTCTGCTGAGCCTTCTTTGCAAGCCCCCTTGTGTTGACACTCCAGGACAGATCCTCCTGTAACTCAATGCCCCAAAATCTAAAACCTGTAACCCTCTCCACACCAGTCCCATCAATCACCAGTACTTAACTATGAAACTAAGAAAGTCTGCTGATACAAACTGAGATTGTATATTTGTTTATACTTCTCTGAAGAAACGAGCCTCTTGTCTTTTAGGCAAAAGGGCTAGCGTTGCTGACAATGGGATTTGGGAACTTCTAAGTCGATTTAAGGGTTAACAGCCTGTTCTCATGCTCTCCTGCACAAAACCAAAACTGTTTTTTTTTTAATCTCTGCCCAACATAATCAAACTCCCAGCCTCTGCCTCTGGAGTCAGATACATAACTCTCTGAGCCCTTCAGCCAGGTTAAGGGAAAATAAAATGGCAATGGTAGAAATGTAAAATACGTTTTTGATGGCACTCTTTCAGCATCTCTCTCCTTGCTTGCTTACAATGTGGAATAGTTCTCACCAAAGAGGTACATTATGTGAAGTTTATTGGGTTTGCTATAACACCCTCTTGTCCTGTTTCTCAGTTTGTCCTAAAGCTGCTCAGGTCAGTTATGCATGTCAATCCTTCACTTGGCAATAGGAAAATGTTTGGTTGGCCCATTTCAAGATCAAGATATGAAGGTGTTGATTAAATTACTAATGACACACACGACATCAATTCTTATTAGAGATGCTCAAGGCAAGCAGTAGAGTAAGCAGTTTTGCATGGCCTTTATGAAACACACTTCTTTCCCACTTCTCAAAAATGTTCAGCTCAGTCATTGTAAACCAAGGTTTCTGGCTCGGCTCAGCTAAGTCATGCATTTTGTTGTCAATCACGGCTGAATATATTTTTGGCAATGTCTCCAGGATAGTTAGGGATCATGGCCTTTTTCACCTTGTGCTTCACAATAAAGAATCACCACCCTTTCCAGAAGTGTACTGGGCAAAGAGCTGTATAATAAATTCTCTTGCCCACATCATCATTTCAGAATCAATAGTGGCACCACTTTGCAATCACGTTGAATTTTTAGACCTTAAAAATGCACAGTGCCCTTTAATGCAGCCATAGAAGGTACTGAACAAGTAACGAATCTTTAAAAACTGCCCTTCCAACATAATGTTGCCACTCAAAATAAAGATGTTCAACACCTGCTGAGATTATGTGTTCCATTTCTAATGGAAGTCAATGAAGGTGTGCATGGAATATGACCATCTCTGATAGGCCGATGAAGCTGTTTGGTTGAACAGCGAAATGTTTCTATCTCTCAAAAAAGAAGTCCAGTAGCCATGACTCAACTTCCAGATAAACTTACCTGGATGACTGAGAATCTTCACAGACATATCTCTGATAGGCATCCTCCTATCCCCCACACATCTTGTTCATGGCCATAGTCGCATTCATTCATGGATTCTAGTAGATGCATTACCAAGAAAGTAATGGCTAAAATCCTGTAAGTTGTCTCAGATGTTGTCTCTGTATTTTTTGATGCCATTTGCTGTAAATTAAGAAATCTCCAGAGGCATTATCCATTGCATGCAGAGTGGTGCTATGCCATTTAGCACACATCACATGTCTACAGAGATTTCTTAACATGCTGTAATTCACTTCTGAAGGTTTGACCATGTGCATAAATGTGCAACAGGATTTTAACCAATGTTCCCAAATTCTGCAGTAGGTGAAAAGCTTGAGGTTTATCTAAGAAGGAATTTAAACTCTCAAAACCTCCCCCTGCTCCCATTTCCAAGGGAAAAGGGCTTATCTCTTGGGCCAACATGGAAGCAGGAAATTAGAGAGATGGCTACTCTGATGAGAGAAAGCAGCAAGTAAACATTTTCCCTTAAGAGTTAGCAAAGGAAAGATTCAGAGGGAATGATTTTGCACTAGGAACCATTGGGCTTCATTTTAGAGCCCTAAACAAAAACAAACAAACAAACAAAAAACCCTCAGGTAAATTATGTCTGAGGAAATACAATTTGTGATATAAAATAAGTTGACCATCCCTGCCTTATGTGCATGTTGTAGGGATTCTCATGGATATTGGCAGACAGATGTTATGAATAGTTAGAATGCTGTATACATTTTGAGTAGGATTATGTACAGATGGGAACTGCAACAGAATATTACAGTGTGGAGTGGTCACAGTTCTAGCCAACCAGTTCACCAGCACTGTTGACAGGTATGATACTCTTGAATAGGCCGTCAAATCCAACCCTCTGCTTCAGGCTGGAATCTAAAACAAAGCAGATCTGACAGATGGTTGTCCATTTTTCTCTTGAATGCCTCCAGCACTAGATTGCTCACCACCTCCCCAGGCAACTGGTTCCACTGCTGTACTGCTGTAACAGAAAGATTTTTTCCCCCTGATGTTCAGCCTACATTGGCTTTCTGGTACCTTGAGCCCATTATTCCATGCCCTGCACTCTGGGATGCTGCCCCTCCTAAGAATGACAGCCTTTCAAGTATTTGAAAAGTGCCGTTGTATCTCCTCTCAGACTTCTTTTCTCAAGGCTATACATGAGCAATCCTTTCAGTATTTCTCCATAGGGCTTGCTTTTAAATTCCATGATCATTCTTGTTGTCCTTCTCTGAACTGGCTCCATTTTGTCACCATGCTTCTTGCAGTATCCAGAACTGGACACACTCCTCAAGTGGAGGCCTAACAATGCTAAATAGAGGGGAACTAATACTTCATGGGATTTGGAGACTACACTTCTGTTAATGCATCCTAAAATAGCATTTGACTTTTTTGCAGCCACATCACACAGCATGAAGCCACCATATGCTCCAGTACCTTGCCTATCTGTCGCTGCTAACAGCAGAGACTGGGATAGTAAGTCCATTGCCTGAGGACTATGCTAGTTCTGGGTCCCCCCTGGTTCTAAGACTGCTGGTCATTTATACATACCAATAATCATTTCCCTATGCACATCAACAAAGGGGAAAACCCCATTGTATTTACACAGGGATGCATGAACAGATCCTTTTCTTCTAAATGAACCAATAAGCTAAGATACAGAAACTTGCACTGCACTTACATTGGATTGCCCATGTCGGTATCTACTGGAGGTCATTGCACATTCTGCTATACTAGCAGTTCCCCAGAAAGAGTTACTGAAAGTTGATCCTCCCTGTGCTTAATGAGACTTTTTATTTTGATTTTGATTTTAATTTTATAATTTTTATTTTACAAACCTACCTTTTCACTCTCATATTTTAAAAAGCGATTGAAACCATAAACTCTCCTGATCTTACAGATGGGAATGAAAATGGCACCTGAAAGTCCATTTTCCTTTTAAAAGCAAAAATGAAGCACTCACTTCTCTCTCTTTCACAATGCACAGTGATAGGAGCTGGCTTTCAGGCACAAAACCAAACAGGCTCCTCTGCTTGTTTGTGTTGTGCACAAACTCATCAAAATCAAGACCATTTAAGGCCTGCTAATTTGGGAGAAGCAGGGTCCACACGCCAAATTCTCTCTGACTGAAATAATCAGGAACAGAATCACTCTTCTTTGGCCAGACCATGACTTACCTTGAGGACTCTTTCCCTCTTTCTCTCAGTTCCACAAAAAGGCACACAACATTGTAGCAGCGGAACCCCCCCCCCACCTCCCGAGGGCTGAAACTTCAAGACCCCCTTTCTCTGTTGCTGAAGGAGATGCAGCTGTTGTAGAAAAGGAAGCATCCACTAAACTGCGTGTCACTATCAGCTATTGATGGCCAGTGATTTGTTCTGAATCTAAAGGCTAAGCCAAACTTCATGCTGCTGTATGTCAGATGCAATTGGTCCAGAGAGTCAAAGTTTTCCATCTCAGGCAGGGCACACTTTATCCTTCAGGCTGCTACTTAAGATAGCCGTGACCCTGAGGAGAACCAGTCAACAAAACAGGCAGACAAGAGGATGTGATTGGTATGCATCTCAGAGCCTGCCCAAATCACCCCTGACCCACAGGTCAGGCTGCAAATGACAGCGGAGTGCATGCACCTGATCAGACGGCACACTCTCATTAAAAAGCCTGGGAAGAAGGCAGCAGTTGCACAGTGTTTACACACATACCAAATACAATCTGCCCAGGAAACGGTAAGGAGGGAGGGAGGGAGGGAGGGAGACCCATTTGATTCAGAGGGAAGATGTGACTTCATTCTTATGACATCTCAAGCCCAGACTATATATTTTATATACCTGGACAGGCCATTCAATTTGGATTGGTGTATAATGTATCGAAAGGTCATTAAAAAAAAGATACCCCCCATCATATGTATTCTGGACTAAATCCAATTTCAGTCCCAGAGTAAACCCAGTGAAATCAGTGGTCTTTACGACAGGGCTGTTCTCACAGCTGATTCATTTTAGTGAATCTACTTGAGCTGCTAAAAAGCACATCTACACTGGCTCTTTTGAGCAGACTAAACAGGGTCCCTTGATGGTTGGGTGCAGGTGCAATTTGCTATTTGGTCTGGCTCCTTCTCATATTGTGAAGTGGCTTCATAAGTGAGCCTCTTCAGGATATTAGTAAATTGAACACTTCCTCTCCTCCGTGATATAGGAGCAGGGGAAGTGAAATGTTTTTAAAAGATTCTAGTAAACTGTTGCTGAGGTGTGGCATTCATTTCAAAATTTTACAAAACATGCATTTTCTTTGATTTGTCTGAAAGTCTTATCAATAAACTGCCTGTAGCTGAATCTATCTTCAGTTGCTGCTACATATGTTTTCTTTCTTCAAATGCTGCTACACATTCTTTTTTTCTTCAGTTGCTGCTAAATATTCTGTATCAGGGTCTGGGTGTTGTTGATATATATTCCTGACCATGGGCCCTGGCTGACGGAGCTGATAGGAATAAGAGTTAATTTGGAGGATACAATCTCTGTGTTATTGTTTTCAGGGAGTAGAAAAACGTTCTCTCCAATTTTCTGTGGGTACTCGGGAGAGAATAATTCCAGTGTCCTAAATTCTCTGGAAGTTCAGTCATGGCTACTGGAACTCCCTCCCTCAAAGGAGGTGGTGGCCTGAGGCATAGTCTATCTGCTACTTACCAGGGTGTGCTTTCCAAAGTACCCAGACACATCAAAAAGCCTTCACCACCAAGGCTATAGCTAACAACCCATTTTTATAGGTTTCAGCACTTTAGGCCATTGTTCACCTTAAGGCTATGGTTACTATTGTCTCCCTAACGAGCCTATTCAGGCCATTGTTTATCTTATGAGCCTAATTCAGATCAGGGTGACAAGAGGTCAAAGCTGACTGACTATAAGATGGAGGACTCGCACTAGCTGTATTCAGACTGATGAAGCTGTTTGAATGAGCAGCGAAATGTTTCTATCTCTCAAACAAAGAAGTCCAGTAGCCATGACTCAACTTCCAGATAAACTCACCTGGATGACTGAGAATCTTCACAGACATAGTGTCCTAAATTGTAACATTCAAGTGGTGAGGCATAATTGTGTTGTAAGACGCAGAGTTCATTTCCCCCAGTTCTTGAAACAGTTACAGGTCTGAATTTATGCAAAGTCCAAAGATGTAGTCTAACAATAAAAGGGCAGAATTAGACTTAGGAAAATTAAAGGAAAACGGGGAGGCTCATATGTATTGCTCTCTTTTTCAGGATGATGCTTCAGTTACAGAAGAAAAAAGTTAATGTTTTGAAACAAGACCACTCTAGATCCAAGATTCAAATATAGCAATTTACAATACAGTAATAGACTTGATGCAAGCCTGCCACCCCACATCATAAAGCTTGAGTTTGAAGACCCAAGTGTCTGAAAGCCAAAGTAATTTTTTGAAACAGAAACAAAAACCAAAATAGGCAGACGCACAGCCCGGCACAATTCAGCATTTGTACTAAGTTCACTCTACTGCATTAAGTGTCACCGAGTGTCATTTCTCTTTGGTAACTCGCAGATTACAGTATTGATTTTATATTTTGGCCAACATTTCTTAGTGCAGTGCCTTCCTTACGGAACATGATCCCCCTTTAGGTGGTAGGGTGAATGGTCACAAAGTGAAATAACTTCCCACAAAATCCTAACACTGTGGTAAACTGCCATCCAACTTGGAATCTCTGTGTTTGTGTTCAAGCCATGCTGGGCTCCCGCAAACTGAGAAACAGATATTGTCATCCTTGTTGGCAGGAGGCGGTCCCACACAGCTGTGAAATAAACAGCCAAACACTGGAGTTAAAACAGGCCACAACTCTATTGGTTACAGCTGCTACTAGTACTGGTGCTAGCATGTAGGACAGATCCACATCAGCTGACCAGTCTGCCAACTAATGTTGCAACTAATGCAACTGGAAAATGGGGTTAACTATTGCAAGGCCCCTTCCAGCATACCTAGTGAAGAGTTCTACAGTCTTCTATGTTGAACCCTGTAATGTCTTACCACTAAGAGAAATCCACCAGGAAGGGTCAAGCACCTCCCTGACCCTACCCCCAGCCAACCTGATCCATCCTCATACTTTCGATTACTTCCAGTAAAGCTGTGAGAGAACCCCTTATCCATGATAACAACAAACACCAAATCTACAATGAGTGGGAGAAGGTCCACCAAGTGACTGCCCACTCTAGGTCAGCATTTTTCCCTTTTGAACCCCAGAGATGATCTGAATTTGAAGCAGCCAATCCAGACTGCTGGTGGCAGAAGGTTCCACCTCCTGGCCAACCTGGTTGGCTGTGCCATTGCCCCGGAATCCTCTCTGCTGCTGCAATGGCTCTCAGAACAGAGACACCCAGCAGCCTTCAAAATGGTGCCACCACAACCCTCTTAACTGCATTCCCAGCTAAATGACAAATACAACCCCTTTGGTGAGTTGCGGGGGATCTTACTTATTAACTATCAAATGGCCCACATTTTGAATTGACCACATATGATCGCATGCTTTGATGCCCTCCAATTCAACTGGCTCAGGCAACTGTGTGGCTAGCAATTCCAGCTTCCGTAGTCCATCAACAAAATCAAGCGATGGCAGAACCAAATGTTTATTCAAACACAAGTGCCTTCTCTTGCCAACAAGGGCAAAAAACACCCACAAAAGAACCTCTAAAAACAAAAAGCAAAGGGAAAAGAAATTTTAAAAAAGATGGTACTATGAATTAACATATTAGAACAGGGAGTTCCACATACAATACTATGACAGTGCTCGTCCTTGCTATTATTAAAAATTGCAATACAACAAATTATTACAGGCAAAAATCAAAACAAAATTTTGTTTTGATTTTTGCCTGGAATTCTTGCACAGAATTCTTGCACAGAATTGGGCTGCTCTGGTGGGGGAAATCCTCATCGTCTCGCAGTCGCTCGCAACAAGTCGCAACAAGCACCGGACTCGCCGCCGGCCGCCGCAATTCAAGCGGCACAGAAAAAAAGTTTTAAAACCCCCGCCGCCCCGATTCCCGGCCCAAAAAGCAGGCGGAAATATGCCTGCCTGAGTGAGGGCTCAGGGTCAGGGCACCTACCAGAGGAGGGGTGGTTTCTGGGGGGGGGGGTCCCCGGCCTCCCCCCCTCTCCTGTCCTCCTGGGCTGCTCTCGTCTCGCCATGCCATGCGGTGCGGGGTGGGCGGGGGATCGAAAATGGGGCGGCGACCGCAATATTTTTTTTGAAATCGTGGTCCAAAAAACAAAAACACACAAGCCAACACAAGCACCACAGAAACATGCGGAAATTGCTATTTTAAAACTGCCAGAATTTTTACAGTAGCAGTGTTTTTTTCTTGCAACAAAATGTCTCCTCTGTCCTCTCTCCATTGATTTTATTTTATTTTATTTTATTTACACCTGCGCAATGATGGGCTGACCATGGGAGTGACCATGCAAATTGTTGGAGCCATTCCACCAATCGCATGGCCACTTGGCCAGGTTGACCACAGAGACTTCTGGGATGTGCCAATCGGGCATAAAAAGCCCACTAACCGTAGCCTGAACCCGAACCCGAACCCGAAGCCTAACCCATACGCCAGTACACTGTCCTTCTAAGTGGGTCAGAGAGGCACCCAGAGGTGCATCCCAATACTCACCCTAACCTCACCCGTAACTAGCCTAACCCTAGCCCTTGCGCTAACCCGTCTTAACCCTAAGCCAGATCTACTTGCATTGCACTACACACAAGTACCTTTCCCTTCTTAGTAAGACGCAGCGGGTGCAGAGAGTCCACCAGTCTGGCTCTGGGTGACTCCTGCAGGCTTGGCTCGGCAGCATGTGTGACATGCAGCAAACCATGCCCCCGAGGCCTGACTGTTGCAGGGAAGGCACCCCAAAAAGAGGGGTGCCTCTGCCAGTCTGCTGCGTCTGCAACTTGGTATGCATATCCATATGGCTATGCATGCCCTTTTGCAGCGGGTGAGGATAGGAGGCACCCACAGGTGCCTCCAGGAGCCCACTTTCCCTTTATAGCGGGCCAGAGGAGGCACCCACCCCACAGAGGTGCCTCCAGGAGCCCGCTACCCCCTCTAAACCAGTATAACGACAGTCAAAAAAACGACACCACAAAACGACAAATTTTTGTGAAATTTCGCGAAAAACGGAAACGAGCCGAAACGGACCCGTCCCGAAAAAAGATAACTCGGAAAAAAAATTTTCCTGGTCATGCCCATCTCTACTGCATATTAATGATCCTTTGAAAGAGGCTTTTAAACAAGGGCTCTAAAAAGCATTGCTGGTGCATTGACAACAATTAAAAAGAAATACAAAACTTCCTCTCCCCATTCCTTTTGCCAGTGAGTGGCCAGCTAGCCACTTTGGTTTGATCCCAGCAATCACACTGTTAGAGCTCAACAACAACAACAACAGAAGCAGCAGCAACAACAACAACAACAACTACTGCTGCTGCTGCTGCTGCTGCTGCTGCTACTACTACTACTACTACTACTACTATTATTACTACTACTTGTATATTCTCGTCTCTGTTCTTATTTATTTTGATTGACTTAGTGTTGTTATTTTATTTTATATTATAGTATAAAATTTTAATACATTACTATGTTCAATGGCTGTATCTGTTTATTTAAACCTGTAAACTGCCTAGAGTGGCCTTGTTGCCAGATGGTGCGATATACAAGTTTAATAAAATAAATAAATAAATAAAACCCTGCACACATAAAAGGGGTATACCCTAACAGGGACTAAAAATGGGGAGGTAGGCATCAATTGGGGTAGCTTGGTTTACAAAGGTACATATGTCACATGGCTGCCAGAAAAAGAGATGAATCAACCCAGAACAAACTCTGGAACAAATGGCTGGTGTGTTACAGGGCCTTCAAGATCAGGTGGCTACATTGCAGGGTGAATTTCTTGACATGTGAGCGATGATCCTGGCTTCCATGCCCATACCTGTCAAGTTTTCTCCGGCCCCAGCCGGGACAGGAGGGGGGATGTGTAATGTGTGTGCGTGCATTAGCACGTGCACATGCAAACAAAAACACATGTACAAAACCACAAAGTGCCTCTCCCCCTCCCAACCCCTTCCCCTCCTGATCACAAAAGTGCCCCTCCCACTCCCTGCCCCTGCCCCTCCCACTCCCAATCACAAAAAACCAAACAAAGTGCCCCTCCCCTCCCTGCCCACTTTTCCTCCGACACAGGGCTCTCAATTGCAACCCCCCCCCCACACAAAGTCAGGTTTCAGATTTGAAAATAAAGGATTGTGGTCACAGTATCCCCGCCCCTACCACCTATTGAGCATGCTCAGTGCTTCAAGCATGCTCAATAACTGCCACCCAAGAAACCCTAACATGGCCATTGCCGCGCATGCCATTCAGAGGATTTTTAAAACAATTATAAAATCTGGGAGATTTACAAGAAAATGCTATTACGAGACGATGGTGGGAAAGATGCCTAAAAATGGGATTCCTTGGCTAATACGGGACAGTTGATAGGTATGGCCCTCCAGCTCCTTCACCTCAGTGGGCTTCAGGACCCCATTTGCTAACACAGTTTGATGGGAAATGCAAGGGTTCCTGAATCAATGCCAGTTGCTATTTCAGATGTGCCCAGAAGCTTATCCCATAACTCACAGGTGGGTCCATCTGATGTTAAGCCTGCTCTTGGGTTCTGCACTGGGCTGGGTATCCTCGCTCCTTGAGGATGATGACCCTATCCTGGGAAATCTAACAGACTTTATGGTGTTGCTAAGGAACATATTCAGGAAACTGATCAAGCCCATGTTGCTGAACTAGCCATTCAGTCATTGCAACAGGCTTGTCGGTCAGTAGCACAAAACTTGGACTAAGACAATCCATGGCCAGCTGTTCTTCTTTATGGACTGGGAAGGCTACAGTCCAGATGAACAATCCTGGGAACCGGTGGACAATATCCATGTGCCAGCCTAGCTCTGTGTCTTTCATTGGGCCTGTCCTGACAAGCTGGGTCCACAAAAGTGGGTGGTTTGGGCACTTCCTGTCCAAATCACTGACACAAACCCAACGAGTCCAGGATTAAGGATTTGTCTAAATCCATTCTCTCCATGTTAAAAGCCTTTTTTTGTTTGTCTGTGTGGTGATATAAAAACACACTACAACGCTGGTTAGTTCATTTGTTTGTGGATCTGGCTGCCAAGTCAGAGGCTGGGCTTCCTTCCATTCCCTGTTGTGCCTTCTCAGCAAGGGCTGGACTCAGTGATCCATAGGTTCCCTTCTAGCTCTGCAGTTCTAAAATGATTGTGGTTATTTTTTCAAAGCAGGTCTTTAGTAGTCCCTCTAATGGCCAAATAATCTAATGGTTTAGGCATAGTCTCTGGCTGAAGAGCCAGAGTTTGGGAGTTTGATTCCTCAATAGGACTCCTAAGAGAAGACCCAGCCGGTGTAGCACTGAGCAAGCTTCACAGTTCTGGGCTCTTCCCAGAAGAAAGGAATGGTATGCCACATCTCAATACTTTCTAGCTAGAAAACCCTGTAGAGCAGGGGTGCCCAAACTTTTTGTAAGGAGGGCCAGATTTGGTGGCTGAGAATGTGTCAGGGGCCGGTTGCTCCCCAACCCTGCCACCCCACTGCAAGCCCCACCCACTTTATTTAAAAAAAACATGGGGTGAAGGAGGGGGAGAGAGGGGCAGGCCAGCCAGCCACGGGCCACTCAGAATGGCCTGACAGGCCGGATTTGGACTCCGGGCCAG
Source organism: Phrynocephalus versicolor (assembly GCA_023846285.1). Classification (NCBI taxonomy): domain Eukaryota; kingdom Metazoa; phylum Chordata; class Lepidosauria; order Squamata; family Agamidae; genus Phrynocephalus; species Phrynocephalus versicolor. The sequence continues at coordinate 9,885,235 of JAHTLZ010000122.1, forward strand.
ACTTTGGGCAGGCCTGCTGTAGAGTGTCACCATAAATCATAATCAACTAGATGGTTGACAGTTCTTCAAGGGAAGCTGGTGATATTGTCGGGATACTTCAGACTTGGTTCCAAATAAAATCAAACAAAAATCTAGCAACATATTACACCCGTCATTATTCAGAAACAGGGATAGCCATGTTGGCCCTAAACAAATTCCAAAATCCTTATTAAGTTGGATACCTTTTAGAGATCAATCAAAGGGGAACAGCAATTAAAAACATGCACCCACACACACACCTGAAAGAGCACAAAGACATCAGTCTATCATTATGCGTGTTATTACATTATTTCACCAGTGGAGTTTAATATTTACAATCCTGATACCACTGAACAAACTCAGAGGCTTGAATCTGTGCATCAATGCCCCACCCCCCACACAATGCTTATAAAAGCCTAACCACAATTTTCTGAAATGCTCTCTTGGTCCAGTATTAAATGCAAAAGAGTCATCAGATAGGGTTGCTGTGTCCTGCAGTGGTAAGAGTGCATACCTCTAGGGAATAATTCAGGTTATTGGTAAACGCAGCTCCTTTACATCAAATGTTTCCACTTTCCCTAACCCCTTTTAACATGTCAGCCCCTCGCCTCTCTGTGGGTTTCTGGCAGGAATCTATGGAACCGATCACTTTTTGTCCTCCCTTGATCCCTCCGTACCACACTCTAGGTTCTTATTCACGCCATCTGCTCTCAAGGAAGGTAAAACTTCTGCTGCTAGACGGGGGTGGGGTGGGTGGGTGGTGGGTGGAAGCACATTTGCCTGGTGTTAACCAGTTTTCTAAGTTGCCATTTTAGGGTGTGTTGCCACCGTTTCAAAAGTCATCTTTGCAGAGATCTTAGCTCAGACTTTTCGTTGGGCTACCAAATAATATTGTGTGTGTGTGTTTGTGGGGTGGTGGTATCGCAGATAATATTTGGGGTTGTTGCTTTCTTCCTCTTTCCCCTCCCCCCCCGTTCCCCCAGAGAGTGGTATGACCGTCTCATTCCCGACAGAAGTGTTTCTAAAGATCTGCTCAAGCCTCACTAAGCAGCTGTGCGTTAGGTCATTTTCCCAGGAGTTTTACATGTGGAAAGCTGGGCATTTAGCAAGGCCTCAAAAAGGACACCATCTGGCCCCAGTGACAGGGGTGGGGGTGGTGGGGGAGGGGAGGGAAAGGATCATGACACTTTCAGCCGGTACTAACAGGCCCTGATGAACCATAAAGGAATTCAAGCCCAGACTGTGATCCAATAGCGCCTAGCCGAACAATCACCTCTGTGACAGCTACATCCATTCATCTTCCCAGTTATCTTGTGGGACAATGGACTTTTGTGCCAGGCTGCTCCCTGGAGGCGGAGTGAAATCCATTCTGGCCTCTGTGTCTGGTGTTAGGGCCTGCACCCTTCCCCAAAATGTTGAGCACACCCCAAGGGAAAGGCAGCGAAAGATACATCATATGAAACGTGCCTTGGAGCTCTCCTGTGTCTTTTTCTCGTTTATTGAGAAATGTATGACTAACGTGTTAGATGAGGTTAATGGATCCCTTTCAGTTATGGGTAAACATTTTTAGGCTGTTTGAGACATTTCAAACAAGGTGGAAAACCCATGTCTCTGTCTATCCCTGGGATGGGTTTGTTTGTTATATGTGATTGTAATTCATTAATAGGTAGCCTGTGGAATTTTGATATAACGATTTGTAGGCAAAAAGCATTTTGGACCAAGGGGAAGGAAGTTCCACCTCTGATGAAGGGGCGATGTTATCTGTAAGGGGGAAACAAGCACACCTGTCTCCCCCCTCCCCGAATCCAAAATGTAATTTTATGGTACACAGACAGATGGATTAATATATAGTGGTGCATATCAAGTACATAAATTATGCCAACAGGCCACTATGCACCTTTGTCCTCCAAGGAAAACTTTTTCTTGGGCATTTTCACTCCCTTCCTCTCCTTGGATCCAACTGAGGTTGCGAGCAGAGTGTTTGCTGCAGTACTGCAGTATAAGCATAGTGCCACAAGGCTACCACACCATGCTCAAATGAATATTGCATGTAAATTAGTATTGCATATGGAGCATGTGCCAGCTCAGAGGCCCCATAATTTGATTTGATTTTTATCTCTTCTGTGTAATTTGAAGCATCTTACGAATTCCAAGTTAGTTTCTAATTCAGTTATTGAGTTGCCTCAGACTTTTCTATCTTCATCTCCTCCATTGCTCCTTCCTTTCTTGGCCTATATTATTGGGGGGTGGGGGAGGTTGTTTTGTTTTATTTTGTTTTTACTTTTCTGTTGACAGATCTCAACTGGGAAACCTCTCTGTTAATAGACTTGAGAGGCCAGGCAGCAGATGGAGTTTCTACAACTGTATGTCCTTTTCATCTGGCATAAATGGATTATATGTTGGTATTTCTAGCTGTGTTCTTGAGTTTGAACTGTATCAATGGTGAGCAATGTACAGTAATAGTGCAACGATGTAGACCAAATGTTTCACTTTCTTTTTACCTTTCTTTGTATGGCTCCAGCTCCAGGAAGACCTGCTAAATTCAATGAAGATTTCTGGGAGGAAGTAGAGTGCTTTATTTATGTTTGTCTGGCCATCTCTATTTCAAGGACAGGCTGCTGCTTTCAGTTAGATTGTTGATTGGAAACTTTTCTTAGAATGACCAATATGGTGATGGGAGTGAGAAGCCTCAGAGTAACTTCTGGGCTTCTTCCCTTCAAATATCTGACAAAGCCACATCTGTGGTTGTAACTGTGGTGGTTCTGTGGGTATGTCATCTGGAAGCCCCCACATATTTTAGGGCAGAGGTGGCCCTCCCACAGGGCACATTGAGTAGATGTGCAGAGCAATGAGGAGTGTTTAGCCAAGTGGGAAACAGGGTTTGGGGCAAGGATGGTGAGCTCTAGGTTCAGATCTCCACAAAGGAATAAAGCCACTTGGGTATCCTTGGCTTAGAGCAGTGATGGTGAACCTTTTAGAGACCGAGTGTCCAAAATGCAATTCAAGACCCACTGATTCCCCCCCCCCCACACACAAAGTGCCAATACAGCAATTTAACCTGTTCTCTATACAGTGATGAAGCCAGGCAGCAGAAACCGGGAAAGTTAAAAACAGGGTGTATTTTCCAGATCTACTGGCAGATTGGTACTCCCAGGACTTCTTCTTTCCTTCTCCCAAGTCATTTTCTTCTCTTTCTTTGCTAGATCAAAGCCCTCCTGGATACTCCTAAGAGGCTGTTTCTCAGTTAAATTTAGTCCACAGATCTGTAGTGAAGACAGAAACTGAGGTGGAGGTATACAGATTCTATGCAACTTGAGCTCCATAGTGTCTAAATCTAATAAGTGGATGAATAATTTGCCACAGGTTCCTACTGTGGACTGTAAACCTTTTTAAAGAAAATGTGCACATGGTCTTCCATTACATTTTGTGTGTTGTGTGAGTAGGGGTAGATAGATAGTTTTGAATTCCCATGTGAGGCAATAAAATATCTTGATTTACCTCTGTTTTAGGTTTCAGTAGGAAGTGGGGGAGAATTGTAAAATATAGGACCAATGAGTGAAGTGAAGACTATATTTTAGCACGTCTCCACCTTTCATTTTAGCATAGTCTGCTCTGGCCAACACCTACGTCCAGCACAAATAGATGCCATCTCATCCTAAGAATGTACAATGGGCAATACCTTTATAGGGCACTGATTTAAAAAAAAAAACCAAATGTACAATATGTGAGCTTTTGTAGATAAATGTCACTTCTTCAAGGCAAGTACCAAAAGTCCACGCATGGCAAGATGGGGTTGGCCAGGCTTTCTTAGATGAGGCAGGAAGCAGCAGGGTTGATGTTATAAAGCTGCATCTGAAGCAGAAGATTTGGTTTTACACCCTAGTCCTTCAAACAAAGAGACAGAGGTCATCTTCAACCTCATCATTTCTATTTCTTCTTCCAGTGACTTCAAGGCACGATGTTACTCCATTCTTCCGCACCTTATCCACAGAACAACCCCGTGAGGTAGATCATGCTGAGGAAGCAACAGAGAGAGAAAGGCCACCTCAAGGTCACCCCAATGAGTTTCGGAGCTCACTGGGGACTTGAGCATGTATCCCTTGGATCTAAGTTCAAGGCTCTATTCGTTATAACATAGACTGTCACTTTCAACAAATCACTCCTTTGTCTAGTTCTTCATATTCTTGCTTTATGATATTTTCTGGTTAGAAGGGAAAATGTTCAGAAGGGTATAATTTAATGGCTAACAAGAAAATCTTGGTGCCTTTGTGCATGGGTCACATGGAAGGTTTAAAGCAAGGACAGGAGTAGCAGCAGCAGTTTGCATGTTTATGCGAACAGCTATTTATTCTGAGTTAAAACCTTTTAGAGTTTCCTTCTAATGCCTAAATTAGAAAATTGTCAGTATGTTCTCAGCCAAGAAGAGGCTCTGAGAGCCACAAACATCAATGCACAAAGAATATCTGTGAAGAGCAGGGTAGAGTGAACCCACAGAGCAGAGAGAGAGAGAGAGAGAGAGAGAGAGAGATGGGCTTTGAAAGGGAAGGAATGCAGATACATGGGAACAGCTTTTGAAGTCCACAAAGAGCTTTAAAAACAACAACAAAAAGAACCTGAAAGAGGAACAGGACAAATAGATCAGAACCTGATTTTAATTCTCAGCTCCACAAACACAGAAGGCATTTATCTAGATAAGGGGCAACAGTTTCAGCCTGAAAATCACAAACACAACTCTTGTATCATGTAAATAGTTAAGGGTTCTGTAATCCAAGGGATGTTTTCATTCAGGGATTCCTTTTCTTTGTAATGAAAAATACCAGACTCTTTTTTTTACCCCTTTAATTATTACAAAAAGATGAATTTAGAAAACCGATATATTGCAAAGCCATGAATATAAATCCTCATCTGTTTGGTGGCTTTTCATACCAATGCTTTAAAGGCATCTGATGCATTTCCAGGATTAAATGATTTTAAGGGGGATTAAATGTTAATTAAAAATATAATAGAAATATCAGTTGTAGAAAATGGCCAGTGTAAGCATTTGTCACTTAAACGGAACAATCACACAATGCAACCCACCCTGGCTTTTTACCATTTGATGATATGAGTCATTTAAATATGGCATAAGACAGTGAGGAGAGACAGACAGACAGACAGACAGACAGGTGTGTGTGTGTGTGTGTGTGTGTGTGTGTGTGTGTGTGTGTGTGTGTGT
>JAHTLZ010000122.1:9906552-9935881 GCA_023846285.1 Phrynocephalus versicolor
CAAAACAAAACAAAGCACTGACCGGCAGGGCCCTGTGCTCCAGCTGATTGGTGCTAGTAAAAAAAAAGCACCAGCTGGCAGGGCCCAACGGTTGTAAAAAAAGAAAAATAAATAAATAACAAAAAACAAAACAAAACAAAAACTTTTTTTAAAAAAAATTGTATTGTACGAAATGAAACAAAATGAAAAAACCCGAAATGAAAAATGAAATGAAACACCATTTTGGCATTTTGTGTCCATCTCTAATGGTGAAAGTTGAAAAATCACTCTAAACAAGCTCCCCCCCTCCCAAGGTATTCTTCACATGCTACAAGGCTGTGCTGGTTTGGAACACTTCACTAGTACTGCCTGTTGTGGAGTGAAAAGGAGATGAATGTGATCCTGTTTTCATATTAGACAGGTGTCATGGGATAATTTATGGAAGGGTTGAACACATATCAACTTGACAGCTGTATGCATGTGTGATTGAATCAGGGCCCTTATTTTTAAGTAGACATAAGTGAAAACTATGGAGGATGAACTACTCAGATGTTTATTTTATTCATTTCAAAATCCTCTATATCATCTTAGTTTACAAGGTAGCTTGCACTGTAATTAAAAGCGTAATTAAACCGTATTAAAAGCACAGACTAAAACAGCAGCTTAAGTAAAGGTAACAGGGACCAATAAACAAATAGTTGCAATACCTGCAAATTAATTTGAGAAGAGGAACCTAAATGATGTAGCAATGTTAGAATGTCAAAAATTATAATGCACTCTGATGGGGAAGTAAGGTCGCATCCTGGTACACAATATCCTGGTCTAACTTTGATTAAATTCATAGGGACTTTTGATTGGAAATGTATAGGATTCCACTTTAAGAGTCATGACATCAGTTTGGCTAAAGTCCTGCTATTCTTGTGTTACTCCTGTGGAGCAACATCTTTGAACAATAGCTGATATTTGGATTATATTGAGTAGAAGTATGGCTGGAGGAGCTCTCCCTAAGACAGGCATGTCCAAACGTTGGCCATCCAGATGTCCTTTGCCATTGGAAATACACCCTTGGATTTCTGGGAGTTGTGGTCCAAAACATCAGGAGGGCCGAAGTTTGGACATGCCTGCCCTAAGATATAATATGGTTAAGTCACACACAACGTATTTTTGTTTTATCCAGTTCATTCTTGTACTCAGCAAGGAGACTATTGCCAGTAAAGATGTTCTAATGACAAGGGTGATTCAAAATGCTAATTCCATTAGCACAATTGAAAGTCATAAGTTTTCAAGAGGAGGGGACAACTTCCCCTCCTCACTGTGGGTTGCTGTGTGCTCTAAAAACCTACTTCACTGGCCTGGTAAGCCTTCTGCAGCTGATTGCTGGTTGTGGGAGGGGAAAATGCCTTCACCATACGGAACCAACACAACATTGGCCAATATGTTGAAGCGTGACACAGTTGCAGAAGGGCAGCTGTGTAGGTGTTCCCTTTGCTGTCTTACTCCCAGGTTGTTTATGAAACGCTGCTTATGAAATTGATTGTGCAGCCAGTTGCACAACCAGTGGATGCTCAACAGGGGACCTGCTGGAGTGGTGAAAGAATTATTAATAGTTGTTCTCAAATAGTCTCAATGCTGACTCATTGCATGGGCCAGAATAAAATAACATTTATTTATTTATTTATTTCTGAGTATTTTCACCCCGCCTTTCTCCTTGGAAAAGGACCCAAGGCAGATGACAGTAAACGTGATGGTAGAAACATTTTCAGGAATAGTGGAAAAGCAACTGTCTTAAACTGACTTTCCTGGAAGCCAATCTTGTTAAATGGCAGAGTTTAGGAACATTATTTTTATTGAACTACAAGTCCCAGATCCCGCTGTCCTTAGAGGAAAGACCCCTTTGGTCAGAGCTGTTTTCCAAATCCTGATCAAACCAGTCCGACATCTCAGTAAACATGGATTGAAACAAACAGTGAGGCACTTTTCAGAAGCGGCTCACTGTGACTCTCAGTGGATGCCTTTGCTTTCCCGGGCCCTGCACTGAAAGAGCCAAGGCTGTGATGGGGAGTGGTAAAACAGGGTGGGGTGGGGGCACCGGAAGGTTGATCATCCACTGCCTGCAGAGATGACTACTCTGAAAAGTTACACCGTGCATTATCAATTGAAAAGAAATCACTCATCAGAGCAGAAAGTCATGGTATCATCTGCAGCGAGTAAGGGCACGTATAGATCAACGCATGATGAGCTATAATATAGGCCATTTTTCTTTCTTCAACACATTATGCAGATTGTCTCCTCTATGTGCCATTTCCACATGCAGGGGAGGGGGGTGTGAAGAAAAAAACCCCCACACACCCAGAGAGTCTCAGTCGCTGCAGACAAGGCTAGATCCAGCCATTTCACTGATAATGGAAGCACTTGGTGACTGCTTTTATTATTCCACCGTTGACTTCCTTTAGCTTCCTGATGCACGAACCTGTCAGCTGGAGTACTCTTCTGATAAGTGTATGTTAGAAGTCTTCCTTGCTATCTCTTTCTGTGTGGCTTTCTGTAACTCTCTTCCTCACTATGTTAATCCTCATTTAGAGCAATTAATCTTGGAGAATAGCCCTGTAGCAATCAGCTGGTGTTTCTCATGCGAGGAAGTGCTCGTCAGTGTGGTGAGGAAAATAAGCTTTTGGGGAACAAATTCAGTGACACCCAAACACTCCAAGAGATGAGTTCACTTCGTGTCATGTTATAAAGAGTGGGGCTCAGTGTTGTGTATATACATAACCTAATGTCTCAAACAATCCTTGGAAACCCTTACTGACGGTTCATTTGAGAGAGATTTCAGAAGGAGATTGCCTTGTGCTGACACCTACCACTAGGAGAAGTGAGACAGTTAATTCAGGTGGTAGATTTTGTGACGTGGCAACCAGGTGATGGAAGAGAGGGTATGTGCTTCTGTATAACCTAGTTTAGATTTCAGGCAGAGGATTGTGCCCTGTCATTGGCTATGAAGGAAGAGCACAGCACAACACAATCTGCTCAAGCACTTCCCCAAAATCTTGCCTCCCTTCTTGGGTCCCAAACTTCAATAAGAAGGTGGGGTAAAAAAAGCCTTCTGTAACCCCCAGTTCTAGATATTTCTACCCAGAATGTCATAGTTATGTGCAATAGATTGAAGGCTATACTGAGTGTCATAATTTGTTCCTAAGTGAATCAGAAGGAAGGGATAGTAATCAATGAGCATGATAATCTGGGTAAGCTCTCTATCACATCTTCAGTTTATGTAGGGGGGCACCACATATCCTGAGACATCCTATCATGTCCACAAATTGCACGTCCACCCCTGAACAAATAAAGAGCAAATAAACCAAGTAATCAGAAAACAAAAATAAATAAATAAATAAAAATAAAAAATGCTGTTCTTAACATTCTGCATTACAACCATCCATTTCCATCCAATCAACATTTGTCATGCATATCACATCAAATTCCCAACCAGTTCATCCTGCAGACCATAGTTCATCTGCATTGTTCTGTTATTAACAGCCTTTCTTCCAATGTACAACTGTATGACTTCTTGGAGTTATAGGTAATCATCAGGCAGATGAGTTGCCTGGGTTGGATCTGATTCAAAATGGTAACTATGAGCATCACAAATTTATTCCAGGTCCAGCAATATATATATAAGCTGGACCTGGAGTAAATTTGTGATGCTCATAGTTACCATTTTGAATGGGATAGATAGATAGATAGATAGATAGATAGATAGATAGATAGATAGATAGATAGATAGATAGATAGATAGACTCTCTCTCTCACACACACACTGATACACTCACACACACACACACACACACACACACACACACACACAATTACCGACCCAGTCTCTCTTTTCCTTTTCCCCTTCTCCCTCCTCCATAACTGGAGTCAAGATGGAGTCAGTTCAGATTCCTAACCCGGCCAAACATTTCAAATGAGAGTGAGTGATTTGGACCCAGGGAACCACACTTTCTTCTGACCTCAGCTCCACTTCCCTGTGAGGCACCTGCACCCCATCTGTGGATCTAGGTGGAAAGCCTGAGAAGTAGAGCCAAACTAAATTGGCACACTCTTCCCCACAATCCACCTGCACTGGGGTTGTAGTTGGAAGTGGGTGGGGTTTTGCCCTTGGTGTGTTTCCTTTGGCGTGGGATAAGAGGGCTGGTTAGTCTGGGGAGAAAAGACCTTTTGTGAAAAAGTAGTTGTTTGGGAAGTGGCAGTGAAGATAGAAGTGGGTGGCTTGAAGGTGGTTCTTCGAGAAGTTAAAAATGCAAGAAATTTTTCCTTCACAACACAGTACTAATTTTACATAGCACCATATTGGACTAAAATACTGTACTATTAATAAAAATACAATGGTTCTGAGCACAGATGACAGAAGAGGAGGAGTGTTCCCACAATACACTGCTATACCCTGATAAAAATGCCACCATCAACGTCACTTGAGGACATGCACCCTCAGGGCTACTTTGGATTGATATTGGCAGTCATGCATGCCAGAAATAGCAGAAATCAGGGAGCCCAAATGCTTAAAGGAAAGGAAAGAGTAGCTCTTGCAGGAAGTGCAGAAAAGATCCAAATGGTTGTGGGGGAAACGTCAGGCTGTTTTGCAAGTACTGTGGTTTAAATTGTGTAGTCTGTGGAAAGTACACCAAACTTTACAGTTCAAATTGTAGGACAATCTGCAGAACAAATCACAGTCTAGGCGGATCCAAAGTCACACCAAAATAAACCAATGGTTTCCACATAGATGCCCATAAGCGAAATCACTTAATAAAATTCCAGGTGATCCAAAAACGATGAAAGCATAGAGATAACAATCTGGACCAACTCATATTGTATTAGGTTGTGTTGAGGGCTGGATCACTGCAAAAATGAAAACAAAATGTCTTTCTCCATATTTCCCAGACATTTTGCAGCTATTATTTCCATCTGAGGAAGAAAAACAAAGGGAGGTGTGCTCATGGAGCACAACACGAGAAGAATCGTAAGTCTAATTAATAATTAGTATAACTAATAATAAGAAACCAGTTCAGGCTACTGATCGCCAACATTCTAGGATATGGCAGTTGAAGAAGAAGAAGAAGAAGAAGAAGAAGAAGAAGAAGAAGAAGAAGAAGAAGAAGAAGAAGAAGAAGAAGAAGAAGAAGAGAACTACCGTACTGAATGTTGAAAATGTCACTGTAAGGATTGAAGAAAGGGAGAGACCTGGGGGTCTTGGATATCTTATAGTTTATTCTGTCCTAAAAGTGAGTGTTAAGGTTGCTTTCCATTGGGAAGCAGCTCTCGGTAAATCCTTTAAAACGGCCATTGCCACCTTAAGAAAATTTCCCCACTTTTGCATTAATTATAGGTTCAGTGGTGGTAACCATTTTTATCCCAAGTCCCTTGGCACTAAATAGCACAATGAAGTGGGGGCTGGGAGGGAGCTTGTAAGAGGGTGGAGAATTTCTGAGACCCGAACAGTGCTACAGCTGTTTGTAGCTGGCTAGATCCCTGAACATAAGCACTGCTATTATTAGGGTTTTGGGCAACATAACACTGCGGGTATTTTGTTGCCAGTCACAGCTTATCTGTTAATGTGGATAATGAATGTGGGGAGGTGGGGGGGGGACAAAAACATGCACAGGAGTCAATAGGGCCCCTTTTGTTCCACGGATAATGTTATAACTGGATGCTACTGATCAAATTCAAGACTGAAGGTTGACGGTCAATTCCTATGTCATTCAAGCCTGGAAATCTGGCAACTTGGATACTAGGAGTGGCAGATGTATGCTGCAAGTTCCAAGTGATGCTTTTTAGGGGTGGAGGATGGGAAACACTGGAGCAGAGAAGTTCTGCAGACTTCTAAAACATTTGGGTCGAGTAGGGAATTTGATGGATCATTTTTATTTTTATTTTGCTAACCATTGTGCCAGAGGTTTCTTTTTCTTTTGAGATGGCGAGGTTCTGTCTCTTTTAAAAATGTTTTTCCCCATAGGAGACTGATAGCAGCAGTTTTCACCTATTTGGGATTATCCAGCATCATGGTGAGGTGGGGAGACATATCCCTGTTTGCTGTGACCTCAGTAATCATCATCATCACCCTCTTTCTCAACTGATTGCTGTTTTCAATTTTTTAAACACAGGATTTACTTGTCAAAATGCAAAAGCACATTTAAAGTCTGCTTGGGTCCTCTGTTGTTCCTGATAGGTTGGGATTATCCATTCAATGGATCCAGGGTAGAGGAAGATGCAATAGTTGAGCAACTCAACGGCAGAGATTGGAAAATCAATTTGGTTCCCTTAACAAAAATGGCTTGGCAGAGTGGCACAGAACTGTTTTTCAACCATTGTCAAGAACAGCTAGGCTTGTAATCAGAATTGATAGTCCTGGACCGTGAATGTTTGGCATATCTCTCATTGAAAAGCATTTAAATATGTTTCTTGCAGGAGGAGGTAGGGACTGGATAGCCCATTTTGCTACAGTAATGGCCCTTTCCATGGTTATGTTAGAACAGGTCTGCTGATATGAAGATGAAATTTCAGTGCTTTCTTTTCCCCGTTCCTTTTCTCCCCTCATAAGGAAAACTTCAGAGAAAGAGCATGAAGTATTAACATGAGCAAAAAGGACAGCAGTAGAGACCAATACAAAGGCCTGTTCTAGCCCATTATTCATAATAAGGGGTGAGCTCTTTTCACATTAGATAATGGCTGGACTCCTTTCATATGGCCATGGGGTTGCAATGAGGAGACACCTCAGTCTGAACTCTCCCTACCCTAGTCATTTTGCAACTGAACCAGTTTGATGCCCTTCAACTTCTCACAGTTCTTGGAGGGCATCGATTCCAGCAAGAATTGTTTGCAACACTCCGTCAAAGCAAAAATGGAAGGTGCGGTGGGGAGGGGAAGTCATTCTTTCCTTTTGCATCCTGAAAAGAAAAGATTTTGAATTGATTGTTCTCAAATTGCTGGCAATTTGGTAGACAGTTTTCTTTAAAAAGTGTTAAATACCTTGAGGAGAGGAAAAAAGCAACTGAACACAAGCATTAAGGAAAAGGCATGTATATTTCAATAAATAAATTACAGTTATTTACTTGTTTCTTTTCTCCTTAGGACTGAAGCTCTTGTTTCAGGAGGATGCTTTCATCATCCCCAGTTGTGGCATGCAGATGAAGGCACTACTTTCATGGCACCTTGTGTTTTTTGCTTTTGCTTTTGTTCTTTTTGCTAGCTTGCCCAAGTGAGGACAGAGACAGAGAGCTGGTGGTACCGAGTCGAAGGGTCTCATCCTATGTGGTTCAAGATATCTGTGATTGTGTCTCCTGATTTCCTCCCTCTGTGTTAAACGCAAGGCAAAATGGATCTCAAATTGGTTGCAACAATTAGATGCCAATTTGACTCAAAGATCAAAGACACCTGCTGGTTTAAGAGGAGAATTAAGGCTGGCTTGTGATAATTCATATGTCACAAAGCCAGGAAGCTGGAAACTAAGGCTGATGCTGAGCACACATTCCTCTGCTGTGCAATGTCTGCTTACTACTTATGAACCATGCATCCACATTTGGTTTTCCAGAGAGAGGAGTGGTGCACTGTGAAGGAGCAGACTAGGGGAGAAATTGGGGGAACCCTGGATCCACTCAAAAATAGATGAAGGGAGAAAAGTAGAGCATGTGTAACACTTTTAAGTTCTATAGAGCTATTGGTTTACTTAAATATCTACAGATGAACCTAGCAAACTCAAGCTCGCAAATTGAGTCTCTTCTTATTCGTAGTTCTACGGCAACACGAACACTTATAACAACAACAAAATGCTACAATTTATCCATCCAAGACCTCAGCTATAGCATTTGCTTGTAGTATGTAGTGTCCTTTTGCATTCAAATTCAGACAAAAAAATCAAGATATCTTCCTCAACTGGGTTGGGTACATAGAAGAACCAGCTCCACAGGCAAACTCTCCAGACCCCTACACTGAGTTGGCAAAGGGCTTAGCAGTCTAAGTGGCATCAGCAGCTCAAGCTTCTTCATCTTCCCTGTTCTTTCTGATTCCAATCTCTACTCACAGCCCAATTCTTCTTTTGGTCTTATCCCTTTGGATTGGTCCAAAGTTTCATAGGGGTTACATGTGCAGGCTGGTACCCTGCACTGGTAGAAACAGGGGAAGCTTCATTGTCATTTCCTGCATCAGTCATCCTACCCCTTAACCCCGAGGCACTTTAGTGTTATGCACTTTTCTGTTGAAGACCAATCCAAATACACTGCAATACAACGCAATATCCTTTCCCTCCCCAGTGTCCACCCTCCGAATCGTATATTCCCATCCTTGAGAATGTATCTAAGAAAGTTCTCACTTCTCTTTGTTTTCATTCCCAGTCATCTACAGTTCGGAAATATACCACCACACGCCTGATTCCAATGGACTCCTGTGAAGTTCAGTTTCCAAACAACCAATCAAACCACACAAAGTTGGATTTTCTTTGCTATGGCAAAGGCAGAGGTCTTAGAAAACAGTTACTGCAAGTTACTGTAATGGTTTGTTTCTGTTTTTTGTTCTTGGAGTTGCAAACACAGAAAAGAGGAGAATTTCATCATGCAAAAGCTGAGTACTCAATTACACAACCAAGAACTATCTCTGAAGCTCTACAAGTTAAGGGATGGCAGATTTATGAGCCTTAGTTGTTACCTTAGGCCTGTCATATTTTTCCCCACCTTTATGTTAGTTAATTGCAGAGTAACATAAATTAACTTTGGAACACAGGAACCCCCCACCCCAAAAGGGGGGTTATTTATGAATTTCTTGAATTTCTTTACCTCAAGCCAAACAACTAAATTGCTACTTAGCATAAATTATTTATTGGCCCAGGCTCGATACTATCCAGCCCCAGCCCCGGGAGGTATGGGAGATATAAAAGATTTAAAGCTTCTGCACAACGGCATTGCTGCTGCAGCCAGACTAGGCTTCCCTCCAGAAGGGTCCACTTTATATTCTTATAAATAAATAGAGCCTAAATTTCAGGGGAAGGCTGAGTGGCTTTCGAGAGGACCGTGGCGCTTTTGTGTACATTCATAACTCACCTTTTCATGCAAGACCCTCATGGTTGCTTTGCTCAGTTGTGGTTCTGCAATTTATTCTCACTTGTTTCACAGGACACTCCAGAGCCATGTCCCAGCAGAGTCAATCCCACATCCAGCTTGCATCATAAAGAATGTCCCCTTAGGAAGGTTCTCTTTTTGTTTGCCTGCTAGGAATTGGCATCACATAGCAGTCAGGGTGTTTGATAGAATTTGCGAGGTTTTGTGAAGGTCACACAGTGGCTTTGGGTCAGTCAGGCTTTTTGAGGCTAATCTATCTGGCAGGCATGATGTGAAGAGAAAAAGCCAGTAGGGGTAGAGATGGCATGAGAGAAGAAGAGAGCCCACCACCCTGAGGTCTCTTGGAGGAAAAGGAGGATGCCAATATTCCGAAACATGGAATACATGGAGGAAACAAATAAAAGTAATAATGACAAATACTTTGCAGCAGCTTCAGTTTTAAGGGTGGGAATATATGCAAAGCTGGGATGGCAGCTCTTTGAGGTACCAGGGGCAAATTGCCACTTATGGAAAACCAGGGGTTGTGCCTTCAGTCCAGTACGATAAATCACTGCCACTGCCCTCATGGTTACTGTCATTCTTTCTTGATCTTTTAACATGTTAGCAACGCACCTATCATTAGCTTCTGTTATGGTCATCTGTGATGGGTAGCAACACTGCCTCCCAGGTGGCTGGGCAAGTTCATAATGCCACAGGAAGAGGGCAACAAGAGTGTTGCTTTTACACAAGGTTTAGGAATAACCTAAGGCATTTCAGTGTCTCATGTGCCCTATTATTGGGCAGAATGAGCTGATGATCAAAGGTGGAAGATGCTGAGAGGTGGCAGGAAGACAGTGAAGGAGAATGAGCAGTCTACCACACAGCTTGACTTCTGAAACTATGGCATTCATGAAAGATGCTCTCCCATTACCAATACTGAAGAATAGATAAATTGCCAATTGGCAATTGCCAGTTGCCATCTTTGTACATGCACTGCGAGGAAATGTCTTTTGCCTCAAGGGCATCAGTGTCTTTTAGGAAACCCTGCAAGTTACCTTAATGAGCTTGCAAGTCTGTCTTCCATGGTACAGCCTTTTATAAACCTGGGGCACCCATCACAGCAGTGAGCTTCCTCTTAACAAAGATCTTCCTCCATCCTAGAGTTGTTTTCAATAATATGTCATCACATCCAACAAAATGGCACCGTAAAACTTGCTTTGGGCATCTCCATGCATATTGCTAGACTGGAGCTCCAAAAAGATCCCAGGATAGCTCCACACTCACAAGGCCTGATGAGAAGGCGATTGGTGACAGCAGCAGCATGGGATAATCTATGGTATTAGGAAAGTACTGCACAAAGAAGCAGAGAAAGGCAGACAGTACTTGGGAAGCAAGAACTTAGCAGTTATCCAGAAGGCTGCCAGTAACTTACCTAGTAGTAGGTCTGGCTACGGGTTCTTAACATGCAGACTTCTTCTTATTCCGTAGAACATAGCCAATTGCGAAACCAAGCACACAGGTTATAAATGAATCTTTAAAAGAATGGTAAGTTCATTGTATCTGTTTAGCAGACCATTTTCCGTATTCTACAAACAAAAACAAAAATCTGATAGCTATAGATGACCTGCACTTATGTATTCTAGCACCCATTGTTATGGACTTGACTTGAGTATGGACATGCACTTTTGACATGCATCTGTGTGTGGGACAAAGGCCATTGTGCCATTAATGCTTTGGTTTTGTAATGCAACCCAAGGTAGACTTGTTGAAATAAAGATTTTGGTTCATGGATTAACTGCTGAAGTTATTTAACTAGAGGTGTGTGGTTTAGATTGCATAGCTCTTCAAGTGCCCTTACAAAGGAGATTAACTGGTTACCAGTTACAGTATGTCCAGCATATAAAGCTGCAGCAGTGTACAGTGGTACCTTGTATAAAGGAATTAATTCGTTCCAAATGAAATTATGTTAAGCAAATTTTCCTTTATACAAATTCCCATAGGAATGCATTGAAAGCAGAGTAATCCCATTTTTATGTTGTACGGATTTTCCCCATAGGCAATTATGTTAAGCAAATTTCCCCTATCTCTGGAATTTTTTATGTTGTACAAATTTTCTGTTATACAAGCTGTCTGTTATACAAGGTACCACTGTATATGTATATAGGTATCATATATGTGTGACAATTTGCCACTAAAAATTAAAAGGCAATTTTTAAAAAATCAACATGTCTAAAGTCCTTTGCCCCCCTCTTCCAGAATAAGAGGCAAGACATCATCAATGGGGTTATAACGGGTTTTCTGGATCCATTTTAATCTGGTTTCAGACTGGGTTTTGGAACAGAGACTGCCTTGGTCGCCCTGTATGATGACGTTTGCCGGGAGAGAGACAGGGGGAGTGCAACCCTGTTGATACTCCTGGACCTCTCAGTGGCTTTCGACACCATCGACCATGGTGTCCTTCTGGATAGGCTGGCCAGGTTGGGATAGGCTGGCTTTGTGGTGGTTCAGCTCCTTCCTGGCTGACCGTGTCCAGATGGTGGTGCTGGGGGACAGTTGCTCTACCCTGTGGCATTTACGTCATGGGGTTCCTCAGGGCTGTTCAACATTTACATGGAACCGCTGGGAGCGGTCATCAGGAGGTTTGGGCTGAGGAGTCAGCAATATGCTGACAATACTCAGCTTTACCTCTCATTCTCCACCAATCCAGCTGAGGCAGTTTCTGTGCTGAACTTGTGTCTGGGCCAGATAATGGACTGGATGAGGGTTAATAAATTGAAACTCAATCCAGACAAGACGGAAGTGCTGTTAATGGGTGCTTCACCGGACAGGTTAGAGGGCCATTTCCCTGTCTTAGACGGGGTTGCACTCCCCCTAAGGGACAGGGTCCGCAGCTTGGGGGTGCTCCTGGACCCCGGTCTAACTCTGGAAGCCCAGGTGGACTCGGTGGCCAGGGGTGCCTTCCTTCAGCTGTGGAAAATATACCAGCTCCGCCCCTACCTAGACGAGCAGAGCCTCATGACAGTTACACATGCACTGGTAACATCCTGTATTGATTACGGCAATGCGCTCTACGTGGGTCCAGCGATTGCAATTGGTTCAGAATCGTGTGGCACGGCTGGTAAGCAGTGGGGCCGCCAGAGATCACATCACGCCTATTCTACGTAACCTGCATTGGTTACCAGTTGCTGCCCGAGCCCAATTCAAAGTGCTTGTCTTGACATATAAAGCCCTAAATGGCTTAGGACCTAGATACCTGAAGGACCGCCTCCTTCCATATGAACCTACCCGGCAATTAAGATCGAGCCAGGAGGCCCTCTTGAAAGAGCCATCCCTCAAGGAGGTGAGAGGGATGGCTTGTAGACATAGGGCCTTCTCGGCAGCTGCCCCCAAGTTATGGAATGACCTCCAAAGTGAGATCCGCCTGGCGCCAACATTGATGACATTTCGGCACCAGGTAAAAACCTTCCTGTTCCAGAAGTTTTTTAATTGATACAACATAGACTGTGGGTCCTTTGATGGCAATTTTAGTGTGATGATTTTAGTATAATGTTTTGTTGCTGTTTTAATTATTCATTGATATTTGATGTTTTAACTGTTTTAATTCCTTATTGTAAGCCGCCCAGAGACCTTTGGGTAGTGAGCGGCATATAAGTTGTAAAAATAAATAAATACATAAATAAAAATAAATAATGGGCCACACTTTGGGTGCTTTTACACGACCCCTAAGATCTGCTGGCCACTTAAATTCGGACCAGAGATCTTGGGGGTTTGTCGCTCTTCCTGTGTTCCCCCCCTGCACTTCCTTGCTCCTGTCTGCGTGAGGGGAGGGAGAAAAAAAGGGAGAAAAAATGCAGGCTCACCCCTGTCTGCCAGTGGAAGCCACCCCGAGCCCCGTTGTCGTCATGATTCCTGTCTCTTAAAGGGGCGGCGGGGACAAAAACAAACAAACATAAGGCGAAGAGAGCCTGGTACTCACTACTTTTATTCCGCATCAGAAATTTTTCAGCTCCGGAGACCAGGTACTTGAAAAGTGCGCTGGGACGCGCTTAGGTGGGCGTGGTCGCACTTAATTTTTTGTAAACTACAGAGCTGGTGGGGAAACAATTTTAAGCTCCGGATCTGGGAGCCATTTGCCGCGAATTTTAGGAGTATTCCTGGCACATCCTTCCCATCATGCTGTAATAACAAGATCCACAATGTAGTGGTATTGGATGGGCTAGGATGGCATTTGCTCACCTTGACTCACCAACTTTGGTCTCTGCACTACCCACTAGTGTGACCACGTGCATTTATCAACTAGCTACGTCTAACCACAGTATTTTAACCTATTTAACAGGACAATTTCCCCATCAGTATGGGATAGGCAAAAAACAAACAAACAAACAAAAAACCCTGCCAATTCTGATGGTGAGGGTAAAAAATTCCTATCTGGCCCTGACAGGCAACCAGTCAAACTCACACTGCTGTTAGGGTGGGAGGTGGGATCCTCTGATGGAAGGAGGCTGGAGCTGGGGTGAGGTGGGCTTAAATAGTCTGTGCCTCTTCACCACCACCCCCGAAGGAGACCTCAAGGAGTCTTGCGCTCATCCCGCTGGGAGGCAAAGCTGCCCCGCCCACCAGAGCAAGCCAGGTTGTGGAGCTGGCCTTTCTTTTACTATGAATTGATTTTGTTAACAATGTTTTTTTTTTGTCTCCATATTAAGAAAAACTCTGCCACTTCAGTCCCCTGAAACTTTGATCTTGTGTGGTTCAGGGATAAAGAAGGAGGGATGTCCCAGTCGTCATGGCTATCACTCATGAACTACCAATGAATCTGATACCAACCTTTTTCTTTGTTTGTGGACAGTGTGAGAATAGTACATTTATCAGATAGTGCCTTTACTATTTTATGAGAAGAATATGAAAAAAAAAAACCTTAGGTTCCACAGGTCCACTAATCAAAAAATAAATCAAGTGCTAAGACTTATCATGCCTTTACTTATTAGAGAGCACTGACAATGACTGTATATTTGCAGTCATACAAGATTGCAGTAGAGGGCATGAAAAGGCTGTGGAAACCTTGTTACAGGTAGATGCAGTCTGACAACATTTTATAGTCCCCTCATCGGGACTAAGCCATGGCATTTTGCTGCCAAAGACAAAAGTATTCAGGGCACCCAAGTTGATTGTACTGGCAGTCCAACCTGACTTCTGTGCCGGCGAAGAGGGTCTTTTCTGCAGTCAGAGCCTCTAGTCAGAAGCTTTCCATATGGCCATCAGTTAACTTCAAACACACATACACACAGTCAGCACACCACACCACACCACACCACACCACACCTCCTCTCTCTCTCTCTCTCTCTCTCTCTCTCTCTCTCTCTCTCTCTCTCTCTCTCTCTCTCTCTCTCTCTCTCACACACACACACACACACACACACACACACACACACACACACACACAAGCTGTAGAAGAGAAGCTCCGTTAGGGAGTGGATTTCTACATATTTATTAAACCGTTTTTAACGATTGCCCAATGATAAACCGATTGGAGATATAAAAACATAAGGTTTGGACACAAATCCTGGCAAATCTGTAGCAACTAACTAAGGAAGTGAAGCGTAAACTTGGGCTTCTTGCAGTGTAGAAGAACCCGAAGACTAGCAGGTTTTAATTGGCGTATGCATTTGGAAACTGCAGCACACTGCATCTTCAAAGATTTGTGCAAAAGAAAACTTATTAGTCTTTCAGGTACCCCAATATCTCTGTTGTTTTCCCAACAACAGACTAACACAGGTTCCCCCCGCCACATATTTTCAGATATGTTGACGTTAATGTCTTCCGTTCTAAGTCTGCATTAAAATAAACACCTTATTAAACAATCTGCAGGCAGAGTCAACTTAAATATGTATCGAAATATGTTTTTCTGAATATATATTCCCTACAAGTTGATCCCTTTTTTTCAGTTAAAAAAAATCAAGACAGTTAGGATATATGAAACTTGGCAGACAACTATGGGTGCGACTACACTGGAAAGCCAAAATGAAGTGATTCAGCTTCCCTGCTATTTTATTCACAACCTGTATTATGTATGAAATTGGTGCTCACAGAGGTGCTGGTGAATAAAGCAAAGCAAAGTATTCCGCATATATACCGCCCCATAGCACTTCAAGCACTCTCTGGGTGGTTTACAATTTAATTATGCAGGCTACACATTGCCTGCCACCCCCAGCAGGCTAGGTACTCATTTCACTGACCTCTGAAGGATGGAAGGCTGAGTGAACCATGAGCTGACTACCTGGTTTTGAACTCCAGATTGTGGGCAAAGTTTTAGCTGCAGTACAGGAATTTAACCACTGCGCCACGAGGCTCAAAATAATTTGGGAGCTCACCATTCATGGAAGATTGGATTCTAGGGCATAGCCTTCCTTCCTTCCTTCCTTCCTTCCATCTCATTTCTGTCAATCATTTTATGGAGCATAAATAAGGGAAATAATAATGAAGACCCAGCAATAGGATGAAAGGGGATCTAGAGTTTATTTCATATATACATATTATTAAAAATAATTATAGGATGATCAAGAAAGAGAGAAAGAATGCTGGATTGTGTTTCCCCAATCTAGATATTGCACCTTAGTTGTCTGCATCACCGAAACACCATCTACGGACATGTCCTCCTCACCACCCCACCCCCAATCTTCACAATAACTTATCACAAATAGCACCATGGGGAAAGCCTGTATAAACCATTCTGGCTGGAAAAAGTAGAAGCCTTCCAGTGGCAAAGGAAGTGGAAAATAGCATCTCAGGTTTTATGCCTTTTGCGAAAGGGTCATCCACTACATTAATTAAAATAGCAAGCTAGCATAACATACAGAGGGTCCTAGTGGAAAAAGTGATCACCTCTTCTTAAGAAAAACATTCTTTAAGCACTATGGGTCAGCTGGTACCTTTGTTAGGGAAATAACATTAAGAGTACATTTGTAGTGAACCTATCATTGCTTTGATCGTACTGAGTAAGAAACGGGTAATCAGGGAAATTGCAGGCATGGCTTTTTGTGTAAGAAAGGAAACTGCATATACCTGCACAAAGGGAGAGTCCATCTCAATTTGTTTTTATTCAGATGAATTGAGTTTCTCTTTCTTTGCTCTCAGAAGATAGAACTTATTGAAAATGCCTATGCTGAAGCAAAAGGTAAGGCGCAATTATGGTGACTGCAACAATGGTATTTTTAGAATGAGAAGAATAAAAACAGTGACCTCCTAGAAGAAGAAAAAACACCCTAACTTTAATTGTGAACTACCTGCAATGATTTTTTTCTATGATAGAACAGGTTGCACAAATGAGTCATGAGGAAGGAAGGAAGGAAGGATGAATGGATTCTAGGGGTTATCTAACTCTTAGTCAGTCTGCTTCTTTTTCTAGTTATTGTCTGAGAAGCGGACAATCAAAGCTCTCTCATTAAACAAGGACATGTACAATGAGGAAAGAATCTATTGAGTATCACAGCTAGGTTGATGACTGCAATCCAATGTACAGCTTTTTGGAGTAAATGTCTTTGCACTTTAATTTATAAGGCCCTAAAAAACTTGAGCCCAAGCTATCTCAAGGACCCCATAATGCTTTATGAGCCTTCTCATGGATTTAGATAATCAGGAGAGACACTTGCTCTCAGCCCCACCACCTTAACAGTTGCACTTGTTGGAGACACAGGAGAAGACCTTCTCTGTTGCCTCTCAAGACTCTGGAATTCCCTCTCACAAAAGGGCTAGGCAGCCCCATTTTTACTGTCCTTCTACAATCAAACAAAGGCATTTCTCTTCAGGCAGGTTTTGCTTAAGTGACTGGTTGTCTGAGAGAAATTTTTTAAGTGGCTTGTTGTGTGGAGGAAAGAAGGCTCTGTTCTGAAGTAAATCTCTCCAGTGCCAAAATATAGCCTCTTGTCTTATGTCCCAAAGCTGCAAAAGTTACTTTTAAGAAGCAGTTTCTCCAGGTCTGAATAAAAAAATGTAAAGCATTTTTAAAATCTAACATTCTTGTAGGTGTTTGGTAATTTATTCACCAAACCAGTCCAGGTAACAGGTGGCATAGATTTTTCAGGATTGTGCCACTTCAGCATACAGACTAATAGAAGGGACACATATTTCAGAATTGTCCCACTTCACAAAATATCAGGAGAAGTACTGAACAGAACAGGATTAACTTGTTAAAATTGTAGATATTTCCTGAAATGCCTGCGTTCGGCACACAGACTGCTTAGAAACAAAGCACTCCATTGCCAACTCAAATCTTCTACTTGGGCTGATCAACAAGAGGGTCATCATGATGATTTGTCTTTACCATCCTTTGAAGGGCACTAGGCTGAGGGCTTTACTCAAGGTAACTCACTAAAGTTTACTCAAGGTTTGTGAACTGCGATCTCCATCTAAAACCCAACACTAGTTTCTTCATGAAATAAAGTACGTTCGCCCAGTGTCTGATATTCATTGCTATTTTCACCTCAAAACCATTATATTGCTAATCCAAACAAAAGATAACAGGTCAGTGATTCGGAATGTAGTGGAAGTTTGTGTGGAGTCAAATGTTTACTCCCCACCCTCTTCTTTGGAATAGCACTGTGACTGTTACTTCTTAGGCAAAGGTTCCCTATTGTAGTCATTTCCAGGGATACCTAGGCAACGCACACATACACTACCTCTTCCATTGGCCAAAATCCTGTCAAATAAATTGAGGTTAGAGGATGCCTATAGGAATCAATGAAACTAGTAGTGACGTCCCGGCTGGACTATTGTAATGCGCTCTATGTAGGGCTACTGCTGGAAAGTCTCAGGAAACTTCAACGGGTTCAAAATGCAGAAGCCAGACTGCTGACTGGGGCGGCTGCCAATCAGCTCTCAGGCACAATTCAAAGTGCTCACCTTACCTACAAAGCACAAAACGGCCTGAGTTCAAGCTATCTCAACATGAACTAGCTCAGATGCTAAGGTAATCAGGAGAGGCCTTTCTCTCCATCTGGCCACCTTCACAGGTGCATCTCAGAAGAACACATGAATGGGCCTTCTCTGTTGCTGCTCCCAGACTTTGGAACTCCCTCCCGGTGGAGGCCAGGACTGCCCCGTCTCTGTTCCAGAAGCAGGCAAAGACCTTCCTCTTCAGGCAAGCTTTCCCTGAATGATAGACTACCTATTATGTCAATTTTTGATGGATTACCATACATGAACACCATGCATCCATCCCTCGTAATGGAATTTTCATGTGCTCTTTGTAGCATTAATGTTACCTTTGAATGTTATAAGATACCCCTTCTAATTCTCTGTTCCTTATTTGAGTATGTCCTAAATGTTCTGGGCTGTATATTGTCTCTCATTATTGTAAGCCACCTTGGGTCCTTTTTCAAGTAGAAAGGTGGGGCAAAATATTATAAATAAATAAATAAATAAATAAATAAATAAATAAATAAACAAATACAGTACTGTATTTGAAAAATGATCTATTATCATTACCTTTTACATTTCCTATTATTTGTTATATTTCCTGTGCAACTCACTACTTTGCTGAAATTTTATGTGGTATAGCACTGTGACTGTGGAGGAAAATACCTTAGGATTAGTAAGGAAATCTTTCCTGGTTTGGGAAGATTGCATTGATGAAAATGAAAGTTTTACCAAAGTTAAATTTTTTCTTTATGATGCTTCCGATACAGCTAAGTAAGGACGACCTTAAATTTTGGCAAGATTTAATTAACAACTATTGTAACAGTGGTAAAAAAGCTAGAATAAACAAAAAATATTGGTATATGGCCCAAAATAAAGGTGGTATAGGTCTACCGAATGTTAAAAACTATTATTTAGCAAATCAAATAAGGTTTATTGGGGATATTGTGTTTAGTCCAGAAAGATTAATATGGTGGAAAATGGAATCATCAGAAATAAAGGAGGATATTGAAAAATACCTCTTCGGCACTATTAAGAAATCAAAGTTAAATGAGATTAATAACCCCTTTCTTAGATCTATGTTAAATGCATGGTACTTGCATAAGAAAAAATTATGTCCCTCAGACTCACCATTGAGATCCGTAACTGAAATGGAGAATTTCCCTATAAATTTGAAAGTTTTCAAAAAAGTATTTAGGGATAAACAAGTGATTAGATTGAAAGACTGGATAGGCAAGATGAGAGGGAAAGTACACATGAACAAAGTTCTCCAAGGTAGGGATATATCTTGGTTTAATTTTATACAATTAAAGAAATGGACTGATACTTGGTTAAAGAAAAATAATAAATGTAGAGAGTACACAAAATATGAACAACTCTTATTGTTGTATGAGGATATTCAGAACGAAATGGTAGTAAAAGGTATTGTTAGCAAACTATATAAAATTATTTCGGATTTAGATGATATTAGGGAAGGACCTGGATCGAAATTATTGTGGGAACAAGATATTAAAAAAGAAATAAGAGAAGAAGACTGGGCTAAAATGTGGAGAATGTGAATACTTAGATCTTTGTCTGTTAGAATAAAGGAAAATTTCTTTAAAATAAGTTTAAGATGGTATATGATGCCAGTGAAATTGAATAAATTGAATGCAAACTTTTCTAAGCTTTGTTGGAAATGTGATAATGAGATTGGTACCTTTTATCATTTGTGGTGGGAATGTGAAAAGATACAGAAATTTTGGAAATGTATTTTTAAAGAACTAAGTGATATACTAGAAATGACCATAGAGCCCAAATCTGAAATTGCTTTGTTATCAATATTTGTGGATCATAACTATGATGTTAAAACTAAAGAGTTGATTACAAATTTGTTGACAGCAGCTAGATTAATAATTGCTAGAAACTGGAAATCTAAATATGAACTATGTTTAGATGAATGGTATAGTGAAGTATGGAATATTGCTTTAAATGATAAATTGTCCTGCTCTCTCAAGGTTAAAAAAGGAGAGTAAAAAAGAGATATTTTCTATGATATATGGGGTAGATTCATCGAATACGTACTTGTACGGAATAAGGGTAAGGTTTCTGCGCAACAATCGATTTTGTTCTGGAGGGGAGGATGACGAATGTAAATATGAAGAGTGATCCTGTTGGTGAAGGGGTGCACCGTTGTTGATGTTTGTTTTCTTTTATGTAATTTGTATATTTTTTTAAAAAAATTAAAAAAAATTAATTAAAAAAAAGGATTAGTAAGGAAATGAAATCTGGAAAATACCCAGTAAAATGCTTTGAAAAGGCTATAATGTGCTTTTAAAAATTAACATCCTAAAAAGTAATTTAAAAATTACTCAATGCACGAGTAAAGTAACTTTGTTCCTGCTTATTCCATTTTTTGAATCTTAACTTCATTAAATATTGTATTAAAAACTCTACATGTGGTTATAAGGAAACAAGAGTCAGAGAATATGTTAAAGCTACTGTAACAAAATTATCCCTCCGGTCATGAAAATCTTTCAGTGAGGTACCCAAATGTGTGCTACCTCTCAGCTAGCAAATTACAAAACAAAAGCAAGCTCCTTTGTCCAAGATTTATAGAGGGTGTTAGAATAAACACTCCCATGTGCCTTCAGTTCTGACCTATGGTGAACCTTTTCAGAGTTTTCCAGGTCGATAATACTCAGAAGTTGCTTACCCTTCCCCTCTTCTTGGCGTGATCTGGGGACTGTGGGGCTTGCCCAAGGTCACACAGGTTGGCTGTTCTCCCAGGAAGCACAGTGTGTGTGTGTGGGGGGGGTCAAACTCCCAACCTATGCCCCCCCCAGGCAAATGCCTAAACCACTGACCTATCTAGCCAGTCCTTTTCCTTCTAAATAAACTATTTCTAGAAGTAGTATCAGTGACTTGTTTAGAGTAAAACAAGTGGTGAGCCACGTAGATGGATCAGGAAAAAAATAAAAAATAAAAATAATTGAAGCTGTACAGCTACGTGGAGATGAAGGGAGGGGAGGGGAGGGGAGGTATACGTGTGCCATGTTCCTTTGTTTAGAGCAGTGAGGTGTTAAAACTTTGGATACAGCCCTCTCACTTCTTGCCACTTCTAAGAAGAGCACATGGCAAGTGTCAACTGCCATGAACTGAACATCGAAGACTAGCCTCCTGGCAAAGAACATCTCCTACCATGCCTGGACGTTTGGAACCTGCTTTGAAAATGAGTGCTTGTGTATGCGAAAGCTCACAATACTCTTTTTTCCCCTCTCCAGTAGCCAATCAAGGTATCACCCACAGCTTCTAATTTTACTCTTTTGCTGCCACCAACTAGCTTATCTAGTAAATTAATGCTTTCAGACTGAGTTTAAATTGAATAAAGATAAAAGAGGTTTATTTATTACAAAGTAGGATCAAAATTATTAAGGGTAACGTGTTTAGGTACAAACAAAATAAAGCATATAGCTCAACACACACTAAAGTTAGGTTATTACAGGCAAAGCTGATCACTTGCACGCCCAGTTCTTTACTTGACAAACACTAGACACTTAATTTTCCTTAGAGAAGTTCTAAAATGCTATCTTTTCTCTCTAATCTTTAACAGTCTCTCAGTCAGACCCTTTTGGACTCTCTCTCAGACTCTCTCAGTTTCTCAGTCAGTGTAAATTCCCCTATCTTTTTCTGAATAAGTGTAGGTCCCTATCTGACCAATTCTGTGCTGGGCTGAGCCTTAAATCCCCTCAGGCTCCTCCCCCAAACTTTCACATTGGTCCCCAAACCACCAATCTACATAGACACATCTAATAAATGATTCAACATAAAAGAGGTAAACACCACAACGGCCCTCCCACTGAACATCCAAGACTAGCCTACTGGCAAAGAACATCTCCTGCCATGCCTGGACTTTTGGAACCTGCATGAAAAAGAGTGTACTTGTACACTCGAAAGCTTGCAGTGTTCTTTTTTTAATTTTCATCTATAGCTGATAAAGGTATCACCTACAGCTTCACCTGATGTCTTATTTAGAGGATCTGATGTTATTTGTACCTCCCAAGCTCTGCTCTATCCCAGCATAAAAGTGAGGCAGACGTGAAAAAGAGCCTGTGAAAATAAAATAACACACCTCACTCTATAGATAACAGATATTTCCAGTCAGAACAGCCGTATTTGTTCAAGGCAACATTCTTCAGGATTTAGTAAGTCATACTTTGTATTCTCCCTGTTGCTAATGAAAGCTTTGCAGTATACAAAGGCCCATATATTTTCACTAGGAATGTGTATCAACATGAGACATACTGCCTTTAACTTCAGGAGGGTGACAAAATAATGATGATGCAAAGTTCCCTAGAAGCACATCTTGTTTAATATTGCGATTATACTTGACATGTAGGTGGCATGTACCATATTATTGCAAATTTTGTGAAAATAATATTTATGTCATGGCAGAAAGAAGCCCACCCGTGCAGAATAAATGACGATGTCTCTGTGAAAGTGCATAATTAGCTGGAATCTGAGACACGACAAACATCTTATCCAGCTGAAAATTTCCTTCCTGAGATATAGAACTGGGGAATTTTTACATTGAAAATAACAGTCTCTTTTGCATATGTGCTGATATTTGTGGCTGCGCATTTTGGAATCTCTTCTACAGCTTATTCCACACCTCAATGGCAAAGAATATCTAGTTTTAAAAAACAAAATACTGGTCTGTGGTCAAGCTGTTTTGATTTGCGGTTCAATAGACTGCTATGTTTCATTCATTGGTGGTGTGATGGTTATTGTGATCCACAGACCTGAAAGTTTTTGGATCAGTTTTAGAAGTTGCGAGATCTCCTAGAGATAGGATAAGTTACTTCCTAATCTAACATATTCTGTTTGCTCACACATTCTGTTTGTTTTTCTTACATGGGGAATTTGGGCAAGGCTAATGACGTGATAGTCTTTAGATGTAACTTTGAGGTAATTGGGAGTTAAAAGCCATGGTGGGTACAATTTATAGCCAGGGCTTGGTGGCTCAGCGGAATAGAGAATTGAAAACTGTTGGCTACAAAGTCAGCAGCACAGTGGTTCGAATCCCAGGTGCCCCGCAGCAGAGTGAGCTCCCACTGTTAACCCCAGCAAATGCCAACCTAGCCATTCAAAAGCATGTCAATGCAGGTAGATAAATAGGTGCCACCATAAAAAAGTGGAAAGGTAAAACAGTGTTTCCTTGTAGCCATACCGGCCACATGGCTACGGACTTGCCCAACACTGGTTCTTCAGTTTGAATATGGAGATGAGCACTGCCCCTAGAGTTGGACATGGCTAGCATGCATGTTCGGGGGGAACCTTTACCTTTTACCTTGAGGTAAGTGAAGGGTGCATTCAATAGCTTTAATTGAAGCTCCATGGCCAAGCATATACTGAAGGCTGCAGGTGCAATTCCCTGCAACTCCAATTTGGGATAGAAAAGGATCCCACTGGAAATCATGGAGAGCAACTTCCATTCATTGCTAAGAAATGGACCAGTTTCCTGTGTTGCTCTGCACACATGCACATGCACATGATCTCTGATTCCTCACTCAGTTTCCCATTCTATATTCCTCTCAATGTGCATTTAGACCTCTGCTTTGGGCTGTTCTTTCCTATGACCCTTACAAAATCATTTGATTGCCATACACATTTTGTGTCAACAGTAGCCTCTGTAGGATCTTTTTACATACCCTTTACAAGCTCAAATGTGGTACATCTTTTTTATGTGTGTTGGGGAAATCATTGCCTTGGACTGAACTGAAACAAAACAAAAACTGCTTGCTCAACTTCTCTGTCTTCACTCTGCCATGTTAAATAGCCCTGTTCTACCATGCTACTGACTTGTGTGATTGTGTTTTAATTCACTAGTCAGTATACAAAGAAAGCCCTCTAGCTGCATTTCCAACAAAACAACAGCAGGAACAGGAAGAGCTACTGCATGTGCTTCCTACGGAGATGCAATGACTCATCAACAAGGCCCCAGACTCCTTTTTATAGAAGGAGCCCAAATCCCTACTTCTTCTCTTTTCCTGCCCCAAATGAAATATTAGGGGCATTTTCCTTTTTTGCTGCAAGACAGAAAGTGTAGGTCTGTGGGTAGTTGAGAGGCTTCTCAGAATATATGTCTTTGAGAGACCACATTTTGTGTAATTACACAGAATTTGGAATAGTGATAACTTGCTGTTACATGGGTTTTGAAAACACAGAAGCTTTGGATAGGTTGTTTGCATCTTTTCATCTTTGTCAGTCCATCTTCTGCAACAGCTGTACATCTCTCTATCTCTCTTTGTGTGTGTGTGTTTGTGTAGTTAGAGACAAGAAACTACCCATATTTTTCCTTCTATAAGACACTCCCATGTATAAGATGACCCCTCCCCACTTCTCCAACCCAAAATTACAGTTTCACAACCATAAGGTTCTTTCCTTGGCTTACTTCCATGTAGAAGACGACCCTCAAGTTTTAGTCTAACAATTTTAAACAAAAATATAGCCTTATACATTGAAAACTATTTATTTGGAATCACAGTTTGTGCAAAAAATATGAAACATGAAAAAACATGGCTTGTTTCATTTTGGTGCTGGGAGGGTACAGCTTTTGCCAGGGGGTTGTGGTGGTTAGCAAACTGCATTGCTGTATTGAGGAAAACTGCCTCCACCAAGGAATGAGAGTTTGCTGAGTTCACATCACATTCTTAGCTTGTGTCTGTCCTGGTAGGCAGGCAAGCAGATACAGTAGATGGAACACATTTAATTCTGGGTAGATGTAAAAGATGCGGAAATGGGAAATCCAGTTCTCCTCAAAGCATAGGCTCCCTGGACACACTGTAAACATATGGAAGCATCTCAGACCTCTGTGCAATTCATAGTCCTCGTGGGTACCATATCCCTTCATCCCAACTCCCCCCATATATACTCACAGCAATTTTTGCTTCTATGGAAGTCTCTGTCATTGTTTCACACCTTCACCACCATGTGAAGAGGAACACTCCCAGCTACGGTTGCTGTTAAAGTGTTGCAGCACTGGAGCAAGCTCTTCTGAGGACTGAAAGTGCCACCACTCTGCTCTCTTGCCACACAGCCAACCAAAACACTCACTAGGACAGGGAAGTAGGAAAAAGGAGGCAGAGAAAGATGGCGGTGGTTTTGTTTCTCTCCCCTGTTCCCCCCAACTGCCTACCTGCATACCCTGGCTAGTCCTTCAGCTAGTTCAGGGCCTTCAGGACTAATGCACTACAGGGAAGAGGTGCCAAAGGCTTGCCAGCGTGAATACTTTTTGGGGGACGCATTATCCTATGGGGTCTCTCAACTTTATTCCTACAATTGGCCGAGGATCAGCCAGGGAAAGGGGGAGCCATGGGAGAGCTACCCACCACTACTACCCTTATCTTCTTCCTCTTCCACTTGAGTCTTGCAAGGCCAGGAAAATGGTCTCGGCTGTTGAGCACCGCAAGTCTACCATTGCTCTCTTCCCTCTTCCACTGGATCAAGGGCACTCCTTGGCCAGAACAGGCTGGTGGGCAGTGGCAGGAAGCAGGCCAGGAGTGGTGCTGGCCAGCAGCTCTGGCAGCAGAAACCAGGCAGTGAGGGTGGATCCAACACAACTCTCTGTACTTTGCCACTTGTTCTGAGTGCCTGATTTTGCTATCTGGCTACCCTGGCCTTGGAGAGATACCATCAGCTATAATGGTTGAAGAGGGTGAGACACATGGGATTTAGCTTAAGAAACAGCATGGATGACCAGCTAACATCCCTTCCCCACACCGTGCTCCAAGATGACAGATATTACATTGCAACAACTGAACCCCACAAAGTATATCTGCTTAAATGACTTTCCTTTCCTTTTCTCCCTTCTACAAGTTGAAAGTACTATATAAATGATGGATAGTCCTAGGATATGCCAGAAAAAGTATGTGCTATAAGAGGAAGATTATGTCATGCAGAGCATGCATGGCCAGGTTTTAGATTTTATGTCTTTGCCTCACATTTTTTTGAGTCAAGCTAAGCAAAACACTAGCTCTCCTAGCTTGCAGCATTATGCAGCTATAAATCACCCCTTAAGGTTTTAGTGATGTCACTGAGGTGTGGCACACAGTGATTGTGAGCTTTTCGTTGTTGTTGTTGCCAGAGTTTGCGCCACATGAATGCTCATGAATCATGTTGCTGATGCTCTACTCCTTCCCTTGCCACAAACAGCAGAGTCTCAGGGAATGAGAGGCCATTGACTTGGTAACATTACCTATAAAATATATTATGTGTTCCTATGACTTTCTCATAACAATAAATGTGGATGAATCGAGAGGATGAACATGGCCACAGTCTTTCCTCCTATGCAAATTCTCATAAGTTTGAGACCTGGACCAAGCAGGATGAGAGTCAAAAAAATCCAGGGGAACAACTTGAATGGGGGAATCCATTGGCTACTATAGATGGGCACAAAATGGAAATATAGTGTTTCATTTTGTTTCGTTATTTTAGTTATTTTGTTTTGTTCGTAATGAATTTTTAAAGTAGCTTCATTACAAAATGCAATGAAATGAAAAGTTACACTCCCCTGGGTCCTAGAGGCACCAAAATGGCAGGGTTAGCTTCCTCAATTGATTCTAGGTAAGCTCCTGAAATTTGGAGAGGTTTGGAGGTCAGGAGGCTGAGTTATTGAGCTCCAAGTGGGATGCCCCTGGAAAAAAAATCTTTCCAATTGAATCCAGAAACCTCAATAGACCCCCCCCCCCCATGAGCGACCAAGCACCACTGCAGCTTGGCTTCCGAATCTCAATTCAATCAATACATAGCTGCTGCGATACCAATTTTCGAGTACATTTTTAACATACACCAAAATTGGTATCACAGGCATGTTTTGGCATCAAAATCTCTGGGGAGCAAGTTTGGACACTTCCCTGTAAACCCCATGATATTTGGAGAGTATTGGGGCTCAGGGGCAGAGTTATTAAGCTCCAAAGGGGGTGCCCCTAGGAAAAAAATCTTTCTATTTGGCTTCAGAAGCAAAGCCGCAGTGGCATTAATCACTCACCCACGTGAATGATTAGCAGCTTCTCATTTAATTAGATTTTTTTCTAGCATCCCTTTGGAGCTTAATAACTCAGCCCCCTGACTCCAAAACCTTTCCAGATTTTGGGGGCTTATGGGGAAGAGCTTGAGCTCCCCTGCAGTTGATTCCACTTGGATGAATCATTTCATTTCTAGAGGATAAAATAGTATTTTGTTCTGTTTTGTGACAAAACAAAATTAGAATTAGACTGGAGTGACATTAGCTAGGCCATTATGTAAACATTAATATTAAAGGACAGTTTAGTTCTGCAGTTCTACTCTTATCGGTAGAAAGTGTCAACAAAGTCTCAGTGAAGATCCAAAAGAGAAGGTTACATGTGACTGTTTCCCATGACAATGGAGGGTGTGCCACCTGAGAAACAATGAGAAGTTTGGGTTTCGGGACGCGTCTCTTTGCCTGAAAACCAACCACACAGCAGCAGCAAGATGTAGCTTTAAAAGTATTTTAGGGTCTTTTAGCCTTAGTTTTCTTTGAAGTAGAAGAGTAGTAAATATTAGCTTTGTTCTTTTTCAGATAGTAGCAAATGTGTTTTGTAATCCTCAATAAGCTTTAATAAATGCATTTAATTATAGAAGGTGCTAGGAATCTGTGTTGGTAAGTCTTCTAAGAAATTCACAGCAATAACAGGCCTGAAAGCATTTTTTTTTAAAAAAAGAACTCACGTTAAGTCTAATAATCTTCAGACTTCTGCGTATAACTTCTGTGGAACATTTATGGCATAAAGGTCTGGGTAAAGATTGAAGACAGAGAATTGCAAGGTTAAGAATTCCGTTGCACGGGTCCTACCATTTTGTTACGTAATGAAGTAATTCGTTATGTAACAAAACAATGAAACAGCATTTCGTTTTTTATTTTGTGCCCATCTCTATTGGCTACCAGGCATTGTGCCACCACTCTTTACGGTTAAATTTCATTCTGTTCATTAGAGCACAGTGCTCAAACATACCAAGATTTTTTTCCAGTTTTGTTCCTGTCTTTCAATGAATTAGCTAGTCCATTTCCATCCAATTTTGTGTCATCCACAAATTTGCGAAGTATTCCCTGCACTCCCTCAACCAAGTCATTAAGAAAAATGTTGAAGAGCACCAGGCCCAGAACTGAGCCTTGTGGTACTCCATTTGTTACCTCCTCCCAGCTCGAGAAGGAGCCATTGATATTTATATTGCTTCAATTTGAGCCTGTGATGGAATTCATTCAAAGTAATAAAGCATTCCTTGACTATTTGTTTGTCAATCTGAAATCCCATCCCCTATTTATCAGTAATCAAGAATTCAGAAATCTTTTGAGTCCTGTACAAGCATAAGTCACCCCATTCCTCCAGGCATTAGCTGTGGTGGCATGCTCCATAGAAATCTACATGTACACAACTAGTATATTTTCATTAGTGTTGAGTTTTGAAAACACCAATACATAATTTGAGGCTAAAGGTTCCTCCCCTCCCCTAAATGTGCGCCAAAGCACACATTAACAAGAGCAAAAACCCTTTTGAATAAATCTGAGAAGCAAGTAATTTTTCAATGAGAAATTCTACACCCATATGTATTATGTAACAATTAGCAAGGATGTGATGGATAATTCTTTGGAGCAGCTCCTGTTCCTGTTCCTGTTTCTGTTGCTCAGCTCCTCTATCGACCAGTAATCATGAATCATATCTTTAATTAGCTGCTGCTTTTCAAAAACATATGAAAGCCAAGGGCATAAAGTAATTGGCATAAAAGTTTTCTTAATTAATTTATCTGTCCATGTGAGTAACCAGGACTGGAGTCAGGGGAACATTTATAACTCTAGGAAAGCCAGCCCTAGAATTCAGAGTCGAAGGAGATATATATATTTGTGATTGGTTTAAAAAAAAAACACAGGAAAGGGGAAAGAAAACAGAGAAGAATTATATCAGCTGCAACGAGGCAGCCTGTAATTTTCTTTTTCAGAGCAGAGCAAAGAATTTCTTGTTGATCCTATTCATTTTCATCATACTCTCTAGTGACACTTTCAGCTCTCCCTGGCTGCTTCCCTCATTTTGTATTGTAGCAGTAATCAACCATATTAAGCAATTCATTAAACAACAGCCCCAATGACCACAGGGAGTACTGCAGCTAACATTCATTAGGCAACCAGTAGCGCTACATAACCAAGGATGGATCTCGCAAATACAAACTGAATCCTTTTGTCTTTCCATGTTAGTATACAACCCAACAAGACAGTATTGTCTTGGCCTTTCAGAAACTATTAATCTTCAAATCTCCCCAGCAACGGTTTGGTTTAGGGAAGTCAGGTGTGAGAGGCTGCTGCTTGT
>JAHTLZ010000122.1:9935921-9968976 GCA_023846285.1 Phrynocephalus versicolor
ATGGTTGGGGCATGGTGCAGGGCAGTGGCAAAGTGTTGGAAGGACATTGCTCTGTGTGCCATACCACAGCCCTAAGGTATTATGCAGGATGCTGTCATCGTTGTTGAACCAAGAACAGCTTCCCATCCAGATACCTTCATTCTACAGGAAGTGAGAAAAGTAGCAATATGCTTTGAAGAAAAAATTCTTGGGTTGACCCTGATGTTAGACTGTACATTATGACACAGCGCTTGGTATTGACAGCTCACCTCAAAGAAACCAAATCTGGATATGAAATCATTGTGTACTTGAAACTGGTGAATAACTAAGGGTGAGATCAGAGGAGTTTGTCTCCTTTAGTTCAGTTTTCTCTGGGAACAGGCTAGTTTCCTCTTTTCCTGTACACCCCTGTAAGGGGATATTGTCTTTTTGCTGCAGGTAAGATAGTTCTACTTTGGTTCAGTTCCAGGGAGCGTAAGTCTATCCACACAGGAATTTAGCTTGCTATCCGGAGCACTGATACATCAGGTTTTTCCACTCTTTTCCCCCACTGTTTATACATGGGTATCACTGGAGTAGACCACTTTGCCCCAGCCTCCACCCTTTTGAATGCCTTAATGCCTGTCAGAGAGTGCTATTATTTTGGTGTGGATTGGATGGCTCTATTTTACTCAATTCTCTGAGAGCATAGTCACTTGCAATGAAGTAAACGAGAGCCTTGCAACTCCAACTGGCATCCATTTCTAATATCCTGAAGGAGAATGTGAATGAACAGTTCCCTGAATCATTTGTAGAACTTTAGAAGAAGCAAAATTATTTTTATTATGTCTGCTGATGTGATGAATAACTTTGATTAAATTTATTTTTCCCCTTTTCCTGTCTGTGTATTTCCAATTGAAGCCACTACTGTGGGTAGTTTTTCAATCAGCAATACAGAGAGAGGCAAATAACTATTTTTAAATTTAATTGAAGTGATTTCATAGAATCATAGAGTTGGAAGAGACCTTGGGGGCCATCCAGTCCAACCCCCTGCCATGCAGGAACCCCCATCAAAGTACCCTCAACAGATGGCCATCCAGCCTCTGTTTAAAAACCTCCAAAGAAGGAGACTCCACCACCGTCTGTGGCAGCATATTCCATCTCTGGACAGCTCTAACCATCAGGATGTTCTTCCCAATGTTCAAAATGAATCTGTTTTCCTGTAGTTTGAGACCATTGCCCTGAGTCCTAGTCTCTGAAACCATGGAAAACAAGCCAGGCCCCTCTTCAATATGGTATCCTTTCAAATATTTAAACATGGCTCTCATAGCCCCTCTCAGCCTTCCTTTTTAAAGGCTAAACATTCCTAGCTGCCTAAGCTGTTCCTTGTATGACATTTATTCCAGACCGTTAACCATCCTGATCGTCCTCTTCTGTACCATTTCATCAATGATAGTCACTTCTTTTGGAACACCCCCCCCCCAGATGTCATGCTTAATTGACATGAAAGCTGATTCATAATTTGGACAGAAATTGTGTACCAAATGGCACATCACTTCTCTCCCTTACCTCAGCTGACCATTTTCAGCTTGATCAAGGCCACACAAGAATGATCAGTCTGGACAGGCCTTTTGATCCCTGGGATTTAACCCAAGTTGATGGCTTAAGTTGTTGCTTTGCTTGTTTCACATTAGTGAGAAATTGAAAGCTTCCTCCTGTTCCCTCATGGAGAGGTGTAAGGAGACAAAGGTTGATATTATTCAGGCAGTGCTGATGAACTATGCTACTAAGAAAAAAAATAAACATTATTCTCTCTCCCTCCCTGCAGGAGAGTAGGAGGAAGCTTTCAATTTCTCATAATTGTGAATTGGCTTAAGGAAAACATGGACGAAGTGACAGAACAGGACAAAGAGGGGAGTTTGGGGGTTTTATAAGAAGGGCCAAATACGGTCATTTGAGATGTAGTGTGACTGTTCCTTTTATGTGGATACAAGGATCACTCCAAATGACTTCAAAGTGTTTAGCAGGATCTAGCCCGAACCAGGCTGGGATAACTGGGTAGTCAAGTTACATCCTAAATTCTGTTCTTTTGATTAGTCCCGGCAGTGGGGAATCAAATCAGCTTATAATGGAGTTTTCAATGAATGAAATCTTGAAGTTCTCTTCTGTCAGCAGAATGAATGCCTAAAACTGTATCTAACCCTATGTGTTCCATCATGAATCCAATGTATCCAAATTAATGCATCTTGGAGTGAATGTAATTTTGAGTCTGAATTAGAAACTACAGTGCCCAATTAACACATGGAACTTGTTGTTAACGTGACCGTTAGATCCTGTTGATTTAATAGGTCCACTATAGTTGGGGATTAACAGCTAGTTTTATACCTTTAAATTCCAGTTGTTTCTATGAATGAGAGTTGTGTGCTGAATGTCTCTCATAAAAGAAAGGAAACAACAGTTTTCCTCTGACAAATGGCTTAGGACAGTGATGGCGAACCTATGGCACGGGTGCCAAAGGTGGCACTCAGAGTCCTTTCTGTGGGCACCCGACATTGCCCCTACATAGCCACCTATATACAGGTTAAAAAGCAAAGTGTTCTGCTTATATACCGCACCATACCACTTTAAGTAGTCTCTGGGCGGTTTACAAATTTAATTGCAGTGTGCAGGCTACACATTGCGCCCCCCCCCCCCAGCAAGGCTGAGTGAACCTTGAGCCTGCTACCTGGGATTGAACCCCAGGTCGTGAGCACAGTTTTACCTGCAGTACAGGCATTTAACCACTGCGCCATGAGGCTCCTAAACTACTGTATTGGCACAGCAAAAACAAAACAAAACAAAACAAAAAAAACCTGGGTTTTGAATTGCAGTTTGGGCACTCGGTCTCTAAAACGTTCACCATCACTGAGTTAGGATATGTTCAAAAACAATCAGAGTGGGTAGTATTTTTCTTTTAAATCTTGGTATCAAGATATGTTGCATTTCCTGCAATGACGCATAAGATGCCTGCTAAATGAAAATCCATAGACATGTCTCTTACAGTACTTGATCTACATGTAACCAGTCTGTGAAATTTGTACTGGATGATGGGGTTGTTTTTTTTTTCTTTTGTAATATTTATATATATTAAGGTAGGCTCTGGACACAACTATAGAATGATCACTGTGATGTTAATAATTGTGGCTGCCCTTGTCTCCTCCCATAAAGACAGTATGAAGATATGTTCTGCATAAAGTACTGGATCCTGCATTATTTTAAAAATATTTTATATTTTCCTTAACATATATGTATCTTTTATCTTTTATTACGCCATCCAGAGCTTTTTCACGTGACTTTCCTCTCCTTTTTATTCCTTTAAAAACATAGGTTTTGATTGTTTCAGTTTTACATTGGTTTTGATTGTGTATTGTACTCAGTTTTTTCTTTTTAATTTTTATTGACAATCCATTAGAATAGCAAGAGAAACAAACTAACAATATCAGAAACTTACAGACCTGAATACTAACCTTTCTTCGTTTTCTTCTTATGAACATCCATAACTTCACTTGTGTCTCTAGTTCAATTCTTTTCGGTAACTAATTACATTAAAAAAATCTATAATTTAATAGACAGCCAACCACTAAACCAGCTGGCTTCCCAGAGTATTAATATCAACATTTAATTGTGCCTCTGAGGGGATACCAAATTTTAGTGAAGTTATCTTCTTTAAATTCCCCTTTAAGGATTCTACAGTTAATGCTATGTTCCAGATCCTGACTTGGTACCTTTGGAAGGGCAGTCCTTGAGCATCTTTCCATAGCATCTTTTCTAGACTTGTGACTCCAGCAATGATCTCCACTAACTTTTTATTGGCTAAGTTCTCATTCACATTGATAAATAGGGAAATCACTAGTAACATTTCATTGGGAATTGTTTTGATGTGTTCATTTTTCTGCCTCATGCCAAAACAGTTCCACCTTTGGGCTGGAGATCCACATATGTTCTAATGACCCTTTAAGCCCACAGTTTTGCCAGCACATGTCTGATATTTCC
The DNA here is from genome assembly GCA_023846285.1 of Phrynocephalus versicolor. Taxonomy (NCBI): domain Eukaryota; kingdom Metazoa; phylum Chordata; class Lepidosauria; order Squamata; family Agamidae; genus Phrynocephalus; species Phrynocephalus versicolor. The sequence goes on from JAHTLZ010000122.1 coordinate 9,939,912, forward strand.
CTGTGGGGATTTTTAATGAAGTTTTATAGGGTACAAATGCCATATATGCTTTTTTAAAACACCACCATTTCCTTAGATTTGGCTGATACTGATTTATACAGTTGGGTATTCTGGATCTCTGTTGTATCTCTGCTGGATCATACACTGGTTTCTGATCCCAGACTAGTTTATGTTCCCTTATAACTAGCATCTTCTTCATTTATAATAATTTTATAAACTGTTGAAATTAATCCTCTTTTCTTGTTAATATCTTCTTCTATGCAATAGCACTGTTAGTGCTCTGGTAGGTCCTGGGGTTGTATATAATTTATTTGCAAAATTTCTTATCTGAATTAGTCGAAGCCAATTACTGGTTATTTGACTAGATTTTTCTTTTGCCTAATTGAGATTGCTTTCAGCAGTATAAATAGGTCTCTAATTCTATAAATTTCAATTTCCTTCCAACGTTTGACCTCTGCATGTTTTCTTTGCAATTTAAACTTAAGATATTCCAAAAAGGGACATAATGGAGATATACGGGAGCAAGGGTTTTCAGATTTTTATGCCATATTTATGTTGTTTACCTAGTAAGGCTTCTGAATTTGAACCCTTTTCTTCAGTTGCTTTAATGTATATAATTACAAGTTAATTAATTAATTTGTTTGTTTAAAATATTTTCACCCCTCCTTTTCCTTGGGAAGGAAAGTTGCCTTACAACACTGAAGGACAACATATCAAGTTGGCGACAATGAGTACAAAACAGTTGTTAACAGATTAAAACCAATATTTAAAGCTGAGAACAATGACAGTTTACCTGCCCTCTCCATTTGAGCCCAGTCAGGGGTCTCGTTCATCTATATATAAGTTTAACCTACTGTACTTGATGTTGGTGCTATTATGTTTTACACAGGAAAAGCCATCTGAGCTTGTCTAAAGCAGCAAAACAGCCAGAAAGAAGAATAGATAGAAAGGAGGAACTCATAGCAGAAGAGAGGGCACTGGGAAGTGGTCAGGTCTGGGAAAGATGCGGAGATGAAAGAAGTGATGCCATTGCTGCAGAGATAAGGTGGCAGATGAGAAAGTGGCACCTAGTGGAATATGAAGTTTCATAGGGTCAGCATACTCCTGGCAAAGAATGAAAAGAGAGGAGCAGTTTTTTCCCTGCACATGAATGCTAGTCATATCTGACTCTAGGGAGAGTGCTCATCTCTGTATTCAAGCCAAAGAGCCAGTGTTGTGCAAGTCCACACCCACATGGCCAGCATAGCTGCAAGGAAACACTGTTTTACCTTCCCACTTTTTACGGTGGTACCTATTTATCTACTTGCATCTACATGCTTTCAAACTGCTAGGTTGGCAGGAGCTGGGGTTATCAGCAGAAGCTCGCTCCGCTGCATGGCAACTGGGATTCGAACCACCGAGCTGTCAACTTTACAGCTAACAGTTTTTGGAGCCTTAGTTTGCTGAGCCACCACACCCCATTAAAAAGTCAACAGGGCTCCAAGATTTAGAGATGACTGGATTACAAATACACACACACACCAGTTACTGGCTGTCCAAGGCCAGTTTCATCTGATAATTTTGCAGTCAGCATGAAATGGAGTAACCACTTCCATTCAGGGTACAGCTCCATGCCAGCAACATATGTAAGAGAGAATCATGTGGATTGCATTGATTTCCTGCGTAGTTCTCATTAAGCCCAATGGGTACCAAAGACTTGTCCTCACAGAATGTGCTACGTATCCAATGCACCATCCAACAATGGCAAAGGAATACAGTATATTAATCAAATGTGTTTACAATCTTAAAATGTCTTAGTCCTACCATTGACTCAAGTTCTTAAAACCATTAGGCACTAACTTCACTGAGTCTATTCCATACCCAAACCTTCAGCCAACATAACCAGAATCAGGGGACTCAGTGGAGGTGTGGCACCTGCATTCTTTCCACATCACCTATCAGTTTCATATTGTGACCCTACTGTGGCATTTACCCCTCCATAGTCAAATGTGTTTGTGCAGGAGGATATAAAGGGTTAATGCTGTGGACCAATGAGTGAGTGTGGAGGCGGAGCCCACGTGTCTAAAAGGCTCAGCCTGAGGGACATGTGATTTAGATAAGATAAAGAAAAGTTGAGATAAGGAAGATGAGTTAAGGATTAGAGAAATATGAGATCTGAGATGTGAGACAGATGAGAGAAGTGTGGGAATAGAAAAAGGACAGAATTTGAGTGTGATCTGCTTAGGGCAGTGATGGTGAACCTTTTAGATTCAAACTACGATTCAAAACCCACTAATTTTTCACAAAGTGCCAATACAGCAATTTTACCTCAATACAGATGGCTGTGAAGGGGCGATGTTGGGTGCCCACAAGGGCTCCGAGGGCCACCTTTGGCACCCAAACCATGGATTCACCAACACTGGCTTAGAGGAACTTTCAATTAAGGGCACACAAGACAATCTTAAACTGAGACACCTTGTTGAATTCAATAAACATTGTTTTACTTTATTAACGTTACTCAGTTATTTCAACTGGGTAGCCCTGAATGGTGGCAGAGAGAGTAAGAGGAAGGCATGTACATGCCAATGGTCCATGAAACCACTGGGGGCTCTGTATAGGTTCACCACACCTACTTTCTTCCCAAGATACTACATGTTTGTAAATCTGGGCAATGGAATACTGCCCCGTGTCCTCCTGTGCTGTTTATTCTGTTCAAATACTTCTACTTATGAGTTACTCACAGTCTCTTGTTAAAAAAATTCTGCATCCCAGGTTAGCATGCTCAACCCATACAGTGTTTTGGCTTGTGCTCCTCCTCCTTTTTTTTTTTTTTACAGCTAGTCAACAAAAAATCTTCTCTCATATTACTTATGCTGTTGTTTGAAAGACCTGTGAATTTAAATTCTTATGATAATAATACCTTGAGAAGCACTTACAAGGTAAATAGCCCAGAGGGTAGATATCTTACTTTGCCCCCACTCCTCGATTCCTCCCCCTAATAGAAGATTTACACAGAATAACAGTGAAGGAATGAGTTCCTCATATGCACAACACTGCTGCTATTCCTTATTAGCATCTGAAGTTCCCTTGCCTTTCCTCTTTTCCATTCTAAATAATGGTAGTTACTGCAGAATTGGTCCAGACTTTATGATGATGGACTATGAATGGACCTCAAAACAATGATTTGCCTTTCAACAACTGACAAATGACATGAAGCATCTTCTATTATAAATGAAAATAGGCAGAAATTATCCTCAGTAATTTGGGACTTAGTTCCTACAAAGACTTTAGAACAGCACAGAAGAACCAGTAAATTAACTCTGCAATTGCGCTGGCAGCTCTGCAGGAAAAGTAGCTAATTTGGTTCAGTTCAGTAGTGTGCAGTTCTGACACCTGCATTCCAAGAGAGTGCTGGACCAACTATGTCCCATCAAACTTTGGAAACCATGCCCAATATTTAGATTATATTTCACCTTTCAAAGAAAATCTTTTCTTTGAAAGGAGAGCTCTATCTCTCCTTTTCCACCTCTGCAGTGGAAGCTGTGAGGATCCTCGATGGGTGCCTGGATGCCGTGCTGACTTGGACCGGGGCGAACAGGCTTAAGCTCAACCCCGAGAAGACGGAGGTTATGTTCTTTGGGAGTTCGCCGTCCGGGTGCGATGGCCGTTTTCCCTCTCTGGGGGGAGTTTCCCTCCGGACTGTGGAGAGGGCGTGGAATCTGGGCGTGGTCCTGGACCCGGCGCTGACCATGGAGGCCCAGGTGGCATCAGTGACCAGGGCCGCGTATTACCATCTATGCCAGATCGCCCAGATCCGCCCGTACCTGGATGGTGACTCTCTGAGGACAGTGGTCCAGGCGCTGGTGATCTCGAGGCTGGACTACTGCAACGCCCTCTACATGGGGTTGCCCTTGACTCTTCTCCGGCGTCTGCAGCGGGTTCAGAATGTGGCGGCCAGGCTGGTGGCGGGTGTGCGTCAGTACGACCACATCTCCCCAGTCCTGGCCCGCTTGCACTGGTTGCCCGTTGCGGCCTGGATTAGATTCAAGGTCTTGGTTTTAGTCTATAAAACCCTCCATGGCTTGGGACCAGACTACCTGGCAGAGCGTATCGCCCAGCGGTCCATCTTGGCCCAACCTGTTTGGCAGGTGCGAGCGCACTCGCTCCAGGTTGCTACCGTACGAGAAGCCCGGAGGTCGGTCACCCAGAACCGGGCTTTCTCGGTGGCAGCCCCTTCCCTATGGAATTCCATCCCTAGTGAGGTGCGCTCTGCAGAGTCCCTGCTGGCCTTTCGGAAAGCTTTAAAGACCTACTTATTTCGAGAGGCCTTTGGCGAGCCCTGATTTTTTTTTTCCCCTTTGCTGGGGTCCTGCCATCTTTAGTCTACAGTCGGTCGTTGGATGCACCGGGGTTTTAGTCACCAAATTTATGTTCTGTTGTATATTATATTTTGTTGATTTACTGTGTTTATTGGCGCCTGTTGGCCAGTGTAAGCCGCTTAGAGTACCGTTGGTAGATAAAAGCAAAAGCAAAGTGTTCTGCTTATATACCGCCCCATACCACAACAAGTGGTCTCTGGGCGGTTTACAATTTTAATTACAGTGTGCAGGCTACACATTGCCCCCCCAGCAAGCTGGGTACTCATTTTACCGACCTCGGAAGGATGGAAGGCTGAGTGAACCTTGAGCCTGCTACCGGGGATTGAACCCAGGTTGTGAGCACAGTTTTACCTGCAGTACAGGCATTTAACCACTGCGGGATATAAATAAATAAATAAATAAATAAATAAATAAATAAATAAATAAATAGTGGACATTCAATAAAAACTGGAGAAAATTGATCTTGACCCTTGCAGAAACAAAAGAACTCATTGGAAAGACAATATAACAGAGCTTGACATGGCAAGAAGCAGTCAAAAATTCTGACTCAGAATGCTTGGAGGTAGACGTGGGTATTTTGTTTCGGAAGGCGTCTGGTTCCAAAACAAAACATGGCAGTACAGCTGTCGTTCAGAACCGGGACCCACCCTTTGGACTGAAATCAACCATTTACTTACCTTTATTTGTGTCGCACAGGTGAAATTCCAACAAGGAAGCAGCTCCTGGTGAGTCAACTGGTGCTGGCCAATCAGACAAGGAGGCAGGATGATGCATGTCCTTGCACAGCTCCTAATTGGTCAGCACCAGAGAAGGAAATATGACACGTTGCAGGCTGCTTCCTCATTGGAGTTTTGCCTCATGCGACCCAAAGGAAGGTAAGTCAGTGATTGATTTCATTCCAAAGGGTGGGTCCTGGTTCCAAACAACAGCTGTGCTGCCCTGTTTTGTTTTGGAACCAGACCCCTTCTGAAACAAAACATGCATGTCTACTTGGAGGTCATTGAAAGGACAGAACAATGATCAACCCATGCAAAATAAATATAAAACATCAAAGGGAGATTCAGAGCAAATCAATGAACATTCTACTGCCTTAATAGTGAGGAAATTAGACAAACCAATAAAAAGTTGTAGGAGTGGCAAAGTGGTAGGGCTTCCCAATTAAGCAAATTAAAACATTTTGGGCAGTGTTTCCCAAGGTGTACACCGTGGCTCCATGGGGTGCTGGGAAGCCCATCCAGGGATGCCATGGATCCCTCTCATCCTTCTCCTTCCCTTCTCTCTCGTTCTCACCCTAAGAATTATACAGCACTTACTTGCCGTTTCTCTGATACCTGTGCATGGTGCAGAGAGGAAACCCTGGCCCCGTCGTGCAACAGGAAGGAGTTTCCTGCCCTCCTGTTCACAAGAGAAACTTCCCTGCACCCCATCCCTCCCCAAATGCAGCTTCTCCATTTTTCCAGAATCTGGAGGTTAAGTCATGGCAACTGGACTTCTTTTCTTGTGACAGTGAAACATTAGTCATCCGTTCCAGGCAGTGCCAGGCCTAGGGCGAGCTCTGAGGCCCTGCACAGGCCCACCATGTGGCCCGGAACGAGCTCCAGAGGCCTGTTCCAAGGCCACACAGGGCCCGTGCTGAGGTGAGCCTTGTTCACAAACAGGAGCAAGACTCATAAACTGAGGCCAAGTTTTAAGATAAACCAAGGTACCACTGTACAGTACTTATTTCTATACACTTTCAATTCTCTGTATTGTTTACACGTTATCATTTCTAAAAACACATTCAGCTATCAGGAATATTACAGTACAATGAGCCTTGCCTGACTGGAGTACTGAATAATTGTTTTGCAATGATATTTAATAAACGGTTGTTCAAGACTTATTTTAAAAAGCCCCTTCATTTTCTACATCCATCTTAACAGTTTTAATAGTTTTAGTATGAAATATGACCTCTTGACACCCGCTGCTGCTACAAAACAGCCCTGCTCAGAGCATTGTCTCACAGACAGTGGTAGACAAGTTAGACCTTTGCATTAGACATGGGCATGACTCAGCGAAATTTTCATTTTCGTTTCCGTTTTTCGTTTCCTTTACGTAACGGAAACGGTAACGATAATTAAGCTGTCAGAACTCGAACTCGAACCGAAAAAAGAAAAATTTGGTTGGGTTTTTCGTTTTCGTTTGTGGCATCATGGCGATCGTGCAATGCGAAGCACAGAAAAAGTTTTTAAAAGTTTTTTTAAAAACCCCCGACTCCTGGCCAAAAAAGCAGGCGAAAATATGCCTGCCTAAGGCTTTGTCACCAACAGAGGGGTGGTTTCTGGGGGGTCCCGGCCTTCCCCCCTCTTCTCCTGTCCTGGGCTGCTTGCACCAGGGTGGGGAGGGTCATCCTCGTCATCTCGCCATGCCATGAGGTGGGGGGGGGAACCAAAATGGCAACTGCAATTTTTCTTTTGAAATCATGGTCAAAAAACACAACAAATCACCACAGAAACATGTGAAATTTATTTATTTTAAATGCCTGAATTTTAATAGTAGCAGCAGTGGGTTTTTTTTATAGCAATAAAACGTATTGATTTTATTTTATTTTATTTTATTTTATTTTTTATTTTTTTAGACCTGCCCATTTGGGCTGGGCATGGGATGGGACCATGCAAATTTTTGAACCATTCCACCAATGGCATCGCCAGGTTTTTGACTGAGACTTCTGGATGTCTCGGAGGGCATAAAAAGCCGAAGCACCTTCCAGAAATCGCAGTCAGGTGTATGGATGTGGTTGAGGAAGGAGGGCTGGCTGCTGGTGCTGGTGTGATCCGATCGAGATTGAGGAGGGAGGCTGGAGGCTTTAGGATTTAAGTTAGGCAGGCAGGGAGGGAATTGAATTTAGAAAATAATTTCTTTGATTCCCTGCAGCTTTGTCTGCTGAAGGGAATAGCAGTTTATTCTTTATTTCTTCTCTGGCAGTTTGTGAGGATTTTTTTCTGATATTGGATAAAGGGGGAGGTTCGACTGGGAGTGGGAGGTGTGGATTTATTTTAAAAATATATTATATACTACTATTTATTTTCTATTTTCCCAACTTCAATTTGCTTGCACACACACACATTTGGGGTGCAAGCCAAGAACAGAACCTCTATCCTAAGTGATATCCTAACTGCCCACTCGCCTGCCCCCCCCCCCTGGCCCCCCGCCACCACCGCCCGCCCGCCCCTCCACCCTGCCGCCCTCCCCCCGCCCCACCCGCCGCCTAGGGTGCAAAAACACGTAGCGCCAGCCCTGGTTGCGGGACGCCCCTATGCTCTGGGAAGTCAAATCATGCTAAATCGCATTGGAAACTACAAATGACAAACGAAACAACAAAACGACAAATTTTTGAAAATTTTTGCAACAAACGGAAATGACCGAAACGGACCCGTTCCGACAAACAAAAACTCGAAACGTCATTTTTTCTGGTCGTGCCCAGTCCTCTCTGTCTTTCTTTCTCTGCCATATTCTTCACCACCCATCTGAAGTTTTTTTTTTTTTTATTCTTCAACAGCAGGGCTTTATCACCTTTTTGAAATCAAATCTCATTTTATTCTAATGAACACAGTTCTCTGCCATGATGAGCAACAGGTGGAAGTAGCACTGTTGCCAGTGACTGTCTTTTCTGACAGTGGTGCTTGCATATATGACCTCATTTTCTGTGGCTACAAAATGCACCCTCATGGTGAAAGTGTAGCTGCAGGGGGAGTGACCCCCACAATGGGAGAGGAGAAAGGGTACACTTTATGGGACCTGGCGGTTCAAAGAGATGTGGCTTCACTGCTGTGAGGGGGGAAATGGGGGTAATCTATGGATCATGTCTAAGAATATAGGATTGAGGTATTGTGGTGTCAGCGTATGAGGGTTGCTGCAGATTTGGTCTTTCATTAATGCTGGCTGTCTTTGCAGGAAAAGGGGGGGGCAGACAGATCTCGAGGTATGCAATGGTCTAAAGCAGTGGTTCTCAACCTGTGGGTCCCCAGATGTTCCTAGACTGCAACTCCCAGAAATCCTGGCCAGCTGAGCTAGTGATGAAGACTTCTGGGAGCTGCAGTCCAGGAACATCTGGGGATCCACAGATTGAGAAGCACTGGTCTAAAGTAACAGTGGGGAACTTGTGTCCCTCCAGATGTTGCTAGCTGATAACCGCACAGCCAAAGATGAGACATTATTGGGGGGGGGAATACATTGTGACAAACATCTGGATGGAGAAATTCCCTTTCCCTCTTCTTGTAAAATAGCATTTGCTCTCTGCCTCATGAGACTGCTGATGACAATCATGTACATGAAATGTTACTCTTTAAAAACAAAGGCAAGCAGAAACAAAACATAGGAAATATATTTGTTACAATCCAATCAACAATCCCTTTCCACTTCTCTTCTTTCATATTAGATCCACAGTACAGCATACAGATAAATCAATGGGCTTCAGCACACATACCTCTGTATTGGATTCAGGCCCAGGTTTTTAAATGGCAATTATTTTCTGTGCTATTTTTCTTGAGTCCAGCCAATTCACATTGTAACCCCCTGCTCTAAGATTCGACCCCATGCACAGTCATCCCCCTTCCATGCAGCTTCAGCCTTTATGGTACCCACGTTGCCTGAAAGTATATAAAAAAACCCCTTGGCCTCAAACCAGCGAAGACCTAAATGCTGGAAAGTAAGGATAAATTAAAGTGACAGGGTCTCAGCAGTGGAAATTAGTGGAACTCTTCTAATTGCATGTCTAGTCTGAATGATGGGATACTTAATTCTTACACATCCCAGACAATTGCTTTAGACCAACATGAGCCCTGGGAAAAAGGCAGATTCTGGAGACATATGGAGTGGTAGATGGAGTGGAAAAATAAATCAGAGGTTCGAGCCACAAAGGGGAGGGAAAGTTTTATCTTCATTGTTATATGTGTGTTATTGTTAATAGTGCCAATAAAGCTCCTTCTGTCCAGCTTTAGCATAAAAATAGATCATCAAACTACAGTATTATGGTGGAGAAGTATGGCTGGTGCTATACTGAGCGTTGCTTTAAAGTGACGCTGTGACACTTTGGATTGAGAAGGTTACGGATTCCAGTAGTCAGTGGACAGATGCGGAAATATGAGGTCCCAGGGGAGGCAACTCAAAAGAGCAGCGTGTTCTGCTCCGTGCTCATACAAGGACTTCAGGGGTGGGTGGGAAAGGCATCGGAACTAGCCTGGCTTCTTATATCTATTTAACCTCTTGCCCCAAGAAGCAAAGAGCATCTGGTTAAGTGGAGAGTAAAAGTGCAGCTACTTTTCATTATCAAGGTTTACAGCCAGAATGTGCATAAGCCATAGCTGCCAAGCCTGGGTTAAATGCCTGTTGCCTTCCCTGCCTGAGGCCATCCGGCATGTTTAGAAATGATTAAGTACTGCAGCCTAGAGAGGACCTGTCCTGAGCGTTCATCTCTGACTTTCAGCAGAAAGGAGAGGCTGGCAATGACAGAGGCAGATGGATGAGTCTCATTAGTATGGGGAGGCAGCGAACCAGGCTGTCTTCACAGAGCTGTCTAAAAGAGAGAGGGAGAGGGAGGGGGGAGGGAGGGAGGGAGGGAGGGAGAGAGAGAGAGAGAGAGAGAGAGAGAGAGAGAGAGAGAGAACAAATTAAAATAGGAGCCGAGAGAGCCAATGACCAAGTGTTTTAACTCTCTGGTCCCTGGCATCCTCTAAAGCAGGCTATGTGCTTGCCTGAATGTCATTTTCCTTCACTTACAAGGAAAAAGGCTCCTTTCTCATCACCCTCCCCTCCCCTTACCCCTCCACCACCACACACCAGAACTGCACACCTTTTCTTACAGTCATTCTTTCATGGATGTGCCATCATATTTCCAAAGGAGTCAGCCAAACAGAAGCTGGTGGTGGCAGCAGTGCTATTGCTGCAGTTGTGAAGAAAACATGAGTCTGTCTGGAGAATAACACATTGCAACAGATAAGTGGGTTTATCAAGGGCTCCAGTTTACCATGGGTTCCCATATCTAGAATGATTTCAGATGGGATTTGTATAGGAAGATTATGGTTCAGCTCAAATGGTGTCAGAAAGGTAAAGGAATTGTGTGAATAATCATTAGGAAATATGTAGACGGTTTGTTTGTTTGCCTATTTGTTTATATTCTTCATATGGCTCCTTTCTCCTTATAGTAGTGAACACAAGGCTACTCACAACCATTAAAGCCATAAAGCAACCAACAATTTTAGAACCACTATATAAATGTCATATTTAAAAGATATCAAAAACAGGTTTAAAAACAAATTTAAAAATTAAATATCTATGAACCAATGAACAATACATCCCTGATAGAACTTACCGCTTAAAGGCCTACTTAATGAGGAAGACCTTTGCTTGAAAATAGAAGGACAAGAAAGAGGGGGCCAACCTGTCATCTCAAGGCAGTGCCTTCCCCAAATCTTGGGAGAAGCCACCAAGAAAACCCTCTCTCATACCCTCTCCAAACAAGCTTGGGAAGGTGGTGGAACCAAGAGAAGGGCCACCCCATATTATCTTAAAGTAGGGACATATGGGGTGATGTGATGCTTCAAATATTCTAAACCCAAGCTGTATAGGATTTTTTTGGGAATAACCAGCATTTTGAATTGGGCCTGGAAGCAGACTGGCAGCCAGTGAAGCTTTTGTAGTAAGGCAGTTTTTCGGGTAACCAGGACCAGTCACCAGTCTGCCTGCACATTTTAATCCAGCTGAAGTTTCTGAATGCTCTTCTGGATGTACAACATGTTCCAGTAATCCAAATGGGATGTAACTAATGTGCTACCATGGCTAGATAAGACATCTCAAGTAAGGGTGCAGCTAGTGCACCAGCTTTAATTTTGCACAGGTACTTGTGGCCACCGCTAAAACTTCTGCATCCAACTCAGGGTGGTGTCAGTACAACCAAGCTATGGACCTGACTTTGGGGCAAGCATAACCCTACCCAGTGCAGGCTGAAGCCCTAACCTCTGATTTGCTTTCGAATGACGATTGTCTGGATTAAGATTAACTTTCTCAGCCCTCATCCACTTTAGCACTGGCAACAAAAAAAAGTCTAAGCCTAGAAGAGTTTCCTTGGAATGGGACAAGAAGAGATAGAGTTGGGTGTCATTAGCATACTGATTGCAGCAAACCCCCAAGCCTGCAACAACCTCTTTCAGACATTTCATGTACTGAATATGTTAAATAACACAGGGGATGGGACTGAGCCTTGTAGGTCACAAAACACACCAATGGCCAGGATGTTGGCCAGATTCCCCCAATGCCACATCCTGAGTTCAGTCATCCAGGAATACTGTAAAACAGCACCTCCAACAGCCATTCCAGAAGAGCACTTCAGAAGGATACCATTGCCAATTGTGTTGAATGCCACTGAGGGTTCCAGCAGAACCAACAGGGACATACATCCTGTCTAGTTTCCAGAATAGGGCATCTGACAAGATGACTAAAGTTGTCCCTGTTTCAAAATCAGGCCTGAAGCTAGATTGAAATGGCTCTAGACAACGGGTTTCAAGGATTTGAGCAAATGGGCTGTGTAGTACTTTCCCAATTTCTTTCCTAAGCTTACACAGGTGCGGCATTATTGCTTGGGACCAGAGAAGAAGCAGCCAAAGGATGACTAAACATCTGCATTCCAATGAGGCTACCAAAGGACATTCTCTCATGAGAACTTTAGCCAATGATTTGTCCAGGATGTATTAGGAGTGGAACCAACTGAGGATGACAGAGATGAGCTGGAGTGAAGTGATGCAGTTTCTCTGACAAGGAACTCTGTATTGTTCATGTTTATCTTGCAGTTTCTAATCTGTTTCATTGTTTTCTCCTTTACACTTAGAAGGTGCACTAATTGATCTACAGAATGTATTCATTTATGCTGATACTGTATTAATGTCTTTACCTCATTGCTTTGCTACTTCTGCACTTTGACAACATTTATTGCTACCTCTGTGTAATTTGTATTGTCTACTAAAATGCTAGATTGTAGATCTAGGATTTTTAGCTCCTCAATGGGGGGCATGTCAAGGAATTGATTAAGTGTGACTGTGGCAGAGATTTTTGCCTAATGTTCAGGCACCTGCTTTCTTGATAATAAGATTAATCCAGGGGCCTCTGGGGTGAAGGAATCACACAACATGCTCCAAGACCTTGCCCCAAAATGGGACTTGCCAATAACTATTCAATAGTGTGGGGTTCAAAGGATTTTATTTTAAAAACAAAGGTCTCCTACTGCCTGCTTAAGATATTTTGGTATCTCACCTTTTTACAAGGAGGCATTTACAGTTCCACTAAATGACTCAGTCCCCTCTGGCTGCTTTTATAAACCAGGAAGAGCAAACATATGGTGTTTTTCACCTGTTTAAAGATCTTGTCTGTATCATCAGGCTGTATCAATGTATACATTATAACAGGACAAGCAGTGGCCAAAACTACGTCTACAGGATTGTGTCAACTATAGCATTTAAGTTGGTGAGGATCTGAGTGACGTTCTCTGCAAAGTGGCATGGAAAATCTCCACTGAGTTGTTAGGATCATTTTCTTGTGGCCATCTGTTCAACAAGCCCTTGGCTACCCTTGGCTCCATGAAGATGCAATGGTGGCAGAAAAGAATAGATGCTTTGGTGCTACCGCTGCTCTAGAGTAAGCTTTCCAATGAGCTTTAGTTTATGTTAGATTTTCCCTCTAGTTTTCATTCCAGTTTTTATCATCCCCAGTGGGTTAGTAATTTGAGGAGTGAGTTTGGCTGCACATAATGGCAGCTGACAGGAGCAATCATGTCAATAGCACTGACCATTTTCCTCATCCAAGGCGTTGACAGGATCAAGATAGCCAGAAACTATGCCAAGAGTCATCAGGAAGCCATTTGGATCTGTTTCCCCAGACAATGTTCACCACACACACATCCATCGCTTAAGAGGTTCAGGACTCCCATAAGCCTCAGTAGTGATCTGTCCATGAAAATGGAACTACTGAGTGTTTCTCCACACCCAGATAATCACCATCTGTCTGATAAAGAAAAACATGTCAAGAGTGTGCCCTGCAACATGAGTGGCACCCGATACAACTTGTATCAGCCCCATGGCCATCATGGTAGACACAAAGTGCTGAACCACTTCTGATAAACTGGTCTCTGCATGAATGTTGAAGTCCTCCAGCACAACAAGCCACGACAACACCACACCTAAGAGAGGCAGGGAGACTCCCACACAGTACTATCGACTCTCACAGATATTGAACTTAACAGAGCTCATCTGATCATAATGACAAGATTACTGCAAGCAGAAACTCAGTCGGTTACCTCTAGTCTAATTCAGTCTGCCCCCCACATTGTTTTAATTTACCCCTCTCTTTTGGACAAGACTTGTGTTATTTTCACAAGTTAGTAAACCCAAATAAGAGGCATGCCTTTATGGTAGCTAGACTTAACATCTTTCCTTCTTCAGCTTTGTCTGGAAGATACCACAATATCCCTCTTGCTCAGAGGATTGGTAACTTTTGTTACTTAGAACCTGACACAGTCTCCCACATCTTGTGTCATTGTCTGGCACACAATAAACTACGCAAACTCTTCTTGGAGCAAATCCTCCTTGATATCCCAGGCCCTCCTGAAGGATATACCGGCTTTCTCCTTCAGGACAATTCTGAACTAGTCACTGCTCGGGTGGCTGAATTTCTAACAGCTGTATTTTTTTTTAAAAAAAGAACAACCCACCGTTAACTTTACTTAGACCATTGATGAGATTTATTTTATAATGTTCTGTGTAACTGTTTAGTCTTTATGTACTTCCTTTGTTTTAATGCCATTAAAGGTTTATTATGGAATGAGAATGAGTACATGAACTCAAACCCCACATTCTCTTAGGACAGGGCACCTGGTGAGGGTGACTGAATTTCAATAGACATTGGCAACGTTTCCCTTCTGTCCTCTAGGTCTCGTCTGCTGCAGTACAGAAATCCAGGTTGACAAAGCTGAAAAAGACTAAGTTTCCCATCTCCATCCAACTAGGGGTCTGTAATGCAAGCCAGGCCACCATGTGCAGCCAGGATCAATTTTTTTGTGTTAGCTGTCTTACCTTTCACTGACTTGGCATTTAGCAACAGCACCTTCAGCCTAGGTGTTTTGCCATCTATGCTATTTAGGGGACTGGGTTTTTTTTGGGGGGGGGGACAGCATCTGCCCACCTCTCATGATGATAATGTCTATTGCCTCTGTAACCCCACCCCTGACCTCTAGCTCCTCCTACCTTGTTATGTTCTATGAGTCCGGCAGCATAAGACTGTTGGCTCCAGGCCATGATTATTGCTGTGACTATTGTCCATATGTAGCCCCCATCACATTGGGGGTCCATATAACCCCACCCCAAATAAAAATAAGAACTTCTCCAAACATTTATTGCAGGGAGTAGTCCTCTAGGTACAGGAGGAAATCTTGCGATGTTTTGGGGGCCCTGCCTCCCTTGGTCGTCCCAGTCTCTGAACTCATAGCCAGATACCTAACTCACTGAACTACTTAGTGAGTCTATCTTCCCCAGTTTTTGTTATGAGATAGATTTGAATTTCCAGATAAATTTTTTAGCACAATTGTTTTAAAGAATGTCTGTGAAGATTCTCAGTCATCCAGTGAGATTATCTAAAAGTTGAGTCATGGCAACTGGACTTCTTTTCTTGTGAGACTGAAACATTTTCCTGCTCATCCAAGCAGCTTCGTCTATCCGAGGAAAGTTATTGGCAAGGCCTCCAATTTATAGTTCACCTTGATTTCACATCATCCTGGCCTGAATAGGCTCATTAAATGTACAATGGCCTGGGATGGGTGAAAATCCCACCTATGTAACCTTATCCAACATCCATTTGGTATGGGTAGTTAGTTGTGGCCTTGCTGGTGGAGGTGTGAAGTACTTCTGATTTGTCTTGGGATTGATGACAAAGAAAGAATTTTAAATACAGTAGTACCTTGTATAAAGGAATTAATTCATTCCAAATGAAATTATGTTAAGCAAATTTTCCTTTATACAAATTTCCCGTAGGAATGCATTGAAAACAGTGATCCCATTTTTATGTTGTATAGATTTGCCCCATAGGTGATTATGTTATGCAAATTTCCCCAATCTCCGGAATTTTTTATGTTTTACAAATTTTATGTTATACAAACCATTTGTTATACAAGGGTCCACTGTAATATATTTTCTTTCATCTTTTGTGTATGATTAGTTATAGTGTAATCCTATGCATGTCAGCTTAATTCATTGGGTCTCAGTCTTAATGTAAGCATATATACAATTGCAGGTTTAAAGTATTTTTTTCTTTTTTCCCTACTTGTGAAAAATACAGTGGTACGTCATTTAATGAAATGTAACATGTCAGAAAATGGTTCACACAAAGGAAATAATATTATGCAGTATAAACTCCCATTAACTAGTAATGTGGTTGACATTGATTGAAGGTGATTAAGTGTACTACCCTCTTTCTCATTGAAGGTTGTTAAAATAAGTTCCTGTACATAAGACGAAAGTTGGTGTCTTCTCATTTTCCAAATGGATTCTATGAATCTGATTTCTTTGTCACATTAACTTAAAGATTAGCAGATATATTAGGCAAACACAGACAGACAGGTAAAGAGATAATAGTCAATGAGGCAATTTCACCTTCCCTGCTGAAAAAGGTTATTTACCTGAAGATGAAGGTTCATGATCACTTGCATATATATAATTATATTTGATTATAGACCTATTGCCATTTCATTTTTTTCCTGAGGTCGGCAAAATAGTCTATTTTCTCACCTCTGTCCATGAACATTTTCAAAGGCATTTCCTAATGGTTGCAAATGCTTTCATATAAAAAAAAAACTACAACCAATTCCAAAGATGATATAGTAAATTGAAAGAAAAGATGGAATCTGATGTAGTCCCCTGACAACTATACATCTTCAGTATTATTTCTATGGCTTTAAATGGGTACAATCCTCAATCACTTCTAGATCACAAGGGTTATCAACTAGAGTTGCTTTGCATCTTCCTTTCCATCAATAGACTGTCATGTCTGTGGACTGGATCCACCACAGTGCTTAGTTCCACATGTACTGAAGCTATGGCATAAGAGAGGCTACCTTTGTAACTTCTCTTTCTCCTGGAACCCCATGTGCCTTCTGCAAATCTGTTCTAGAGAGTTGGGTTACCCTCTGGAGAATGAAGGAGGTCACATAGGGAGATGCAGAGGAAATGGGGGAAATGTATGTTCCTTTAGTGAGGCCTCCACTGAATCTTTTGGAATGGAAGGAACCCATAAAGTCATGGTAAGGATGATCTGGGTCCAATACTGTATCTTTGATACATCTGAAGCTCTTATGCCCTTTGTCTGTCTATACACTATAAGTTCATTTGCTATGTATTTCAGTATAACTGAGAATTGTGTGGCACCTGAAGAAGTAACAAGAACTAGCAAGGACTACAGCCCACTTCATTGGTAACAGGGAGGAATATGAGGGAACAGACATGCCTGAGGTAAACAAGGGCAAAACCAACAAAGCAGTGCCTCAGTCTCCACTCCTTCCAGATAACTTGCCCTCCAACCTAAGCACTTTCTGATGAGGCTCCTTTCATGGTGTTGTCCTGACCTCATACACTGAATGTGATTGAAACTGAGTGGTTTCCTGGTTTTCCTGCTTGTAACTTCCTACTTTTTTGCCACCACTGTTTGCATCTTTTCCTTTATGAAGTAAAGAGAAAAGGGGAAACATATATATATAGAGAGAGAAAAGCTGCCCGGTGCCTTCTAAACAAAGCTCTATTTACTTACTGTATATACTCGAGTATAAGCCTAGTTTTTCAGCCCTAATTGTGGGCTGAAGAAAGGGGTCCTCGGCTTATATGCGGGTCAATAGGTTTAGCC
Source organism: Phrynocephalus versicolor (assembly GCA_023846285.1). Taxonomy (NCBI): domain Eukaryota; kingdom Metazoa; phylum Chordata; class Lepidosauria; order Squamata; family Agamidae; genus Phrynocephalus; species Phrynocephalus versicolor. The sequence goes on from JAHTLZ010000122.1 coordinate 9,957,179, forward strand.
ACTGAGGCAAGTTTGGGTCAGTGGCTAAAAGTCATTTTAAACATAGTGCACCACTTCTCCTGACCCCCCCCCATGTTTAAAATGACTTTTTAAAAGGTCATTTTAAAACAACTCAAGCACTTGCCTTGGTGGTTAAAAGTCATTTTAAACATCACACACACACCCAGCTCACAAAGGAGGAGTTGCCAGGCCCTGCTGCATTTCCCACCCTAGGCTTATACTTGAGTCAATAAATTTTCCCAGTTTTGGGGGGTTTAAATTAGGGGCCCCGGCTTATACTGGGGTCGACTTATACTCGAGTATATACGGTAACTCTTCCAAAACAGCTACCCAAGTCCAAAGCTGGGGATAAAAGCCACAAGCAAGTGCAGCATCAAGACCAGCAGCCAGGTAGTCTACTCTGTGAGCTGAGTGATGACACCACTGCTGAAATGAATCTGTAGTCAGGCAGGTTAACAGGTGGATATCAGAGATGGGCACGAATCGAAAAAAGGACGTTTCGTTTTTTTGTTTTTCATTGTGAGTCCGTTTCGGTTCATTTTCATTTTTCGTGAATTTTTTTGAAAAATTTTCATTTTGTTTTTTGTTTTTACCTGCTTTTTGTGCAACTTAAAGCATTTCCGCACATGGACGTCCCCCAACACCCCAGACCAGAGGGAAAGCACTAAACAAATGATGCTGGCAGAGACACAGTATAGACTAGGTAAACAGGGAGGCTGCAAAGGCAGCAGTGGGCGTTGTCCAGGGCGTAAGGCAGCCGCAGAGTGACTGCAGTGCTGGGCTGGGGAGGGTACTCACCGAGAGGTACGCATGCACACAGGGAGGCTGCAAGAGAAATCTCTTCTTTCTCTCCCCTAAGAGCCAGGCTGCAGCCAGCAGGAACACAGAGACACATACTTGCCTGGCTGGCCTAAAGTAACTAGTCACAGAGACAGCAATCCCACCCTAACTCCCGCCTCAGACTGCAAGGAGGACGGGGGCTGCCAAAGCTTTTTATGCCCTCTGTGGCTGCCACACCTGCCCAGTCTGCAACCTGGGCATGCTAGTGGTTGAAGTTGTCAAAGAATTTACATGGTCCCATCACATGGCTTGCATCCATCTTGTGGATGGAATCCATTTTGTGTCGTCCTTAAAGGAAAAAAGAAAAAATACATCCCAATGGGAGAAAGACAAAAACAAACGTTTTAAGGACCACAACCCCCTAGTAGGTAATAATTTCAAATAATTATCACTGCGTTTTTAAGGATGTCCAGGGCGTTTTAATACCCAAGAAATCAATATTAGGCATCTGGGAGCCATTTTGGGACGATGTCCCCTAACTCCCCTTAAAGGAAAAAAAATACAGCAATCTGAGAAAAGACATAAATGCATGGTTTAAGGACCCCACCCCACCCTGGTAGGTATTATCAGGCAGAATAAATAATTGTCGCTGGGTTTTTTTCGGATATTCAGGACATTTTTTAACATTTAAAAACAGCTCATTTCATTGCGCGTTGCCATTAACGAAAACAAAATGTAACGAACCTAATTTTCATGGTTCTGTTCTGTTGGTTCCAATTTCATCACAATTTTCGTTATTTGTTTCGTTACATAACAAAACGAATAACGAGTAACGGAACAAATTTTTTTTCCGTTTTGTGCCCATCCCTAGTGGATATATATATAGGCAAAGGAGGCTGAGTTAAGTTGTCTTCCTCAGTTCTTTCCTTTGCCACCAGGGAGCAAAATCCTGCCTCTTTCTCCTCTGTCAACCCAACTGGAAGGGGAGGAAAAAGAAAGAGAAAGATTGAAACATGCTTACAGGAGCAAAGAGGAGAACAAAGAAAAAATGTGAAGATGTAAAGCCACAACCCTTTCTTTCTCCACTGCCAGGAGCAACAGCACCTGACAGAGCCTGCTGAGCTTGTGGTTTTTCGGTCATTGGTTGGCTGATTGTTGCCAGGGAAAAGTCAAGGGTTGTTCCACTGCCAACAGGTCAGATATGCAGACCCTCTCTGGAAGGTGAATGGCCAGCAAGGAAGTTGGCAGCGGGCAGAAAAAGAGAGAACAGGGAATGAGCATGTTGCTTCACTTGGAATCCACCTACAATAATGGTGTCACAGGGGCTTGTGGAAAGCTGGCCTGAATAATAAAAAAGCATCTTATTCTCTTTACTTTTGGGAGAATTGGAGGAGACGAAACCCGAGGAAAAACTATGAAGTCTGAAATATCATTAAAGAATTAAAAAACATATACTCTACTGAATGCTATTCCACTATCTCACTTCCTCTCCATCTCCTGCTCCCTTCCCCACTATCTCTCTTTTTTCTCTTAGTGCCAGATTAAAAACAGAGTAGAGGGAACTCACCTAATCCAGTGTTGCCTCCCTTCACACTGTTCTTTGACTACTACTTAGACTGTAAGCTACTGTTCTGCGTATTCTTGTCGAAATCTTAACCGGAGTGATTATTATTTTCAGACTATTAACTAGACAGGGTTAATATTTCATTAACAGGAAGGCTCTGAAACCGTGTGCCAGTTGGATGGTAATTGTGAAAAAAATATGTGTTTTTGGTTGTTGTTTTGGTTGCTTTTTTTAGCAGAGTCCCCACACCCACCTCAGATTGTACTGCAAGGCTCATACAAAGGTAGCTAACAACGATAATGCCAAAATCCTCTCCTGTGGGTATGTTGATGCTAAACAGAAGACCGAAGAGACCCAAATGTACCAGTGCAAGCATAACTGCATGTGCAGAGGCCCTCAAATGCACTACACTTATGTATTCTGCATTGAAACGGTTTGGAATCACATAAGATGCTTTTTGAGGGGAGGGGGAATCCTAATTATTTTGACAAAGATTATGCAGGAAAGCTTCCTGTTCCTTATCACGGTTGTGTTTCCAGAAGGAAAGACATATATAGTACCTTTCTCTACAGTGGGAACCTAAAATTAATCCTCTGAACTTTAACTCCTATGAACAGAGGTCATCTCCTAGGATAAAAGTATTTTCCATGCAATTTTATGGCTCGTCATTTTGTACCGCCATGTGACATTTTATTTAAAATTAGTAACATCATTCTGAAAACTTGAGCTCCTTTAAAACCCTGCAAGAGGGATGTCCTTCAGATTCAGAGTTGATTTGGAATACGGAGCAACATGGTTTGCCAATCTCCCACCGTTCCATGAATCCATCCTGCGTCAGGCTACAGCGAGCAATAAAGAATGAAAGAAAGCAAAGAGATAATCCTGAGTGCTACTTTCACTTATCCCATCAAAGCTTGCACTATCCCACATTCACATCCACACTCAGTCATACGAGTAATGAAGACTTAGTCTAGTTATATAAAGAACCAATCTTAGTGTAATTATAGATAGTTATATAAACGAAAGAAGACATTTCTAGAATGCAGTCAGTATAGTAAGTGATGCAGCACATTCCCTATGCTATGTCTGGATGTCAAAGGCTGCTTAACCATATACATGGGAACATATAGAATCCAGTGGGGTCAGTCTGAGCTATCTTCAGAGGCTTGGCAACTGGCATTTTCAGAGTACGTTTTGATTTTCATCAGCTGTCGATTTTCTTCTACTTTGGTAATATCGCCATGCATCCTCCCTCTCAATTTTAATACTTCTGATTTCCTTGAAACTGGAGCAAATTTCAAGGCTTAATAAATTTACCCAAAGCTGGCCAGGGGCTTTTTGAAACACTCAGTTGTTGATCTGGAAATATAAAAATACCTCTGTTCCTTCCCATTTAGACACTTCTGCTCTGAAGTCAGTGTACATCCCAAATTTCAAATTGTCTGCAAACCAATGGACAGAACATGGGATACACATATGGTGAGTTTGGAAAACTGATACAGGGAAGCAAATATAATGCAAAAAGCATTATGTGAACCTAGTGGGATGCAGATTGTGTCTGGAACATAGTGAATGAAGAGTACAGCTTATTTGAAATAAACAGATGAAATAGGAAATGTATGGTGTGTAAAGGATGTGCATAACTGCAGAGAATCATCAGCTGGAGTAGAGAATGCTGAAGTAGAGTTCTTGGACAAAAATTAGAGAAGAGATACAAAACAATGGCATCACTCTATAGGTACTGTATGTTACAGACCTCCTAGCCATACTGAAGGTCTCTGGATGACGTCCTCCTTGATCAGGCTGCCAAACAGTAAAACAGAAGGCATATACTGTAGTAGTAGTGGGAGATGTCACCTCTCCAAAAATATATGGTCCAATATATTCCTTCCCCTTTGGAAAGGGAAAGCTAAGGGTAGAACAATACAGTAGTACCTTGTATAAAGGAATTAATTTGTTCCAAATGAAATTATGTTAAGCAAATTTTACTTTATACAAATTTCCCATAGGAATGTATTGAAAACAGAGTGATCCCATTTTTCTGTTGTACAGATTCGCCCCATAGGCGATTATGTTAAGCAAATTTCCCCTATCTCCAGAATGTTTTGTTGTACAAATTTTATGTTATACAAACCGTTTGTTATACAAGGGTCCACTGTATATAGAACCATAAGTTGGAGGGGGCCTTACAAGGTCATCAAGTCCAACTGCCTCTCCATGCAGGAACACAAATCAAAGCATATCTGCTCGCTGGTTGTCCAAATTTCTCTTGAATGCCTCCAATGCTGGAGCACTCTCCACCTCTTGGGGTAATTGGTTCCACTGCTGTACTGCTCTAACACTTAAAAAGTTTTTTTTCTTATATTCAGCCAACAGCTGGGCTCTCTTAACTTGAACCCATTGTTGCATGTCCAGCACTCTGGGATGATTGTCAACAGATCCTGCCCCTCTTCTGTATTTGAAAATATTTGAAAAGTGCTATCATATCACCCCTTAGCTGCCTAGATGCCCTAAGCACATCTGATCTTGCCTGATTTCGGAAGCTAAGCAGGGTCAGCCCTGGTTAGTACTTGGATGGGAGACCACCAGGGAATACCAGGTGTTGTAGGCGCCTGGAGTAGGAACTGGCAAGCCACTCCAGTATTCCTGCCAAGAAAACTCCATGGATATGGGGTCACGAAGAGTCGGTCATGACTGTAACGACGCAACACACACACACATCATGTCACCCCTTAGTCTTCTTTTATCTAGGCTAAACATGTCAGATTCTTTCAGTCTTTCCACATAGGGTTTCCAGCACCCTGATCATCCTTGTTGCCCTCCTCTGAACTTGTTCAATTTGTCAACATTTTTCTTGAAGTGTGGTGTCCAGAATAGATACCAGTGCTGAACAGAGGGGGATGAGCACCTCAAGGGATTTGGAAATTATACTTCTGTTGATGCAGCCTAAAATAGCATTCACCTGGGGGGGGGGGATATTGCACTGTTGGCTTATATTCAGTTTATAATATTCCAGAATTCCAAGATCTTTCTCACTTGTAGTATTGCTGAGCCAGTTGTCCTCCATCTTGTAACTGTGCATTTGGTTTCTTCTTCATAGGTCCAGTACCTTGCACTTATACCTGTAGGGTATAGGTCTATTTTGCTGTACTTCGGCCCTTCTCATGTCCTTCTGTGGGGTCTCCTTCACACGCTGTCTGGCAGTTTGCTCTTCAAGAATCTGGAATCAGGTTTGCAATTTCACGTGAAGAATGTCTTCTCTCTTGCCGCCTCTTGCCGAAGGTTCTCCCTCTTACTGCTCTGGCTTCTTTTTTCTTTTCTTCTTTTTTGTTTGTATTGCATTGTTGATTTTAATACTGTTGTAAACTGCCCAGAGTTCTGCAGGAAGATGGGCGGTATAGAAGTTAAATAAATGAAGAAATAAATAAATAAATAAATAAATAAATAAATAAATAAATAAATAAATAAATAATCTTGAATCCAGATTACTGGTAATTTTTCTTAAATGTCAACTGTATCAAGTTCATCCAGATGTACCCTCATCCAAGGTATTTGTAAGAAACTGAACAATCCCTGATCTAGGACAAATCTTGTGGAGGTGGTGGTGGTGGTACTACTACTACTACTACTACTACTAATAATAATAATAATAATAATAATAATAATAATAATAATAATAATAATAATATGAAAAATGAGGACCTGTTTGAAAACTGATTCCAGAAAACTACCACAATACCCCATTCCTTCTTCTCTTCTCCTTCTTCAAAGCTTCTGTCTCTTCTGTCATTGTGGGACATAATAGAAGTGTGACCCAAAAGTTAATAAAGAACACATGTTTACTAATTAGGTTTAATTCTCGTTGGTCCATTTTAATTGCCAAATATCAATCTATCTCATATATGAATATGCAAATGCATGTCAGAATGCCACAAGTTTTCAGCCGTCTTTCCTCCGCCAGCTTTAATTAGATCAAAAGTAGGTCCACCTTAGCTTGACAAGATGGATCCTACTCTTAATCAGGAAAACAAGTTTTGTCTCCTCACAGGTATCTTCTTTTGGCACTTGGCAGGCACTAATTAACAGACACAACTATATTAATTGCATTTCTTCACCATGTACTTATCAGCTAGTCTGTGTTGCCTGTTTCCTAATAGCAAATAGTTCCTCCTTCTTTTGTGAATTCATCTTGCAATAGTCTTTCTAATGCTAACTAGCAATCACTGCATATGAGATTTCTAAGATTTCTGTGGGGAATTCTGCATAATGGATAGGATTCTGTCTTTTGAGGTATATACAGCCATTTAGTATAATTATTCCTTAGAGCTGTACCTATCATATTATCAGCTACTGCTGAGAATAAAGAACACAAAACTTATTTGTTTAAGAACAAAGAGGCATAATCATTTCCTTTAAGAATCACTAAACCCCTAAGTTAAATAGAGAGCCATGACCCAATAAGAAACTGGAATTTAAGGTAATTATGCTATTTAATGTCCTTTTTAAAAAGCTCTTATTTGTTTTATTCTTCGTTGATCCCCCCCCCTCAATTGAGAAAATTATTAGCATTCTTGGAAATGGGAAAGTAAACCGGTATAGCCTGCAAATCCACATTTGCCCATGCTGCCCTCTCTGCGAGCTTTGCCCTGAGCTCTGTTTGGGAGAGGCCACCCCTAGACCTAAAGAGGGCAGTTCTTTCTCTGTATCCATTCATGCCTTGATCCCTCTAATAAGATTGCAAACAAGGATGCCGATTAGTGTCAGTAGTGATGGTATTTTCATGAAGTAGACAATAGGCTCCTACCAGCCATATTGAGACCACCCACTTGCTTCAGAGAGACAATCAACAGCCATCATATTGTTCTGAAATCTGGTCCAGTTAACCAATAGATACAGTATTTTCAACAGTTCTGTAATAAAATACATCAGAGATCTGTGGAAATTCCAAATGAGTCTTGTGCATTTGATCGAGCTTTCTAGATATAAAGTAAGGGAAAACACCACATCCATACTCTTAAGAATTGCTTTTCATCTTGTGTGTTTGCTTCTATCTCAGTTCTAATCACATTGTTTGGGAAGCAGGACATTGCTCATTTATCCTAGTGCAACGTAATTGCTGACAGAAATGCAGCCTTAGAAAGTTATTCCAAAAATTTAGCTATAGTTCAGAGCGAATTTTCAGTGGTAGATAATGCCAGTACCACCAGTCCAGATGTTGGCAAAGCATAATTTGGAAGCTGGACTGTTCTCATAATACAACAGCATAGCAGATGCACATATATCAGCAACTGTTCATGCATGGGGACAGGATTTCCTTGGCAATCTATTTAGTAAGGGAGAAGAAAAAAATCTAATCTTAGTTTATTTTACTATAATGGCTAAAATCCAGTATTCAGTTGCAACTAGAGTAGACCCATTAGATCAGTGAAAGTTATGGAGGAGTGGATTAATAAAATCCCCACTGGTCCAATTGTTACTTACTGTGAAAGTTCAGTGAAAATGTCTTATATATTGAATCATAGAAACATGGAGTTGGACGAGGCCTATAAAGCACAGGTAGTCCTTTGAGAGAGAGAGAGAAAATGAGCTAAAGAAAGAATCGGGCACTTCAGTCTTTTCCTTGTAACCTGTTATCATTTTTCTCATCCTCACTAACTAGCTAAGCTATTTCTTTTGTCTTACATCTGCTACACACTACCTGAAGAATGCTTTGTTTGCTGGCTTTTATCATCTCTTGTTAACCTCAACTCATTCTCAGCTTTTACCTTCCTAACACAATTCCTACAATTAGAGATGGGCATGAAAGGGAAAAAATGGTGTTTCGTTTCATTCCATTTTGTGGTCCATCTCTCTTCATTTTGTTTTCTTTGGAAACAAATTTTTATTAAAAAAAATTGTTTTGTGTATTGTTTTGTTTCCTTTTCATTTTTCCCGTTCTCACCTCCGCATGCGGAGGCAGGAACGGGTCTCTTCTTCTCCCCCGTGGTGGATGACAGCGTCGGGTGTGCTGTCATTCCCTGCAGGGAAGATCCCTTTAAAGAGACCCACATTCCCACCTTGGCATGCAGAAGTAGGAATTGAATCTCTTTTTCCCCGCGGTACATGACAGTGCTGGGCACGCTGTCATCCGCCATGGGGAAGCTCCCTTTAAAGAGACCCCTGGTCCTGCCTCTGCATGTGGAGGCATGAACGGGGGTCTCTTCTTCTTCCCTGCACTGGATGACAGTGCCGGGCATGCTGTCATCTGCCGCGGGGAAGATCCCTTTAGAGAGAGCCCCGGTCCCGTCTCTGCATGCGGAGGCGCAAATCCCCGTAGTGGATGACAGTGCCAGGCATGCTGTCATCTGTTGTGAGGAAGATCCCTTTAGAGAGATTCCCAGTCCCACCTCTGCATGCGACAATGGGAACGTGGCCCTCTCTCAACCATCCTCCACCACAGGAGGATGACAGTGGCCCAGCTGTCATCCTCCGGTGGTGGAGATCCCTTGGGAGAAAGCTGCGGCCTCGGCTCTGCTTGTGGAGGCAAGACCATGGCCCTCTCCTGACTGCCCTCTGCCGCGGGAGAATGAGAGCCGCACAGATGTCATCCCTCGGCACAGAGATCCCTTGGGAGAAAGCCGTGGCCTCAGCTCCGCTTGCTATCATCCATCTGCAGTGGCGGAGGACGGTTGAGAGAGGGCCCCATTCCCATCTCCGTGTGCGGAGGCGGGACAGGGATCTCTCTAAAGGGATCTGCCCTGAAGCAGATGACAGCGCGCCCGGCGCTGTCATCCACCAGAGGGAAAAAGAAAAGACCCCCTCGGCTGGCTATCATCGATCCGCAGTAGAGATCCCTTGAGAGAGAGCCCTGTTCCTGCCTCCACATGCGGAGGTGAGAACAGGGCTCTCTCTAGGCAGTCCTCCACCATGGGTGATGACAGCCGGGCTGTCATCACCAGCGGGGAAGAATGAAATGGATCTAACTGAACCATTTGTTTGTTCATTTCATTTTGTTCTAAAATCACTCTGGGCTTCGTTATTCGTTTCGTTGCCTAACAAAATGAATAATGAATAACAAAACAAACTAAAAGTTCATTTCATGCCCATCTCTACCTACAATAGCTGTTGTAAGTTTTTGGGGCTGTCTGGCAATGTTCTCGACATTTTTCTTCCTGATGTTTTGCCAGACTCTGTGGCTCGCATCTTCAGAGGGCAAGGAGCTCAGGGAACTAGAAGTTCTGTCTATTCTCTGGGGTATAGAGTGAGAATGTGGGTTTTTAAAGTTGTGGGAAAGGGGAAACTTTTAATATGCAGGAGAATAGGTGTTACTCATTCTGTTCTGATGGAGGGATTAAGAAACTTCACTGCAAACAGGGGTAGCAGCGATCTTTCTTTGTGTTTGATGGGTGTTGTTATCTCTTCTATTGTGTGAACTGGTCACTGGTGCTTGTGGCTGGGTGGGAATAATTGAACTTTGATCTTTTGCAGGCTGTAGTTTTCAGTGCTGGAAGCCAGACTTTATTGGTTTTTAGACCTTTTTTGATGAAACTGTCCTTGTGTTTGCGGATTTCAATGGCTTCCCTGTGTAGTCTGACATAGTGATTGTCCAGTATCTCTGTGTCCTGGAAGAGGATTTCATATCCAGTTTGTTTCAGGGTGTGTTCAGCTACTGTTGATTTTTCTGGTTGTTTTAGTCTGCAGTATTTTTCATGTTCTTTCATTCTGGTCTGGATGCTGCACTTTGTGGTCTCAATATATATCTGGCCACAACTACAAGGTATCTGATATACTCCTGCAGTGGTGAGTGCGTTCCTTTTGTCATTTGCTGACCTTAGCATCTGTTGTATTTTTGTGGGGGGTTTTTCAACACTTTGTCCATGCGGTCCATGACTCCCTTTATATATGGCAGAAATACTTTGTTGGAGGCTTTTCTTCTTCTTCAGTTTGGTGTTATTTTTCGGTTTGATGGCCCCTTTGATTTCATTCTTGGAATAGCCATTTGCCTGCAGGGCCCAATTCAGTTCAATGTTGAGGAATTCAGGTTCACAGTTTCGGTGTGCGTGGTCTACAGGTGTTTTGATTATGCCATCAGCATAATCAAAACATTTGTAGACTGCACAATTTTGTTATGGTTGGTAGTTGGATTTTTATGTAGTTAGTGGTCTGTGTGGATGGGTTTTCTGTAGACCTTGTGTCCTAATTAGACGTTTGCTTTGCATATGACCATAACATCTAAGAATGGGAGTTTCCCCGCTATTTCTTTTTCATGCTGAATTGTATGGAAGAAACCTTGGCCTTAGCCAAAGCAGGAAACTTCACAGTCACACCCAGTAAAATTCCAGTGGAAGACATCATTGCAAATGTGATATGCCATCTTCTGGAAGAAGCCACAGAAGAAATAAGAAGTCAAATGGCAAGGATCCTACAAAAAGCAAAAACCCCAAATAGCAAGATTACAAGAAAGGAGAGAAGCACCATCAAGTCCTTGAATGTGGATCCTGATATCATCATCCTGCTGGCAGACAAAGGCAATGCCACGGTAATCATGCAAACAGAAGAATACAAGGGAAAAAAGCAGACAACTTCTAGACCCACCACCTACAGAAAACTAAAGCAGGAGAGCAGACAGAGCGGGAAGTTCAAACCTTCCCAGGCAGTGGACAGAGCGGTGCATCACCCAATCCACCACTCTGCCCAGTGGGAATGAAGCCGTTTGCTCACCAGCCAGTGGCTTCATTCCCACTGGCCTGAAAGCTGTAAACTGGAGCACCACATTGGAACTTTTCTTTAACTGAAACTTCCCTATTAGTCATCCCTATTGGAAATGTATTTTTAAAGAACTAAGTGACATACTAGAAATGACCATAGAGCCCAATTCTGAAATTATAATAATAATTGTTTATTTACGGTCATAGACCAAAATGAATTCTGAAATTGCTTTGTTATCAATATTTGTGGATCATATTTATTTATTTATTTATATTTATTTATTTATTATACTTAAATACCGCCTATTTCCCAATGGGACTCTAGGCAGTTTACAATAAGAGCATCAGTAAAACAGTAAAACAATAAAACATCTGTAAAACCATCAATGAGGGGGCAGCAAGGAAATAGCACGACAGAGGGGGACCCCTCAACATTCAGCGGCAGGCAAAAAAAAATAACCAGAAATAAGGTCGCCATATGTTAAAACTAAAGAGTTGATTACAAATTTGTTGACTACGGCTTGATTAATAATTGCTAGAAATTGGAAATCTAAATATGAACTATGCTTAGAAGAATGGTATAATGAGATATGGAATATTGCTTTAAATGATAAATTGACATGTTTTTTAAAGGTTAAAAAAGGAGAGTTAAAAAGAGATATTTTCTATGATATATGGGGTAGATTTATTCAATATGTGCTTGTACGAGATAAGGGTAAGGCTTCTGCGCAACAATCGATTTTGTTCTGGAGGGGAGGATAATTAAT
>JAHTLZ010000122.1:9969476-9999017 GCA_023846285.1 Phrynocephalus versicolor
GTTATATTTCTCTCCATCACTTTCATTGATAAACAGTTGGCTTCTATGCTCAATCAAGGTGATGACTTTGACCTTTAACTTCTGAAAAGGTTTGGTGCCAGAATCCCCCAGGAGCTGTCTCCTTCTATGTGATGTTTACCCACAACCTTCATTCCACTTTGAAGGCTGTCCTTTGAATTCCACTTTTGTCTGAGATGGGACAGTAGTGAGGGCCTTCTCAGTTGTGGCACCCAACATTCCTCTTTGGCCACTTCTCTACTTTCTTCTCTGATTTTACATGCATTCAAGCAAACATGAGTCCACTGAAGATCTCCTTATCTATCACAGGAAGATTGGCATCTTAAAGGGTTAGGATGATGTGTATAGCACAGTCCATTTTCCTTGTGGTGGTGGTGGTCTCATATTTGATATGACAGCTGAATACAGCTAAGAAAGATGCTGTACCTAGAGAATCCATTCTACATGATACTTCAAACCACTCAGCAGCTGTAAGCCATAACTACATGGATTTAAGACCTTGCACTGCAACTGCAAGCTCTGGTCCATGGGGTCATAAAGATTTGGACACGACTGAACGACTGAACAACAACAACAACAACAACAACAACAACTGCAACAACAACTGCAACTGCAACTGCATCAACTGCAACAACAACAACTGCAACTGTAACATCTAGACTACAGTACTGGGCTTTGCTATTGAGCAGTTCCAAATTAAAAAGCCTTGTGGTGCAGTGGTTAAATGCCTGTACTGCAGCTAATACTGTGCTCATGACCCGGGGTTCAATCCCAGGTAGCAGGCTCATGGTTGACTCAGCCTTCCATCCTTCTGAGGTTGGTAAAATGAGTACCCAGCTTTTGGGGGGGGCAATGTGTAGCCTGCATACTGCAATTAAAAAAAAAACCTGTAAACCACCCAGAGACTACTTGAAGTGGCATGGGGTGGCATAGAAGCAGAACACTTTGCTTTATATTGGAAATATTCATTCAAGAACTGTCCAGTAATTGAGATGCAAACAGAGGTTCTCAGGATTCCAAGAGAATCTTCCTTTCACGCATGAAGTTAGAGATCTACATAAATTTGCTGGATGAGATTGTTTAACGCTTTCAATATCTTTAATAATAATGGCATCTAGCAATAATTCATTATTATGTATTTCATTATTTGATTATTAGTGCTGTTGCATTAGGCTGATTTTTTAAAGGGATGCAATTCAGAACTGAAAATAATTCCTAATATTTGGAGTTCCAGTTACACCAGTAGATTAGAAAGCAAAACATTAGGTTTCTGCTTCCTATAGGAAGAAGTGAAAGTGTAGCCTATTTATCAGGTGTCTTGAGGTATGAAATTTAAAGACACCCTGAGACCAAGGGTAGGGGAACCGAGGATTCAGTGTCTCCTGATTTTGGTAGCTATGTGTCTCACAACTGAGGGAGGCCTGGTTGAGAGCAAAATGTATAATGATGTCTATCTGCATCAATGAAATCTAGAAGCTGTAGACACCAGATTTTTTTCATGTTGGTCTTTCCTGATCAAAAGTTGGGCCTAGCTGCTTACAAACAGTAAATATTAGAGATAGGCACAAAATAAGTTCATTTTGCTATTCGTCATTTGTTTTGTTACATAATGAAACGAATAACGAACCTAGGGGTAAATGTAAAATGAAACGAAATGAAACAAAAAAATGGTTTGGTTTGGTTTGGTTCATTAATGGGGAGGCGGAGATGTCTCCTACCTGGTGCTGGTCCAAAGGTCTGGTCTTCCTGGCTTCCTGGTGACCAGGGAAAAAGGAGCCGACAGCCGCGCTACAGCTGTAGCACGGCCACGTGGTTGGCAGTAAAAAATAAAAAAATATTATTATTTTTAAAGGGGTGGCCGGGTTGGCACCCTAAAATAAGGAAAAAAAAAACATTAAAAATAAAACCAGTGCCAGGGGCTGCGTGGTCGGCGCTTGAAGAAAAACAAAACAAAAAAACAGCTGTAGCATGGGGCCAGGAACCCGGAAGTAGAAAAATAAAATAAAATAAAATAAAATAAAGAAGTGCTGACCTGGTCCCAGGGGCCGCGTGGTGGGTGCTTGAAAACAAACAAACAAAAAGAGGTGCTGGATCTCTCAGCCTAGCTTGCAGACCCTATACTGATTGCCGTAAGGACTAGCTTCATTGCACACACCACACACCACAGGTAACAAATATTGCTGCCATTTCCCAAGAGTGGTCATTAGAAAGCGAGAAGCTCAGCACTCAGTGGCCCCTTGTCATGGACAGGAGTGCATGACATTTGCCAATTTCCCATTTAAACTTGCCAGGTCAGCAAAGCGGGCTTGCCCTGCGCAACAGGAGGAGGGCAGGGTTTTTTCCCATCCTCCAATTCTTCCTCCTCCTCCTCCTGAGGTTTGGGGGAGGAACTGGGTGGCTCACCTGTGGCTACAGCTTGGGACGTGCCTTCTCGGTCCCTGGCTCTGCGGCCGGAGGGCTGAGCGCCAGGAAGGGACATCCAGGGCGCTGGAGCTGGTCTGCGCCAGCAGTGAGCAGAGCAGCCGGGCACAGCTTGAGGAGGACCGGGGTGGGCAGCAGGCTCGGGGCCAGGGGTCACAGAGCTCCGCCTGCCCTTAGCAAATTCTCAATAAGGAAACTTTTGCAGAAGTTGCCGAAGCCCGGAGCCGCGGGCAGGCTGAACAACGCCGCAGAATTGCTGCAGTGCCAAGCAAGGGTGCTGGGCAGCATAGCTGAGGGACTGGGTTGAGGGGAGAGAGAGACTGGCCTGGGTCTGCAATGCTGGGCGGCCCAGCATTGCACCAGCCAATGATCTTTTGCACCAGCCAAAGATCAATGCTCATGCACCACCATGACGCCCTGTAGCCCCCTCGTCACCTCAGAGGTGTTCACTCAGCGGGGGCTGAATGGGGGGGTGACAGCCTTTTCCCCCACCCCATCCCCCTCCACTTTTCAGAGCGCCCCCACTAGCCCGGCCCTCAGTCACCAGCGATTGGATCCCTGGGGGCTTTCCCACTGTGCTGCTGCCTGGTCCAAGGGGCTCCTCTGCTCCCCCGATCAGGTGAGGACTTCTTATTGGCTGGAAGGTGGGTCCGACCTCATCAAAACAAACAAACAAACAAACAAAACAAAACAAACAAAACAAAAAACCAATCTGGTGCACAGGCCAAGGAACTGGCCTGTGGCCGACAAAAAAGCAAAAAAAAAAGCTGACTTTCTTCACTAGGAAGCTTTCACCTCCATGGGAAGTAGGCAGGTACAATAGGATGTTTGACCTCCAGTGACACATCCTTACAATTAAGCATCTTTTCTAGTTTCTTCACATCTGCCTTCCCAGGACTCATTCTTCTTATGACTATTTAGACACAGTCTCCATTTGATATCCTCAAGGAGAGGTAATTTAATTCTAGTTTGGTGGAAGTGCAGTTGTGGTACATTAGCAAAGGTTTAAAATTTGGGCTTGGTGTAAAGCACTTTCATCTTTGCCTTAAATAGGCAATGGTGAAGACATCTCCATAGACATGTCTTCAAAAGCAACCTAGATGCTGCTAGTGATAAAAAATGGGGCTTTTCGTCTTCTCGCAGATTTGTGTACCACCAATTCAGATTTCAACTAACTGACAATTAATACCTGGAAATCATCCAAAGATTTTCACCAACAATGACTCTCTCTCTCAGTTCCTATTTTAATTTGTTCTCTCTCTCTCTCTCTCTCTCTCTCTCTCTCTCTCTCTCTCTCTCTCTGTGTGTGTGTGTGTGTGTGTGTGTGTGTGTGAAAAAGCTTTCCCTCAGCATAACATTACAGAGTTCAAATATTTATTATGAAAAGCTTGGTGCATTGATGGGGAAAATGTCCTGGAGTGAGGACAACACATCAGTATGACGAAAATGTCCCACAAATAAAAGGCTCAGCATGCCGGAGTTTTTCTGCTGCTGCATGGATAAGACGATTTCCCCAGGAGACACCGGTTTGCTCCTCTTTCACCATCCACTTGCACTTCAGTAGAGTATCTGTATTCATTTGTATGGAGAACAAATGTTCTTGCATCTGTTTCTGGCAGACACTCAATTGTCTTATTTGTCCTTGCTTATTTCATGAATATCTCTGTTCTGAGTCATGACATCATGTGGTCGTAGCACTTTCAAGTGTAGAACTGTAGTTCTTTGGTTCCAAGACAACTGTTTATTTATTAACCCTACGTCCTTCTCTGAGATGTGAGATAGCGCTATGAAAGTCTCCCTTTCACTGCAGCTTTGCAACAGCTTGTTTTGTTTTCATCCAAGAATTCATTGTTGTTACTCTTTTGCTGACGCAGGCAAGTCTTGGGCTTTTATACCTTTTAGAGAATCAAAGGAGATCATTTATTGCTCAAGAAATATGAGAACACAAATCACTTTATGAAAGTTTGTCTGCGTGGGGTGGGGGTAAAAGTTCTAAAGGTTTCTTTTTGTCTTTCTAATGCTTTTATTATATCGATTTGCAGAGGCACCCATAAACTAAAGGTCCAACTTTTGAGCACTACATTTTTCTTTCTTTCTTTCTCTTAAGTAAACACTTGCAGATTTTAAGTAGTGTGATACTCCGTCCTAACAAAAATTCCAAAGTCTTATGGTATGCAGAAATCCCAAAATAACCGTGTCACATTTGAGTGCTCACTTGTTGTGGATAGCTGTGCTCATGGTCTGAGGAAGTGGACTTTGATCCACAAATGTTCCCTCTGGAATACAATTGCTACTCTATGTTGTTTCATGTCTTTTAGTGTGGTATTTGTTTGATCCTTTTTAGAAGTTGTATACAGTCTTTTTAGCTTTTAATATTGTCTTTCAATCACATGTCTTTCAATCATGTAAGCTGCCTTGGGCCCTTCAAAAGGAGAAAGGTGGGGTAAATTTTTCAAATAAATAAAATTAAATGAATAAATGTTCCTGATTTTATTGTTAGGGACCAACTTGTCATCTTATTCCACTTCTAGAAATCCAACTCATCTCCTCCAATTCCTGCTTAACTAGAAGTCTAGTGAATGCCTTGCACTCCACTTATTGTCTATTTGCAGCTGCCTTAGCTACTTGCTATGACAGATGGGAGTGATGGTGCAGCAACCACTACTAGAGGGTCACAGGTTTCAACTTCTGTCATCTACAAAGATGGAGCTGGATCTGCCATTCTGATGGCAGAAAGTACCTTACTTACACAAAGTTCATCACATTAATCACTGGGCAGGGCACAAAACTCGGTGTAGCATTTTCAGGAAACTAGAGGAAGTCATCCTGGAAAGGAAAAAGTGTGAAAATCTAAGTCCACCAATACAGCTGCACATTTCTAAATCAAGATCCAACCCATCATGTAGTTGCAGCAGGGTTGAAGAGGAGCCAGGCCCCTGTCAATTGCTTCTGTCTAGAGCAGTGATGGTGAACCCTTTAGAGGCCGAGTGCCCAAACTGCGATTCAAAACCCACTTTTTTTTTTGCAACGTGCCAATACGGCAATTTAACATGAATACAGTGGTTCCCTGGGTTACAAATGCTTCTGGTGCTACCCTTTGGGAAAGTGAGGATTAAAGAGCAAGGGTCTTACCCTTTGGGAAAGTGATGCAGGCTTTTGAATTTCCCGCGGCCACAGCACCCTTGCTGTGGCCATGGGAAACTCAAAAACCTGCTCTTTGATCTTCGCTTCCCCAAAGAGTAGCACCCCATTTGCCTCTCTGCCCTGGACAGAGGGACGGATGGGGTGCTACACCGTGGGGAAAGCCAGGGGAAGTGGTGGCAGCTAGTGGGTTCATTCATAGCCCTGGACATCTCAAAAGTGGCTTGGTAGTAAACTGGGGCTATGAACAAGCCCAAAATTTGCTACCTCCCCTTTGCCTGGCTTTCTTCATGGAGTATTTTGGTGATCTTGAGACAGCTCCATGCAGAGTGCTGGGCAAAGTGGGGGCAGTGGTTTGTGGGCTCCTTCGTAGCCCCAGTTTACTCTCCAGCCACACTGCCTTTGGGTTGCCCAGAGCGACATGGCTGGAAAGTAAACTACGGCTACGAAAGAGCCCAAAAAGCGCTGCCTCCCCTTTGCCCATCTCTCTGCATGGAGCACAGTTGCATGCTTCTAGTGGTGGGGGAATTGCCGTGGCCGTGGGAGGGTGATGTCGCATGCCCACAGAAAGGGCTTCACATAGATTCGCCAACACTGATCTATAGCATCCTTTCTCTTTCTTTCTTTCTTTCTTTCTCTCTCTCTCTCTCTCTCTCTCTCTCTCTCTCTCTCCCTCCTTCCCTCCCTCCCTCTTTCTTTGGTGGATGACTGCCACTTTCTCTATAAAGTGTTTATAGGATTGAATTGCAATAATCTAAATACAGGCAAACCTCAGTTGACAAAGTTAATCCATTCCCTGGGATATTTTGTGAACTGGAAACTTCATAAACTGGAATGCATGAGGGCACAATGCATCCTGGGAACTTTTTTCACAATGCCTTATTTAAATGGAGGTATTGTGGTGGGCACATGTAAACAGAGGCATTATATCCCATGGATATCCTTTCGTCAACCAAAAATTACGTAAACAGTGGCATTCGTCAACCAAGGCTCATCAACCTGTACTATATTCGTGTGGTACAACATGAAGCTGAAATTTTGGAGCAAAAAATTCTAGATTAAAGCATGTTGTTCCAGAAAATGCTTGGCACCCACAATGAAAATAATTTTGCCTCATGTACTTAAGAGTACTTAACATGCACATGGAAAGAATTCTGAAAGGAGAAACATGGTTCTACAGTACTGCTAATGTGAGAGCATTAGTTAAGATTATCATCAGTGCCAGAAAAATTATTACCCTGAGCCATACTCATTGCCCAAACTCTAATCCTTATCAAATGGAAATCACCATTTGCCCGTTAGATCAGTAGCTGACACTTGAGTTCCATTGATCTAGTCATTGTTGGGAAGATACAATCATATAAGATAACACGTCAAATCATAGATATATGGGCAGATTTTTTGAGCTTTTCCAAATAAGATAAATAGCTGCAACTTTCCTAATTATAGGGTGATGCTGAACTTACAATCACACATTATTTATCCACTTTTAACTTCTTCATGCATACATAATAAGTTTGTAATCTGTATTTGTGTCATTGAAAAACAGATGCAAACACTGATATTTGTCCCCTAAAGGGATTTTTAGGTGTGAATTTAAATTCTGTACCATAAAATTGATTTATAATTACATGCACAAATCTGTTGAACTCCCATTGAATTCAACTGACAAATAAAACACGTATTTATAGCTACAAAGCACATGTCCCACTGAACTGGTTAGTTGGCTGAAATTTAAAATCAAATTTTTCTTGAAAATACTCAGGAACAACAGAACAAGAATTGGAATAATAATTTAGAACAGTTATGTTATAAAAATGGTCAGAACAACCTAAAAGGCAATATTAAGAAAGGAGCTCTGCAAAAGCTCAGAGCAATAACACTGCCTTCAATGGCCATCTAAAAGCAAACTGTGAATGATCCAGCAGTGAGTCTGCAAAGGTAGTCATCTCTTGTTTTTCTTTACCAAATATGTATTTGGAAATTGATGTATTGACATGAAGTAACATTATAGACACTAGCTCATTTTCAGTGAGAAATAAGAATTCATCAGTTGTTCATTATGGAAGCTCCTGTCCTGTATCATTTGTACTTTTGGGCAAACACTTAATGAATAAATAAAGTGTTACTACACACTGCTAATTCATATTATCATGGTACAGGCACAAAACTTATGAGAACATAACATAAAATCCAACATCATACAAGAAATTATCGTACACACACTTCTCAAAAGATCACCTCCAAATGAAGGCTGAATACTAGGCAATGATGTTTTGGAAATAGCTGTCAGGAACAAACCAAACAATTACACACTCTGTGGCCAGGTTTATATTTGCGGCTCTGAAAATCCACAAAAGTTATCACTAGTTAGCCATATGATAGGAACTAATCTTATCTGAAATATTTTAATGTTCTATGAATTTTATGTATTTTATGTATTTTACTTATTTTATATACTGTAATTTATAAGCCTATTTTTAATTACTCAGGTCAATGACTGTATAATAAAATTTGAAATTGAATTTGTTTTGGAAATATGTTAAAGTCCTTCAGGACAAGAAGTGTAGATTCAGGCAGTTCTTTGTTGGTGCCAGGACCCTGCTTGTCACAGAACCTGACTCTGAGGGGTTAAATGGTGAAGAGCTTCTGGAGGAGCCTTGCAGCTCAAATCAGCAAGCAGCTGGGTCTGATGACAGCTGAAAACATATCTCCTCCTCCTAGAAGGGCCATGAGCAGGATTCTGCAAAGACATGCTACCAGGAGAGCTAGGGAAAGGGTCTTTGATGCTAGATGGGGAATCAGGTCGGGAAGCCCTGAGTACTAGCAGACGCCTTTCCAGAAGTAAGGGTGTGTTCCCTATTTTGCAATAAAGCTGGCAAGCTCACCTTGAGCTCTCTGTGGGAGCAATGTGTCATTTGAACTTGCAACCACGTTCCTGTCTGTGACCTTGGCTCTGTTTCCTGACTTCGGACTGGCTTCCTGGACAACAGCTTGATCTGTTCCCTTGGGTTTGGCATCTGGATTCCATGAGATATTCTGATTTTGACTTGGACTGTTAATTGCTGGGAGTTGGATTCTGTTATTTATCTGGCACTTGATTGTTAGCAAAGGACTTGAACTTGCGTGGCTTTCCACTAAAGATCTTGACAAAGAACTGAACCCTGTTTGTGTGTGTGCTCTATGTGCGGGGCTTGACAGTTGGCAACCACACCTCTAGGCTGACAAAGAGAGTCTGCTAAATGGATTGGATGCACTGTGGCTGAGAGTCAGTCCCACAAGAGCATACTTTTGAGTTCTTGGAATTGTGCTGTGAATTAAGCAATTATTTGATTTTAAATGATTCATTGGCTCATCTAAAGCCCACTTTAATTGGTTTTAGAAGAGCCAATTAATTAATCAGAAAATTAAAATAAATTAATTAATGTAAATTATGTAAATTAATGTGAGTTTTGTGGAAAAGATTGAAAGAAGTCTGAGAAGATTTATAGTCACTGCTCTGGTTGGAGGGGATGCTATAAGCAAGTTCTGACTGGGTTGCACAGATCACACACTCATTGCTGGATGGTGATTGGAGTATGCTGTCAAACTGGAACTGACCTTAAGTATGCTTTCAAGGTAAGTGGGGTATTTAAGGAGTGAGCTTACCATTCAGAATCCCCAGTCAGTTTCCATGGCTGATCAGGGATTTTAACCCTGGTACCCAGA
Organism: Phrynocephalus versicolor; assembly: GCA_023846285.1. Lineage (NCBI taxonomy): Eukaryota > Metazoa > Chordata > Lepidosauria > Squamata > Agamidae > Phrynocephalus > Phrynocephalus versicolor. The sequence goes on from JAHTLZ010000122.1 coordinate 9,978,765, forward strand.
ATCCTAGTTTATCTATCATACCATTTTGGGAACTGCAGTTACTACTATTGTGACTGCTATATACTGCTCCAGTAACTCTGTAAAAAAGACCCATGAAACACCACAGTGAGATGAAATTCCCGTATTTAAAGTTAATTTGTGATTCGCTCCAAGATGCCAAAATATAGCCTAGAAAAAATGATAGGTTTGGTTTGCAACCCAGTGGATTAGAATATAGTCATAACCAACTAAAATTACTCCCCTTTGACTGATTCATTTAAAGAATAATTATATCAATTAAAATGGTGGTCCAATCTAAAAGGAATCTTTCAGAATAATTTTATATGAAGCACTTCCCAAATGCTTCATAGATATGCTATTATGGAGATAGTCATTCCTGATACCAAATGCAGAAATATCACTTTGTTTTGTCATTTGCCATTTTAAGCAACACTTTACAGTTTTAAAAAAAATATTTTTGAGAAACCATTTCAAACAGCATCCTGCTCTTGAAGAGGGGAGGGGGGAATCCTGAAAGTATCAACAGATATCTGTCCTTAAAACTTTTCTGAAATATACAGAGGAAGATAATAAATGTGACAAACAGAGAAATTCAAACTATCTGTGTTCTAATATGCAATACATGTCCTTAAGGTGGCTTTTTTGAAAAGGTCTCAACAGGCACGTGCATGAAAGCCCCTTCTAAAGTCACCATCTCTTTTAATGTCAGTTCTCCTTGTGGCATTTCAGAACCAGGTTTTGTTACAGATGGATTCCTGCAGGAGGAATGCTTTTCTATGTGTCAGCTTTGGGGATATGGACTCTTCAAGTCAAACTTATTTTGACTTATTTCCCTAAGCCTCATTTTGCTTGTATTTTATAGTATAATGATATTTCAATCCTTCACACACTGGACTAGGATAAGCATGCCTAGCTATGAGCAAGAACTCTCTCCTGAAACAAACCACATGAACAAAACAGACAATTAGACTGCCACGATCTACGGAAGCAACTGCACCTGATGAAAGCAGTCTAGTTCATGAAACCTTCATCCATACAACAATTACTAGTTTAAGGCACGATGGGACTCTCAGTTGTCTTCCTTTTGGGTGGATTTTGAGAGTGAGATGGGTTACCTGTCAGACACCCTACAAATGCTGGCCACCATCCTTCTCTGACTTTTTGACTACTGTGGATATTTCACTACTGAGGCCAGAGTTCAGACCAGGTTGACAGCTATTTTGCCTGGGTGGCAACAGGTTCTTTTCAACTCAAGAGTCAATAAGCACACCAATTAGGAAGTTTTAAACAAAACTTTATTTAAAGGACAATGAAGTATGAAAAAATAACTCAGAATGAATGACTGTAAGATAGTACAATAGTAACAGCAATGTGATGCAAAACAATACTATAAAATAAGTCACCAACGACTAGAATCATAGAATAATGAAGTTGGAAGGGGCCATTGAGTCCACCGGCCTGCTGAAGAGAGGAATCCAAACCAAAATTGATCTGACAGATGGTTACCCAATTTTCTCTTGGATGTCTCCAGTGTTTGAGTGCTCACACCACCTCCAAGGGTAATTGATCCCATTGTCATACTACTCTAACAACTAGTCTGGGACATTTTTCCTGATATTCTTCCAAAATCTGGCTTCCTATAACTTAAATAATCTAGAATAGATCATGCACATATTCGAAGAATACTACCCTATCTCCTGTCACCCTTCTTTGTTTTCTGGGAGCCAATGGAGAACAATACCAGGTCGTTCTGTCATAAAGAATATATGGCACTAACCCAGGATTGAATTGTATGGTGGCTCCACTCACACTTGTTTAAAAACAGCCCTGACAATTGTTTTGTCTTTGGTTGAGAAGTAGTTAACTGATGGGGGGAGGGGAAATGCAACTGTAGGATTCTCCCTTGCTTGGTGTCACTTTGCAAATGGTGGTGAGCAGAAAAGGGTTTCCTATAGACCAGGGGTCCGCAAACTTTTTAAACAGGGGGCTGATTCACTGTCCCTCAGACACTGTTGGGGGCTGGACCATTAAAAAAAAACAGCAGACACTTGCCACTGCTTTTTGAGCCCCCCAGTGCAAGTTGCCTGGATCCACCACCCCACCCACTCACATTTCTTTTACCTGTGGCAGGTTGGGTATGGTGGTCATTGCTTGTGGAGGGGGCACCCAACCACCATTGGCGCAGTGCTCTGCCAGCCACCCATAGGGAGGTTTCCTCAAAAAAAACACTGGGCCCTGAGGCCTAGCGGGCCTAACTAGGCCCACATGGCCTAGACAGAGGCCCAGCCTGGACCGCACCACTCACCTAGTGGCTCGTGCCCATCCTGCGGCTTCCCTTTATCTGGTCCTGCCTTCCTGTTGGGAGAAAGGGAGGGCCTACCTGGTAACCTCCACACCATGCATAGTGCAGCCTGTCCATCCCAATGGGCCCACAAGGCAGTTCTGGTGGCCGGCACCCCATAGCTCCCAGGTGTGGCTCCAAGGGGGGAAGAGGGAAGACCTGCCTGCATCACCCCTGAACTCAACATGACTCTCCTTGCCTGCTGGCCCACTCAGCAACCCCACTTCTCCCACAGCTCCAAGGGTGCTAAGGGAGGGCCCGTCCTGCTCAGCCCCAAGGCACTATGGGCAAGGGCAGGCTTTGCCCTCACCAAAAGAACCATTGAAATATTTATTTATTTATTTATTTATTTTCAGATTAATATACCACACCTATTTCCCGAGCGAGAACTCAGGGCGGTTCACAGAAAATATTAAAAAGCTAAAACAGTCACAATCAACAAACACACAGAGACCTTTTCCTCCCCCCAGGAACTGGTAACCAAGGAGTCCCATCAGCTCCCCAACCTCACTAGGTACTCAGAGGGTCATGCCTCTCCCTCCTGCTGGCTGCCCCAGCTACTGGGGGCCATGCTTTGACTACCAAGCCTGTCTCTAATCCAGCATTTTCCAACCACTGTTCTGCGGCACACTAGTGTGCCGCTAGATGTTGCCTGGTGTGCCGTGGGAAAAATTGAAAAATACTAAAGAAATTCAACCCAGGGCCAGCGGGCGGCCCACAGCTGGGAGGCGCTATAAATAGCATCCAAGGGCCAGCTTGGCTCCTCCCCCTGAGGCCCGCGGTGCTGGCGTCACTTCCTGGCCCCACTCATTCTCTTTAGTGTTTGCCGCCGCCGCAACTCGCTCGCTTCCCTCTCCCCCCTCCTTTTTTTACCCTGGACCACCACCACCCCTTTCCTGGGAGCTACCAATGGACTGAGCCGCCCAACAGCCCGCCCGCCGACAGGAGCCGGCCCGGGAGCCCCAGCCCAGAACAAACCACCAGGTGAGGGGAAGGGGTGGAGGGGTGCCCGGCTGCCCCACGAGCACCGCGGCAGGGCTGCGAGGAGGAGGGGATGGAGGAGGCCTCCGCCGGGCCTGGGCTGAGGAGGCGGGGGGCGGGGGGCTACTGGCATAGCTGGATGGCCAGACGGCCGGCCTTTAGGGTCCGGGAGGGGAAGAGCCGTCTTTGAGTGGCCCCGCGATGGGTTCCTCTTCGGTGTGGGGCCGGTGCTGACAAGCTCTCCTCTTCCTCCTCATAGATTGGGGGGGACGGTTGCTTGGGGTCCTCCTTGAAGTCTTGCCCCTTTCTGTCTGTCTTGGGTCGCCCTCTTCTCTCTCTCTCTGTCTTTTCTTTCTTTCCCCCCCCACCTCTCTCTTTCCATTCGTACCCTTTCCCCTCTTCATAGAAACGTGCTCATTTCTAGCCTGCATATGTGTATCTGTAATTAAAACTGTAAACCGCCCAGAGACTCCTTGAAGTGATATGGGGCGGTATACAAGCAGAACACTTTCTGCCTTCTTTCTTTCCTGCCTTCCTTCATCCTCCTCCCCTCCTGTCGCTGGACTTGCTGAAGGCATTGGCACTTTTGTAAAGTGGCAATACAGCAATTTAACCTGAATACAGGTGGCTGTGAAGGGATGATGTCGGGTGCCCACAGAAAGGGCTCCGAGTGCCACCTTTAGCACCCATGCTATAGGTTCGCCTACAGTGCCCTACTGTTAATGTTTTGCAGCCAGTTAATGTTGCTATTGCTATCCAGTGTACACTGACGGACGGAGACATTTTCTAATGGTGGTGTGCCTCGTTATTTTTTTCATGAAACAAGTGTGCCTTTGCCCAAAAAAGGTTGAAAAACACTGCTCTAATCTGACAACTCACTATTGGTGGCCATTACACAAGCTCAGCAATGGAGGGTGGGATGGGGTAAATTTAGCAGAAGCATGCGAGGTACATGTGAGGTGGGTGTAAGGACAGAGGCCCAGGGAAGTTGAGGGGTATGACTGTGGTAGCAAGGGTCAAGATGCTACAAAATAATATTTCCCTTCCTCCCGTGTGCCATGAAAGATGTGTTGGTGGCTGAGGCAGCGGCAGCTGCTGTTGCTGCACAGTGAGTTTTCAGCTCAAGTGTGGAGATAAGTCAGGGGGGTTCTGCAATGGCTGGCAGGCCTGATCTGGCCCCTGGGCAGTAGTTTGAGGACCCCTGCTGTAGACCATTTTGGGCTGACCTTGGTTATGTGAAGAATGGCATCCATTTTCCTGCTGGCAAACCAGACATGATCTTGTGCAGAAATATTGGTTCCTTTCCTGCTATTTTGAATTGTGGATATAGAAGCGCAATGCCCTACACTCATAAACTGGAGGTTTTTGAAGAATGCTAATCTATACATAAGAGTGTTAGGCTCTTTTGGGATGAATAATTGGTGAATTTTTCAGTGGAAATTGAATTGAAACAAACTGGTGGCAGACTAGTAAACTGGTATAATGCAGTAATTTGGTTGCTGAGTTTAAAAGGGGAAAGAAGCCAAATAAGTGCTTGGCCATACTGCTCACTAAATGGTCTTGGGATGTTCCTAACTCTAACCCTAGCCTTCTTCACAGGACTCATAAAGTTGAACACTGGGAAACATTTGCAGTATAAGGAAGATAGAAACATTAACCAAAAATACTAATTATATGGCTAGATGCGTTGTGCACAGATTATTAATGAACACATCTGGCTTCCATGTGTTTCAGAGCTATTTTCAGGTTAGAGTCCAATGAATGCGTTAATAAGAGGATTGCAAATTGTAATAGATGAATCAATAATCACTTTATTTGTTATTCAAATTTTTACCCACCAATAATGATTAATGAGGAGGTCTTATTATTTTTCCTGCATACCTGTTTCTTTGAATTATTCTGTGCTGCTGTCACCCTTATCTATATCTTGCATGCCATTTTAGCAATTAAAAAAAACTTGTGCAGGCTGCTGCTCTTCTTGTGATCCAAATGGAAGGTGCTCAAAGTCTGAGACTGCAAATATCTGCCCTATGGAACAAGAAGCATTATGAGAAAAAGGAGAAAGGCAGAACAGTAAATCCTTCGAATCTCAACGTTGCAGTTATTCAGAATCCAGTTTAATGCATGTGATAATCTACAGGTATGTTGTGCCAATAGAAGAATACGTTCAAATATAAATTTAAGTAGGATAGAAAAAGTAGGAAGGAAAAAAGTGACAATGGAGGGAGAAGGACCAGCACATTTACTCTGTCTCATGAGTTGGCAAAATGCCATGAGTAATACCTGAGAAGAGGTTTAGTTAGCCTGGAAGAGAGAAAATAGTGTACGTAGGCCATTGTTGTGACCTAGGAAAAAGCACTCATAATATTTTTTTCCTCCATATGAGTGTGAGGAAAGATAGTAAATACAAGCAAGGAAGTTCCAAAATGAGTCAAGCGATATTTATGTCTAATCTTGGATTGAAATATTTTAAGAGGCACCAACAATGAAGTATGAGTGAAAACTGAACTCTGTGATGCCTTGAAAAGACTCACAGGATCCCTGTGCTCAAAAACTGCACCTTTTGCTATCTGTAAATGGATCATCTTGGTAGGATTGTACATGGGGCTCCCGTCCAACTGTCAGACTAATCTGTGGCTCTTGGGTGTATCCCTATTCAATCTAGAGTGATGTGTATTACATTCAGTTTGAGTTGTGCTCAAGAAAGTACTTGTAAGATTGACTTGCACTGTAAAATGAGATCAGTTATAGTGTACCTTGTTTGGTTTGCACCAATGTAAATGACATTTGATGGTGTGATAGTAGATAGGTAGTAAGTAGGGATGGGCACCAAATCCAAAATGACATGCAGTTTTGTCATTTGATTAGCGACTGAACAAAACGGACGTGTGCTGTTTCGTTACTAGTGAAACAAATTAGCACTTTATACATTGAAATGAACTGATTTGTTTCTTTATCACACAGTCCCCCGGGGTTCTAGAAGTGCCAAATTTGGTGGATACCTTCCATGGATTCTCCCGTTTAAGCCCTCCAAAATTGGAACTATTTGAGGTTTGGGGGGCTGAGTTACTAAATTTCAAAGTGGGTGCCCCCTTGAAAAAAATATTTCTAAGCACCATTTTCTGTTCTTGATAATACTGTTCCCAGGCAAATAGCACCATGAAAATTGCTGTTGCTGTGGTCCTTCCTCAAGAGGAGAGAGAGAGAGAGAGAGAGAGAGAGAGATCTGGCAGTGTGTGGGGTTAAAGTTAGCTGAAGTTCTGAAGCAGTTGATTTGGCTAGCTTCTTCTCACTGCTGCTGTGCTGATCTTCTTGATTGCTTTGCTCAGCTTAAATCAAAGCTAAGCTCAAGCTGCTTTGTGTAGTTGTGTGCGTGGATAGTGTGGACAGTGCAGAGAGAGCCTTCAGCCCAATGTCCCTTGGGGTGCTTCAAGGGGAGAGTTTGAGGATGTTCCAGCAATTTCCATGCTGCTAGCTGCCTGGGATCAGCATTTTCAAGTACAGTGGTGCCTCGGATAACAACGGTAATTATCCAAAACACGTCGTTATCCGAAATGCAGTTTCCCATAGGAATGAATGGGAAACCGTTTAATCCGTTCTGGAGCCTAGGAAAAAGTCACAGACACCTGGTTTTTTGCTCAAAACTCTTTAAAAGGTGCACTTTAAAGGTACAGATGCAATTTCACCTGGGATAACTTTTTTACTGATGCATGCTGGAAATTCATTATCTGAGGCAGTCCATAGGGAAAATTCGTTCTCCGAGGCAACCCATAGGAAGATTCGTTATCCAAGGCAGCTCATAGAGAAAATTCATTCTCCAAGGCAGACCTATACCTAGGAATTGCGATTCGTTATCCGAGGCAGCCCATAGGGAAAATTCGTTATCAGAGGCAGCCCTATACCCGGAAATTTGCAGTTGTTATCCAAATTATTCGTTATCCGGGGCAGTTGTTATCCGAGGTACCACTGTACTTTTGAATTACAAATGTTTTTTCATATGGGCACCCCATTTGGAGTTGAATAACTCCCCACCCCCACCCCATACCTCCCCAATTTTTTCCATGGTGCTAGCTGTCTGGGATCACTATTTTGTAATACAGAAAATTACACTTAGAAACACTTTTTCCAGGGGGTACCCCCTTTGAAGTTTAATAATTCAGGCCCCCAAATCCCAAATCTCTACAAATTTGGAGGGCTTAAAGGGGAGAGTCCAAGGAAGGTACCCACCAAACCCATTTTAAGAGAAATGAATCAACTTGTTTCTGTTTCATTTCATACAAATATTTTTCAAAAATTAATTTAAATGAAACGAAACGAACCAGAGGGGTCAACGAAATGAAACAAAATGAAATAATTTTTCTGATTTGTGCCCATCCCTAGTAGTAAGAATGTGTGTGTGTGTGTGTGTGTGTGTGTGTGTGTGTGTGTGTGTGTGTTGTTACAGTCATGACCGACTCTTCGTGACCCCCATATCCATGGAGTTTTCTTGGCAAGAGTACTGGAGTGGTTTGCCAGTTCCTAGTCCAGGCGCCTACAACACCTGGTATTCCCTGGTGGTCTCCCATCCAAGTCCTAACCAGGGCCGATCCTGCTTAACTTCCGAAATCAGGCGAGATCGGATGTGCTTAGGGCATAGATTTCCCAAAATTCACAAAATGAGGTTTAAAGACTTGTGTACTATAAACTTTTAAATTTAACTGTTCTCAAAAAAAGAAAAAGATTGAAGTAATTGAAGGCTAAAGTCCATCTGATTTGATTCATGTCTTCAAAATCAGTTTGGAAATTCACTTCATTGTGTTTTGGAACCAAATCCAAGAGGGCTGTGTCATTCTAGATCTCATACAAAGAGCGTGGTTCAAAGTTTTGGAACTGCTGCAAAGATCTGCTATTATTTATTTATTTATTTATTTATTTATTTATTTATTTATTTATTTATTTATTTATTTATTTATTTATTTTATTTGATTCAATTTAAGGTGACCAACCTTTTAGACATCATCTCTGCCAACATGTAAGCCTTCAACGAGACTAGGGGTAGATGCTGGGATCACCACATGGGGCCTACCTTCTTCTTCTTCTTCTTCTTCTTCTTCTTCTTCTTCTTCTTCTTCTTCTTCTTCTTCTTCTTCTTCTTCTTCTTCTTCTTCTTCTTCCTCATTTTTGGGGGAGATGTAGTAAAAGAGGTAAATAAATAAATAAATAAATAAATAAATAAATAAATAAATAAATAAATAATATTGGCGTCAAGATATATGCCTCAAATCCAGAAAACTGCATATTTATACAATAGTATTTATTGTAACTTATTGGGGAGACCTGTCTATTCAATAAGTTGTGCACTTGGAGCTATTTGTTTATCAGGGTAAGTGGGGAATTTGAATTATTAATAAACACATTTCATTCATTTTTAAGCATATAATGCAGAAAAATTGAAACAAATGAGAAAAATGATAAATGCAACATTAATAAAAGTGGAGCTAAATCAACCTACCTAGCAGAACAAATAAAGCCAATTTAGAAGTTTATGCTTTTAAAAAGTTTTATATATTCGATTGGCTTGTTTATTTCCATGAAGATAATTTTTTCAAACTATCAATATGCTTCAGCAGGATTTTGATCTAGGGGAAAAGTTTCATCCTTCAGTAGTGCACATAATAGAATTGGTCAGATTGAGAAGTGCAGTTTTATCTTGGATCTTTAATATTTCACAGTTCAAATAACAAAATTTAACTAAACTGTTAGCTACATGACTATAGCTAGTAACCTCAAGACTCACATATCAATGTACCCTACATTTTCTTCTCTACTTTAAAAATGTTGAGATATGACACTAAATACTGATACCTATTAGTAACTTCTCAATTAACAGAAGCATACAAATTATTATTCTATTCAGAAGACTAAATTCCCATGGGAAATAGATATTCTGAAATTCTGGGGGTCTCTTCTGCACCTAGTTCAGATTTTTCTAATTGCTACCCCAAATATCTCTATGGCATTTATGGTTAACTGGCAACCAAGTTGCTTGACCAATTTTTAGAGGAAAGAGATTATATATATATAATAAAAGCATAGGACTGGATGCAATCAGATACTATTTCATCCAATTTCATGCCAAAGGCCATATCCATTCTATATTAGCCAATATTTCATATATCCGTCTATCTGTGAATGCAATTAGCATAAGCAGAAAGCATGAGTAAACCTAATACCCCATGATTGTAGGGTTTTCAGAAAAGAACTGGTAAAACTTTTAGAGAGCTGATCAGTCAAACCCAAAGAAATTTCCTTTTCAGTTGCTATCCATGACAATCCCTTAGACTGAGCCAAATACTGCCCTATCAGGTATGGCCAATGGGCACAGCTAGTTCAATGAACCACATGTTGCATTGTAAGGACCTACATCATTTGGCATCTAGAGATCTTAATTCATTCCTGGTGTACCATGTTTAGTTTCATGGACCATTAAAAATCTGAGATGGGTTCTTTTTCTAGAAACGCCACATGCACCCAATAGGATGGAAAAAGAAAACAAGACAAAAATGTGAAGTGCACACATATACCTAATTAGATTAAGATGTAAAACAAAATCACCCAAATAGTTTTCTTGCAGATAAGACTTAGAGCTACACTTATCTCACTCCTTGTCATAGCAATGTCTGATAATTGCCATTTTAGATTATAATGGAGAGTCTGGCAAATGTGATTAAACAGAGATAGCAGAAAATGAACAAGTGTGTAACACAAAGAATTGTGAGTATATCATGCAGTCTTGACAATTAGTTTATCATTCATCTTTAGAAAAAATATTGGCCAGAATGCTATTGTGTATTTCCACCAGCATAATGTCAGCAGTAGAGATGGGCACGGAACAAACATTTTTTCGTTTCCGTTACCATTTGTCGTTTCCATTACGTAATGAAACGACAAACGAAAATTGTGATGAAAATGAAACAAAATGAACAGAACCACGAAAATTGTGGTCGTTATGTTTCGTTTCCGTTAATGGCGACGCACAATGAAATGAGCTGTTTTAAATGTTAAAAAACGCCCTGGACATCCGTAAAAATGCAGTGATAATTATTTATATTGTATGATAATACCTACCAGGGGGTTGGGGTCCTTAAAACATTTGTTTTTGTCTTCTCCCATCACAATGTATTTTTCCTTTCCTTTTAAAATGGATGTCGCCACCAGCCACAAAATGGAGGCAAGCCATGTGATGGGAATCATGTTCAACCAATAGCATGCCCAGGTTGCAGACTGGGTGGGCAGGTCTGGCAGCCACAGAGGGCATAAAAAGCTCTGGCAGCTCCCATCCTCCTTACAGTCTCTGGTGGGAGTTAGGTTGGGATTGCTGTCTCTGCGACTCTAGCTTCAGTCCTGCAGCCTCCCTGTGTGCATGTGTGTTGTGTACCTCTCAGTGAGTACCCTCCCTTGCCCCAAAGTGCAGTCACTCTGCGGCTGCCTTGCACCCTGGGCAACGCCCGCTGCTGCCTTTGCAGCCTCCCTGCGTACCTAGTCTATACTGTGTCTCTGCCAGCATCCATTTTTTTAGTGTTTTCCCTCTGGTCTGGGGCGTTGGGGGATGCCTGCACACCGAAATGCTTTAAAAATCGCATAAAAAGCGGGTAGAAACGACAAATGAAAAAACGAAAAACGGTAACAAATTTTTTCAAAAAATTCACGACAAACGGAAATGAACCAAAACAGACCTGTCAACGACAAACAAAAAACTGAAACACCATTTTTTTGTTTTGTGCCCCTCTCTAGTCAGCAGAGTAACTTTCAGTTGAGAACTGCCACAAGTCAGAGTAGGTATTTTTAAACTGTGTACCAACTCATAAGAACATAAGAACATATGAATATAAGAAGAGCCATGCTGGATCAGGCCAACGGCCCATCTAGTGCAGCTTCCTCTATATCACAGTGGCCCCACCAGATGCGTTTGGGAGCGCGTGATACTAGATATCTTTCTCCTGCTACCACTCCCATGCATCTGGCCCTTGAAGTACCTTGAAGTATCTCCCTCATGATTTGTAACCTGTGATGGACTTTTCCTCCAGGAATCTGTCCAATCCCCTTTTGAAAGCATCCAGATGCCATCACCACATCCTGTGGCAGGGTGTTCCACAGACTAACAATGTGCTGGGTGAAAAAATATTTTCTTTTGTCTGTTCTTACTCTCCCAGCCCACAATTTGAGTGTCTGTCCCCTAGTTCTGGTATTTTGTGAGAGGGAGAAGAGCTTCCCTCTATCCACTTTACTCATGCCCGGCATTATTTTGTACGTCTCAATCATATTCCCCCTCATGCACCTTTTTTCCAGGCTAAAGAGCCCCAAATGTTTTAGCCTTTCCTCATAAGGGAGGTGCCCCAGCCCAGTAATCATTTTAGTCACTCTCTTTTGCACCTTTTCCAGTTCCACTCTGTATTTCTTCAGATGCGGTGACCAGAATTGTATATAATACTCCAGGTGCGGCCTTACTAGTGTTTTGCATAATGCCATTATAATGTTGGCTGTTTTATTTTCAATCCCCTTTTTTATAATCCCTAGAATGGAATTGGTCTTCTTCACTGCTGCCACACACTGGGTAGACACCTTCATGGAGCTGTCCACCAACACACCAAGATCTCTTTTCTGATCTGTGATGGGTCTGCAATAGAAAAGGCCTACACTGATTTCTTAACTTGCATAAAGTTGCTGCAGACCTGACTGACATAATGCTGGAGGATGCAACTCATAGGATTCTAGTCATTTTCTGCTTCTAACCTTATTTATCATATTGTAAACCCACTGTAAAATTGAGAAAGTTGGTTGTGTTGTTATATGTGGAGAATGAATTTTAATGACTCATTAAAAACCATTTCACTAAATTTGTGAAAGTGATTGCTAAAACCTGATTTGTGTACAGTGTTCTAGTTTTGAAATAATGTCACAGTTGATTATTGTTATTATTAATAACTAATATTGTTCTATTTTTCTATTGTTCGTATTAGACATATAGTTATATAAACAGGCATTAGAAATTGGACATTTTGATATCATGAGTACTTGCTGTTCCACCACATAGGTTGCAAACCAGGAACAAAGAAGAGGAAAAGGAAACAAATAAAAATAACTTGGCAGGGGGTTGGCACAATCAGACATTTCGTTAAGGCACTGCAAAATTCATGGTTGTTATGTTTTCCCTTACCATCCTCTGGGCTAAAACAAAAGAAGACACTCAAGTTCTGGCAATGTGCGCAAAAAATTACAATATGAAGTGCTTCCCAAAAGATACAGGGAAGAATGGGTCATCTACCGTGGCCCATTTGGAGCAGGCTGGTGTGGTCTAAATATAATTGTTTGAGGTCAGGAGGAGACCCCCTGACCTTGATATACAGTATATGCCATTTTGTGGAGATATGCCATTTTGTGCAATTCTCTTTGCAAATGGCAAATTGACTCTAAGCAACCATCTGGTTCCTTCTGCCATTATTTGAACACTTCCCTTGCCTCTCTGTGGAGGCAAAGAAAATGAAATTATTATTATTTTTAATTCTGATAGACTATCAGTGATGCATGGAATTGCTGAGATTAAATTTTAACACATATTTACCCTGTTCCTAGTGCTGATTTAGTTAACCACTTAATAATACCAAGAAAATAAAACTGAAAGTAGCCTTGGGAGCTTTAAGTGCAGCAAGGCTCCATTTTAGTCTTTTCCCAGCATTCCCACACGCTGGGAATGGACAAAACTGGAATGCACCAACCCCTGCCAAAAAAGTAGAAACCCCTTGATAAGGACTCAAAAAGATGTGGGTTGGGGTGTCTGGTCTGCTCTAGTGATTATATCATGTGGTCACCAGAAAAAAAGAGCAAGCTACTCTAATCCCACAATGGGACAAATGCTTATTTGAAAGACCCCTAGGAGGACAGGAGTTTGTAAATCCTGTTTTTCATTTGCAAAAGATTTTTCCAGCTGCCTGATATTGCAAAACAGCCCTGACTGTCCCTCACCTCAGTAATTAATGGCTTAATTAATTTTTAACATTGGGCCTTTTCACACGACCCCTAAAATCCGTGGAAAATGGCTCCCAGATCCGGAGCTTAAAATTATTTCCCCCACCAGCTCTGGAGTTTACAAAAAATTAAGTGCGACCACGCCCACCTAAGCGCGTCCCAGTGCACTTTTCAAGTACCTGCTCTCCAGGGGTGAAAAATTCCTGATGCGGATGTAACATAGTGAGTGCGGGGCTCTCCTCGCTTCTGTTTGTTGTTGTTTTTTGCCCCCCCCCCTTAAGACTGGAATGCTGCCGGGAGCAGAGCGAGACGGCAGAACGGACGTGAGCCGGCATTCTTCTCTTTCTTTTTTTCTCCCTCCCCTCATGCAGACAGCAGCCAGGAGTGCGGAGGGGGTGGGAACACAGGAACAGGGACAAACCCCAAGATCTCTGGTCCAAATTTAAGTGGCCAGCAGATCTTAGGGGTCGTGTGAAAAGGCTCCTTGTGGTTCCATTGCAGCTTAAAGAAAAACAAAGAAGAGGGACATTAAAGATTGGGTAACTACTGGGGCTTTCTATGAAGTGCTCCATTCTGCGAACTAGGTTGCTGCTCCTTTCTCTCCCCCACCCCCAGCCATGATGTGGTGCTGTTCTGTTGCTCGGCAACTATTATAGTGCTGCAGCACATGCATGTTAGGCCGTAAATTCTTATCAACTTTTCTCCATCCTCTGTCTTAAATAACAAACTCCATAATAGGACAGTTTCTTTTATTTTTTATGATGTGTAAATAACATCTGTGGGGATTTCAAAGGCTTTCTTGGTATGCCTTTATGGACCAAGATAATTTATTACAATTCCTGACAGACACACACACATACTCACATCCACCTGACATGATTATCAGTTGTAGTCAGTCATCTCTCTCCTTCTCCCTCCCTTCCACTCTTTCCCCTCCTTATCCTGTTCTTCTACACTAAAAGTGTGTGGAACGCTATTTTTAGGACACATCTACCAGCTGAGAGGAAAATTTGTGGACTAATTCTGTCTACTTTTTCTGTACAAAATCACACAAAGCCTTGCTCTCATCCCACCCCCGTGTTTGCTTCCCCCTCCTTGTGGAAACCTAGTGTCCTGCTGCTTCCATTTGTTTTTGATCTGCCTCATTAAAAGACTATTGATGGCTTTAACTATTGTCCTTGTTTAGGTACGGATTTTCGAGCACTAATATCTGACTGTGCTAAGATTAATGGGAGCCCATGGAGTTTACAATTATCCTTAGGTCCGTTGACCACACATGTAGGGGTTTTAGGAGGGGTCGTGCACTCTTATGAAAAACTCTAAAGCAGGCTTAAACCTGGGAACGTTTTAATAGGATTGAATCTGTAATAGGATTTGGTAGCCTAGCCTAAAACATATACTGTGTACATATGTAAGAGAGAGAAAGAATGTCAACCATTCCCATCCTTTCAAATAAACTTTGTTGATACAAAAATCTTACTAAAAGCAATGTTCGTGCACAAAGTCATCAGCAGAGAGTATTAAGAAGAATGAAGCAGTTGAAAGTTTTTAATACATAGCTTTAAATTACAGGATAGTTTTTTTAAAGCTTTAAATTCAATGGCATTTCTGGTGTGCTAATCTGTACATTTTTAGCTAATGTGCTGCAAAATTGAGGTATTCTGCCTTTTCTTGAGCAAAATAATTCTCCAAGAACACATGATTGTGACTTCTCTGAAGCAAAGATTTGTGGAAAATTTTCCATGTGGATTCCACCTTTATCCAAACAACCAGGGCATGTTAGGAGATGGTGGCAGTAGAATAAAATATGTAGACTGATTTAAAGTGAGCCTTGAGGCAGGAAGGGAAAAATTAAGTGAAGATAGAAGAGAATCTGAAATTATTACTTTCCATTGGGATCCTGACAATGTTGTTTGAGCTTTGTTCACGTAGTGTACCAGCATTCTCCATTTTGTCTCACCACCTTCCCTCCTCCCACCATGGATGCAATTTTGTGAATTTACCAATCTGTACCATTTAGAGATGCATGTATCACTTTATTTTGTAGCAGAGTCACAAAGGCAAGGGAGGTACAACATGATATTGGTCCATGGAGCCATGTGGGAATTTGCCAATGAATGTTTAGCTGCAAATACTAAGAGACCGCATGAGGCACTGGTGTCTGGGAAATGCCATGGAAAAATCATGGTATGCCCAATTACAAGTTTGCTTTGCTTCACTTTGAAAGATCCAGCAAAACTCTGGCTAAAACAATTTGTTTATTGTTTGGCTCTTTGAAGTTTTTGCTTTTGATGAAATATTACCAAATTAAGAATGAAATAAAAATCCTATTTTTACATATGATCTTTGTAGATTAACGAGATTTTATGAATATATCAACAAGCCTTATTCACACTTCCTCCCAGGACATCTATAGACAGTAAAATTACTGGAAAGCTTCCCCTGGTTTTCTATAAGCACTCAATGTTTGGTGAAGATTGGGTTTTGGACATCTGAGTTATACATTCACAAAGTGGGTTGCCCAGGAAAGTGTCCTTTAGCAGCTAGTTTGGGGAAAATTTCAGCACTTCTACAAGCCAGGTGATACTTTCCTTGGGGGGGGGGGTTGTCAATTTAAAATTCAGATGTCCAAAATGCACTTTTCATCAAACTTGTAGGGACTGTAGAGGAGAGTCAGAAGTTGATTCTCTACAACGATGGTGCTTCTGGGTGCTTGGATGTCTTCTATTTAGTAGTCCAACAAATCAACAAATAAAAATAGCTAAAAAGCCATTGATTTGTATTTCTTGGGGTCATTGCTACTGATGAATGTAAATCAACTAAACATGGGGGCATTTAGGGCCAGTCGTTTCTACATGAGAGGGCATGGAAAACAGCTTTGTGTTTACAGATTCATAATTTGAAGCCCTTTGGTTCACACTTTCGCAGAACAAGGGAGGATTGTCTGCTACACCTGTTCCAAATTTATGGATGATCTGATGCCTAGTTTCAAAGTTATTATTTTTCCTTTGGATTGCCCCGATTTTTAGACTTGCCTTGTAGAATGTTGTTGAATTGCTTTGCTTTGCTTTACAATAACATAGCTGCATTTCTGTGCAACAATAATATACATAAAGAGTAAATAACCAGTTTTCTTCCAGATGTTTTTACATCTGTAGTTCATTATAGCCACTGCGACTTGATCAGAAACAGTAGCAGTTCTATTCCAAAACATTTAAAAGGCATCATCTTGCCTATGTTTGGCATATACAAGGTTCTAGCTTAGGACAGATACATAAATTGTTCCCTCTGCTATTCGTAAGAGCCAACACCTGTAAAAATATTTGTAATGAACTGGTAACATTTAT
This sequence comes from Phrynocephalus versicolor, assembly GCA_023846285.1. NCBI lineage: Eukaryota > Metazoa > Chordata > Lepidosauria > Squamata > Agamidae > Phrynocephalus > Phrynocephalus versicolor. Next base: position 9,995,439 of record JAHTLZ010000122.1, read on the forward strand.
CTTCAAATCTGCATGCAACATATTGTCAATCAATATGAATATGAGTTGCACCAATGTACATATGCTTCTACAATGTAGGATCTACACAAATGTACTGAAACATCTTCAAATCTCTTCCTCAAAGTCCTGCAGGGAATATGTTCCATCAAGGCATTGTCTAGCCTAAACAATATTCCTTTGTATGCATGGAAGGCTCTTTGTATTCCACAAAAAGAAAGCCACATATTTCACAACCACAACTTTCTGTAACCTTCCTGCCCTCCTCACTCCCACACCCCTACACAAAGGCCCTCCTTAATTGTATTACTATTAGGCTGCCCTTCAACCCTTACTCAAATGAGGACAAGGCTAGTTCTGTATTTCATGGGATAACAATTTATGAGCAATTAAAAATGAAGGGACACAAAGCATTCATCACAGCCACAGCTAGGCAGGCAGCAGAGGTCAAAGGTGCCTGCAATGAAGTGTGCACAATATATTTTTATTTCTGTTTTCTCTAAGAAGGAAACAGGTTAACTAAAAATTACAGTTCACCATCTTCAGTTCAAAATAGATGTACTTAGTTTTTGAAAACACTCCATTCTGGGCCAGATGCCTGATGAAGGTATGCTCAGAAACACATACACAGAAAAAAAGTCCACATGTCTTAGGAAAATGCAAAATAATTCAGAAAGGAAAAGCAGGATTCCTCAGAAATACAGCAGTGGTAATTTAATATATTACTCAACTCTGTGAACTCTGGGCTAAGAAGTCCCTTGTTCAAATTTTAATCAGCCAGAAATTCACTCTCCTCAGGCAATATAAAGAGAATAATAAAAGATTATGATGAGAGATTCAAAGATTATGATAGTTTCCACACTAGCTCACACTAGGATCCAGAGTAATTATCATCCGTTGCTCAATTACTGTTAATGAGGAATCCACACAATATCATGGACACATCTTTCCAAGTTTTCTAGAGTCGTCTTTCCTGTCCTCTTGAATGTTCTGTCTCTTCACGCATGACTTCTGCCAGTTTTCCCAGTGGAATTGTTATTCTGATGCAATTGTGCGGTTAAATAGAAAGCTTCCTGTTTGCAGGTTCAACTCATATTGTTGTTGTTTCTTACTGCTTACTTTTTTGCTTTATCCAGCCATTCAAGGTATGCTTCTCTCCCCCCTCCCCCAAGTGCTGCCCTGTGTCATCTGATATTAATTGCTTGCTGAAATCCTGTTGCTTAGTGTAGTAAATTGCTAATGGAATAGGCCCACTGAATCAGTGAGGATTTAGCAAGTCCACAAGGGCAGGAGTTTTATGCAAGAGAAGGCTTTCTGCTTTGAGGACATTCAAGAAAGGTCACAATCTACATTACAAAAACACAATTATTTTGAAAAAGACAGGTGACAGAGGTTGTAGGTAGACATGGGCACGGCTTGGCGAAATTCTCGTTTCCGTTTCCGTTCCTCGTTTCCGTTACGTAACGGAAACAGTAACGACAATTACTCCACCAGAACTCAAACTCAAACCGATAAAAGAAAAATTGGGTCTGATTTGTCGTTGTCATTCATGCCATCGCGGCGATCGCGTGATGCCAAGTGGCACAGAAAAAAAGTTTTAAAAAATTTAAAAAATACCGATTCCCGGCCAAAAAAGCAGGTGAAAATATGCCTGCCTGAGTGAGGGCACCTACCAGAGGGGTGGTTTTTTTGGGGGTGTCCCCGGCCTCCCCCCTCTCCTGTCCTGGGCTGCTCTGGTGGGGGGCATCCTAGTCGTCTCGCCAACTCGCCATGCCATGCGGTGCGGGCAGGGGATCCAAAATGGCGGCCACAATATTTATTTTGAAATCGTGGTCCAAAAACACACCAAAGCACCACAGAAACATGCAAAAATTAGCTATTTTAACTGCCTGAATTTTTACAGTAGCAACAGTGGGTTTGTCTTGCAATAAAACGTCTCCATTGATTTTATTTTATTTTATTTTAGTTTTATTTTTAGTTTTTTACACCTGCGCAGTGCGCAATGATGGGCTGGCCATGGGATGGGACCATGCAAATTTTTGGAGCCATTCCACCAATTGCATGGCCACTTGGCCAGGTTTTGACTGAGACTTCTGGGATGTGCCAGTCGGGCATAAAAAGCCCACTAACCCTAGCCCTAACCCTAAGCCTAACCCATACGCCAGTACACTGTCTTTCTTAGTGGGTCAGAGGCACCCAGAGGTGCAGCCCACTAACTCACCCTAACCTTACCCATAACCCTAAGCCTAGCCCTTGCCCTAACCCTAACCCTAAGCCAGATCTGTACTCACATTGCACTACTACGCAAGTACACTTCCCTTCTTAGTGAGCCGTAGGGTGCCCATAGGGGTCCTCTCTCACTTCGCTCCCCAGCCCAAGTGCACCGTACACCAGTACGCCAGTATGCCAGTATGCTGTCCTTCTTGGTGAGTCAGAGGCACCCAAAAGAGAGGTGCCTCTGCCAGTGCCACTTGGTACGCATACGCAAACGCAATGTCTACCGTACTTTCCCCTTTGTAGCGGGCCAGAGGAGGCACCCACCCCAGAGAGGTGCCTCCAGGAGCCCGCTACCCTCCCCCCAAACCAATACTAACGACAGATGAAAAAACGACAAACGAAACGACAAATTTTTGAAAAATTTTGTGACATATGGAAACGAGCCGAAACGGGCCGGCTCTGACACACGACAACTCGAAATGTCATTTTTCCTGGTCGTGCCCATCTCTAGTTGTAGTAGCAAAACCCCAAAGTTTCAGAAGGGTAGGTTCAAGGGAAACTTGTTGAAGTGAAACAGGAGTACAGAAGTGAAACAGGATGAGAGAAGAGCAAAGTAGGTCAGTTCATACACCCCACTGTGTTTCCTAAACAATTTGTATAAAAATAATATAGATCTCAGAGACAGCTAGAAGTGGGGAAAAGACTAACTTTCTTAAAATGGCAGGGCACATTTGCAGAGATTCTCTATGGCCCCTCAGAGCTGTTGCAGGATTGTCAAATGAGTAGCTTTTTCTTTTGGGGGCTTTTCATAGTTGCACCTACAGCACCTGGTGTTCTTTGGTAGTCTCCCATCCAAGTACTAACCAGGGCCGACCCTGCTTAGCTTCCAAAATCAGGCAAGATTGGATGTAGGCAGCTTTACAGAACTGCTAAAAATCACTTGCAAAAGGCATATTTTCCTCCCCAAAGGGTGGCATTAAAAAGGCCTGTTGTTCCTTCTTAATGCATTGAGAAAAATGTGAAGGTTTCTTTTTATTATTATTATTATTATTATTATTATTATTATTATTATTATTATTATTATTATTATTATTATTATTATTATTTAAGAACAAATCAAGATCCTTGGAGGTTTCAACGATTCAGGAAGATAGGTGAACTGGAGTAGGGAAAAATAATGTTTGAAATACAGTTTAAGGTTTTAAAGAAGTGAACTATGGCATTAGAAAGGAAGGAAGATGACCTGTCAGGATGCTTTTGAATTATCTGAGCACACACATATATAAATACTAGGTGAGGAATGGAGTCACTGTTTAATAAATGCTACATGAACTGGGGTGGAGGCTAAAAGCTCAAGGTCTGATG
>JAHTLZ010000122.1:10001971-10065335 GCA_023846285.1 Phrynocephalus versicolor
AGTAGCAAGCATTCTTATTATAGTCATGATTTCACAGCTTTACTCAAGTTCTATCAGGCTAAATTACGTTGTTTCGATATGCAGATTGATCTTGCTCAGTCAAAATGGCTGTGTTTTTAAATGTCATCTTCCCACATTTACAGAGGCTGTCTGAGGTGGCACTACACTATAAGAAAATAATTTCCCTTGCATCACCTCTGATCTTCTGAGAGTCTTTTCTGCTACGGCATATACATTTCTTCTGTCCTCCTCCAAGCAATCTACTAAAAAGGCTCAGCTCTCTCTTTTCAAACCTTGTGCTGCTTTTCTCTGTTTGTCTGAGAGTTGCAGTGTGATCAAAAGAGATTAAATAAATCAGCAAGCACTAATCGGAAACCATTATGACAAGTTTTCTGCTCAAATGGCTTGGCAGCATCTATCTGCTGACTTAAACGCAAACAATCACAGGCATCCAAACTAATTACGGAGCAGAACATTATAAGGCGTAAGAGATTTGACAGCTATCATTACACAGGAAAAAAATATGAAATTTATTATGTAAATGGTTAGAGTAACCATCTAATGGAAACAGTATGGAGGGAGGCAAACTTCAGAACTTGAATATTAATCTCACTTCATTTATATGTGTGTGTATATTTAAACGTTTTATGCTATGAAAATGTGAAGCCAAGTCAGGCAGTTTATAACTCAATATTATCTGAAACTAAATGAAGATTTCAGACACAGGCCTTTCCCAGTCCTACCAATAAATGTCATGGATTAAAACTGGAACTTTCCAAGGTACTATTGTCTGTCAGCTGTTTTATACCTTCAAGCTTTCTGTTGCAGAGTATTGGTTATCCTGGCAGGGGACTCTGGGTAATGTAGTCTAGGACGAAGCTTTTCTGAGCCTCCTGCCTGGAACAATACAGTCTCAGTTGAGAGGAAAACTTTCAGATGTAGGCTTTGTTATTCTTGAAAATACTACAACGTCTACTGTAGGAAAGTGATATAGCATAGCTTGCTTACAACTACTTCTTTCTATTATTAAAAAAAATCTGAAGTTCTCCTTTCCCAGTTCTTTTCATTTAGGGCTCATCCCAAATCATGTTGTTGTTGTTGTTGTTGTTGTTGTTGTCGTTGTCGTTGTCGTTGTCGTTGTCGTTGTCGTTGTCGTTGTCGTCGTCGTCGTCGTCGTCGTCGTCGTCGTCGTCGTCGTCGTCGTCGTCGTCGTCGTCGTCGCCATCATCATTGCTGTTCTTACGTGTTCCATGTCATCCCCAACTTATGTTGACCCCAAGAATGAGGAATCTCCAAAATATCCTATTCGGCTCTTGCAACCTCAGTACTTTAGGGAGTCAATCCATCTTGTATTTGGTCTTCCTTTTTCCTGCTGCCTCTATTCTTTCCACGCATTATTATCTTTTCAAGCGAACCCTGCCTTTTCATGATTTGCCCAATGTAGGACAGCTTCAGTTTCAGCATTTTTCCCTCCAAAGATACTTCAGGTTTGATTTCATCTAGGACCCACTGGTTTGTCTTTCTGGCAATCCAGGACACCCACAATGCTCTCCTCCAGCACCACATTTCAAATGAATCATTCCCCCCCGAATCACTTAAGTTTGTTGTTTGTAATATATGGCAGTCAGGTTCCACAGTATAGGGAGAATCCAAATAAGTCATAGGATCATAGAGTTGGAAGAGATCTCAAGGTCCATCCAGGCCAACCCCCTGCCATGCAAGAACCCCCATCAAAGTACTCCCGACAGATGGCCATCCATCCTCTTCTTAAAAACCTCCAAGGAAGGAGACTCCATCATCCTCTGTGGCAGCTTATTCCACTGCCAAACAGCTCTAACCATCAGGAAGTTCTTCCTAATGGTCAACTTCACAACAGAGACTACTTTGGGTGGGGGGCGCTCTGGAACAAACCTAGTATCCATGTCTCTGCCTCCATCTGTTATACTGCAAATGATGGATGTTCCCATTTCTAGATCCCTCCTAGAGTCTGCCTTTTTCTTTGTCAAGCAGACTGTCTTTCAACTCTTTAGTGTGCTTCTTGCCATATTTAAAGCAGGCTTCCTCGAACTGGTGTGCCAAATTATAGATCTCATCATCTCCTGCACAGCAGTGGGCTATGGTGGCTAATAAGACCATCAGGTGTGTGTGTGTGGGGGTACTATTTAAAAAGGTGGTAGTGGTGGTGGTGGTGGTGGTGGTAGTGATTGTTTTAAAGCTCAATGTCAAATTTAGTGAAGAGGGTTAATAGATTTGTGACTTATGGCCATTGTTATTCAGTACTGTTTGTAACTATCTTGAACATCACAGTGGGAAACCTGGACTCCTCATGGGTCAGTCGTGGAGAGAAGACTGATATTACTGTGGTATATGTTTGTGGAGTACACCTGTTAAGAACATAGCTTGGTGTTGGTTTAGAGGTGTGCGTCTGGAGGAACAAGATGATCAGTAGTCGTAGGAGCTATCCACAAATTCCTTTGGCTTTTATTTAATCATTCTAGTTCTCAGCATCGGCCTTACTTTATCCTGTGATTAATTAAGCAATCATCTCCTTTTAAAGATTTATTTCTTTTTTGTGGAAAACTGAGGGCACAGTTTTAATAAAATCATAAGATATATGATCAATACTCACAAATGCTACAAAAATATTACAGGCTGGGCAATGAATTTTAAATCAATCATATATTTTTAATACATTCTAGAGTTTCCCTCTCACTTTCTATGCAAGAGGACAGCTCCAGACAGCTTTTATAAAACCCACAGAGGTGTGTGTGCATGCATGTGTGTGTATAAGTAAATGATTATTACAAAAACAGTTTGATCCAGTAGTGATTCAGTATTTCTCCTCAATTCAGAAAACCCATTACATTTCACATTAATCTTTAACCATTCTGTTTCTTTTTTATAACTGAAATCAAGCATGTATTTATCAGGCCGGTTACTTAATGAAACTAAAACTATCAACATAAAAATGGGGCTTATTCAAATTTTACTTATTTCATGAATACAGTTTACTTGTGGATACACTTGACTTTACAATAAAGTAATAAAACCCTTAAGAGCTTTGATAATGAAACAAAAATATAAATGATGAATAAATTCAGCGTATTTCAGTTACAAAAATCAAACATCAGTTGTCTGTGGATCATGGTAGAAATTATGAAAACCTTTTGAATTTTACAGGTAAACAAGCAAAATGACTTAGTGATTCTTAGTCAAGTCCTGTGAACTTCATAAGTTAGCATTCTTAATAACATAAATGATAATCATTACCTTCTGCAGTCTTTAAGAAGCAAACATAGCTAAAAAAGGCAGGGAATCGTATTCACACCGTGATCTGTTTCCTATGCCCATTCAGTTGCCTCTGTCACTCTCATAGATCAGTTGGTCTATCCAGTAACACCTGATTTATGGAAAACCTCATGAGATATTTAAGAGCAGGTTTTTGCTAAAACCCACCCAGTGAATTTCCATGGCCAAGGTGTGACTTAAGCTCAGGTCTCCTGGATCTTAGTTCATTACTCTGTCCACACTAGACCTCATTGGATCTCTCTCATGCCTGTACAGGAACTCCTTCCAGGTGTTATTAAATCTGGACATTTCAACAATCTGAAGGGGAGTATTTAACACTGTCCTTTCTGTCATCGCATTGCTCAGGACTGAGGGGGGGGGGAAGTGTTCCTGCTTATGTGGAGGCTCGCCTGAGAGCAAGAATCCTGGAAAAATCAGAGTTCCTGCTTGCACAGAGAGCACACATGCAAGCAAGAATGTTTTTATCAGACTCTGTAAGATGTGAATAAGGTCACGAGGAAGAGGCAGGGTGAGGAGGCACTCCTTCCTAATTATGTTCGAACTTCTGGATTCAGTATATAACACCCAAAATAGGGCTCTCACTCGCTGTTTTTATCCCAACATCCATTCTCTTCCTCTCACTCTTTCCTTCTTTACTGTCCATCCAGTCTGCCTCTCTAGACTTGCCTGATCACAGCTGTGCAACCCTCATGATGGCTGTAATTTATGCAGGGGGGAGGGAAGGGGGGAAACACATTAGAATGGATAGATTTCCCTCCTGACGCAAATTACATGGACATGGCCTCAATCAGCATCAGGACTGCAGTGTCTTTTGAGTGTGCGAAAATCATATCCAGACCAGGACCTCAAACTATGCAGCCTGCTGTTGCTATACCAGCAAAGGAGGAAGATTCACCTATTTCTCTATCTTGGGCATGAATGCCAAGAGTGGGTAAGAACAGGAAGGAAAAATCCTATGGATTGTACAGGAATTTTCCAACAGCTGCATCCAGATCTGCCTTGCAGGCAGGAGATTCTTATAGATTGGAAAATGTATTGCTTTGGATAATAATTTCTAGAACCTTCGAGCTAGCATGACCACTGGATATGTTGGCTATAGCTCAGACAGGTGGTCCTAAAACATTTGCAACCTCAGAAAGGGCACTGTCCATCTCTGGACCACATGTCAATTTCTGTGAATTTCTTCAATGGACTGTAGGTCTTTCAAACCATAGATATATTTCCTCCCTTGAATCAAGTTCTGCTCATTTAAGATTTTAGTTCATAAAATGTACTCTGTAAAATTCTGGGGACTCTTCTCCCACCACCCATCCACCCCCCAAAAACTGTACACCTTGCCCTCTACTTAGTATTTACAAGAGGCTGAAGAATCTTCCACCAGAAAGGGCAGGCAGGGAATTCTGTTTTTACAGGCCCATTTGTGCTCACATTTGGATATTGTTTGGGCTGAATGTTCACTTCTTATTGCCTTCTGGCTTCCAGTTGGAAAAATGAACCCATATTTTCAAATGATGGCTGAAATCTTGTTGTGCAACTTACTCCTGTTTAAGAGTGAAGGCGTCATCAACAGGGAAAAATTTAAGAAATTGAAAACTTCCTACTTCTGTCCCACAGCTTTTCTAAGTCCCATGTAATCCCTTTTATTATGTGGAACCATGGAAGGTGGGATAGGAAGAGGAGGTCTTTAATTACTAAAAAAGAAATTACTCCTATTGGATAACAACTCCAGCAGGGAGAGAACCTCCATAATTAAAGACTTCCTCTTTCAATACTGTGGCTCAACAGCTTCTGTACATATAAAGTTATTACAGTGAGTCAAAAGTTGAAAGTTATCTTCACATGCTTTTTCAATTGTCTTTAAAATGGACTTAATATTTGAAGAAAAGTAGACTCTGAAGACAACTTTCCCCTAGATCAGTTCCACTTTTATTACTACTGAAAGATGATTGATGCAATGAAATCAAAGCTTCAGAAACCAGTTCTGAAAGCACTATTATGCTGTAGATCAGCAGTGATCGGATGAGATGATAACCCTCTTTCTTGCAGGGATGGTAAGAGTTCAGTTATAATTTGTTGAATCGTGTCAGCAAAAACCCATCATGGCTTTTGAGCAAGAAAGCAAACAATATTATAGGAATGCATTTAGAAGGATTTTAGCCAGATAGTAGTCTATTAATTACATCACTTTGTCTCCTCTGTTTATTAAACTTTAGAAGTTTACAAAGCTAACATTGCATTTTTCCCCAAATAAAACATCTAGTAGGTTCACAAAACATCCTACAGCTACAAGACAATAACCTGGTTCTTTAATTGGTGAAAGGCATAATTATTTATATGAAATCTGTGTAAGGAATTCGCAACTGATCTGAAGAAAAAGTTGCAGTGGTGCCTGGAATCATTTGCATATATGCTTTCATAGATTTGGTACCACAAAAATTAAAATGCAACTGGGAGCGAAATTAAAAAATGTATATTAAATATGGAAGCCGTATCTGTCTTGAAAAGAGAAAACATTCGCTAAGTGTCCTGAAATGCGGGTACATGGATTTCAGCTATCAGAAGAGTCAGTCTGCATTAAAGGATTTTGTTCATCCTTTCTAGAAGTTAAAAACCTACAGAAGCCTTGAACTACACCATTATGTTTTGGGTGTCACCCAGATAGTAGGGATAGACAGAACAATTAAGGCTGCACAAGAACTTCCATCACCAACAGACAATGGGAATAGGATTCTCTCTTTCCTGGAATGTCAACCCAGGCACTCAGGCGAGTCAAAGAGCATTTCTTCCACTTTAAACAGCCTTTGTTCAGGAAGCAACTAAGGCTTATATTTTGTAACGTGCTAAGCTGCAGCCCATTCTCACTGGGGAGGATGATTTCAGAGAAGCAAGTGCAACCCACCAACTTTGTGCCAAAGGTGTAATAAGGCCAGAATATTCTTGCATGGGAATAGACAGGCTAGGAATTAAAGAGGAAGTTGTTCCAATGAGTGATGCTGCTGTTTATTGTTCATCCACTGATTATACTGGCTTGGCATTTGGTTTAGCTGCACAAACTCTAGGTTTTATATTTCCCCACTAGACGGACTGGATAGTTCTGTGAGTAGAGCCAGCTTGCGTCACTTTGAGAAGCTGCGCGGGTCCAGAGCACCCCCAGAAGAAGTGAAGGGTAGACTAGTTCTGAGTTTTCTGTACCTAGGAAACCCTGGAAAAGATCACCATGCATCAGATTCACTTGACAGGACATAATTATTACTTGTAGATCTACCATCGATATGCTAATAATATTCCACTCCTTTCTAACTTACAACAATTATTCCACATACTAAAGCAACACTGTGTAAACTAACCTAATGTTCCAGTGTGAAGTCCAAGCAAATGGGCTCCCTCTACAACACCCTCTTCCTTTGAGACAGTATCCGATTTTAAATAACATTAACAAACTGACTATCTTCTTTAATAAAAGAAGTATTTACATTTGAACTTTTCATGGTGAAGAATCTTGGTGGCAGCTGGGGCTTTCGATGATTCATCCCAGGAGTGCTGATACACTGGCCTGTTCTCTTGGTAATTATCCTCTCTGGTGAATCTCTCCCTGTCTTTCCTCTTTTGCTCTCTCCCCCCTTTGTTTTTCCCCAATAAGGAGGCTTTCCTACCAGTTTATCATTCCCCCCCTTGTTGGCCACTTCTTGAGGAGCTTTCAAAGTGACCCAGTTCCCAGGTCACGGGTGTTCTTAGACTATCTCCACCCAGCCCTCCTCACTCTCCTTTCTTACTTCAGTCACCCAGCACTCATCTGCCTCATCCACCTTTCCCTCAACAACTTCTCATTTTTTGTCATGCTCCTTTCCCACCCACACGGTGTCTGCTGTTGTTATAAAGAGCTTCTACTTCTTTTAAATCCTCCTCTCTGAAACCAAAGCTCCCGATCATTCTGTCCTTCAGTTCTTTCCTTTCAGCCTTAGTGATACTGGGGCTTAGGAGCAGATGGCATACTCCCCTTTCCTTTTTCCTCATCACACCCAGTTTAGATGAGTTTCACTGATTTTTTTTTGCAAGCAAAACTGAGTTTGTCAAATTCTTGACACTTTTTATGAGCAGCAGAATTGAGCATATGACATTTCCATGTAGCCTCCAACATATTTTGATCCTGTACAATGGATCATTGTACTCCAGGCTTTTACTTGTTCTTTTAATATTGTTCTTGTTTATAATGTTTTAATATTATGTTTCTTTAGTCCTTTTTAAACATTGTTATATTTCTTTACTTTTTAACTTTGTTTCTTTAACACTGCAAGCTGCCTTGGATCCTTAAGGGGAAAGGCAGCATATAGATATTTTGAATGAGTAAAAAAAATAGATCTACCCACCTCCCTAGCTTACCAATATAGTGGCAAATGCTGTGTTTCTTTATGTTCCGTGGGCTGACACAAATCTCAGAGTAAGCACCACTTACAGAAGAGAAACTGTCATTTCTATGTGGCAGATGCCTTGGAATTCAGAGCACCTATCTTCATGGATTCTCCATTGGGACCAAGGTTCACTGGTGTTCTTCTCTATGTTGTATTTACATGACAGTGCAAGAAAGATAGAGAAGAGGGAAGGAGGCTGAGGGCAAACATGAGAGGTGTATCCACATGAGCCGATTGGGTAGCAGCGGTGCAAGTTTTGGAAAAGAAATCCTGTGGGGTGGCAGTGAGCCTTCCATAAAGCTTAGGAAAGTAAGATCAAAAAAGACTTTCCACATGTCATGTGGAAGTTGAGTCATAGCAACTGGACTGTTGGCACTGCTTGGATGAGTAGCAAAATGTTTCGATCTCTCAATAAAAGAAGTGCAGTTGCCATGACTCAACTTCCAGATAACCTCACCTGCGAATCTTCACAGAAACTGACTGAGAATCTTCACAGACATGTGTCATGTCACTGTGTATTACAGAGGTAAAAGCAGTGCAGGATGCAAGGCCTAACAGAAATGGCACCAATAATTGGAGATATTGGCGGTTACTTCACGTACCACTCGCCTTGATTTTTGGCTCCGCTGCGGCTCCGCTTCTTGAAACGGCGCCTCACGTCCCTGCACGGTCAGTGCGTTGTGGCCCCGACCACGCCCCCTTAAGTGTGCTCTAAGCGGGCTGAGAGATTCCCTTCCTCGGCCTCGGGAATCTGCTCGATCCGCTTACCAATTCAAATCGATGGTACGTGCGCCTCCCTTTGATTCGGATCCAAAACAGTCATGGTTCACTTCGACCGCTTTTAAGTTTTTCTAACGGAAAAGGAATATCGAAATATCGACATGTCGATATTTCGATTTGTCTGATGAAGTCCCCTGTCGTCCTGGGGTGCTTTTTCTATATACTGCTGAGTGATTTCACCAACCCCGATTAACAGCAGTTCGTGTCCGGCAGGTGGCAGTCCTCCTGTCACTGTATATTACCACATTAAATGTACTCCAATCGTGCGACCATGTGGTGGCGATGTTGTGCATTTTCCCTCTCTGTTCCAAGTAGAGCCACTTTTGCCCTCACCATATGATGTTCCTTCCTTCTTTGCCCATTCCTGTCAGTGCAATAGTCCACTCCATGTTTTCAGTTCAGCCTACTGTCACATATGATGCAGGCTTCCCCTTTTGTTTATTGAACCGGTGTTATTTGGCAATGCAACGCACCTATTCCTTACGGGGATTCCACCTCTGTGGCGCATACTGGCAACCCTGTCAAAAACCTCACTGCTGTAAAAGAGAAGAAAAGTACCATGGGTTAAAACACCCAGAAATTTTCTTCATCACTCAACCACGCAAGAAAACATACATTCCATGCACTCCCAGCGCTCCAGTGGGTGTTAACCTGCTTTATGGACACTTTCAGAAGCAACCGTAGTTACTCCTTTCCTGTGACCTACAAATTCACAACCCTGTCACTGTTATTTTCCTGTTGTTTTTAACTTATTTTAGGCCTGGTTATAATTTATAACCTATTAATCAGCAAAATAGGCATTCAAGGCTTGTCAAATTGTCATACTAATACAGCTCGAAATTTGTTTTATGCAAAAATTTTTACATTGAAATCATAACAGAATTCCTCGGGGAATGTGCAGAGTGCATACCCAGAAGGATTATATATGACTGCGGTACCCTGATATTGCCATTGGGGGCACTGCTCTTGGTGTTCCTGCGACTAGTGTAAAACCTTTTTTACTATTGTTTCCATCATGCAAACAAAACATGTCTTCAATTTTTACTTCTTTTTTTGAGTATCGACTAGAGCTAATGCGCAAGGCAGGGTATTGACCATAATAATTTTTAGTAGTATGCTACAGCAGGATGCTTGAAATTCTGGGGGAAAAAATTTGGTTCCTCCCCCCCTCTCACCGTTGGCAACAAACTTCACTCCTTATATGTAAGAAAGGCAAGGAGGGAATCGGCTGCTGCAGTGCTTCTGCATTTATATGCCAACAAACCGATTGACTTTACCAATATGAAATTAACTGTAGACTGCCAGCGCTGATCTACGCTTCATTCACTGTGAAATTTAAACTCTACCTTTTCTATATATGAGATACTGCTCAAAGTAATTTGCTTATTTTTCCTCCCAGAGAAATGTCCCCTTATTTAAAAGGAACACCTGGTGTTACTGCTAATGACCTCTTGAACCCTGATTCCAAAAGAGAAAACAAACATCCTGCATTCAGAGGTTATCTGATCATACCCCCACCCTGTTGAGAGGATAAGCACTTCACACCCCTCAGCAAGGGTATCTGTCTGTCTGTCTTCGTGTTTTCAAATTTGTTGTTGGAATGTGAGGAGCCTGGTTTCGTTTCCCTGGACAAGGGGAACAGTGCATGCACTTTATTAGTTTCATTTTTTTAGATTCCTATCTCTAGTCTATTATCTTCCAACCAGAAATACGTTCCTCCTCTCTCATTGCTGCTAAATGGGTCAGTTTAAAAGACGACCTTCGCAGGGTTTTCTACCCTTCAGTTGTTAAATTTACATACAGATCTTGGCAATTGCAGCTGCACTTTTCTTTGCAAAATACACCTATAGACATCTTGTCTCCACACCAACGAGGTCATCAATTGGTTCCTGTCCGTGACTGGACAGGCAATTGACCTTCTCTTCCTGGGGATCTGGGCAGAGAAAACTTTTCAGTCTGTAGGAGTTTGCACACAGGACCACTTCTAACCCTCAGTCTGTCCCAAAAAAAATTGCTGAAGACTTTAAAAAGGAGGATCAATGGTGCAGCAACAGGGCCAATTTTGGTCGGCGCATGAAGTGGTATCTCTGTTGGACTCGCTCACAGATAACAACTTCGCTCCAGTTTTATTCATTGCAGGAGCCCGTCGTAACGAGCATGCGTTTGTCCAAGCATCAGAGGACCTCCGCCTTCTCAGGTACTTTAGATCGTCATGGCAATGTCGATCTAAATTTAAATTACTTAGGCAGCAGTTTAATTTGTCGATCATAAACTTCGGAGATAATCCGCCGTTGGAACACCAGAGCCCCTACTGGCGCCAAATGAAGAGATTATGGCGTCAAGCGGGACGGCCCAATCCAGTGAACGCGTTTCCGCCAGGTACCGCCTTTTTTACAAACTACGTCATTGTTTATATTTCAGTAACCATAGTAACTCCTCAAAAAAAAATCTACTTCTAGCCGAACCCTTTAAAGGCAGCACTTGAAAGTTACCTAACTCCATTATGCCTTCTTTAAACTCAATAATAAATTTCTTATCATGTTTATCAAAAAGCTACAAGCAATAAGATAGAATAAAATTAAGAAAATATGGTTTTTCAAGGAATTTAATAAAGAACAATTCTAGTACGGGCGCCCCTAACTTGCATAAGGTCCTTTTTTTGGTAAATAAAAAACGTAGTTGTCTTTTCGATCCAGAATTAAAGAATACTTTCTGCCCTTTTATCATTGACTACAGAGATATACAAATAATAAATTCATATGGAACACCTTTTTAAGTTGCTCCAAATTTATGGGGCAGGTACCAGTGCAGTGCAACAAAAGAAGGGGACTTTGGACCCTCAATGAAATAGCACGATTGGTACCAAAAAATAATAATGTACAGTTGTGCAGATAATTTAGGTAATGGGGAATGATACACCAGGAAAACTTTTTAAATACCCGCTCCTCTGCAAATTACTTTTTTTTCCAAGAGAAAAAGACAGCTGTACATCTGGTTATATACTAGATTTCTTTACTCCACGGAAGAGTAAACAATCATGATTTATTCTGGGTCCTGCACGAGAGTTAATGTTTACAAAATTTATTAATCTGCTTCCTCCTTATCATCACTAGGGCTCTTCTCTTTGTACCGTTGAGGCTGAAACTAATTCTTTCATAACTAAAAAAAGCTTCTACCCTTCCCATGACCATAAACACATACCATGGGTGTGTTTGGTTGAGCTTCTTTTGCATAACAACCCCCCCCTTCCCCGTATTCTTCTGAGTCTCCTTAAAACTGGTTTGCCCATGCTGCTGCAGGCTGGCAAGCTTTCATATGCAAAGGAACCCTGCCCGGCAAATGTTCATTGCAAAGAAATTTACAATGAAGGAAGAACGACCACATTTATTGCATCTACTGGTCTGCTTCCTTGGTTTTTTCCCTATAATTGGCCAAAAATAACCTTGTGCTATATTTTTATTCTTTGCTTTGTCAATAGTCCGCCTTCATTTTTCCAGTTAAAAAGTTTCTGGGGAAAAAAATTATATTGCAAGCAACCTCCACCAATTCAATGGATAACTTGACTACCTAGGTTATTTTCAGGAAGTTGTTTATAGTTCTTACCTCATGCTTATTAAATGCTTTCAAGATGGAGCCAACCCCTCCTTTAACAACCCTTTTTTCTACTGGGCTGTGCTCCTCATCCCCCCAAAAAAAAATTCCATTGAACTTTACTTAACTGTATGGACCAGAAAGCAAGTCTCTGGGAACCGTTGAAGTACGTTTCATAAACATAACTATTAGTTTTCCAACAAACAGCAGTTCCCCTTTTAAGGAACAGTAACAAACCACCATACTTTGGTTTCAAACAGTAATATTTTAGTTCTGCCAATTTTTTAAATACATTTCTGTTCTATGTCTCCTTTGATATGTTCTCCAGATTAGTAAAAATTTGTACTATTTGACTTTTTCATTTGCTGCTTTTCATTTACTATTAATTTGGTTTCAAACAGTTCAGAGTACTGACAATAAAAATAATTTTATGGTAGTGAGTAACTGCTGCACAACATTTCAAGGAAATTTGTGTCAGGGAAAACAACGGGGTTACATGCTCCAGCTTGTCCTTCTGTGCACGTTACAGCTCTCATTTGGGAGAACTGCTTTTGTTTGGACAAAATCGGCTGCCTTTTATTCCCGCCCCCCATGAAAATATTTGAAAACAACTACCTACCAGGGCTTTTTCTCACTTAAGTGCAGGACAAAGCGGAAACATAAACCCCAGCATTCAGCCATACCCGAATCGGCCAAGTATGTGCTGTACAGAACACACCACTTCAACAAAGGAAGTAGCCTCAGTAATGACTAGAATGCAGCACTAACAGGGATATTTACTGCTGCTTAATATCATACCACTTCTCTCAATCTCATAGGAGCTGTACTTGGCCAGGATATTGGGCTTAGACATTTGGCCGCGGTGCGGATTGTTCCTGGTGCACATGCTAATCTGGTGCTGCAGGCCAATCAGCCAGAGGGAGAAGAAGGAGAAGGAGATGAGGAGGATGAGGAACAACAGCCTGGTAAGAAAAAACCCATTTCTGCCTTTCCCTGTATGTGAAATGTTCAACAGGTACTGCAAACGTCCACTGAGGCATGCAACATCTTGGGAGTGCTTCGTTAGATACTTTACTTTGACCAGCGAATGGGATGTCATGCTGATAAAATAGGCTCCGAGGGTGAACTATTTCTTTGTTAATGTTTCCAGTGGTTGTGCCTGGGATGGATGCCATGATGGTTGGGGTACGCAGGCAGGAACTGCAGGCAGTCATTGCCATTGTTCAGGAGCTTGCGCAGAGAGGTATGATATGAAAATAATTGACCAATAGATCTCATCGCAGTACTGTCCCTGTGCTTTCCTGCCTAGGAAGTAGTATATGTATACTGTGACATTATTGAATTGCAGTAACAACAAACACGGGGAAACCACTGTTTAATCCTTGAATGCGGGAGCAATATGAGAAATCTTCTTTTTCTGATTCCTCATACAGTTGCAGCGCTTGTGGAGCGTGTGGACTGTCTGGAGCAACAGGTCAACAGACCACAGCGAAGAAGGTGGCACTGATTTATTGTTTTTGTTTACATGTTTCCTAGCCAGTTAAGAGATCTGTTAATTTCCTGCCACCCTACAATGTAGGGTGGGTAACATGTTATTCTGCTATGTTGATGTGCATTACAAAGTATTTATATTGGCTGAAGAAAAGCCAAAAGCACTTCTTTATTGTTATAAATAAAACCCGCATTTGTTATTATTGTAAGAAATAAATACAATTTAGTGATAACGAAGAGTTGACCATTTTATTACCATTAAAAAAATTGTTACAACTGCCATATTAAAAAGGGGAAGGGAGTTACCTTCATGGGGTGTATATCTGCCGCTTTTTCCTAAGACGCTTCAGTGGCGTCCTTGTCACAACCTTTGGTGAACACTTAACCTCTTTAGTGCTCACCACAGAAGTGGAAGCTTGGGGTACCTCTGATCCAAAACATGTATCTCCAACTGATGTTCCCTGTCTTTGAGGGGGGGGGGTTCTGGTAAGCCTTCCCTTGTTTCTTCTGCTGGGAAATTCTCTACGGGTGTACTGTGAGTTATACCACAGAAAGCTCCCCCAGAAGGGAGCTCCGACACATGCTCAAGGAGGGATTGGGAGCAATTCTCCTCCAGTTCACTGGCTGTATCATTGTTGCAGTCATTTATGTCTTCGCTATCTGATTCCGAGGCACTAATCTGAGCAACACTAATTTGTTTACCATCCACATTTTTACAGTGAGGACGTTCTGTGTCCCCAGCAATTTTTTTGGTAAGGTTTTCATACACCTTTCTGCTTTGGTGTTTACCCGCTTTATTCCCTGAAAGGTCATGGCTGGTGGTTTTTAGGTAGTCAGTAAGCTTCTCGAGAGACCGAGATGCAACTCGTAGGTTATTTATGACCTCGTTCTGGAACCACTGTTGAGCTTCATCACGCGCAATCATTCTCCTGCTGTTGTCATCGGTGTTTCTTTGAACCCAATCAACAAAGCCAGACAGGGTGTTGTCAAGACGAGCTGCAGCAGATGCTCTCTGTTTCCTTTTCCTTAGCATGGATAGTCTCCTTGCCGGATCCAAGGTCGCCTCATAGTTGGTGGATTCTGAGGGATCTGCATGGTGAGAATTACAATTTGCTTATGAGATCTTCAAAACTGTGTGTTCCCAAAAAGTATTATTTACCCAAAAAAGACTGCTTATGTACGGGGTAGTAATGACTAGGGAGTACATAATACATAAGTCAAAGGTTTCATGAACACAAGTACCAAAGCAAGGTCAGCCTGCAAGTGCAGCCGCTAAAGCAGTGGAGTGCAATCCATCATTAAGTAAGGATTGTTGTTACTCATCAACAGCAGCACTAATCCTGAAACAGACGTGTTGCGCTTACCACTCCTCCTCTGGGTACCAGAATTATCAGCAGCATTGCTTTGTCCTGTCGAACAACCGGAGGTGGATGCCTCACAAACATCTGCAGGATGTGGTTCTGCGATGGAAAAATAAGGGAAAAATTTATGTAAAGGAAAGCCGTATATGTGGCTAGCAACCGGAATAGCAATAAACGCAGCTAGCGAATGCGTCTCCTTCTTTACAGTCACGCCGAGATCCAGAAATGAAAGGTAGCAGATCACTTGCTGTTTCACAACTGGATAGAAACAGGAGAACTGTTATTCATATATCCTTTCCAATACCGCACCGAGGTTTAAGTGTAACAGGAAAAAAAGGGATGAGTTTGATTACCAGCGCCTGATGCATCTGATCCCGCAGAGAAGAGGACATCGCTTGTCTCGAACAGGTCAAGCGTTACCATAACATTGCCGGAGTCATCCGTTTCTTCCATTGCTTAGAGAGTTAAAATAAATATGCATTAGTATCTATTAACGCCCGCACTGATAATGGCAGCTTCACCCCTAACTTGTAAGAAACTGGTCTCACTACAATGGCGCCGGCTTGGTCAAGCTGGGCAGGACTGAACTTCCTTCTTCCGCAGTATCCATTGGTTTGTGGGTGGCTGGATACCTTTGGTGTGTAGGGTTCGCAAAGGTTCATGGGAGTAACAAGATATTGTTGGGGAAGAGGGGGGCTGAACTGGATATATTTAAAAATTGAAAAATCGGTTTTTCAATATTCCAAGGAATGCTGAGAAAATCTGGCAATGTGTTCTTGGCTTTGCCGTACAGTTCCCCGCCACAGTACAACTCCAAGAACAAATAATAGCAGTTGTAATTTTAACTGTTACTTTGCAAATCACCCAGTTATTAACAAATCACCTGTCTGTAAAACACTCCCTTCTGAGCAGAAATCTATGGTCGCTGATTAAAAAGCAATGTAGGTTAGATAGAGCGGTCGGAGGGGGTGGAGCAAGGGGCAGCATGGCCAGGGCATGCAAGCACTGGCACCGGGAAAGGCGCTGGATAATTATCGGTGGTGATTGAGTATCAAGGGGAAGAGACACAGAAGTATTGAGTTTTATATCACTTACCTGGTTCTCCTGCAGACTCGCTTTCTGTTGTTCTCAGTGAGTGGATTGAAGTGTCCGTTCTGAAGATTTGGGACATTTTGTCAAACCAGAGAAATTTTGAACAGCCGGAGCCCGATTTATTGTTCTGTATTACAGCCAATTTGTAAAGTTTCCTTAACGATTTCATTTTAGTACGACATTCCTCTGCACTTTGTGAATAACCTATTTTATTAAGCTCAGAAGAAATCATTTTGAATATCTCATAGTTACGCTTCAGAGAAGACAGTGCATACTTAATTTTCGCCTCTCCCCAGATTTTAATAAGGGTGGAGGTTTCAGCATTTCCCCATATAACCCCGCTCTTCCCTTTTACAGTTCTAATGGAGCCCTGGTTTTCGTCTTGGCTGTCTTCATTGTCCATACTGATAACCTCTGTCGAAATCTTGATTTGTGCCTTTCAACACCCCAAGGTTACTGTGTGTGAGGTGGCTACCGGCAGAATCTGGGGCCAGTTGAGTAATGGCCAACTTCCTCTCCCTACTAAACTTTCCTACTGCTTTATTAGCATTTCAAAGCACAGGTGAACCATTGGTCATTGTGGCTGCAACAACTGTAACCTCAAAAAAAGGGGGAGATCCCCAGCTTTACTGCAGAGGTCGACCTATTAAAGGGTAACGCGGAGCGCCAAATGGTGAGCGATGAAGGGGTTGACCAGTTGTTCGGACAGAGGCATGGTCACTTTTATTAAGCGGTTATGGTGTGTTTCACAAGAAGCAGGCATGAAGTTTTTTTACAAAGCACTTTATTAATTCTGGAATTGCGGCACGGTTACACAGGAAATCCATACCTTACCTACTACTGTTGACACCGTAAAAATAAAGGAATCAGGAGATCATTACATGGGAATTACTTTCCACAGAATTTTGGCAAATTTACATTAGCTTTATCTCACATGTGTAAAAACATAATCTGCAATAGCGGACCTTATTGCCTCTGCCTCCATTCTTTCCCCATTCCCCCTTGCGGCATCCAGGTCATGCGTGTCTACCTCAGGGGTGCAGAGGAACTTTGCAGTGCTGCATCATCATCTGGTATAAAGTGTTTTTTCTTCTCACAAATGTTATGTAGAATAACAGCAGAGGCAATGATTGAGTTTACATTCTGAATGTGAGCCTCGATTCGCACAGACAGCCTGTGGAATCTGGCCTTGAGACGCCCGAGAGACCGCTCCACCATGTTTCTTGTACGATTAAAAACCTTGTTATAGTGTCTCTCAATGTCATTTCTGGGCACAGCATAAGGTTTCATAAGCCATTTACACAATGGGTATGCACCGTCGCCCAAAATGAGTGGCGGAATGGACACCCCCCATATTAAAACATGGGATTACCGGGAATTAGTGTTCCTTCCTCCATTTTTTGGAAGAGCATAGAGGAGCGGAAAACATGTGCATCATGATTAATGCCGGAGTGACCCGCAAGGATGGAAAAAAATATACCATCGCCGTCGCATGCTGCCTGTAGAAGTATCGAGTGAAATGATTTCCTGAGCCTCCTTTTTCAGTGCGGTAATCGGAATATGGGATCCGTCCAGAGATCCGATACAATGGGGGAACCCATATTTTCTCAACGACAGCAGCATCTGAAAAATATCGCATAAATGGCATTAACATAGGTAGTCAGAGCTGGACATCAGTGCCACAACGTTGTGTAGTAGACCACAGCGGGATTGTTTACACACCTTGTTGAAGTCTGAAACTTGAACCTCCTCCTTAAGAAGTGTATGTTCTATGGCCAGGCACACCTCGACAACGACACTAGCGATAGTTGAGGTTCCCTTCTGGAAAACATTTGCAATTGTGCGGTAACATGAGCGACCTGCAACGTAGTACACTCCGATGGCTACTCGTTCTTCCACTGGAATTGCAGACCGCATAACAGTGTCCCTCCGCATTAGGTAAGGTCTCAGCACAGCAGCGAGTTCAAACAATGTCTGGCGGGTCATTCTAAAGTTCTCAATCCACTGTCTGTCATCCCAGTACTGCAGAACAGAGTCGTGAAACCACCTTGAACGGCCAGGGTAGGTCCAGCACAACTTCTGCCTAGGCGATGTTACCCTCCACTCTGCAACAGCCCAAAACACAGTATAGACTAGTGTGCTTGCAGAGTCAAGGAATTCAGTACTGCCGCCACCTGAATTATCTGTGAAATCAACGCAGTTCTGCAGAGCAGAAATGCAGTTGAGAATGATGTTCACATTCTCCAAAACAGCCGCAAAAATGGAATGCCAGCGACGCAACGATTTCAACTTGCGTCGGCTCAGCGTTGGAGGCATGTCGGTATAAGCTATAACAGCAGTAGGCAACACCGGAAATGTTTCCCAGCCCTGTTCATATCGGGATACAGTCTTGAAAAAACTTACTGGCACCTTTGGAGGACCAAACTGTGGGACAGCGATCCATGGATCCTTAGGCCACCTAGTGACTGCTTTAGGAAGTGGGTCAGCAGACAAACGCGTCTATGGAGTTTCACATAGAATGCTTGTATGTAGAACCACGTAAAAAACAACAACAACAACAACACAATGAGCATTAAAGGGGGGATGTCGATTTATCGAAATAACTAACCACAGCAAAGTTATGCCGCAAACAGAAGCTTTGGAAAGGAAAAGAGTTTGGCTTCTGGACGCGAATCAAAGACGTGAGGCAGGAGTGGCTCCGCCTTCACCCTCCACGTACGTGAGTAAACAGGAAAGAGGGGCGGCCCCGGTTTAAGGTCATGTGACCAAACTCGAATTCAGATCAGAGCCAAGAACAAAGCGGCATGAAGAGGTACGTAAAGTAACCGCCATTGGGACTATTATGCCACCTGCACAGCTCTGAAAAATTATACATGCTGGATCTGGTTTTCCACACCATATTATGATCTGAGGTTTACCCAGAATCGGGATCCCAATATGCCCATTTCTACAACCAGCCAACTCAGGTTATTGCCACTGCCTACCCTGTTGTTGACATAGCAAAGATCTAGCCCTGTGACATCACAACACTCCTATCCGAGTCTCAGATTCTGACCTTAAAATATCAGGAAATTGGATGCAGTTGACCTGGAAAGCCTAGATCTGAACTGTTTTAGTCAGTCATTCAGCCTATCTGCTTTCCTTCTCCTTGCTTCAGTTGTAGTGATAGTATCTATAATTCTGTGTCAGGCCTTTGCTGCTGGACCCTAAAAAGTTTCCTGATAAGGTTTTGACATTATAAGTTACTTAAGAGCTTCAAAGAAGTCATTATGGTCTGTCACTCTGCAGAAACTAATTTGCACATTGACGCCTTTCCTGTCGTACATTAAAATGTATGCTTCCAACAGCCTTTTCTGTCAATAGTGATGGTGCCATTATTAGGAAATGGTATACCTAGTTCCCATGCCTTAAGGCTACTCAAAAACTAAAACTAGTGCAAAAATTATGGCTACTTTACTGTTAATGAAAGTTTCTCACCAGGAGCACACTATAGCTGTTCTCCATTGCCTCTCTACATTTACTTCTGAATCATTCTCATGTCCATAAATATATTTGTAGGAACAGTCACTTCCCAAAATAGCTGGAGGCATTCATATCCCACCACGTACTTCGAAGGTTGCCACCTTCATTTTAGGTTTTCCTAAACATCAGCTCATGAAATAATCCTATGGACGTGACCCAGATGCCACATTTCTCAGGGAAGATGGAGAATAGAGGAGAAAAAGCTTGGGTGAGTTACTGGGAATCGCAGGGAAACTGGAAAGATGCAAGAAATGCACTTCCCTTTCTTACTTTTAGATTAGTAACAATGAGGAATTGTATATGGCATAAGGAGCACATAGGTGGAGGATATGGCTAAAGTAAATGGTTGGAGGATAGGGAGATGTGGTTGCCAGCCTGAGATTTCAAGAGCCAAATCCTTGGTTAAGGGAAAAGGCCCTTGTACAGTGGTCCCCCACCCTTTCACGGTTCATATACTGTGGTCTGGCTATATTGCGGGAACGTAGTATATGACCCCCCCCCCGGGGTAAGGGGCAAAGACTGTTTCTGGCCTCCCATACTTACCCCAGGACTGACGCTGCCCCGAATGGCCCTGCAAGGGCCTTCCCAGGGGCCTTCCCAGGGGCAGCACAGTGGGAAGGCCATCGCAGGCCCATTCAGGGCACCACCAGGCTGGGGGTAAGTACAAGAGCCCCCATTTAGGCCTCCCAGGCCTGACCTGACCTGCATCTGCATATCGCAGATTTTCAATTATCATGGGTCAGGTTGGGCCCCAAACCCCCGCAATAGGCGAGGGGGTCACTGTATTGTCAAAGGCAGCAGGTCCAGTACTGCCCTTGCCCCTACTGCAAAGTTACAAGTCTGATTGTGCCATATTAGGACATCTGGTTGCAGTGAGAGACTGCTGTTTTACTTCCTGTGTAATCAGCAATTTATCATCATTGCAAATGAGGTGAATTGAGTGCAGCAGTGCAGGAGATCCAACAAGACTGCACTGACCTTGGAAAAGTTACTTTTGGGTCACTGCTGCCAGAATCTTCAGCCAAGATAGCCATTGGCCATACCACCTCAGGAATTATGGGAGTTTTAATAAAAAAAATAAGACAGTAACATTTCCAAGCTTTGGGCTGCAGTCAGATGACCCTGTAGCTGGTCAATCCAGCCTCAGCTACTCCTGTCAAGTCCTGATCTGACTGTTGTAGAGCAATTTGTAACAATAAACTACAATCAGTCAGCAGTGTAGCCAAGTAATTTAAGGCCCTGGACATAATCATCCAAGTGGGCGGGTGGGTTGGGTTTGAAGGAACTGGAGATGGCCACCTGCATTAATTCAGTTGTGCAGCACAAAACTAAGATCTCTCTCCCTCTCTCCCCCCCCCAATGTCATTTCATGATTTATAATTGCTTCTAAATTCCTCCATTGAATACTCGGGGCATGTGCACTTTTGCATTTTAAATTCCTTTAAATCATAACGAGTACAGGAATGAAATTCAAGTCGGTTCCTTGATGTGCAGTGTGTTTACTTGGTTTAATTGTGCTTATTTTTAAGAATTTGTTTGTAGAAAGGGACAGTATATCTTTAGGGTAAGGTTATTAAATGGAGTGCCTTGGTAACCAGGTACATGAATGGCCAGGTGCTGATGCCAAGCCTCTTCGCTGCCCCCCCCCCCACACACACACACCTGCCCTGCTCTGGGTGGTCAATTCTGCAGCACAGTTTAGCTACTTTTCATGAGCAGGTGTGGGTGGGTGATCAAAAGGGGTGGTGTGGGGATGGCATTAGTCCCGGGGGCTGGGAATTAAATTCTGCCTAACTACATAATTGCCTGACTTAAAAACTGCTGACCTTCACAATGTGCTGCAGCTTAATATTGCAGGCACGAAGAGTGAGTCAGGCACTCGTTTTAGGCTATAACTTGGCCACAAGTTTATTTATTGACAGTCATTGACAGGTTTAATAACCACTGGAAGGAAAGAGAGAGAGATACCCAGTGTCCTTTAAGAGCTGACCTGGCTGTTTAATAGTTCCTCTGCTGTTTGCTCATGCCTGAGCCTCTCTTTCTGTCAAATTCCACTGTTGCTTCACAACAGGAGCAGGCAAGATCCTACCTTATCTACCCTGACACCCTCCCCAGAATCTTCCCCATTTTTTAAAAAATGTAAAAATCCTGTAAATGCCAAGAACTGTCATTTACCTTAGTCATAAAGTCATAAAAGGATTAGCAGATCGAAACCAAAAGTGGACTTTTGGTCACTCATAGTCTTGTTAGGAGGGACTGGTGTCAGGCTCGATTGTCGGGTGGAGCACTTGGGCTGTGTCTTCAACGGAGACCAACACATTCCAGCCCAGTTGATTTCTCATTTTTTGAAACCACAGATTCTCTCTCTCTTTGCCTCAGGTGCCAAAATGGCTACCCAGAACTCTGTTGGTGTGGCTTGTTGTGGTTATTGGGGCTTTGTGTGTGAAAATGGCCCCCAGAAGCACCAAATTTGCTATGTTTTATAACTTATGCCACAATGCAATTCCCAGTCCCTTCAGTTTCCTATAAAATGTGAGTTCTCTCACCTGTGCCAGGAGGTCAAAATGACTGCGGTCATTATCTGGGTCTTAAATTCCTTGACCATACAGTTTGTGCACCATGTATGTATATGCAATTGTGCTGCAAGAAGCCAGCCTCAAGCACAACTCTGTCAGTCAGGAAGGCACACAGGGAAGATCCCTCTTGTATTAAGGCAGGGATAAACAAATATAACCAAATATGGTTTTATCGGCATCCAGTGTCATGAAAACTGCACTGTCTTGAAATGCTGTTTCTGAAAGTTTCCAGGAAAAATGATTTACTTTTTAAAAGGATCACACAATTCCTTTTTAGCATTTAATTCATTGTTTGTTTGTCCATCAATATCAGGTGCTGATTTCCAGCTGCACCAAGATTCATCCTTTGGTATATATATTTATAAGCCCTATGTCTCCCTTAAGATTGTGGAGATAGAAATTTGGCTTCCAGACTCCACTGAAGTTGTCCATGCCTATTTTAAAGCAAAACCACCATTTTATCACCGGTCACAGCATATCCATGGAACACAGCCTCCCATGGATTTGAGAAGTACCACTTCAGCTTTCAATCTCCAAAATTGGTTGGGTTGAGGGAGGGTGCCCTGCCATCTGATTGTATTAAGAAAGACCTGAATACAAATCTCCATTTATCCATAAAGTACTGGCAATTTTCACCAAACATAATTTCTCAGGGGGGAAAAATCCAGTTACTAGTCCCAACTAAAGTAAACACACTGAATGAGTAGATGAAACTTGAACTTAAAGGTCCACCAGTTCAATAAGTCTCATCTATTTGGGACTAAGGGATGCCACCGTCAGATGGTTTCTTCTCAAAACCCCTTATTTTCATACTACCTAGCTTAATGTGGTGTCCTAAAGAGCTCAGAATGTTTACTCATCTGTCCTAGTTTGGCTGATCCAGATATAGTAGTAGTTTTCAGCCTTGGGTTCCCTTGAACTATACCACCTAGGATTCTTGGGCAGCACAGCTAGTGGAGAAGGCTTCTAGGACTTTTAGTCCAAGAACATCTGGGAACCCAAGGCTGGGAACCACTATGCTAAAGAAGATATTGACCAACAGTGTGACCAGTACTTTTAAATCCACTGAGTTATTTGAAGGTAAATAGGAGTAAACAGATTAAAGGCTTAAACAGAGTATTCTGATATTTTTAGAGGGTGGGATATCAATGTACAGTGGACCCTCGTATAACAAACAGTTTGTATAACATAAAATTTGTACAACATAAAATATTCTGGAGATAGGGGAAATTTGCTTAACAGAATCGCCTATGGGGCAAATCCGTACAACATAAAATGGGATGACTCCATTTTCAATGCATTCCTATGGGAAATTTGTATAAAGGAAAATTTGCTTAACATAATGTAATTTCATTTGGAACAAATTAATTCCTTTATACAAGGTGCAACTGTACAGTAAACAGACAAAATAAAATCATCTATGAAATATCAGAAAATATGGAGTTCCTAGCAGATGAAGCAATAGGCCATAGCTCAGAACATTATATTAGAAAAGGAATTTGTTACTTCTTAGAAGCCAAGTTGCCATTATCATAATTCCAATAGTGGAAATTTTTCAATAATTAATGCATTGCATTGGCCTTCCAACAGGTCAGGGAAAAACAAGGATACACTCTCTGGTATCATATAGTGGTCAATTCTGATATTACACCTGGGAAATATAAAATACGAATTGCCAAACCACAAAACACTCCCCTTGCTATTTAGGAATGGTGAGAGAGTGCCATAAAACCCAAAGAATTCCCATAAGAAAACCTGCAAGAATGCCTGAGAATCCACTTTCCAAAGCAACTTAGCGTAACTCATTACACTTAAAACATAACTTGGTGAGTACTACACATCATGCTATTCATCACTTACAATTAACACTACAATGAATATTATTTTTCCTATTGAGCCCGCATACATTGACAACACATACAAAGAGAGAGAGAGAGAGAAAGAGAGAGAGAGAGATTTACATGAGCATTTATACAGCACCCAAAATACAGACAAATGAAAATGTGATTTGCATAAAATTATTTGCAAAATTGTATATACAGATGCAAAATCAGAATTGTTTTATATCCTTTCAACATAATTATAGGGTCTCTTCCCTTGAGTGGGGAAGACAATTCTCAGAGGACCATCATGCAATGCACTCTTCCTGGGCTTCCATCAGGAACACGTTTTCTGGAAGGCATGGGAAGCAATGACGTCGTAGCACATTGCTTTGTGCCATGCCCAGGCCCTTAAGGGTGTAAATCTCAAAACGTGTTTGGCTCACTGTGACGGGAGACAGTGTATACAACTGATCGCTTTCCCTCTTCCACTTCAGTCTCCCAGCTTCCCTCAGTGGAGGACGTGTTCAAGAACTCTGCGAACCAATGTGTCCTCAAACAGAATCATAATGTGCCAATTTCTCTGAAAGTCATCCTACCCGGATATGGCACTCAGACTGCCTATTATGCCAGCAAATTAAGGATTGAGGTGGTGGTGGTGGTGGGGGAATGCATGTTTTTGTTTTAGAACTTTTATGAATGAACATTTGCTTTTGGAAGACAGGTGCTTTGAGTATGTGGCAGGAAGAGAACACGACTGGAAAGAGTAATACCATGCATTGTATTTGCTTCAGAGTTATCTGTTAATATGCTTGTACTCCCTATTTACTGAAGCAGTGACTGCCGAAGCCCAGTGCTTCTCATTTTAAAACAATCATTTATGGATGTTAAAGTGTGCCTGTGAAAGCAGGAGTGTTCCGTGTCAATCAAAGCTAATCACTAGTACAGGCAAAGAGCTTTTGCTGGCCTCCATGCTCTAAGCCGCGCTTCCACATCTGTGTTTGAAGAGATTAGAGAGGTGCTTCATACAAGAACTGTATTAGTTAAAGCTGATCGACAGTATTTGGAATAAATCATGGGGGGGGGGAGGGAAAAGCTGAGTGCCAGAAGAAGAGGCATGGCAGATGACATGGAAATGGACAGCAGCTACACCAAATTCCTCTCCCCTTCCTTTGTAAGGCTCCTAGTCACATGGGCATGGGCACACTTCTGAGAACACCTCCAGGTATCCACTCTTCGGCGCTGTGTAAACTGCACAGCCGAACGATTCCACTGCTTTCTGTTCATTGACTTCAATGTCAACGAACAAGACTTCCTTAGTAAAGCACATTTTTTGCTCATGCTCTGAGGGCAGTGTGCTGGCTCCAACCCCTTTTGTTGTTATTTTCAACACACAAAAGCCACTACCTGAGGATGGTCACATGGCTGCCATGTGCAGAGAGGACATCTATGTAGGTTTCTCGCATGGAGGGTGGTGGAGTCTCCTTCTTTGGAGGTATTTAAGCAGAGGCTGGATGGCCAGCTGTTGGGAGCACTGTGATTGGGGTTCCTGCATGGCAGGGGGTTGGACTAGATGGCCCTTGAGGTCTCTTTCAAATCTATGATTCTATGATTCTATTCTACAAATTAGAACTAGATGTGTGTGTGTATTTGAGTTCTGGCTCATCTGGAGGGCCAACCCCAATGTGCAGATTCCTGAAAAAGACTAGAGATATTTTGTTTTTAATTAAAATGAAATATTCTGTATGACAGTGTTTCCTGTAAGAAGGTACCTTAGAATACTGCTTTCTTCCATGTTCTAATCAATTTAAAATCATTAAATTTTGAAGGAAGTTGAAAGAGAAGAACAAAAGCAAGGTATTTTATAAACAGTGAATTTAATTGTATATTTTACTTCATTGTTGTGTGGCGTGTTTACTGAGGCTGAAAGATGAAAGCATCTGATGGGAGAGACAAGCACTAGCATTTCTGGCAAGCCCCAGCAAAAGGAAGGTTTAACAGACCAGTGATGTGGCTCTTGGAATGAGATGCCAGATCAAATCTTACTCCAAAAAACTCAAGTAGAATGTCATGTCCTTCAGCCTAGAATTTTAGCTGAATAAATGACTCACGTTGAATGCACCAGTAAAGAAAATAGCAAAGAATCAGACAAGCTGCTTTTCAGAAAAGAGTAGATGAACAGTCCAGTGTATGTCCAACAATTTTATATCAAATGCTTCTGGCTTCAAACTTAAAGTAGCTTTAATAGCAGGTATAACATTCCTCTGCATGCTGAGAAGAGCTGTCACTCTGCTAGGGAAACATGACTACTCTAGATTAACAAACATTTCATTTCAGCACAATATACCATATATACTCGAGTATAAGTCGACCCGAGTATAAGTCGAGGACCCTAATTTAACCCCCCCCCAAACTGGGGAAACTTATTGACTCGAGTATAACTCTAGGGTGGGAAATGCAGCAGGGCCTGGCAGCTCCTCCTTTGTGAGCTGGGGGAGCAGCACGCAAAGTGCTTGCCTCAATGGCTAAAAGTCATTTTAAACATTGCATGCTGCTCCCCGGCGTTGGGGGGGGGGGGTTAGGAGAAGCAGCACACAATGTTTAAAATGACTTTTAGCTACCGACTCAAGCACTTGGCTCAGTGGCTAAAAGTATTGACCCAAATATAAGTCGAGGGCCCCTTTTTTCAGCCCAAAATTAGGGCTGAAAAACTAGGCTTATATTCAAGTATATACAGTAAGTCTTGGCATGACTTCATCAGCATTTACAAATTTTGAGACAGAAAAAATGAGATTAAAAACCATGAGAAGAAAACCTGTTTCTTCTGAGAAGAAACTGAAAAACTGGGAAAACATTGATTGGCAACGTTTCTGGAAAATTCAGGCTTTTCTTAGTGCCTGGAAATGTCTGGCTGGTAGAAAGTGGGATGCGTGGGTGGCTTTACAATGACTTCAAGGCCAAGTCAAATTGTTCAGTGGTGCCGTATTAATTGGGAAATGACTTTAGCTGTGTGAGAGTTTGGTGGGCCAAAACTATGTGAACATAGGCAGACCATCTTGAAAGGTGTAGGATCTAGAACAGTGTTGACTAACCTATGGCACGGGTGCCAAAGGTGGCACGTGGAGCCCTTTCTGTGGGCAACCGACATAGACCCTTTAAAGCCACCTGTATTCAGGTTCAATTGCTATATTGGCAGTTTGGAAAAATTAGTGGGTTTTGAATCGCAGTTTGGGCACTTGGTCTCTAAAAGGTTTTCTATCACTGGTCTACAATGTGATAAGAAATAAAAAAGAAGTTCAAAAGTTACTTTAGTTATATATTAGGAAGTGCTGTGCTCAGCTGCTGTTCTGTTCTGCATGTGCTCTGAGGCTATGCTGATGCTACACTAGTTTATAAGTACAGTAATACCTTGGTTTATGAGCACAATTCATTCCAGAAACATGCTTGTAACCTAAAACACTCTTATATCAAACAAATTTCCTCATAAGAAATAATGGAAACTCAGATGATTTGTTTGGGGTCCCATAGACCACATACAGCACACACAAAATGTCCAGACTCACAAAAGAAGTTGGCTAGAAGTCCACCTCCACTTCACGATATAGATACCTAGCTGTGGAATCTGCTCTGCTTGAAACTAATAACTGGATTTTACTCTTTATTTTTAATGTGACAATAATAAAGTGCAATTTGTAGTCATAGACACACTTGACCAGCTGCCCCATGATTAGAAATGGTTTGAAGGAATAAGACTGTTGAAATAAATATAAATATAAATATAAAAAAACCCTAACCCTCACCCCCCTTTGAAAACGTTCTTGGGAGACCTTGGTTCCTCTCTACTCCCTCTGCTTTAGAGGCTGCCTGAGACAGAATGTTCCAGGCAATCACCTGCAATTCAGCAGGGAGAGGGAGGGAAAGACAGCCACCATAGGCTGACTTGTGATTATGTGACCTGCTCCAGTGCTTGTATGTCAAGACATTGCTTGTTGATCAAGGCAAATTTTAGAATAAATGTTTGCTTGTCTTATGTCTGTGAAGATTCTCAGTCATCCAGGTGAGTGTATCTGGAAAATGAGTAATGGAAACTGGACTTCTTTTCTTGAGAGATACATATCGCTACTCATCCAAACAGCTCATAAGATGAACAATGGCCTGAATAGGCTCATTAGCTGGACAATCGCCTATTTCTTATTTCTTATGAGCCTATTTCAGATCAGGGTAACATGAGGTCAAAATGAACTATAGAAGAAAAGTCAAGGGGGTTGCCCTTGACTCTCCTTCGGCGACTGCAGCGGGTGCAAAATGCAGCAGCCCGACTGGTGGCAGGTGTGCGTCAATATGACCACATCACCCCAGTACTGGCTTGCCTCCATTGGTTACCCGTTGTGTCCCGAGTTAGATTCAAGGTCTTGGTTTTAGTTTATAAAACCCTCCATGGCCTAGGACCTGATTACCTGGCAGAGCGGATCCCCCAGCGGTCAACTTCAGCCCAACCAACTAGGATGTTGCGGGCGCACTCGTTGCGGGTAGCCATGCCCAGGGAGGCTCGGAAAACGTCCACTCGTAACCGAGCCTTCTCTGTGGCTGGCCCAACACTATGGAACCCTCTCCCTAGCGAAGTGCGCCTTGCACAGTCCATGCCTGCCTTCTGGAAGGCTTTAAAGACCTTGCTTTTCTGAGAGGCGTTTGGTGGCTCTTGATTTTTTTTTGTCCGCCATCTGCCTCTATGCCTTTTTATTATTATGTCTTTGAACTGTTTTTACTATTTGTTTATTTATTGTATTTAATTGTTATTTTGTTTTGTTGATGTGAACCGCCCAGAGTTCTGTCGGGAAGACGGCACGGTATATAAGCTTCAAAATAAATAAATAAATAAATAAAAATGGAGGACTCCCAACTAGCTTTCCACAGAATGACAAAGCTGTATGGATGAGCAGCAAAATGTATCAATCTCTAAAGAAAATAAGTCCAGTTGCTGTGACTCAACCTCCAGATGTTTGCTTGCCTTGCAAAACACTCTTAAACCAAGTTACTTTTAAACCAAGCTATTGCTGTACTAGATAGTTTAGTTCACTTTCTTACTTTTTTGTGTGTTTCCTCTGTACTTCACCTGTCTCAGGCTTTAATTGTTTGCCTCAGGATATTTTTACAACTTTTTGAAACCTTTTGAAACGTTTGTCTTTTTTTAACATTTTTCACTATTTTTTAAGTAATATATATACATTTAATTGTCTCAGTTTTTTGGTACTTAAACCTGGGTCTTGGCCACCTACTGAGAGCTGATTGGTTTTATGGATGTGGTAGGGGTTGCAACTTGGAGAGCTGGCATGAGGGTCCCAAGGCCTTAAACTTCTGTATTTTTGGAACTTCTTGAATGCACTTGAAACCAAGTCAGACAAGAGTGTTGGAAGGTACAAAGATCAGGCAGGTTCCCTAGCCATCACCACATTTAAATTTCCTAGTCTCGCCCACTCCAGGGCTATGAGGGTAGTGTGGTTCCAGCAAACTCCCTTAACCAAGATGGTCTCATATTTTTCAACCTAGTTTTCAGTAGATCAGAGACATCCAGTTTGCACCTACTGAAATACTGTTTTTCTGTGCAGCCATTTAGAATAAAATATATTAGACAAAGTACAAGGGTCATGACTACAAAATTAATACAATAATGACTGAGCTTAGTGACACAAATAAGAAACACTGTATTGAACATATAGACAGTAGCGTAATTTGTTATTATTAAGTAGAACTAGGATACATGATAGTTTTTATTAAGTGGAGCTAGACATACGAAGAATCATTTGATCTTTAAAAGGGGAACTAGAAAAAGAATTTCAAGACTCAGAGAGAATAAAGGGGCAAATAAACTGTAGAATCTTCCTGAATGCGACAGGCTGATTCTCAATGGTGTGACAGAAAGATGTTGTACAGTCAGGTATCATGTGCATTACACAAACAGCTCTGTTTCTCATATTTAATTCACACATACAAGACTAAAGGTGGATCTTCCATGACAAAGTGAAAAGACCCAACACTTGAAAAGGCCTCTCCGTGTAATTCATCTTCTTTCAGTGCTGCCAAAAGAGACCCTCTCGAATGCAAATTAATTGTGTTTCCAAAAGAAGAGGTACAAAAATGTTTCATGTCTCTTTCCTGTTCCCCCTTTTACATAACAGTTTGAACCCATTTAACTGTCTCAGATTGACTGAGGAATTGTAAGGGTCATCGTCAACTAGCCAGGAAAGTGGGTGGGAAGTTTAAATCTGTAAAAAGGCCTGGAATCCAATGAGGAGTGCTCTTTCTTTCAGACTGTGTGACCATTGTGTGTTGAGCTCCTTATACCCTCCATCTTGGACCCTTATTCCACGTGCACTAAAATCCACTGCAAAGTGCTCTCCGATACAGAGCATAATCCTGCAAACTTTAATAAAAATATATATATAAAGTGCAACCACAACCCGTGAAGCGCGACTCAGCATGTTTTATCTGGCCTCAGAGTGGTAAAGTTCTTGTCGCTGTTCCAATGCGGATTTTAAACTGGAACACAAACCTGTGGGAACTCATTAAATCTGCAGCAAAACCACTTCACTCCCTCTTCAGCATCTTCCTGTGCATTTTTTGGAAGTACTTTCTACAGTCAATCGGTACAGCAGTATCTTACGATCATTTTTACATGAGTAAATCATTCCCCATCACACTTATTTCCATTTACAAATACTTATTATGCATGGGAAAAAGCAAGCAAGCAAGCAAGCAAGCAAGCAAGCAAGAAAGAAAGAAAGAAAGAAAGAAAGAAAGAAAGAAAGAAAGAAAGAAAGAAAGAAAGAAAGAAAGAAAGAGCTGTATTTGGCAATTGATATATGATACCTAAATGTCTATATATTGGTATACCGACACAGCAGATTGTTTTTTTTAACAAAACAAAAGAGCACAGCAAAAATGACAACAAAAATTAAATTTTGTTGTGGACCCCATACAAGGGGTCGCATAAGGTATGGAACATTAAAATGTATTCCTGGGGATGCATTTACCATGTTTTCTACCAGGTGACTGCAACAAAATAAAATACACATTTTACTTTGATGTGGTACAAAGTTGACCTGGGGTAAAAGCCTTGGATCGTTGCTTGCCCGTCTGTCTGTTGTGTTACCAAGTTGAACCCCTTCCTCCTTTTATTTGTCTTGTTGCCTTTATATTTGGGGATATTTGTTCCCCATTTCTTCTGATTATTTCTGCTGCCACTGCCAGGTGGTTTGTATGTGCTAGCACACCTCCTTTTGGCTCACTCTTAATTTCTTTGGTGAGTTCCCCCCTCCACTGTTTGTTTGTTTGTTTGTTTGGTCCTTTCCTTTATTGAATTATTTTGCCTAGCCTGTCTGCTGGATGTTAAAAGGAGAAGGCACCAAGTGATAAGTGAAAGAGAATTATCTCCATGTTCTGCTAATTTCAGTGCGGGAGCTTAGTCTGTATTCTTTGTCTTTATTTGCTTTCTTGTTTGCTTACATTTCTTGGTTTTAGGAGAGAGGTCTCTGTGTGAGTGTGCATGTTTATTAGCTATTTAATTTTCTTGGGGTTGCTTCCCCTGTTTGCTTTGTTTTTTTTTAAATTGCTTTTTTAAAAAAAATACTGTGCATTTTTTTCTGTCAAAGGTATATATGATGGCGGATTTTGAGAAGTCAGCTCTGTTTGCTTCTGTCGGATAGGTGGGCCAGTGAGGTGGACTTTCTGACTCTTCTTGTGCCACTGTGGACTGTGTGAGTAGTCGTTGTTGGTGCATGAGGACAGTCCAGGCCATTTTTTTCTTGCTGGTCATGGTGTTTCCATATTTTATAGGTTACTTTGCTTTGTAGGTGTGTCTGTTTGCCATGCAGCCAGTTCCTGGTTGTCTGGTTCCCTTCTCCCCACCCCATGCAGCCAAATTAGTTGATGATGCCTGGGCCCAGGATATCCCTACTGTGCTGGGTGGGTAACATTGAACTCCTAGTATTGAATAGAATAGAGTTTTTATTGTCATCATGCATATGCAAGATATGCACAATGAAATCAGAGTGCTGTTCCACAACACACTCTAAACAAGGAACCATGCAAAACACATAAATCACATAAAACACCATACAAGATATTAAAAACTCTTAAAATTGCTTACAAAATTTAAAACACTACTTAAAAACTGATTAGGATGTTGCTAAAACTGTCACTATTAACTTGGATACTGCTCTGGGATAAAAACTGTTCTTTAGTCTATTTGTCCTTGACCTAAGAGTCCTATATCTCCTGCCAGATGGCAACAGTTCAAAAAATTGGTGGCCAGGATGCGAAGGGTCTCTCAGAATTCTAGATGTCTTCCTCAAGCATCTGCAGTTGTATAGTTCTTCTAAAGGAGGAAGAGGACAGCCCACTATCCTCTCAGCAGTGTTTATAACCCTCTGGAGCGTCCTTCTATCTGCCACTGTGCAACTGGCGAACCAGACACAGAGGCAGCAAGTGATGGTGCTTTCTATAAAGCCCCGGTAGAAGGTTACCAACAGTTTCTTGGACAGTTGTTCCCTCCTGAGAAGTCTCAGAAGATATAATGTCTGTTGGGCCTTCTTAACCAGTGCTTCAGTGTTGGCACTCCACGTCAAATCCTCCTGTAGAATGACTCCTAAGAACCTACTGTCTTATTGTTTTCTCTTTTCTAATTTTTGGAAACTTCATTGCGTTTTGAAATGTGAGGGGTTGAGATTGTGTGCATGGAACTGGTGGTGGTTGTGAGTATCCTGACTTTGTGTAATGATGTGAACTGGGCAGTGGGGGACCACTAGAGGTTTTTGCTGCTTTTTTCTTGTGGAGTGATTTTTTTCTTGCTGCTCTACACTGTTTTGCATGATGATTATGTGATAATATATAAACTAATGCCCATATACTTGCTGATGAAATCTCTTTCCCTTTTGTTGCCTGCTGCCAATGATGATGAAGAAGACGACAATGAAGGTTCCAATGTAAATTAGTGACTATGTAGATCTGATGATTATTTCAATGGAAATGACTTTTAATTTTTTCAGCCAGTGTAGACTGTTCATAATGTACTCTAGTGAATTTCATTTTTATTAGAAATTATCAAAATCTGCAAAAATTAAAAAAAAATATCTTGGTGAATTTAATGGAAAGCTTTTTTTTTATTTCTTTCATATAAAACTGAAGGAAGAAACTGAATGAAAGGAATTAATCAAAATTTGAGTGCCAAAAATAGATAGGAAACTGGCATAGATGTCCATCCCTGATAGGTTCATTCATAGTCATTGTTACAGCAATAGTCCCACTATAGAGTGAGGTATAAACTGACCAAGCTGTCAATTTAGGATCAGTGGCATAGCATATATGGTTTTTAAAGATGGCTCAGCAATGAGGCATTATTTCATTAACCTGTTGTGTAATTTAAAAGGGCCAATGCATAACATATAGAATGAAGAGAGCAAGAATACTAGTGTCACATTGTGAAAGACAAAATGTGCATTATTACAATTGTCTAGAAGTTGAGTCATGGCAACTGGACTTCTTTTCTTGAGAGATTGAAACGTTTCGCTGCTCATCCAAACAGCTTCATCAGTCTGGGGAAAGCTAGTTGCAAGGTATCCATT
Organism: Phrynocephalus versicolor; assembly: GCA_023846285.1. NCBI lineage: Eukaryota > Metazoa > Chordata > Lepidosauria > Squamata > Agamidae > Phrynocephalus > Phrynocephalus versicolor. The sequence goes on from JAHTLZ010000122.1 coordinate 10,035,543, forward strand.
TTGTAATTCACCTCATGTCACCCTGGTCTGAAATAGGCTCATAAGATGAACAATGTCCTGAAGAGGGTCATTAGGTGGACAATGCCCCAACTTTACAATCTTCCCAACACCCATAAAGTATGAGTCGTTAGCCATGGCCTTGTTGGTGGAGCTGTGAAGTCTTTCTGATTTGTCTGGAGATTGTTGAAATCACTTCCTGATAAGTAGCAGACAAATTGTGCCTGAGGCCGCCACCTCTGTTGAGAGTAGACATGGCATGACTCGGCGAAATCCTCGTTTCCGTTTCTGTTCATTGTTTCCGTTATGTAACGAGGAACGGTAACAAGAATTACTCCGCTCCAGCTCGAACCCGACCCGATAAAGATAAATTGGGTCTGATTTGTCGTTGTCGTTCATTGCATCGTGGCGATCGTGCGATGCAAAGCAGCACAGGAAAAAGTTTTAAAAATAAAAAAACCCAATCCCCGGGCATAAAAGCAGGCAAAAATATGCCTGCCTCAGTGAGGGCACCTACCTGAGAGGGGTGGTTTCTGGGGGGGGGTCCCCAGCCTTCCCCCCCTCTCCTGTCCTGGGCTGCTGGTACCAGGCTGGGGGGGGGGGGCATCCTTGTCGTCTCCATTTGCCATGCGGTGGGGGGATCCAAAATGGCGACTGCAATATTTATTTTTAAATCGTGGTCCAAAAACCCACCAAAGCACCACAGAAACATGTGAAAATTAGGTATTTTAAATGCCTGATTTTTTATAGTAGGAGCAGTGGGTTTTTCTTGCAATAAAACGTCTCCATTGATTTTATTTTATTTTATTTTTATTTTTATTTTTTACATCTGTGCACACGCAATGATGGGCTGGCCATGGGATGGGACCATGCAAATTTTTGGAGCCATTCCACCAATCGCATGGCCAGGTTTTGACTGAGACTTCTGGGTGTGCCAGAGAGGGCATAAAAAGCCCACCAACCCTAACCCCAACCCTAACCCATACACCAGTACACTGTCCTTCTTAGTGGGCCAGAGGCACCCAGAGGTGCAGCCCACTAACCCACCCTAACCTTAACCGTTACCCTAAGCCTAGCCCTTACCCTAACCCCAACCCTAACCCAGATTCGTACGCAAGTACACTTCCCTTCTTAGGGTCAGAGTGATGCATCGAGAGGTGCCTCCAACTCCAGACCCACTCCCTCCCTAAGCGTAACCTGTACGCCAGTATGCTTCCTTCTTAGTGAGTCAGAGAAGAGCCGACAAGGTTCCTCTGTCACACTAACCCCCGAACCCTAACATTATGTTCTTAGTGAGTCAGAGAAGCGCCAACGAGGTTCCTCTGTCACACAACATAATGTAATGTAAATGTATGGTACGCGGCGGCTACACGTTACGCTTCCCTTCCCTAGTGGGTCAACTCAGAGGCACCCAGAGAGGTGCCTCCCAGAGCCCACTTACCCCAACCCCCAACCCAAATGACAAACGGAAATGGAAACAACAAATGTTTGGAAATTTCCGCGACAAACGGAAACGACCCGAAATGGGCCCGTCCCGACAAACGACAACTCGAAACATAATTTTTTCTGGTCGTGCCCATCTCTAGTTGAGAGAGTTGTCCACCTAATGAGCCTATTGAGCCTATTGTTCACCTAATGAGCCTATTCAGGCCATTGTTCATCTTATGAGCCTATTTCAAACCAGTACTTCTGTGAAGATTCTCAGTCATCCAGGTGCGTTTATCTGGGAGTTGAGTCATGGCTCCTGGACTTCTTTTTTGAGAGATAGAAACGTTTCGCTGTTCATCCAAACAGCTTCATCGGTCTGAATACAGCTGGTGCAAGTAGGCCTTCTTATAGTCAACTTGACCTCTTGTCCCCTGGTCTGATTGGCTCATAAGATGAACAATAGCCTGAATAGGCTCGTTAGGGAGCCTATTCAGGCTATTGGCAAACACCACATCCCTGTTTATTTCAAACCCATGAACACACTAAGGCAGAGACTTGTCCACCCAAAGGATCCGATACCAAACCATAAAAGGAGCAATATAGTATATGCAGTCCAATGCAGTGAAGAGTGTTCAGACCTCTACATCGGAGAAACTAAACAGCCATTAAACAGAAGAATGGCCCAACATAGGAGGGGTAACAGCTCAGGACCAGAATCAGCAGTACACCTCCATTTGAAGGACAAAGGCCACTGTTTCAAAGATGAGGATGTACACATATTAGACAAAGAAGAGAGGTGGTTTGAGAGAGGAGTAAGGGAAGCCATTCATGTTAGCATTGAAAATCCCTCCTCAACAGAGGTGGTGGGCTCCGGCATAGTCTATCTGCTACTTATCAGGCTGTACTTTCCAAAGTACCCAGGCAAATCAAGGAGCCTTCACCACCAGGTCACAGCTAACGACCCATTCTTGATGGGTTTCAGCACCTTAGGCCATTGTTTACCTTAAGGCCATGGACACTAATGTCTCCCTAATGAGCCTATTCAGGCTATTGTTCATCTTATGAGCCAATCAGACCAGGGGACAAGAGGTCAAGCTGACTATAAGAAGGCCTACTTGCACCAGCTGTATTCAGACCGATGAAGCTGTTTGGATGAACAGCGAAACGTTTCTATCTCTCAAAAAAGAAGTCCAGTAGCCATGACTCAACTCCCAGATATTTCAAACCAGGGTGACATGAAGTCAAAGTGAACTACAAAATGGAGGACACGCAACCAGCTTTCCTCAGACTGACTTAGCTGTTTGGATGAATAATGGAATGTTTCAATCTCTCAAGAAAAGAAGTCCAGTTGCCATGACTCAGCTTCCAGATAAAGTCACCTGGATGATTGAGAATCTTCACAGACATTATTACATTTGGTTATTCAGAGTGAAATGGATAAGAGAGGTAATAGAGAAAGGGGAAAACCCTATAGGCAGAAGAACTTTGGAGAATAATTCAGATATCATTACTGGCTGCATCCAAAATCAAAATAGCCATGATGAAATTGAGCTGATAGGAGAGAAACCACAAGAAGATTATATCATATTGTTTATAATATTTTACCATATTTGATAAACTTCATAATTGTTATTTTGATCTGCTGCTCTACCTATTTGTCTTTCATTCCATTTTTTAAAAATAAAATTTATACTTTTATAAAAGCAACAGAGATGTTATTTGTTCAGAGTTTGTTAGGGTCATGTTTTATTTTAATTCAGCAGCAATAAACTTAATGAACTACAATAATTGGTACAATAAAATTGCATGCAAGTGCAATATACACAGAGCACAAATACCAAGTGCCCTTAGGCAGCTGTAATAATAATCTGCAGAGATGCTTTCACCAAACAGCTTCCACATCTTTTGCTCAGAAAAGCGCTGCAAAATTGTTTAGATGGAGCCTAGTCCCTGCTCAGGTCAGTGGTGAAACTCACCACTAGCAGACTTTCAGCAGTAATGGTTTTATTTATTTTGCTTCCTGATTTGTTTTATGGAGAGTCATAATGTTAATCAAGCTGTCCCTTTTACAGGCACTAGTTATTTACATCTGAGCTAAGCAAGGTCACAGCCAAGTCTACATTAAGTACTTCTAGGCATTTTTAAAAAATGTTATTATTTGGACAGATTTCAAAAAGGTAGCGGTATAACAGTGTTCCAGCATGTGTAACAAAACCATAATCAAAGTATTGTAGCACCTTGGGCTACCTGATATATTTCAGTCTGAACTTTCATGAGTCAAAAGCTGCCCTATGAGAACAAAGTGTTTTTGGTTTGGGTTTGGGTTTGTTCCACAGATGAAGATATTTCATTATTTATATCACCCTTCAATTGAATTTCCTGGCCATCAAAATATTTTATTGGATTTCAATGCATGGTACCTAAAAAAATTAGTACTTATCTTAACTTTCTACCATTACTTTAAAAGTCATTTATTGTTGATACTTGTTACAGTGTTTGGAAAGTAACTCACTGCCCTGCTTGTTGTTTTTTTCATTATTTATAAGTCCTTTTAGATAAGAGTATGGCCAAAGAGTTAGAAACAAATCCTATCAAGATATCTCTAAAAATATCTTTAAAGTGACATTAAACATTGTTTAAAAGTAGTTACCAAATGTTACTGACATTAAACATTGTGTTTAAAAGTAGTTACCAAATGTTACTTGTTTGCACCAGTAATTTTATTCATACCTATGATAATAAATTTGAAATAGAATTTATATCTTTGTTGTCCCAACAGTAAAAAAAAAATAACTAAATACATTTAGAAACATTATTTGCCACTTTTCACTTCCAAAGTTTATAGTGTCAACTTGTTCCTCAATGTAAGACTTGCATCAGATTGATGTGTAGAAAGTTGCTGTGATGTCATATATGTAATGCAGGATTACATTGTTCCTATGTATATTGTGCACCTTTTAACATTTACCTGCCCTCATATATCAGTCAATAATATACTGCTTATTTTTCTATTAGGTTTACACCTTGAAGGTACTTTACAGTTATATGTTTGTGGCTGGGTGGGTGGGAGGTATCTTACATGAATTTCCTTCTAATACCTTGGGTTTTGATAATAATTCATTCCTTTTACTTGCTACCATTGTGGTGATACAGGTTTCCAGGATCATCTCTCCAGAGAGAGAAGTCCAAGGAATAGTTGATGGCTGATTGACAAAAAGGTTGCCAGTCCACAGATGTCGTCTCTGCTTTGAGCTGTAATGATTTCTGTGAGTGGACAAGTGGGTGAAAGTCCATGTTCATAGCTTCTTTGCAGGGTATTTGCATTAATGCAGGCAGTTACGTAGAACTGCTCTTGGCATTTGCAACAAACCATGTTGAAGCAGGTGTTGTGAGTTTTTGGGGCTATTTGGCCATGTTCTGGAAGTTTTTCTTCATGCTGGGGAAGTTTACCTGTCGTTCTGTGACATATTGATACTTCCATGCTATAGATCATCGATGAAAACTGGAATTCCATCTTCTTCAGTATCCATACACGAGAGATGCACCTACTTGGAGTTCACAATTTATGCACAGTTTCATTGTGCATATCTTGCATATGCATAATGACAATAAAACTCTATTCTATTCTATTCTATTCTATTCTATTCCTTCATAATTTCCTCTGGCTTCACTGCCCGAATGATTTTATTTCAGAGTAACATCTAAAGGGCATTTGTTGACTCACAGAAGAAAGACAAAATCATGTCACTCTTATAGCATCAATCATGGAACCTCGCTATATCACATAATTGTTGTGATGATAAACTGGAGAGGAGGAAAATTATGAATGCCACCCAGAGCTTATGGAAGGAAAGTGATATCACTATAACAGTTAATAAGCAAGTAATAAATGTGTGCATACATGCAAGATATGCTGACAGCTTTTTTCCAGGAAGATAACTAGAAAAGCCCAAGTACATTTGCAGACCGTAGGATTACTGCCTTTCCCCATCATTGTATATTCTTCCTCTGGTCTTCACATTTAATGTTATGTATTTTTATGAACTTGGGAATTTTTTTCTGGATGTACCAATTAAGTCATGAATGGTATTCCTGTGAAAATGTTGCAGAGAGATATGTCTGTGAAGATTCTCAGTCATCCAGGTGAGTTTATCTGGAAGTTGAGTCATGGCTACTGGACTTCTTTTTTGAGAGATAGAAACGTTTCGCTGTTCATCCAAACAGCTTCATCGGTCTGAATACAGCTGGTGCAAATCCTGACTCTTATAGGCAGCTTTGACCTCTAGTTGCAGAGAGATGCTCACACAGGCTTTAGGGGGAAAGTTCATGTTTCAGTGAGGTTCTCACGGAGAAATCCCTGTTCTCCTTCCCTTTTACGAGGTAGAAGGTGCAGGCAGTTGAGAAAGTAAGCATGGAAGAATCGTAAAGATTTTTCACCTTGAGATTACAAGTGTCTGTATGAAGAAAGAAAGGGAAAACCTTCGAAGGTGGTCAAAGCAAGAAGGCAAATATGAACACAGTCCGAAAAAGTTGAGTATCCAAGTTGCTGCATATGACTTTAGATGTTAAGACAGAAGTGTGAGCATCACATCAGTGCAATGCTGCAATATCCGTTTCAGGGATTGTCCTATTTCTCTCTTGGAACAAGTATTGCATCTTAGATGCCTAGTCATACCAAAGCAAGATCTAATGAAAGCAATTCTCTGTCTCTTCTACTGTGATGAATTGGGGGCGGAAGGTGGGGAAGAACCATGACCAAAACTTTAAAAACAAATTATATGAAAATATGCTGTGGATTTATTTTTTTAGAAAAGCTTAGGATTCTTTCCTGGGAAAAGAAATTCTGATAACTAGATAGAGATAATACCTCTAATAAGAAATGATGCCACATCTGTGTTTCAGTAGAAATACCATATAAGAAGTCAAGTTGTAAATAAACTGAAATTATTGGAAAAGAGCTTTCAAATAGATCATTGGTTTTTCTGTCCAGCTTTAAGAACATAAGAACATAAGAAGAGCCATGCTGGATCAGGCCAAAGGCCCATCTAGTCCAGCTTCCTGTCTCTCACAGCGGTCCCACCAGTTGCGTCTGGGAGCACACGAGACTAGATATCTGTCTACTGATACCACTCTGCATCTGGCTCTTGAAGTACCCTGGTTTTAAGCCTGGAGATTACACATCTCCACCATGATTTGTAACCTGTGATGGACTTTTCCTCCAGGAATCTGTCCAATCCCCCTTTGAAGGCATCCAGGCCAGATGCCATCACCACATCCTGTGGCAGGGAGTTCCCCAGACTAACAATGTGCTGGGTGAAAAAATATTTTCTTTTGTCTGTTCTTTCTTTCCCAGCCCTCAATTTGAGTGTATGTCCCCTAGTTCTGGTATTTTGTGAGAGGTAGAAGAGCATCCCTCTATCCGCTTTACTCATGCCCTGCATTATTTTGTATGTCTCAATCATATCCCCCCTCAGGCGCCTTTTTTCTAGACTAAAGAGCCCCAAATGTGTTAGCCTTTCTTCATAAGAGAGGTGCCCCAGCCCAGTAATCATTTTAGTCACTCTCTTCTGCACCTTTTCCAGTTCCATGTCTTTCTTGAGACGCGGTGACCAGAATTATACACAATACTTCAGGTGCGGCCTGACTATCGTTTTGTATAATGGCATTATAATGTTGGCTCTTCAGGATGGACCACGGGGAACACAAAGCAGAGCCCCCATTCCCTACCCAATGGGAAATTAAAGAAGAATGGTCAGCAAATGTAAAATACTAACTCCTATCTATCACCCACAAATAAGGAAAAGGAATATTCACTCAAGAAAACCTACAACCAGATCACTCTTACTATGCTTTTTGTACCCCAAAGTTCCAGGGAGCTAAAGCTTTTAAAGTTTGTAGTAAGGAGCAAGTGATACTTTTTTGATACTATTTGCCAATATTTATTTACTCTAAATCTGCCTCCTATTTGCCTCTGGAAATACTTCTTACAATAAATAAGAATTGATAACCCCAACCAATAGTAAGTTGCAGGCCTGTTAAAGCAAAAGGGACACAGTGAGTCAACACCTATGTAAGTTCCAATGATTTGGTAGTTGTCTAGTTGTGACTTATTGCTGCTTTTCAGCCAAGGCGTCCAGGGGCAGTAAAGCAGTCAGGTGTGAGTAATTTCCAATAGGAAAATCCATTAGGGCTCTCAAAGGGTTGGGGTTGTGTCCGCTGTACTTTCTGGATCAGGGCACCATATCAGTTCTTATTCCAAAATAACAGGTTAAGCATGCTTTTGCATGCTTTTTAAAATGTATGACAGGTATAGATTGTATCTCATTCTGAAAGAAGGAAGAGGGAGAGAGCCAATAATTACCTATTCCATTGTAGAACTTTTAAACACCACCAGAGGCCAAACTTCATCCCATATACTTTATTTCATGTAATCAGTTTAGATATAAAGCCTAACATATAGATAGTGTTAAACAGATACTGTAGGAGAGGAAGATGTTCTTGTGGATATGGAATTTACCAAGCATGAAGGTAGTTAGTGACTTTGGATATATTCAAGCAAAGACAGTTTATTGTTGTTGTTCAGTCATTCAGTCGTGTCCGACTCTTCGTGACGCCATGGACCAGAGCTCGCCAGGCCTTCCTATCCTCCACTGCCTTCTGGAGTTTTGTCAAAATCATTTTGGTTGCATCGATGACACCTTCCAACCATCTCATTCTCTGTCGTCCTCTTTTCCTTTTGCCTTCGATTTTTCCCAGCATCAGGGACTTTTCCAAGGAGTCCTCTCTTCTCATGAGGTGGCCAAAATACTGGAGCCTCAGCTTCAAAACCTGTCCTTCCAGTGAACATTCGGGGTTGATTTCTTTCAGAATGGATAGGTTTGATCTCTTTGCAGTCCAGGGGACTCTCAAGACTCTCCTCCAGCACCACAACTCAAAAGCATTAATTCTGCAGCGATCAGCCTTCTTTATAGTCCAGCTCTCACTTCCCAAAGACAGTTACCTCTGTTTTATTCACACATGCATGCGCACCTCCTGATCTCCTAAATATGTACCCAATGCATGGAATTTTTTTCACATTTAAAAAAATGCTGGGTTAAAACACTAATAAATAATTTAGAACATTCAGTCCATAGAAGAAACAGCACAATTGGCAAAAGACTGCCAATTTACTCTCAGGTTCGATTCCTTGAGGGGGAAAAAAAAGAGAGAATTGCAGATATGTTACCAGATTACTCAGTTTATGGTAAATCTAAGCTGAATGATTCATTTAATGATTCACCGACATCTCATTTACTTCTGTAAAGTTCAATGGTTCTGAGCCCACTTTTACATAAGATCCAACCTATCAATCTGTCTCATTGCTGTGAAAATCTGTACAAAACAGCAAAGACATATGAATTGTGAGAATATTTAACACCAAGCATACTTGGACCCATGAGAACCTATGGGTTATTTTTTTGAGAAAACATGGCAGTTAGGCCCAGATTTGATTACTACCGTTAACACCTCACAAACCTTAGATTCTTGCATGAGTTTGCTGAGTTCTTTATTTTGCATGTTAGTTTGCTTTATGGTTTTCCAATCAGTCACTAGGAGATACAGGGGCTTCATTTGGAATTCTGATTGTTGTTTGACTATAGTGTGTGCCTTTAGAGAAAACATTGTAATAACAGGAATTATATGTGATTTGACTACTGTTTCATCATGTGAATTGACTTCCAGTTTTATTGATTCACTACTCGATGCTACCCTAATACCTGGTGGTAATGGTTTAAACAGTTGTTTGGAATAACAAGGCAGGTAATAAGGAAAGATTTTATGGTGAAGTGTGTATGTAGCAGATGTGTCATTTGTTTTATTAATCAAGTGCTAACTATATGTTTAGTTTGGAATGAACATATCCACTGAATATTTTATTACACTAGAAAGGTTCAAACAATATTTTTGAACCATGTCACATTTAGTTAACAGGTACGCTTGCAGCTGGCCTATCCATTAGACAGATTAGGTGGCACCCAACAAGAGCAGTTTGACAGGAAAGAGTTTGGCTCTAATTGTGTTTGTAATCATGGATGGTCAGAAAGCCTCCAACACTCACCACCAGGATGAAAACATGGCTGACACCCATGCTCTTGTTAATTATTTTTATGATAGATGAGCCACAATCAAATTTGCAGCTTATTTCATTCCAATATCAGTGATGGTTAGCAACGATTAGGGTGTATCTTGATATATGCTCCTGATCAAATTGACACAACATGGAGAATCAGAAGCTGGTAGAACCATAAATAGTCTACCTTTGTCCCATAAATAGTTTCTTGAAAAATATGGCTGAGACAGATTGATCCACTTTATTTAATAATGTCAGTGGCACGGAAATGCAAATGAATAATGATATCTTTTACGCTGAACTGCAGTTATCAAAAAGAACGAAATACAAGGCATAACTGTGGTAGAGGACAACGTTTTGCTAACGTGTACAATAATTTAATATAGTGATATCCAGCCAATGTTGTAAGTATGTTGAGGGAATTATATCCTATAGCCAAAAATATATCATTGATAGTATTGCTGTTTTTACCCCTGATGGACCTCTTCCAGCTAGTCCTATTGGGAATGTAAGCCCTAATTTGTCTAAGGGTATGCTCACATGTTGAAAAGGTGCTGGGTTTTTGTTAAGTAACAAATTATTTTGTTAGGTAACAAAATGGTAGGATGTGTTTCATTTCATTTCATTTTATAATGAAACACCAATTCCCCCTCTAGAATGAGGTACATATGGATCACAGCCATATATAGCATGGAAATGGCAGGGTTAACTTCCTCAAGCACTTCTAGGTAAGCCCCTGAAATTTGGAAAGGTTTGGGGGTCAGGGGGCTGAGTCATGAAGCTCCAAACGAGGTGCCCCTAGGAAAACAATCTTTCTAATTGGAATTGGAAGCCAAGCTGCAATGGCGCTAATCGTTCACCCACGGCTTGGCTTCCGAAGTTCTGAATCCAATTAGAAAGATTTAGTATCCATAGCCTTAAGGTGAACAATGGCCTAAGGTGCTGAAACCTATCAAGAATGGGTCATTAGCTATGGCCTCGGTGGTGAGGGCTTTTTGATTTGTCTTGGTATGGTTGAAAGCACACCCTGAGAAGTAGCAGATAGACTATGCCTGAGGTCACCACCCCTGTTGAGGGAGGGGGTTTCAGTGCTCACATGAATGGCTTCCCTGACTCCTCCCTCAAACCACCTAGCTTCTCTGTCTAATATGTGTACATCCTCATCCATGAAGCGGCCACAGCACCAAGAAAACCCTTTGTAAAGGAAATAAATTGACAGCAACATTCACAAACACTGATTTGTTAAAAACAAAATGATTCATCATCAGTACAATTTAAGACAACCCTTCCAATGAGGGGGAAATAAGCCACTTGCCAGGGCAAATGAATCAATGTTGGCTGTGCATTTTCCATAATGGAAAAATTATGAAACAGTCTAAAAATGGCCAGATTTGTATCACTGGGGTTCTTTTGTCAGACGTGATCAATCCCTGAGTCACTGGGCAAAGAATTCTATGTGCCGCAGTCCAGCAACACCATATCCTGTTCTGCATACCAAAGTTCACACCCATTCTTTAAATCAGGTTGAATAAATGACTATGGTGATTTTAGAACCAATACAACAGTTTATATATTGCTGCATCACTTTGCAAAGGAACACAAATCTCAATCTGTAATTAAATTTTCTTCTTGGAGCCATGGAAATATTGGGCAATCATAATTAAACTTTTGTTCTAAAATTTGTTAAACTCTGTGGTGGGGCATGGTTACACTTCTAGTTACCTGCCATCAGGGCCGGCGTGTCCATTAAGGCGAACTTGGCAGTTGCCTAGGGTGCCAAAATGGAGAGGGGGCACTGGCCAGCCTGCTGCCCCCCTGCTGCCGCCCCACCGCTGGCTACCACTGTCCTCCCCCCTGCCCGGTGCCGCCCGCCCCCCCGCGCCCCTCACCGCCCACCACATGCCTGTCACCGTACGCCCCCGTGCCCATCGCCATTCCCCATCATCCGCTGCCCCCTGCTGCCCCGCCCGCCCACCGCCGCCGCCCGCCCACCCGCCCACCCTCATCTAGGGTGCAGAAAAACCTAGCGCCGGCCCTGCCTGCCATAAACCTTTGGAAATAAGCAAGTTGTAAGAAAAGCTGTGTGAAAGGTACCAAGTAGTATATCTCCCCCCACACACACACACAAACGTGTTAAATATTGTAGGTTGCCTTATTCTACTAGCAATGACAGCGTTATCCCACAGGTCAGACCTGATGGTTTATAAGCTATTGCTGGCTTAGGCAAACAGAGGCTAAATATATGTCTGCTTCTCACTTCTGGGGGGCTGTCACTCTGCTCCTCCACCTCTGCAATGTAATCTTCAGATGGCTTGAAGCTCAAGCAAAGTCCATCCTCTCTGTACTGCCTATTTTAAAGGAGCAGCATGAGGAGGTTGAGAGGGGGGAAGAGAGCGACTAGATTTAATACACTTGATTTAGGAAAAGAGAGTCAAGGGAAGCCCTATGGATACACAAATACAATAACACGGTGGGCTAAAGTATGAATGCTCTTGTACTATTAAAAAGACATTGTTCTAATGTGAATCTGTGCACTGCACACACGCGTGCACACACACACACATACACACACAAAGATGATGAACACAGTGCATCACACAGCTAAATTTAATATATGCATGGGTATGATGTTTGCAGTGCATGCATTTCAGCAGGTCCCATTAGTGTGCCTTTCCCCTCCAGTGAAAACAGAATGAACCACAGCCCCTTCTGGTTTGCATAAAGCAAACAAAATTAGATTTGCTTTGCTGAATTGAAACCCGCTTGGGACTGTGCGGCTCTCTCGGGAACAAATTACTTCAAACAATCCCTTTGTACCATAACAAAATCAAAAAATTCAGGCCAATCAACACGGCTCAAAAACCCTTAACACAAGAATTAATAATACAACCTAGTCTATTTTTATTGCTTCTCTGCGACAGATCCTTGTTTTAATGTAATTACGCTTATTTGCTGTCCACATGTTAAATCAGCTTGCATATGTTAACCAATGTGACATAAAACAACTTTCTGTGTTTCTCCGTGGCAGCCAGCTTTGTTCCTGTAGCAACGTGCTATCTATCTCTGATAAGCTAAATATAAAGCTGAATGAAACTGGATTGCAGTCCTCCTGCAAAATGGAAAATGCTATATACAGTATTTTTAGACAGATATAATGAACAATATCAGTCTAAACATGTTTTCCAGGATGCGGGTCCCACTCAAATCAATGGGCTATCCTGCAAAGTAAAGATGATTTGGATTGGGTCATGGCAGGAAATAGTAGCAAGGCTGTCTTCCCTCCCAAAATTAGTACTGTTTGAAGCAAAATGTCTTCAGAGGGTTAATTTTATTGTAGACCCCGTTCAAGCATTGTGCAGTGTGTTTTGATCTCCAGCTTATTTCTGAAAGTACATTCAAGATACAGATAAAGCCAACCACATAGTAAATCCCTTTTCATTCCATCCAAGGTTGTCCTCAGCAAAATGTGAATTTCAGAAGGTTTTAGATCACTTGCAACTTTTTTTAAAAGCATTACAGTGTTTGATCTTCAGCCCACTGTGAACAACAGTAGAGCTGAATTTGTTATTTGTCTTGTCCATCACCAACACTTAGCCTGCTTAAACCACAGGGAGGAATATTTGGTTTTTATACGCTTAGCAAGGCTTTATGTTATTGCTTCTGTCAGTATTATAATTTCTGCCATTCCGAAGTAAGTGTTATGCTGTGTTATCGTCGACAGCATACAAGCGATCATAAACAATGTCTGGTCTTAATTCTCAAAGCTAACCCAACATACGATTCTTGTTAAAAATTTAGAAGGCTGATTTTATTACTTGCTAATCAAATGATATTTCAAAAATATGGAGATCTCTATTTGCCTATTACAGCCCAGGAAGTGCTTTTTTAACAAGGTAGTGAAATAGGATGATAAAAGACACACTTCCCACAGCAGAGAATTGTGTAGTGTAGAAGCCTACTGAACAAGCACGATGGACTATTTTCAGTTTAATTAAATATTAGATGTTAAAGAGTTTTTTTTTTATGCCATTGCAAAGAGGTGGGGAGGACAAAGCAAGAAATGATGACCTCAGTTTCTACTGGCTAACCTTCTCTCATGGGCTTATCCCACCACTTTTTGGTGGAACTGATGTGCATAGGATTCATATCATTTCAGTCTAGGGGGGTAAACTTCATAAGTACTCATCTAAAAAGAAACAACATGCCTTGGATCCAAACATACAACACATTGTGGAGAATATTTATTTACAGCGGTACCTCTTTTAATTGGTTCTACGGGTCAATTTGTTTTGTTTTTTTTTTAAAAAAAAATCTCTTACAAAATGCAGTTTCCATTAGGAATGCATTGAAAATAGATTAATCCATTCCAGAGGCTATGGGTTGCTTTGTTTCATGAAAATTTTGTCTTACGAAATGCAGTTTCCCATAAGAATGCATTGGGAATGGATTAATTCATCCCAGAGGCTAGAATAAAGACAAAAATAACCAAGTTTTCCCCCCTAGGTACACGTGGAACAATTGTTCGTCTTGCGAAGCATCCCATAGGGAATGTTTTGTCATGCGAAGGATGCCTATTCCTGGAAATTTTTTTCTTCCTACAAGTTTTTTTCCTTATGAGGCATTTGTCTGAAGAGGTTCCACTGTATTTACTTATTTATTTGACTTCTTTCCTGCCCATCTAGCATCAAACAGCTACCCTGGGCTGCTTACAAAACCACATTTAAGACAACTTTGAACACAAAACAACACATGAGACAACATTAATAATGGCAAAATAATGACTCAAGTATCATGAGCATAAACTACTAACACATAACAATACCCTTTGCCCCCCAAAGATGGCAACAACTCGGTTGAAATTCACACAAAATGGGTCTTCTCTGCTGATGAAAGAGGTAAGTAATCCAACATAAACCCTTACCATCAGTCTTAATGGTACATGCCATTGCCTACATAATCTTCATTATGTGAGTCTGCTGTGTTTGTAGTTTTTCTTTACAAGAGGGAACTGTTGACAACAAAGCAGCCTGTTCTATTGAAACAATATCAGCTTGCCCCTTTGCAATGGCAACTGTCTTCCAGCCAAAAGGCTTGATATCTGCAAGCCACCCACATCAATCAAAAATCAGCCAGTTGGCAATTCTAGGCGAGCATTTTTTTTTTTGCTGATCCTTTTTTGCATATGTATTACAGCTAGAATAGCTTGACCTTGCACCAGGAAGCCATAGCCTGTGCTTGTCAAGTGCTCTCTGCTCTCATTCTGCAGGCTTTATTCCAATGACAGCAGCTGTGAGGAGCAAGGGAAGTCATAGCTATGGGTCACATCCTGCGCTAGCTTTGTCCTGATGCAAAATGCATCCGTGTGTGCCAAGTGGAAGTGGCTGATTTTCTCAGCTCTTACGCCCTACTGCTCCATACCCCACTCATTCAGGAGGAATTGGAGGAGGGCAGGTTGGGAGCATTACCCTATAGAGGACTACAGTGTCCATGCTGGGTGGGTGATTTTGCATCTGAGTTCCAACAACAAGGCCATCTTAATCACCAGTACGAAGATTTCATTTGGTCAGTAAGAAACAGAAAAATTAGTTTGCCTTGCTGCGAGTCTACATTTTCTTTTTCAGTATACAAAACCCTCACTGGATATGACCTTATAACTTATTTTGCCTTCTACCTCTCCCTGTACATTGTTATGTATGTCTGTGAAGATTCTCAGTCATCCAGGTGAGTTTATCTGGAAGTTGAGTCATGGCAACTGGACTTCTTTTTCTTGAGAGATAGAAACGTTTCACTGCTCATCCAAACAGCTTCATCAGTCTGAATACAGCCAGTGGGAGTCCTTGTTATGTAGATGAACTCTTTTGAATGCCACTCCCCCTGCAGTCACCAGTGAATTCACTGTCGTGGTGGCCACAGCAAAATCACTGCTTTTGCACTGACTGTTATGGAAATTTTCTACTTTTTTTTCTAAGGCACAGGGAAGAGATTCCCCACTTAGCTTTTGAGGGGAAATGTGCTTCCCAAAAGCTTCCAGGAACATCACTTTCTTTCAAAAGGTGGTGCAGGTTTCTCTGAATGTAGAATCATTTCGAAGCATCTGTTGCTATGCTTGTTCTGCAGTATAAAAGCCCATGCCATTCAGATGCTTCATCCATCACACATCCGTGGCATACTACCCCTATGAATTGCTGGGTCTACATTCTTGGCCACGATTGGCACCAGATGGGTGGGGCGGGTGGGGTGGTTTCACTAACCCTTGTGATTCATGCATTCAGCACTCCCTTAAAAAAACACCATAGTTGCATGCTAGGTATAGTTCACAAACCTCCCCTCCTTCACACCAGCAGAAAGGAGTCTTTCTGTTTCCATGCAATATGCCATCATGTGATCAGTGACACAACATCTCTAACGACTTACACAGGAAAACAAATGCAGGGGCTTACTGCACGGCATACTCACCCATCAGGCTTCTGCTTTCACTGCATTTACATTTCTGCGTGTGGCGCACACATGCACTCACACTGAAATGCAGAGGACAAACTGGCTTTAATTTGCTGTGAATGGAAGCTAAAAGCATTTACAAATTTGGACTAATTTACTGTTTAAACACCAATCAGCTGTTAAAGGACTTGGGAGAGTTCACAATGTAGCCAGGTTTTTTACAGCTCGGAGGGTACAGGCGCTTTTGCATACATTTACTATGTACTTAAGCTTGTGTTAAACCAAATTAGATCCCAAGGAAATCACAGTCATTCATGATTCATTGAGTCATTCATATTTGAAAGTTGTTTCTCGCTTCTGTGTATGTTCTTAGGTTGAGGGAGCGCTACCTACCAAATATATAAAGTATTATCCACGGGCAATTACCCGCTCCCACCCATCCTTCCACGGCGGCACTATTAGCAACATAAATTATTCATCTTATATAATGTCACCCACAAGTGGCGAGGTGTCACAAACGTAGCCTTTCTCTCACCCCCCTCCCCCCCACACCTTCCTTAAGGGCAAAATGACCCTTTTAGATCACTAAGAGAATCGTTATCTTTCAGTATTCTGCAGGTTTGGCACCTTGGATTTTGTGTGGCATTTAGTGGGGCGAAAGAAGCACGTAGAGAGGAGGCAGGGCTGTGTGAATTCCATTGGGAACTGCTATGATCTGCTCCTCTTGGAGGGACGAGCAGATCAGAACTCAAATATCCACTGACTGTTGCAGTTGGTTGAATGTTGTGGGTCTAATTATTGATGGTCTGTAGGGATCAAAATACTTAACAAGAAGCATAAGTTTTCTAAAGCAACAGTGTGTTTAGAAGTGCGTGTTCTGAGAGAAACTGTCTACAGTACACATTTAGCCCTACTTCTTAACGTAAATTTCAAATCTGAGTGATAAATTCTGGCAGAAAGTGAGATGGGATGGATTAAGGGATCAGCATGTGAAGAAGTAACACAGACTGGAAAGAAACCAAGTCACTGAACTAGTAAATTAATTCATTAGGGTCCCCAAAAGTTGCAAGCAACTTGATAGGACAGAACAACAACTGGTTATCAAAACAGCCTGCTCTGAAGGGTGAATTCCTGGGTGAAAGTAACTAATTTCTTACTGCCCTCTGCACAAATGACCCAACTAAGCAGCTCCAAACTGGTTGAAATGGGCAAGAATAAAGTGACACAAGTGAGGGGAAATTCCGAACAATACAGCCTCTGACAAACCAGGACTATGAAATAAAACAGTCAGTATGAGAATGTTTCCTACAAATCTGTGTGATGACCACTTTTGTCAATCTGTATATGTGTCTGGTCACCTTCATAGCAAAAAGGATATTGTAGAGCTGAGCAAAATATAGAGGAACACATCTAAATTACCCACAATTGTTTCCCATGTAAAAACGGCTATAAAGATCAGGGCTTTTAAGTTAAACAAAAAAAAATTAAAGCAGGACTTCAAAGCAGTTTATAGAATTATGCAATGTGCAGGGGAAATGGCTTTGTCACCATCCTAAAACTCGAGAAGCAAGCAAAAATGGTGGCAGATTCAGAAAAGTTATAATGAAATTTGTGTGAAGCAAAAATAAATAATGGAATGCACCTGATAGTCATTAGCTTTGGTGTTTTGAAATGGTGATTAAACAAATCTGAGAGGCATAAGGCTACCACTTGCTAGGATGCATAAGTGCTATCATGTCCCAGTCCACTGTGTAGACTTTCTAATCAGAGGCATAGCTAGAGTTTGGAGCACCTGAGAACAAAGTCAGTATTTGCACCGTCTCCTCCCCCCCCACCACCATGTCTCACCCACCCAGCAGCAAGGGGGGGGCAGGTGGAATATCTGTGCCAACTTTACTTGCAGTTGCAATGATTTCCTGCACTCTGGCCAGAGAAGGGAACCTCTTAACAAGAGTCAGTCATACAATCCCCATGCTCTCTCTCTCTCACTCACTCTTCTTTGAAGCCACTGAGATGTGCCAATGTAACGGTACAGGCCCAGTGCTCTCTCCTCTCCTCGCTTCACAGGCAGGCACTATGTCAGGGTTTGGGGATGCAGAGTTTGAGAGTTGGGGGGGGAGAAGGATGTTGAGGTGGGTGAGTGGGAATTGTGGTGGGGTGGGGGTGGGAGAGGAAAAGGGAGGGGGGAGAGAGAGAGAGAAGAGAAGAAAAGGAAAAGGAAGAGAGCGAGCCTTGGATGGGTCTGGAGGAAGGACCGCATGGAGAGAGGTGGGGGGGAAGAGACACACCACAGCCAGGCGCGCACACGCATACACACAAGGAGGGACACCCACACCCATACCCACACCAAGGCACTGAAAATGGATGCTGCGTGTGTGTATGTGGGAGGGGAGATACACTGTGAGCTTGTATTCCACACTCGCACCCTCACTTTGTGTGTAGATATGGGTGGGTGCGCATGTGATAAATGTGTGTGTGGGGGGGTGAGGAGCCTCCTGCATTCAGCTGATGTGGTGTACGGAGGCCTGTGCAAAAAAAAAAAAAGTGGTGGGCTCCCTTCAAGGTGTGCCTCTGGGTGCGTGCATGCGCGTGTGTGAAGAACTCCCTCCGCTTCCTCGCCACACAGATGCCTCGGCTGCTGCCATCATCCTCCCCCGCCCGCTTCAACAGGCTCCTGAGCCGGGGTCACTTCCTTTTGATCCCAGTGAGCGCAAGAGCAAGAGAGAGAGAGAGGAGCCGGGAAAAGGGCACTGGTGCTGGAAGGAGGACAACAGAGGTTGGCGCCCCCAGATTGCTGCACTCCCAGGGCAAATGCACCCTTCTGCTCCCCCCCAAGATACACCCCCTGTTCCTAATGAGCTGTTCATCAACTGCCTGATCTTTACCTCATCACACAAATTCTGACACAATTAGTTACATTACCAAGCACATGACTGTCTGTATGGAAGATATGAAAGCCTCTTCCACTACATTTTCAAGTACAATGTTAGTGGCAAGGCAGTGTGGAGGATGCAAAATGGTGCCAAGTTTGCCAGTATAGTTGCATGTGCTACCACTGATGTAAATGGTTAAAAAAAAGTCCCTCTGGCGGGGGGGGAGCCTCTCATCTCATTTCTATGCAAGAAACTGGAGAAAACTGAAGCTACCGGGTGACATTATCCACAGAAATACTACAGTTTATATTTATGATCTATGCAACACTCCAGACAAGTGATTAAATGCCCTTTTGAACATACCCAGTGAAATACCTCTTGTATAGCCCAAGGACATATGATGAATGTTTTACCTCTCCTGCCAGTCTATTGGAAATAATGAACCTGCTTTAAAAAACAGGCTCCTGGCTGTGCTTGAAGGGATGGCATACAAGAGTTAACTTTTTTTTTTAAACAAATTGGGAGGGGGAGGAGCATGTACTGTGAATTTCATCTAGATTTGTTCAGGATCCTTTTTTAAAAAAAGAAGCAGTGACTGGTTGATATAAGAGAAAGATAACTGGAAGAGTTGGGCAAGCTGAATTCTCCCTCCCTAGATTCCTGTGATAAGTCACAGAGCCTATTCCTTGCTAGTTTCTTCTAAGACTGGAGAATATATGCAAATAAATTATACTACTTGGCCTAACCATCCCGCAAGTTGCTGATGTAGCGATATAACTAAGCAAGTCACGGTGATGATGCAAATAAAGCACTTCAGTGTTTATGTATCCATCTAACAGCAAGTGTAATTAAGGGAAGACGATCAAAACCAGACACTGCTAAAACTTGGAAATGCTTGTGTTACCATTTCACATGATTGTTGACTCGTGGCAGATCTTTGGGGCTTATCTGAAATTTAAAAAAAAAATTATTATGTTTCATCCATATACAGTGGTGCCTCATAAGATGTTTTTAATTCATTCTATGGGTCATTTTGTAGCACAAAAAATTCATCTTACTAAACATGGTTTCCCATAGGAATAAATGGGAAACCGATTAATCCAGAGGTTGGAAAAAGGGCCAAAAACGCTATTTTTACCCTCCAGATCTCTTTATAAAGTGCACTTTAAAGGTATGCAGAGCCAGCGCACACCCCTGGAACACCCACCTACCCCACAGTGCAATGCAAACATGGACAAAAGCTAGCAGCAAAGCAATCGCCCAGCCTGTTATCTCCAAAAGTACAATGAACCACAATGCAAAAAACAAAAGAAAGCAAGGAAACCTCATCTCCCTACTTTTCCAAGTTCTAAAAGGTCCAAAAACTTCTGAAAAACAATGTCCAGAATGGCTCCAAAACTTGAAGAGAAAATTCCTCCCACCCCTCCACAAACTGGGGGCATGATGCATCCTGGGTAACTTGTTTCAAAATGAGGAATGGATTTTCCTCTTGTGAAGCATCCCAAAGGGATTTTTCATCTTGTGAAGCAATCCTATTCCCAGAAATGTTATTCTTTTTTATGGGGCATTCATCTTAAGAGGTACCACTGTACATTAATTGTAGGTACACATTACAAAACAGAGTTGCTTTACACCTGCTTTGTCTTTGGGGTTTCATGACAGTACCAAAAATGATTTAGTGGGTATTCATACACTTTCCCAGTTAATTAATAGATTGTACAGCTAAAGGAAAGTGAAGTCAGCGGGACAACTTATCTTCAGAATGATTCCTCTCACACATTCATTCCTGAGATGGGAGATATTTGGCTCCTATTAGCCCGTTGAATCATGGATACTGTTATTTTTATTTTTATTTCATTTCATTTTTATTTTATTTTATTTTATTTTATTTTTCTCTATTGCCGCCCATGTCGTCTCTTGTGGAGGGCCCCTCCTCCTTTTCTTTTCTTTTCTTTTCTTCCCTGTTGTTTTTATTGTTATCATATTTTATTGTAAACTGCCCAGAGTTCTGTCTGGAAGATGGGTGGTATATAAATATAGTAAGTAAGTAAGTAAGTAAGTAAGTAAGTAAGTAAATAAATAATTGTTGTTGATTCAACAAGTCCAATTAATTCAATAGGACTCTAATTGGGACTAATAATCAAATGTTGCCTTCAGTCTTAAATGCCATTTCAAGTGTAAGACAAGGATATCATGTCGGTGTCAGAACTAGAGATGAGCATGAAGTGCTATAAAGCGCTTTGTGCCAAATAACCTGCACAGCACCACAAGTGCCACACAATACCTCCCCTCCTTGCCCTCATAATGGGGGCCCACTCAACTTTGGCAGTGTGCCACCAGGGTCCTCCCTTGCTTGTGATACACCAGTCGGGGAAGGTGCTTGGCCTGCCCTTCCCCACCTCCTTAGGCAGGCAGGCAGCCCAGTGAGGAGGGAGGGAGAGAATTTGCGCACAGCCAACAGCTGGCCACCTGCCTATGGAGCTGGGGAAGGACAGGCTGAGTGCCTTCCCCAATTGGTGTGCTGCCAATGAGGGAGAAGCCTGGTCGTTCACTTCTGAAAGTGAGTGGGCCTCCAGAGGAAGGAGGTTAAAAGCAGGACCTCTGGTTCATGAATTGCTTTGTAGCTTTTGCTCTTTTTTTTTCAACACACAACACACAAGCAGAAAAGGACAAATGTTTTCCCTTATACAGTTGACCCTGATATAACAAACGGTTTGTATAACATAAAATCTGTACAACATAAAAAATCTGGAGAGGGGAAATTTGCTTAACAGAATCACCTATGGGGCAAATCCATACAACATAAAAATGGATGTGATTAGAGATTACTCTGTTTTCAATGCATTCCTATGGGAAATTTGTATACGGATAATTTGCTTAACAGAATTTCATTTGGAACGAATTAATTCCTTTATACAAGGTACCACTGTAATTATTAAGTTTTCTGAGATATTCCCAGTACTTTCCTCAAGCCTACTGTTTAAAAAAACCCTAGAGTTTACATGGAGTAGATTCAGGAGGATGTGATGTGGTCATATATTTAGGAATGAATCAGATGACTATTATACCAATGCAAGTAAAGCTACCAAAACTAGTTTGAGGATTGGAGGTTACACTTGAGTTGGACACCATCAAGCCAGCTCAGACATAATGTTCTCGCTGTGGATCATTTAGCGTGATCATTTGGCTAGCATAACCTGCGACAAAAGAAATATAAAAAATAAAGGCACAAATGATGTTTGAGGGAGTGGACTTTACCACAAAACCTCAGATTGAAATATAAACATTTGTCTTTAAGATGTCACAACATTTTTGTCTTCTTTATTTTTTGCATTTAGTTTCTTTTCTTCTCAGTTATGCTAGCATAGACTAACACTAAACTAAAACTGTACCTTTGGCTAGCGTAACCCTCATCCTCCATCTTTCGTGCTCACGAAAAAGATAAGCCTTTCATTTCCACTTCTAACAGGAGAGTCCACACAAGGAATCTACAGTGTTTAAAATGGAATTCAGTATAACAAACCAAGATCAACTCATGATTTCAGATCCGAGCTAGTTTGGACGCTGCATGCTTCCTCTAGTTTGGGTGTAACAGGAAACTGGAGATTGGAAACATTTGCAACAACCAGAATTGCACACCCAGCATGGCCATTGGCAAGAAGAGGTTCATTTTCAAAAGAGTGCTCAGATGTGGCTTACCCTTCTGTTCTTCTGGGGACCCTCTGGGACTGTGCAGCTTGTCAGCAGCTACATAAGCTGGAGGCACAGTGGAGAATTGAATTCCCAGCCTCCTGTGCCGCAGCCAGATACCTGGCTCACCGAATCATTTTAAAGCAGCAGTGAAAACTTCCTAATATTGTGTAACCACACATACAGAGCAAATAAAAGAACACACGAGATTGAGGTTTGTGTAAGGAGATTGGTTGGACATATTGTTACAAATGGGCTTACATAATGTTACTTTGAACCTGAAAGCTCATTCTCTTCTCAGTTTTTCCTTCAGGTCTAAAAGTTTGGGATGTAACCATCTTCTGAATCATTACACTGTACTTTTCAAAGTCATTTCCCAGGATAACGAAGCAATCAAAAACAGAGAGTGTAATGTTAATGTTGATTCAAGCTCAGCATGGAGGACAAATACTCCATGAAAGAGTTTTTCAGATCTAACTCACTTATAACTAATGTTGGCAATGAATATTACAATTACTTGCTGAACGGTTCTCTTAAGGAGTCAAACTTTATGAATATTCTAATTTAACTAGACTGATTTGTAATCTTCCACTTATTATTACTCAGTGGTTTAAGATCAAGCACATCAAATGTGAAAACTAAAAACCAAGTAGTTTAAGATTTAGTAAATGCGTGATGAAAATGGAAATTCAGTGGAACTAACTTAATTTGTTCTGTGAATCATCTTAATATGAATGCAAAAATGGATTTAATTTTTTTATTGTAGCAAAGACAGAAGTATGCAGGATTTAAGTAATTAAAATGCACATTCAGCAGGGTGTGAGGGTATTGGAATTGTTATTTAAGTATGCAAACAGTTATCTCTATAGCAATAGACTTGCCTAATTACACATCTTCCTCCTTAATAAGGATCCAAACGAAAGTAGGCCAGGCTCACAACTAATAAAATACGTCAAGTGGTCAATGTTTGCAGATTTTCTTCAGGTACTGTAGTATCTCAAATACCAGCATAGGTATGTTTACAGACTGAATGTGTTTGAAACAACCCACAAAACCAAAAGTATTCATGGAGCTTGCAAGTTAAAGTAAAATTCAGAATCTAGTAGTCTCTTTATTAAAGCCAGCTAAAGTGATGAATGTGTGCAAGTTTTTGATGTCTGCCAACTTCTCAACAGCCTATATCAGTGATGGTGAACTTTTGGCACTCCAGATGTTTTGGACCACAGCTCCCAGAATTCTGAGCCTAGATTGCCATTGACAAAGGACTGTGCGAGTTGTGGTCCAAAACATCTGGCATGCCAAAGAATCACCACCAATGGCCTAGATGATATTCAGTTCTTCAAAAACCTCTAATTTATTAATGTGGGGCATTGCACTTCTGTATTCATGATTTAAGACATTAGGAAGTGGCCTGATATTTTTACACAGTATTTTACACACACTGCCAGCAGGAAAAATACTTCCTAGCTTTACATAACCAAGGATGACCTGAGTGACCAATGGCAGTAGTCAAGGTGCTCAAATAATGCTATATCAGAGCAATGGTCTACTACATCTGTACAAAATTTGGTACTGATCCTACACTGAGTTTCAAATTATAGTATATCACAAAAGTGAATACACCCCCTCACATGTTGTAAATATTTTAGCCTATCTTTTCATGTGACATCACTGAAGAAATAACACTTGGCTACAATGTAAAGCAGTTGAGTATACAGCTTGTATAACAGTGTAAATGTGCTGTGTCCTCAAAATAAAGCAACACATAGCCATTAATATCTAAATAATTGGCAACAAAAGTGAGTACACACCTAAATGACAATGTCCATTTTCCCTCCCTGTTGTCATGAGAACTGTTAGTGTCACAAGGTCTCAGGTATGAAAAGGAAGCAGGTTTTATGGGTCTCACTTTCACATTTGGTGTTATCACTCTCACTCTCTCATGCTAGTCATTTGAAGTTCCACATGGCACCTCATGGTAATGAACTATCTGAGGATCTGAAAAAAATGAATTGTTGCTCTACATAAAGATGGCCTAAGCTATAAGCAGACTGCCAAGACCCTGAAACTGAGCTGCAGCACAGTGGCCAAGACCATACAGTGGTTTAACAGGACATGTTCCACTCAGAACAGGCCTCACCCTAGTCAACAAAAAAAGCTGAGTGCTCATGCTCAGCATCATATTCAGAGGTTGGCTTTGGAAAATAGACATATGAGTGCTAACAGCATTGCTACAGAGGTTGAAGGGGTTGGGTGGGGGTCAGCCTGTCAGTGCTCAGACCATATGCCATACACTGCATCAAATTGGTCTGCAGGCCTGTCATCCCAGAAGGAAGCCTCTTCTAAAGATGATGTACAAGAAAGTCCGCATACAGTTTGAGGCAGATAAGCAGACTATGGACATGGATTTCTGCAACCATGTCCTGTGGTCCAATGAGACCAAGATAAACTTATTTGGTTCAGATGGTGTCAAGCGTGTGTGGCGGCAACCAGGTGAGGAGTACAAAGACAAATGTGCCATGCATACAGTCAAACATAATGGTGGAACTGTCATGGTCTGGGTCTGCATGAGAGCTGCCAGCACTGGGGAGCTACAGTTCATTGAGGGAACCATGAATGCCAACATGCACTGCGACATACTGAACCAGAGCATGATCTCCTCCCTTCGTAGACTAGGCTGAATGGCAGTATTCCAACTAGAGATGGGCACGAAATGAACAATTTTTCATTTCTGTTTTCATTTTTTTTGTTTCGTTATGCAACAAAATGACAAACAAATTTTGTCTCTAAAATGAAACGAAACGAACAGAAACACCGGAAATTTTGTCGTGTGTTTCGTTTTCCTTACGGCAATACAAGTGAAGTGCTTTAAATGCTAAAAAAAATCACAAAAAATTGAAATAAATGGTAATGAAATGATAATGAAACGAACAAACACGAAAATGATTTTTTTGCAAAAATTCACGAAAAATGGAAACGAACCGAAATGGACCCCCTAAACGACAAATGAAACACCATTTTTTGATTTGTGCCCATCTCTAATTCCAACATGATAATGACCCCCCAAAACACCTCCAAAACAACCACTGCCTTGCTAAAGAAGCTGAGTGTAAAGGAGATGGACTGGCCAAACATGTGTCCAGTTCTAAATTGAACATCTGTGGGGCATCCTGAATTGAAAGGTGGAGCTGCACAAGGTCTCTAACACCTACCAGCTCTGTGATCTCATCAAGGAGGAGTGGAAGAGGACTCCAGTGGTAACCCGTGAAGCTCTGGTGAACTCTAGGCCTAAGAGGGTTAAGGCAGTGCTGGAAAATAATTGTGGCCACACAAAATATTGACACTTAGGGACCAATTTGGATATTGTCACTTAGAGGTGTACTCACTTTTGCTGCCAGCGGTTTAGCCATTAATGGCTGTGTGTTGCATTATTTTGTAGGGACAGCACATTTACACTGTTATACAAGCTGTATACTCACTGCTTTACATTGTAGCCAAGTGTCATTTCTTCAATGTTTTCACTGTATTCTCATGTGTTCATAATAAGGGAATTTAGCGCTGGGAGAAGGAGCAGAAATACCCAAGACAGACAAGATGTTGTAACCACCTTCAGCTAAGCAAGGTGCTAAAATGCAAATTTCAGACCAGATGAATTAGCATTTGATGGGACACTAACACAATATGCAAAGTGCTGTTGGGATGCATGATTAATGCCTGTCTTGGATGATAAAAAGCTGGTGTAACCTCAAAGCCTAACTATCACCTTGGATGAAGCACTGTGGTTCCTGTGTCAATGCTGACAATAAGCACAAAGTAACATGGCAACATTTATTTTACACTGGGATAACACTAAAAAGTCACATAAAGTGTGCTAGCTGGCCACCAGCTTTACAGATATTTTCTTCAGACAGAGCATAACATTAACTCAAGAAGATAACTCTGATCTTGAAAATTTGTACTATTGTGTCTTTTGGTTGACTAAATAACATTATTATTGTACTGTTTTATTTGTTTTATGGCAATTGGGACAATGCACTAAATTTTAAATAAGTCAACCAAAACCAAACAGTAGGTGTTACCAATGTGTTGGGGTGTGGTGAGGGTGGAATTCTCAGTGCACCATAGCCTTTTTTTTTCCAAAGGTAAAAGATATATATATATATCCCAAGAGGCAGATTTCACATGAATGGCTGAGTGTGGCATTTCCATGGGAAATAGAAAGCAGAAGGACAGTATTGTGAGGTCGAGGATTTTTTTAAAAAAAGTTATTTTAACTAAAGCTTCAGGGATCACTTCTGCTTCTTTCAATCTTGCATCCGACTACATATTTTGAACTAGTTTGCTCAGCAGTGTGCAAACGCCTCCACATATACATTTCCAGGTGTGAAGCCAAAGCTATGACAGGTGCTGTCTGCTGCCATGCCAAGCCTCCATTCACCACCGCGATTCCATTTAAACCATTACAACACCTACCATTCTTCACAATGGATCACATTAGCTGGCTAGGATAGGAATTAAAGGTTAACAGCAACAACTAGGGCATCAGTGGCCAGCCCGGCTCTCTGGAATAAACTACCGAATGAGATACACCAGGCTCCTTCTTTGGCATCCTTTAAAAAAGCCGTTAAAACCTGGCTGTTTAGGGATGCCTTCAGCAATCGCTAGGGTCTGCATCACTGTTTTTTTTTTTTTGTCTTGTGATTTGTACCTATCATTAGTTGTCCTATGCCTCTTGCCAACTATTATTTTTATTTCTTTATTTTTAATTGTTGTTGGCTATTTCCCTCTTCATTATATTATTATTGTCTTCTCCATTACTATTAATATCTTGTGTTTTTATGTGAACTGCCCAGAATTCCCGCTGGGACATTGGCACAGTATATAAATATAAAAATAAATAAATAGATAATAAATAAATAAATAAATAAATAAATATCTGACTGGAAAAATCTACTTACTGTAAATCCTCCACCCGCTATAGTTACTTGTGGATTTTCGCCTGTCTCTTTAATGCACTTCCCTTCTTTTATCCACCTATTTTAATTTGGAAGTGAACCCTTTGGAGGCGAGGGTCTTTTTCTTTTCTTTTTATTTGCTTTATTTTGCTTGGGAAAGGCTCAGGCGCCTGGCTGGGGTTTGATGCATTATTAATGGCAATAAATAATACAGCAACCGCTACTATTTCCTATCATGGGAGAATGCCACCTCGTTTGGTGCTAATGGGCGGTCTCAGCAAGCAGGCTGTGCATAGGGGTTTTGCATTTTCAAAGGGCTGCATTGGCACAAGCTAAGCTGGACAGAGACGGCTTTGACACACATAACTTCTTTGAGGATCAGGTTGTAAATGAACTCTGAGACAGAAATGTGTTCCTGTCTCTTGATGATGAACAAGCAGGGCAGGGTTAAGACAAGACTGACAAATTAGCTTCTGCAACACTGGGTAAATTAAAGAGGAAGTCTAGTCATGTCCATCTTGCTTCTTTCACAAATCCAGATCATTTTTTAAAAGAGCAAATAACTTAGGAAGTGCATCTTTAGATAAAAGCACTACATAGATTTTTTATAGACAACAGGATATAGGATTATGTGGGAGTGATCATAATGCTTCTGGTTTGTAGAAATCTCTTCTCAATTTGTAGCCACGTGGTCAGAAATTGTGTGTGTGTGTGTGTGTGTGTGTGTGTGTGTGTGTGTGTGTGTGTGTGTGTGTGTGTAATTAGTAACCTTAGGGTTCCATTCCTTCAGATGAAAAAGCTTTTTGAAATCTAATTTGATGGAATATTCGATATGATGTGGGTTCAATTCATCAATCATTTTAGCTGAAATATGGGGGGGGGGGGCTTTACTGCATTGTCTAGGAAAAGAAAGTTCTTCAAATGTTGATTGCATGCAAAATGTGTTTTGCATAAAATACACCATATTTCATTTTCTCTGTTACTTGACTAGAGAAGGTCAGGATATTATTTTATCCACCCCAGGTGAAAGAAATTGTCTGTACTCTGCAAGGTCTACTTTTAAGTGAAAGGCATCCTTGAAACTACTATTACAATGTTACTATCTTAGAGTTCACCTCTTTCCAATTAAATTATGACCTTTCCTTCCCCGTACACGTTTTCCCCCTTAAGTCCCATGGCTCAAATGTCATTTCAAACTTTATTTTCTATTTCTAACCTGTAATTTGGAAAATAAGCATGAATCCAAAATACAGTTATAGCTCTCATCTTAATATCATACGCTTTTCCACTAGGGGAAAACTAGAACCAGCAAGTAGAAGGATACTTCAATATGGCAGGTTCATTCTGTGACATCATGATTTTAATCCTATATTGGGAGAAAAGTCTATATATATAGGAGAAATGTATAAAAATGGAAATTGATTTCTCCCCAAAGAAGGGTTTCAGTGGACTAAATCCTGTTGTTTAATGTAGTAAATTGTACTACATTTTATTTATTTAAATAAAATAAGAGTAAAATAGTAAATTAAAAACCCATAAACAAATAAAATCTGGAAAGTCAATGTGTCTAGTGGAAGAAGCATAAACAAGTGTAAGAACTGCAATCAAATAAGATTCAGCTGTCTGGGTTTGGGTAGTATCCTTCTCTGAATAATCAATTTTAAAATAATTGCCACTTTTTAAATATTCATGCCTGAAAGAATACACCTACCATAATTTTCTGGAGAAACTGAACAAGATGGAGAAATGGACACAAGGCTTGTTCTAAAACTGAAGTTCGTCTGATCGTTTTCAAGGTATATGATCAAATACAGGATAAGGACAAGAGTTTTCCTACTCAAAACAATTTGTGTATAGACGATAATAGCTAACTGCTGCTGTCATTCTGTGGGGGAAATAGGTGCCATACGCAGCACACCATTGTCCTTCCTTAGGTGTTCACTTCCTTTCGTTTCTTCCGCAGCCCCTGGTTCCTCCTCCATCTCTAAGCTGCTATCAGAACAAGGAAATCACAGCAAGTATCGTGAATTAGTGGATGGCACAAAATGACGAACACCTCCAATTGCAAAATTCTAAATTCTGACATTGAGCTAGACCACAGGTCCTCGCTCATTTATTCACCATCATCTCAGCACAAAGAGCCTGTTGGCTGCTCCTAATGGTTGTCAGGCCCCCAGGTTTACACAAGGTTTAAAGAATGTCACTGCATGTCAAATTCTTATAATACTCCCATAGCTCACAAGCCGACATCTTCTATAATAATAATAATAATAATAATAATAATAATAATAATAATAATAAT
>JAHTLZ010000122.1:10065345-10090385 GCA_023846285.1 Phrynocephalus versicolor
CTGGATTTTGTATTACAAATAACTAGTTGAATGCTTTCCAAGCGTTTAGGACTATGTGATGTATTGGCGAACTGTGTGAGCAGATCCCAATAAGGTGGCTTTCTGCAGCTGACTGATGGTGACTTTGTCAACTCCAATTTCTTCTAAATACTTGCTTACTACTACTACTGCTGCTGCTGCTGCTGCTGCTATTGTTGTTGTTGTTGAATTAAATGTTTGCTATTTGGTTTTTTTAAATTGATATGTATATGATTGTTTTAAACTACCTGGAGTTACGCTATGGAAGATGGGCAGTATAGAAATACATTAATGAATACTAAGATACTCTAGCATGATTCAGTACACTAAGGAACAGGATTTTGGCCAATGCCTGAAACAAAGAGAGGTAGATATTCCATGCTGGGGTCAATCAGTTGAAAGAAAAGGAGTCACTTTTCCTGTACTGTAAACTTACTCCTGAATCAGACATGTAAGCTTGGAATGTCTTACAATTTCATCCTGCTACAATTTCATCAGCTTTATCGAAGGAGTGGTCTGCTTGAGAAGGCATCTCCAGATTCTGTTTCTGTGTAGCTTTCACCACCATGGGGGTCTCTTCTGTCCAGAAGCCCACAATGAGTGAGGCACATGAGGACAGTGTAATGTTTTCTCAGCTGAACTGGCAGGATCTAATGTACAGTTCATGAGGACACAAACAACATGGAGAAGCTACTTTTTAAAGACAGTAAAAAGAGGTTTGGAGCCATGCAGCCATTAAAACAAACAAAATCAAAACTAGACTATGGGTGATACATAGGCTGCTAGTAGAAAAATACCAAGAAAGCCTATCTTGTAAAGTCCACCCCTCCAGACCATGCTGCTCTGTGCCTTCCAAGAAGAAGCCTGGCATCCATCTTGCCAAGTGAACTTTTAAGAACTCCCTCCTGGCAAATTACATCCCTTGCCATGTTTGGACTTTTATACCTGCTTTGAAAAAGAGGGCTTGTGCTCTCGAAAGCTCAGCAACTTTTTTATTTTTCTACTAGCAGCCTATGAAGGTATCACCCATAATCTAGTTTTCATTTTTTTAAAGACAGTAACACTTTCAATCCCTCTACCAGAATGGCCGTAGAATGCTGGGGCAGTAGTCAAAAACAGCACCTTTTCCAAGGCCAGAATTGTAACGCCAAGATTATCTATTTGAAAGTCAAGAACGGCATGGACTGTCTTATTTCATTGAAAGATCTATCTGTTGAGAACAGTCTGCCAGAGATTTGAGAATAAAACAGATAACAATATCTGTCCAGTTAACAGGGGAGACATGGATTAATTATTTCCTATTGCTTGCTAGCATATGTTCTGTCAACCTCATGAATGTTCTAATTGCGAAAAGCAAACTAGGCCAGTTGGACCAATTTTGAGCCAAGGGTGAAAAAGTTTTGTTGATATGGAAGGCTTATGACATGATCCTCATCAACAAACTGCTGGGTAGCTCAGTGATTTAGGTATCCAGTCAAGTTTGATTCCTCACTGTGGGTGTCTGGTTCCTCACTGTGTTTCCTTGACTTGTCGCTCTGAGTCCCCTTTGGGGAAATAGGTGCGGTATATAAGTTTGAAAATAAATAAATAAATAAATTGACAGGGGCTGGACCTGATAATTAACAGGGTACCTTCCAATTCTGCAGTTCTAAGATTATAATTACCCTCCATACAAACATCTTCTGAGAGAACTCCAAGATAGATGTCATATAGGAACTGAATTTTTTTAGGGGGAAAGAAAGATTGTTTCTTTTATTCCAAAATCAGTTTCCCCCATGTAGCCCTCCAAAGATGATGAGAGGTATAATGAATACTTGCACCTCTTCTCATTCTCCAGGTCGTCTGTTTTGCAGGGGTGGTGGGGGGAGGTGGCTGCTACCAGAGAGTTATAATCCTTCACTTAATATCAGGCCACTGCTGATGCTCGCAGTCTATCAATGTTGTTCTCATGTTTAGAAAAAAATCAAATGTTTGAGCCTGAAGCAGAGAAATAGGAGCTAGATAGCGAGCGTTGAGCTCCAGCGGCCATATTTTCTTTACCTATGTAAGAACATGAATAGAGAGAGAGAAATACAATCAAGTCACATCCAACGCATTGTGATCATAACAGGTGTTTCAAGTTATGTGAGATGCTTTAAGGAGCCATTTTACCAATACCACCTGGCCATGGTCTGTCAAGAATTTGAAGCCAGGTCTCTTGAATCTTAGTCCAACCACTCTATCTATTAAACCACAATGACTCTTAATTCATGTTCATCAAGACATCAGCAGATAACTAGGTCAGGTACATATCTGACTGTAGATTTAAGGATATATAAATGTACTTCTGAATGATATCCACAGACTTGAGTTTGGTATAGAATCAGTCTATGAGTTCAGGCTATTCCGAGAGATCAACTGCAGATTTTCATTCTTTTCACATCATCTCGTCTATTTTTCATACCAGTATCTTATTCAGATTTTGGCTGCAGAAAGGGTCATTTCCATATTGGGTAATAGGCTTTCTTGTAAAAAACATTTTGGATTACCATTTGTGGGGTTTGGAGACTACAAAAAATAATAATCAAGCAAACTATATAGCATGTGTGCAGTACCTTTCATCTGTGAAAGTTTGAACTTCTCCAAATAACAGGCAGAACTTGATCAAGCATGAACACTCCTTGGCTATCTATAGATTTGTACTACACAACCTTAGAAATGTCATTGGCACACTTCACAGTGTAATCAATACGTTCTTTTTAACCTTTGAGCAAGAAGGTTGGCTTCAGAGCAGGGCTGATTGAAAGACTCTTTTGCAGTGTGAAATGTGCAAATGAGAAAGATTTTTTAAAAAATAAAATAAAAAAGAAACTAACAGAAAAACAGAAAAGAAAAAAAGCCTATAGGATCTTGTTACTAGGTAATAGGGTCTTGTTACTAGGTAATGAAAATTGGGCTCTGAACAAACCTCTTTCCATTTTATGAAATAGAACAGAATATATATAACATTACATGTTACCAACTGCAGTACTGGATAGTCCCGTAAGGCAGCCTAGTATTCGACAATTCTAGTATTCGACATCCAGTGGCTTCCCTTCTGCCAGCATGTGGGGCATAAAGAGAGAGTGATGCCCTCAAAGCTGTTAGTTGCAACCTGTTCCTTTGTCAATTGTGTTGAGGTGTTGAACATGTCACATTCTCAGCAACTAAGATGAGGATATCGTAGTTGTAGTGATGAGTTATAGTAGGTTCATAGAATCATAGAATCATGAAGTTGGAAGGGGCCTACAAGGCCATCAAGTCCAACCCCCTGCTCGAAGCAGGAATACAAATAGTATTCCTGTATTATAGTATATCTGCTAGGAGGTCATCTAAATGTCTCTTGTATGCCTCCAGGTTTGCCATGAACTAAGGGTGCCTGCAAAACAAAAACCTGGATAGTAATTCTTAGGATCCCCTTGACTGGGAAATTCTTAGCTTAGTTCATGAATTCTGAGAGTTGATCATTCAAATAAAAAAAACAAACTGTACCCTAGGAAAGTGTGTGTGTGTGTGTGTGTGTTGTGTTGTTACAGTCATGACCGACTCTTCATGACCCCACGACCATGGAGTTTTCTTGGCAGGAATACTGGAGTGGTTTGCCAGTTCCTACTCCAGGCGCCTGCAGCACCTGGTATTCCCTGGTGGTAGCCCATCCAAGTACTAACCAGGGCCGACCCTGCTTAGCTTCCGAAGTCTGGCAAGATTGGATGTGCTTCGGGCATCTAGGAAAACTTAGGGGCTGTGAACTACCAGCATCCTCAGTAGACACACAACATGTCCAGCAGGGAAAAGGTCCTAACAGGGCCTTGCATTTAGCTGAACAAGGCAAATAATCCCAGTTTCCTGGTGAGGATTTGCCCTTGAGGGGTCACATAGAGCAGGAAGAAACTGTTAACTTTTTCACTAGCTCCTACTGCATGGAAGCTTGACCAACATTGTTTCCCTTGCTGCTCCTTAATAAATAACAAGAAATGGTTATTAAGGAGTGCAAGAATATTTCCAGGGTTCAAGAATATTGCTGGAATGTACTCTGCTTTCTTCTACAAGGAGGCAAACCTGTAGTGGAGCAGATCCTTTAGCTTGCTGGCCAGGACCACCACTTGAGGCCAGGGGGGAAAACATGCTGATCTCCTTCTATGGGATGCCCATCTATCTAGACTGCCCCACCATTATGCCCTCAATTGTGTCAACCAACATCAAGATCACTCATCTAAGGATGGCAACTTTCCCAGTAAGGACCTTTGTTGCACTCTTCAAAGCTTTGGAGAACATACTGTAGACCCATTCACCTATTATGTCCCACCATTATCTGCCTGGTGGGGCAGCCACACTGGAAGCTATCTAGTAGGAATTGGTGATGACTAAGTATTACAATTGATTTTTACTAGTAATTGCATGTTTTTCCATATTCAAGGCCTAACAAACATGGTTTGTTTATTTATTTTGAAGGCACATAGGAGACACTGAAACTGATTTTTTTATCCAGACCCAGAGCTTTGAATAATTTAACTTTCAAAAGTTAAATTATTTCAAAATAATTTATCTTCCAAAACTCTTAAATGCATTATCATGCATTTAAGAATACTTCTGCTAAATTATAATTATCACCTCTTTTCTTCTGAGGTCCCTCATAACTAGCAACTATACTCCAGGCTTATACATCATGCCTAAGATAGTTGTACCTATTAAGTTTGATTGGTTAGAAAGAAGAGAATCTAGGTTCGGTTTATTTCCTTATGAATTTACCAAAAAGACACACTGCTCTTTCATTCAGAGCAGAAAATACTTAAAGTTTAAAAGAATCAATTGTGTGAAAATGGCAGCTCCAAGGGGATGTTTTGCGGCCCCAATCAGAGCAGGAAGCAAGAGTAACAACTTGATTGTGGGGTTTTCATGGGCTTGGATGAGCCTTGAAGAAGGCTGCCCACCATTCCTTCTCCCTCATCATGGTAATCAAAATCTTTCTATTTGGTTAGAGTGGTTGCTGCAGGAATTGAGTAACTGTAAGAAGTAATTTGTCATTTGACATAACTGAGAGACAGTAATATTAGATGAATTGTATTCAGAGTTTGTCCTTGTCTTAAAGAGTTATGAATAAATGTTCCAATCAAAAGCGTGCAAAGGGACACGTTTTTTTGCAAATGTTCAATTGGAATGTTTACAAACAACCTCAAGAGGCATTGCCAAACTATTATCTGCTCTTACCTTTATCACTGCGGGTTTGATATTCTCCTTGGGACATGACAGAAGACTTCAGTAGAGCCAGACACAGTTGATCTGTTTGAGCAATGGCATTGCCTATAGCACCTCAAGCAGCAACACCAGTAGTTTCATTCTCAAGTCTCTCACCCCTGTAACAACAGGGCAAGCTTTCTGGGATGCTGTCTTCACAAGCACAGCTGGACCCCGAACTCCAGAGCCACTACCCCACAGGGAGGATATGGCAGATGTAGAGATAGAAGCATATGTGCAGGAAAGAGACTGTTCCTTTGTTTTATTGGGCTGGGTAGATGTCTGTTTGGAGAGGTCTGGCCAAGCTGGCAGAGGGAGTGCTCTCTTGTCCACCAACTAATACGCCCAATGAGAGATTGTTTTCTCAGGCAGGGGACAATGGTCAATTCACACTTCTCAGGCTTGGAACCTGGATTAAGGTGATTTTCCTTAAGGTGAACCTACTACTGCCAGGAGTCCTTATAGGAAAGAGTGAGTGGCACACTCTGCTCATAATATAAGGAATGCAGTGTGTCACTTTGTTGGCCCCTTCTTCTGCCTTTTTCATTCTTCCAACTGCTACTCTGAGTTGGTGTTCACTCACTCACCCAGGCTGTGCCCCAGGCTGTTGGCATATTCCCCACTCACCACAAGATCTCTGTTGCTCCAATCTGCCTGCCCAGGGTATTTGCCCATTCCCCACAGCAACCTGTCCTTGGCTTTCCTCAATCCTGCTGCCATTTCTTGTTGGCCTTCCCACTGTTCAGGGTTCAGTCAGTATGCTCATTATAAAAAGGTAAAAGCCCCCCCTCCCGCACATGTGTGCTAGTTGGTGGCTGAAGTGGCATTGGCATTGTGTGGGTTGCAGCAGTCTTTCTAAAAATAAACAGTCTAGTGTAACTTAATGCTGTGAACTTTTATTTCATTGTGTTCATAAGAGCGAACATACCAAACCAAACATTTCCCTGTAGCAAGAACCGAAGCTTGATTAACAAACTGACATGAATGTTGGGTATTATGAAAGATGTATGTTTTATGGAAAAACAACCATGTTTCACACTTGATTGGTTTTGAAGTAACCCACATCATTTATTTATTGATGTGTTTATTTATTGCCACCTACAATAGTTTTGTAGTTCCACCTCTGTGCTCTGCCTCAGGCAAATTTGCACACATTTGCATAGATTTCAGGATTTCAAAATATGCAAACGCACAATAGTGGATTTACTTCCGCTATGGTGAGGTGACTGCTTTAGACTTAAATGCCATTATATCCACTGAAAATATGAACACATAAATGAATTTTATTACATATACCAAGCATGTACTGGAAACACCACTGATTTTTTTATTTTTATTTTTATTTTTATTTTTAGCAAAAAGCTAATAATTTCATCTTTTGTTATGTTTAAATTAAAGGTCTGGAGGTTCTAGAAAATGAAGCTATCCTGAGGCAAAGTCTGAGTGAAAAATAAAAAAAAAGCTTTTATGCACTTCTTGAAAACTTGCTAAGCAACCAAAATAACTGTTTGCAATTAAAAAATGAAAAAAAAAATACACCAAACAAATGAAATAGGCATAAACTGATCTCAGAGGTGAACATTTTATGACAGAGAAAATAATTGGTAAACAGTAATGATGCATTGCTTTTGAAAAATTAATTTTACAGGCCTCCAGCCCTCATCTAGGCCTTGTCCAGTGTGGTGTTGGGCACATGGTACACAAGCGATAAGACATTAATATCAGCAGTTGTCAGACTGATTCTCTCAGAGCAGCTTTCCCCGGTGCGCCGATGTGTGGCTGTTGGGAGGAGGGAAAACAGAAAAAGAAATTTAATGGAGCATGAAGTTTCATGGGGGCAGATCACTAAGTCGCAGCCATATTTTATTTTTTAAATTGAAATGTGAGGATGTTGCAGATGGAAAAGGACAATAAGGGACTCGTTTTAAGGTGAGGAAGAGGCAGTTGAAGGCAGGCGGATCATGATGGCAAAATAATAAATGATCCATCACATTTTATTCACTGTTGTTAACAGAAGTACCACCATCAGAGACACTTGGAGAAAAATGGTGATAGTGGTAGTAGTGATGATCACGGTGATGGTGGCTGAAGTGGACTAACTAAAGTAGTGGTAACATGCCGTTTCTGAAGTCAATGACAACTATCACACAAGTGAATAAAGCAAAAATGGTAAAAATATTAAAAATGGGGTAAATATTAAAAATTATGTTAAGTATGCAAAGATCATTCAGCTATCAGATCTATACACAGTCTCCCACCTAGCTCAAAAATAGCAGATGTGTGTGCAGCTTAGCAGACCTAATATGTGTCTGTCATTTGTGTCAATTTAGCGCTGTTTTAGATAAAAAATGATCTATTTGCAAATATAACAGACCGGATGTTTCAGTAAGTTCGTGGGGAGTCTCTCTGGGTACAGTATGCCCTTTTCATGCCTTGAGTGGGAGTGAATCACTGGAGGTTCGTGGCATGTAACAACATGTACCTCACATGAATTTTTGGCCTAGATTTAGAAGAAACAACCTGGCAATGCTCAGAGTTGTGTTGTATTCAAACTCATATTTGTTTTTTCTAACAGTTCCTCATGATGGGTGGGTCCTCTTGAGAAGAAGAACAGCTGTGGAGGCCCACTTCACAAGGATACAGGAGAGGGCTTTCACCTCAACTGCTCTCAGACTATAGAATGTGTTCTCCTCAGAACTGCAGTCAGCCCCCACTCTCAGTGCTTTGAGGAGAGCCAGGGTGAAGCCCTGTCTTTTAAAATGGACTTACAGTGGTGATTTCTGTTTATTGTGAAAATTCTAACCACATGAATTTAGACTGAATTAGTTTTTAGACTGTTTTCAGACTGAATCATTCTGAATGGTTCTAGGCTTGGATCTGCTTTCCACCTGCCATTTTCACCCTGGTGACAAAGGTGGTTACTTCACATCCTTCCTCGAGCAGAGGTGAACTTGCCTGCGTGTTGAAATTGGTTTTCAACATGGATCGAGAAGTGGATTGAAAAGATTCCCGAGCTCCAGGATGAGAATCTCTCAGCCCACTTGGAGCCCAGTTCAGGGGGCGTGGTCGGGGTGAACTCGGATTGACCCCACAAGGATGTGAGGTTCCGTTCCTTTGAACTCGGATTGACCCCACAAGGACATGAGGTTACGTTCCTTCAAACTCGGATTGACCCCACAGGGACATTTATTTATTTATTTATTTATTTATTTGACTTTTATACCGCCCATCTAGACCAAGGGCTACTCTGGGCGGTTTACAACATGTAACTACAAACAAAGGAATACAATTTAAAAAGCAAGATACAAGGTACAAAATAAAATAAAATATACATAAATCAACAACAAAAACTAAAATGAAGCTAAAATGAAGCTAAAAATGGCAAGAGATTTGATAAAATGGTTTAAAAATAGTGCCTAAGTGTTTAAAGAATCAGGGAATGCCATTCTATAGAACCAGGTCTTCAATAGCTTTTTAAAAATTTGAAGCGAGGGTGCCAGCCGAATTTCCGGGGGTAGATGGTTCCATAATTGGGGAGCAACCACCGAGAAGGCCCTACTCCTTGTTACAACTTTCCTGGCCTCCCTCGGGGTTGGGACTCCCAGGTGTCCTGCCTGGCTGGCACGAGTGATCCTGGCAGTTCTTCTTGGGAGGAGCCGCTCTGTCAGATACTGAGGTCCCAAACCGTTTAGGGCTTTGTATGTTAACACCAAAACCTTGAAGTCAATGCGGTAGCATACCGGCAGCCAGTGCAGGGCTGCCAGCACGGGGGTAATATGTTGGTGCCTTCTTTGCCCCGTTAGAAGTCTGGCGGCTGTATTCTGCACTAGCTGCAATCTCCGCATTAACCTCAAGGGCAGCCCCACGTAGAGAGCACTACAGTAGTCTATTCTTGAGATTACAAGTGCATGAACCAGCGTAGTTAACGCCCTGATGTCAAGGAGGGCCCGCAGCTGGGCAATCCTCCGCAGTTGGCAGTGAGCGGAATGGACCACTGACGCCACCTGGGTTTCCATGGTGAGTGCCGGGTCCAGTAGGACACCCAAACTGCGGACCCCATCCTTCGCGGAGAGAGTCACCCCCCCCGAGAGTGAGGGAGTTCCCCAACCCGCAGACACCAGGGGGGCCCACACGCAGGATCTCCGTCTTGCCCGGGTTCAACCTCAGCCTATTAGCCCCCATCCAGTCCGAGACGGCCGCCAGGCAGCGCTCAAAGGACGGAACGGCATCCACTGCAGAAGATGGAAAGGAGATATAGAGCTGGGTGTCATCCGCATATTGGTGACACGAAGCTCCATACCCCCTTATGACCCCTCCCAGCGGCCTCATATAAATGTTGAAGAGCATGGGAGAGATGACCGACCCCTGTGGCACCCCACAATTGAGGGACCAAGGAGCGGAGGTCATCTCTCCCAGCTGCACTCGCTGGGGACGGTCCTCCAAGAAGGAACGGAACCACTGCAAAGCAGTGCCTCCAATCCCCAACTCGGAGAGCCTCCCCAGGAGGATACCGTGGTCGACGGTATCAAAGGCCGCTGAGAGGTCGAGGAGGACCAACAGGGACGTTTTGCCCCTGTCAGCCTCCCTCAAAAGGTCATCATGCAGGGCGACCAATGCCGTTTCCGTACTATAGCGCGGCCTGAAGCCCGACTGAAAAGGATCGAGGGCATTTGTGTCATCCAGAAGACCCTGAAGCTGATCTGCCACCACCCTCTCCAAGACCTTGCTCATATAAGAAATATTGGCAACGGGCCTATAGTTGTCAATTTGGTCTGCTGCCACATTAGGTTTTTTCCGAATGGGCCTAATGAGAGTCTCCTTGAAGGCCGGGGGAACCCTGCCCTCAAGGAGAGACCCATTAATTATTACTGTCACCCATTCATTCATAATTGGCCTGGCTGTTTTTATTAACCAGGCCGGGCAAGGATCCAAGGAGGAGGTGGTGGCCCGACAGCGATCAAGGGCTCTGTCCACATCTGTCGGCGTCACTGGTTGAAAGCTGGAAAGCAATGCCGGGCAAGGCGATGCACTGGACATCTCTGCTCGATCTACTGTTTGTAAATGGTGGTTCAGGTCCCGGCGGATGGTCTCCACTTTAGTCATGAGGTTACATTCCTTTGAACTGGTCTCCAGCGGGGCTGTGAACTGCAGCAAGAGGGACGTGAAGTAAAAGCCTAAGAGATTGTTTCAGGAGCTCTCTAAGTCACCTTGAGCACCACACTGTAGTAGACAGGCAAAGGAAACCATGCATCAAGCAAAGGAAAATATAGAAATATTCAGAGGTACATCCTGGTCCATTGTATTTATTGAGGCTCACTCCCAGGCAAGTGTGTGTAAGACTGACTAGAGCATAGTTTCCCTTAGGATTTCCTCTCTTACTGCAGGTTGGGATTAGCTGCAATGTTCTACTTTATTGGGCTATATAACTTTCCACTTAAATGTGATCAATAATTTCTAAGAGTGCTCATCTACACAGGAATCTTGGCCCATTTCATCTGAAAAATTGGGGGAGATTTCAGCTCCACCTAAGCCTAAACCCTGGGGCTCCAGCCTAAATTATGCCCCTGTTCTCTGGTCTATAGGTACAGCTACAGAAAGGAGCACTTACCATAATCAGTAAGGCCCAGATGGCTACCAAGGCATCCCATTTATCTCCTTACTGTCCTCGATTTCCAGTGACTAAATTGTTTTGATAAAAATGCATGTAAGTCAGGTATAAATACTGAATTTTGTGTTTCTTGTACTGACATGTTTCAACAGGGTCGTACAAGCACTTTTTCTTGTCAGGGTGCATGTCCATAGGCAAGGAATGTTCCTGATAACGGTAGACTCTGCTTAACAGCTGACATTTGATTAGTCCCTGAACTGAAGAATACCAGGGAGTCTCAGGTATCTCCAGGAGGGCTAGGAAAGAATCTTCCTTGAAACTTGAAGAAGTGGTTCCGGCTAAGTTGCCTTCATTGGGCTACAGCAGGGGTTCTGAAACTTGGGACTCCCCAAGATTCTTGAACTAAAACTTCTGGAAGACTTAACCACTAACTGTGTTAGCTCGGATTTCTGGGAGCTGTAGTCCAAGACCATCAGGTGACCCAAGATCCAGAAATTAAACAGGGTATTTTGGGGGGTTTGGGCACAATGCAGGAGATCTGCAAAAGATGTGCAAAGCAGAGATTTTACTAATCCCTTTATCCCCTGATCAGATCAGTGATCTTTAGCACACAATTCTCTGTGTTGGATTAGGGCCAGAAGGCATGAAGGAATCAACACAATGCCTGAATTGTTTAATAAGTGTTTTCAATGAGATCTCTCCTCTCTGTCTCTCTCCTCTCTCTCTTTCTCTCTCTCTCTTTACAAGTATTGCAATCATATGATACTTGACACTATAAAAAACAAATCTCTAAAGGTCATTCTCCCTCAGCAACACACTGCAGAAGCCTGTGGAATTCTCCAAACTCTTCTCTACTTTTTTATTGCAAGATATGAATTCACTTCACAGTAGCCCAGGCACTAATCATTAATAAGATGCAAGCAGCCCTGGCAGAAAGTACAGAGGGATAGTATCAAAAATGATATGAATATTAAAGTCATAAATACAATAAATGCTAGTCACTAAGTATCCTCAGCTATAATAAAGCTAAAACCCAATTAAGTATAAACATTGACTTATTATTCATTTTTTTTTTAAAAAAAATCATATTTAGCTGCTTTGATACACTCATTTGCCTTTTAAAGATGTATAATCATTCTCTCTTTTTGCATATTCCATTGACGAAGATTCATTTATTGGTCTAATTGAATAATAAGGCTTCTTGATTAATTGTTTTAAATAATTCCATGTCATGGGCTTCCTCTGGCTGACATTCTTTTATAATATTTTCACAGGCTGGCTTTTTCCACTATAAATTACCAGCTGTACAGTTCTAACTTGCAGCGTTTTTAAAGGATAGGAAATAAAAGGATTTGTTATTTTTGTTGGCTTCCACTCTTTTTCTTGGCTCATCCTTTCCTTTGTTGTTGTTCTGGCTGCCACTGTTTTTAAGCGTCTGCATCCCTGATAGTTTTGAACAAGTGAGCTAAACAGCATCAGTGGCCTTCCACCATCTTGTTCATCCTTGTTATCGTGTGCACGAGGCACAGCTTCAAAGGTTTCCCCAGGGGTCCTCGCTCAGTAGAAAATCCTGATTATAAGTGACATTTGAGTGGATTTCTTTAGAATTAGTGTATTAACAATTATACCAACCTTGGGTTCTTTATTAGCAATATGAGGATGATCACAGAAGGGGATGAAGTCTGTTGCAGCCACCGGATCTTGTGACGAAAGCTGTTTCCAATAGGTGCCCGTTGACCTGATTCAGAGAAGGCAATTTGTATGTGGAAAACAGGTTTGAGCATGCAAATTAGCTGTACCAAAGGGCTGTTGCATGAAGGGAAAGATGGACTGCCTTTAGACACCCAGTAACACATGCATCCTTCCTCATACACATCCATGGCCGGATGATTAGGTCGCTGTGCATCCATGTGTGGAGCATATAGGTGGCTCGGTGCCGCCTTTGCATTTCCCCGGATTGGGATGTCAGAATGCATTCATTCACGTGAGCACTTTTAAAAATAAAATTTAAAAAAGCTGGAAAAAGGAGGCCCCCTTGTCATTTCACGGTCAACATTTAAATGGATTACCGTCTTGTGAATGGCGTGGCGTGCGTTTGGATTACAAGAAGCTGGGATTTTTTTTCTTTTTTAAAAAATAAAAAACAATACAATTGACAAATGCAAGCCATAAACAAGAAATGCATGCCAGGGAGTCTGAAGAGATATTATTTGGCACAGTCACTGAAAAAGATGTCTAAGCAAATGGGAAAAGAAAATATACTGTGTAGGGTTATCATTACCAATCAGGTGTAGGGGTCCTTCCAGATGGAAGATAGGAATGACGAGGTCAGGATGGGAAAGAGCTAGATATGAAAGAAGTAGGGATTATGTTGCTAGAGAGGGGGAGATCTTATTTCCTAACACGTTGCCACATTAGGTTGGAATTGCATTTTTCTTTCTTCATACACATTTTTTAAGTGTTAAGTGTTTGTCAGTCACTACTGCTCCTCTGTTCTGTAGGGTGGGACCTAACAAAGCATTTTCCTCCTATTGTGCTTCTAATGATGAAGCTTCTGGCACTGATTAGCTGAGCTGACACATAGAGATAGTGTGGAACATTCAGATTCAAAGAGCCAAAGAAATCCCATCTCCTGCATTGCATTTCAGAACAGCAACTGCTAGGCTGGTATTCAGAATATCAAATTTTAGCCAAGAACAAGGACCGTAATGTAATCTCTGGGGATGTATAGAGGTCTGCCACATCTGTCTCTCCTAGTCTCATGAGATGGGTGAATTACCACTGGGTTGTCATAACCAGGAATTATTGTTCTGGGTTGCTTTCTAGAATTTTGATTTTTCCACCTGGGTAGGGAGAGGAGAATGTGTTTCCTAGATGTGTTTTGTGGCTAGTTGCATCATTAGGCAAATGGGAATTGTGAATTTTGGTTGGTTTATCATGCTCAGCCATCTTTTTGGTCCAAAAAAGGACTAAAAATCTGGTTCTCATGGATTATTTGTGGCTAATTGCATTTCTGTTTGTTGCTATTCTCTATTTGGAAGTTTTCATTCCAAGGTATTTTTTCAGAAAAGTGAACTTTGGCCAAGATTCAACCAAGAGGTGTGGGCCCTTTTAATGTTCTCTGGCTTTTCCAATGATTTCTACTGAAATTGATGCGATTTCTTACTCTCTTGTTACCTCTACATGCTAGTTCCTCTCCTCACTATTCATTTGAGCCAATAGATTCCTGCTTCAGTCTAAAGTTTATTATGCCCAGAAGTAACTACTCATCCCATTAACCTAAGTTCATTTGCTTGTTCTACTT
Organism: Phrynocephalus versicolor; assembly: GCA_023846285.1. NCBI lineage: Eukaryota > Metazoa > Chordata > Lepidosauria > Squamata > Agamidae > Phrynocephalus > Phrynocephalus versicolor. The sequence continues at coordinate 10,079,529 of JAHTLZ010000122.1, forward strand.
GAAGACTACTGTTCCATGCTTTCTCCCCAGAATATAGATTATCCAATCTAGAGTGGATACCAGAATGTGGTTCCTGGCAATATTTTGAGGTATTTGCAAGAATCCTCTCTAGTCACATGGGAGAGATGACTTTGGTTGGTTAATCTTTCTCAGAAGCTCCCCCCCCCAAAAAAAACCTCCCAAAATATTATTTTATCTTTCTGCTCCAGGGCACTAGATGTTCATTGAAAGTATAATATTTGATTTCTAAAAATAATAATAATAATAATCTGGTTTTGGCATCATTTATTTTAGTACTAGCTGCCCATTTCATTCTATCTCATGTTGTCCCCTTCCATTTTGGGGAACAAGAGAAAGAAGGGCAACAGAAAATGCAAGATAATCTTGGAAATAATTTCCCAAATCCTGTTGCTTAGGATAGTAAACTTCACTTACCCCATTGAATCAATAGGGAGTTATCCCTTATTTATTTTAATTATTTATTTAGTTTATATGCTGCCCACTACCCAAAGGTCTCTGGGCAGCTTAGAATTAAAATAAACAATTCAAATAAGGCCGCTATCTCATCTGGGGGAATATCCGGATATTGTGAAAGTCCGGCTTTTCTTCTTTCTTGGTCACGTGACTGAAGATGTGGGATCTCTGTTCCCATGCACAAGGATTTTATTTTTTAAAAAGCACAGACCAGCCCCAGGGCCAGAAGGTAGTGCTAAATAAATAAATAAATAAATAAATACAGTGCTGACAGCCCAAAGGCCAGCTGATCAGTGCTGGGGGGGGGATTTTTTTTTAAAAAAAAAGCACCAACAAGCCCCAGGATAAGCTGGTTGGGGACTAGAAAAATAAAAAAAGCAGAAAACTGGATCATATGTGAGCTCCCATGGACTTCTGGCTCACACTTTTTACCAGAGCAAAAAATTCCCAACTTCTCCAGTAGGTCTTGGAAAACTTGCTAAAGGGGGCATAACTGTTTTTTAAAAACCCAGTGCCCATGGGGACAAGATGTTTGGAAATGCTTTATCTTGAAATTTAATCAGCATTTTAAAGGATGTGTGCTAGAGCCCTAACTAAAACATTAAAACACCTATAAAATTGCAGTAAAATGATAAGAACCTTGAAGTACGTACAATAAATACAACACACTAAAACAATACAGTGAAATTGCCATCAATTGACTCTTCTGTAAGTGTCATTGATTCTAATGAACCTACTCTAACAGTAAATTCCTTTAGCAGAGTAAGTTGCTTGTATATATGGAGGAGTTGACTCAACAAATCTCCATTCATTCATTGGGCCTGCTGTAGTACTATTTACAGCATTTTTCTGAGTATAAGACTATATTTTTGTTTAAACCAATTAGACTAAAATTGGGGGTCGTTTTATGTAAGGAGGTAAGACAAGGAGAGAACCGCATGGTTGTAAAACTGCAATTTTGAGTTGTAGGAAGTCATCTTATAGATGTTAAAAAAATACAGTACTGTGCTAAGCAACATGGTTTTGAACAATGAGGGACAGGGGAAGAAAAATGAGTCCTGCTACTTTAAATAAGGAAGTCAGGGTGAAAAGCCATGTTGCATCAATAGGAAGCAAATGGGCAAATACAAAAAGTTTGGATTCCAGAACCTGCAAATGGAGGCTGCATATGGATAACAGATCTGGAGCATAGATCCTGAATGTTTGCCAGCTGTGCCTTCAGTTATCACGATATCATGATTAGGGGCATCAAAGGCCAAAGAGAAAATCTCAGGGAAGAAGCTAAATCAGGCTATTGAGTTTGGTTACCTAACCAATTATTTCTCTGCAGGCGTCTAGTAATAGAATAAGGTACAGTTCAACAATAAAGCTGCAGTTCCATGCACCCATCAAAATAAGTCTGACTGAAATGTGGAACTAACTGTTAGGTAAACTTCATAGGATTAGGAATCTTGCTAAGCCGTTACCTCTCATCTTCCATTCACTCTGACAATAACAGGAAGTTAATTTCCTTCCTGGGGTTGGCCAGTTAAGACTGTTCTGTCCCATTTCCATACCAATCTGCAAAGTTCAAAAATCTGCAGATAATCCTCATATAAGAATATACAGTTTAATATTTCTCACTGAATTGTCTTCATGCAAAACATGCCTTTCTAAAAGTATTTTATTTGTCCACATTTATTTTATCCTAAAAGCCATATTTCAAATGTAACTGTTTATTTATTTTATTTAGTTGTATCACAAAAGTCAAAGCATGAAATCCAAAGGGCAATTTTGTCTAAATTGGGGTTTAGGGTCTGGGTTTCAGAAATCAAATTCCTAAAGCCATTATTTCCTGTTAGGTTAATGGGAGCAGTAGTTTCTTCTGATGATACAAAACTACAAATCCTATGACTCCAGCAGGAAAGGATTTGATTGAATGAATAGTGAGGACAGGAACTAGCATGTAGAGGTAACAGGAGGGAAAGTAAGTTAATCTCCTTTGAAAACAAATGCAGACTCATCAGCAGAATCTAACCTGAAATGGCACACTTTTTTTCCTGAATCAAAAAACATGCTTGCAAAAAATATGAAAAGTGTTTGGTTTGGAAATGACTAGCATACACCAACATCTAATACTGACAAAGCCTATTTTTAAGAGCAAGACTATCTTATTTAGAAAAGTGCATTTGATAAGTATGGGGAGTTTTATATAGATGCCAGTACAGTATTAATTAACAGAACATAGCATGCTTTGTGCCTCCTCCATTTCTGGACATTATCATGGGGTTTCATACTGTGGATGCAGCAGCTCTGAACAATGATGTTACACAGTACACCCAAACCGGTCTTCAAGGTTCTTCTTTATTTAGTCAATAAGCTCTTCCTATATATCAGTTTGTTGCTGTCTTTGTTGCCATTTTACAACTGAAATTTAAATGATATACTCTTCAAGATATTGTGTTTCTTTATTTGTTAAATATACACCACAAGGACCTGATCTGTTGGTTTTTTGCTTACAATACTCTGTAAAGTCCCATGCATGTTAATGATGCGGTATCACTATAATAGAATGCAATCGAGGACAATTCAGTGCAACTGATTGCGCTCAAAGATGGGACTTACTCTGTTCTCTTAGAAGTGCCAGCCTTTCCACTGATGTGTTTAGTATTTTAAATGCCATCCACATGATGCCTGGTTTAGTTCATGAATTTCCCCATGCATTTCTGTTCATTTTAGTCCCATTTGAAAGCATATCTTATTTTAGCATGGTTTCATTCCTGGGTGCAATGCAGCTTTGTGATGTGTCCCACTGAAGCTTGTGCGCACAGTTAGAGCTTCCAAATCAGAAACTTTCAATTAGCACTCCAAAGAACAAAAGCAACAACAGAGGAACTAATACAGGGATGTCAATTTCTCAATTGTTTCTTGACAATTTTGTTAAATATTTCTTAAAGAGAAGCAGCTTTCTTAAAGAGAAAGGAAATTGATTGCTATGGAAATGTTTTGGCTCTAATCCCAGTGAACATTGTGTTCCTTTGACACAAAGTGACATTGGGGAGAAAAGCCCCATTTGGAAGTTTCCTGAAACAGGTAAAACTGTTATTACGTCTGGTCCCAGGCACTGTCTTGCCTGAAGCACAAGAGCAATAAGATGCACAGCACCTAAAGCAAGGCCTAGCTACTTTGGGATATGTGGAAGAAAATCCCTAAAGTGTCTGCTCTCACCTCTGGAAGTCAACAACGCCCAAATATGTTGCTTGAGGAAGACATCTCATCCTGGATCTGAAGAAGAAGAAGAAGAAGAAGAAGAAGAAGAAGAAGAAGAAGAAGAAGAAGAAGAAGAAGAAGAAGAAGAAAAGCAAAGTGTTCTGCAAAATGTGAATTATAATGTATGTATACATACACACACACACACACACACACACACACACACATCTTTGAGGAGTAACCACAAGTGAAGGCACCAGACTCCTCCACCTGTCTCCCAGTAATAAGGAATGTGCCAGACTTCACCTCCCAGTCAGTGTTTTGGTAGTAATCATGCCATCAGTGTTTAACAGGGAACAAATAAAAGAGCTGAGTGATTATTAAAAGCATCTGTGATTACAGAGCACAATTATGGCTATTTCAGTTATTGATTAACTTGTAAAAAAAAACTGTAATAACTTGCTTATCATTTGCTTTCCAAGAAAAGAAACACATTTGCTTTTAAGGGCTTAAGTAGGAGCAAAGATTAGAGGAAGTCAAGTGTCAGGACAAGGTGATTACTTAACATCTGTGACCACCAGCAAAAGGCTGAAGGGGGGGGGGAATCAACTGATGTCTTCACTCTGTAAAAACAAGTGAAGTGTGATTAATCACCTTGGATTTATGATTGAGTCAATTGACTTACTTTTTCATAATGATTAATCAGCTACAAAAATTATAATTGTCCCACTTCTAGTGGCTGCATGCTGTGCCTGATGACATCATTTTGTCTACAGATACTCAGCAAGGGGTTTTCAAAAGAATATGCAGATGAGTCCAAGAGTATGGGTAAGGTGAACACTCCCATCTGAAGAATGGCAATGAATTTCCCGCTCGCCCAAAGGCCTGGATCTGTCTTTCAGAACAGATTTGTCAAGCTGGATCTTTGGATCATCAGGCTAGGCGGACTGGCAGCCCTTCCCTCAGGCTTTGAACAGGAGTGCTGACCTGACCTGCCTGGCACTGCAAGGGACTGAATTTGGGGCCCTCTCTCTGTTAAGCACCGCTAGTTTCTGTACAAATCGAACATAAAGAGGTCCATTTGCTCTCCATGTAAACTATTTGTCCACCTAGCCTGGTATTGTTTACTTTGATTGGCTTCAATGTCCTGGATCTCAGGAGAATGAAGCCTCTCCTAACATCCTTTTTTAAAATGCCTGTTACCAAACATAGGACTTTCTCCATGCATACCTTGATGCTCTCTACAAGCAGGCTAAAGCCCCTCTGCACTGGGCGTCAGGGGCCAATGTTGAAAGGGAAGGGCTGGGACACAGAGACATTTGAGAGCCACTTTTACTTAGGCATTCCAACTCAGATGGCAAAACCTTTTATGCCAGTTGTGAATCGGCAGATTTGGGCAAAGCTGTCTCAGAGTATAAGCTACTATACAGAGGTACTGCGCACGTTAAATGAGGCAATTTTATCTGTCTTTGGGAGAGAGGTTAGTTATCAGTTTGACAAATGGATCAGAAAGCATTTTGGAAAGGTATGTGTAATATATGTGTGTGTGCATGTGCACGCACGCATGTTTGTGTGTGATATACAAAAAAGTCTAAGCATATATGAATTTGACTGGGGAAACAGTTTGATGGAAGAGATAAACTAAGAACAACCATCAAAAACTTAGCAACTCAAGAATAAGGTTAATACACACACACACACACACACACACACACACACACACACACATTTGCATTTTACTCTAATTATCTCTTAATTAGAGATGGGAACAAAACAAAAAACAACATGCAGTTTCCTCATTTTGTTACATCATGAATTACTTCTTTATGAAATGAAATGAAACCAACTGGTTCAGTCTGAACTGAACCAAACCACTTTTTTCTGCTTCAGAAACCAAACCAGGAAGCTTCCTTAGTCTCTTCCCTGGAAGCTCTCCAAATTTGGAGTGGTTTGGTATTTAGGGGGCCAAGTTATTAAGCTCCAAACTGGGTCCCCCCAGCAGTAATTTTAAAAGTGTGTTTTTTTAAAAGAGGTTTTTATCAGACCAGGATGGCGGGGAAAGTTGATGCAGAGGAAGCAATGGTTGAACAGGTAGAGAATTAATTACTTCCTCCTCCTGTGCTTGGTAACTTTACCAGTACTACTGTCATGGTAATCTTTCCTGGTTGAAATTTAGCCCGGAAAGTATAACACTTTGCAAGCACATAGTGCAAGAAGCTATTAATTATCTCCAATCAGAATTAATAGCTTCCTATGTTAAGTGCTTCCAGTGTGTCTTAGAGCCTTTTCACACGACCCCTAAGATCCACTGGCCACTTAAATTCAGACCAGAGATCTTAGGGGTTTGTCGCTGTTCCTGTGGTCCTACCCCCTCCACACTCCTGGCTGCGTGAGGGGAGGGAGAAAAAAAAGGAAGAAAAGCATGCCACTCACCTCCGTTCTGCCGTCCCGGCACTGCATATTCAGATCTCTTAAAGGGGCGGGGGCAAAAAAAGAACAAAGAGAAGCAAGGAGAGCCCGGCAGTCACTACGTTATATCCGCATCAGGAATTTTCACCTCCAGAGAGCAGGTACCTGAAAAGTGTGCTGGGACGCGCTTAGGTGGGCGTGGTCACACTTAGTTATCTGTAAACTCCGGAGTTGGTGGGGAAACAATTTTAAGCTCCGGAGCTGGGAGCCATTTGCGGCAGAGTTTAGGGGTCGTGTACAAATACCGTTACTTTCTGGGTGGAACTTCAACCCAAAAAGTATATTACAGTGATGGTAGTACTAAAGTTACCAAGCACAGGAGGAGGAAGTAATTAATTCTTCGTTGGTTCAAACAGGGTGAGTAATTGCTTCCTCCACGTCAACTTTCCCTGCCATACTGGTCCGATCAAAACCTCTAATTTTTTTCCAAAATTACTGCTGGGAAGACCCATGTTGGAGCTTAATAACTTCAGTCCCCTGAACACCGAACCGGTTCAAATTTGGGGAGCTTCCAGAGAAGCATCCAAGGAAGCTCCTCAGTTCTGAATCATTTAGTTACATTTCAATTTTTTTCCAAAAAAAAAAATTGTTAGTAATGAAACAAAATGGAATGGAATGAAACAAAATGCTATTTTGTCATTTTGTGCCCATCTCTACTCTTAATAATTTTGGTGACATAATCCATCATATTTCCATTGTCTGAAACTCCCTCTGCACGAAATTCACAGGTAACCTCTCATAAATACCACAATAATCTTGACTTATGTAAACAATATGTTTATTTATTGTATCATATTGTTACATGCGCTTGTAGTATGCCCTCTTCCAAATAAGAATAGTAGGCTTGCCAGTTTGTAGTTCTGAAATACTTAGAGCTTGGAATCATATGCATGCACAGAGAGAGTTGTCACATTTCATCAAAATGTAACTGGGTTATGCCTTATGTGGTAATTCATTATTTCTAACATATTTATTCTAAGCTCTGGAAATGCAGTCTGTGGATACTACTAGAGTTTATCTTGGCATATTTTGATTATAAATGGTTGGTACCTGGTGAAAACAATGAAAAACATAGAGGGTAAAGACAACAGGTTTGGGTGGATCCCTAAGTAGAGCCTGATAAATTATGTGTGTTTAGGAGGAAAAACAGGTTTGGGGATGAAGGAGATCATGGGAGACTATAAAAGAAATACAGTAGGACCCCCGTATTTGTGGGGGGTCGGTTCCAGGTTTCCCCATGGATAATGAAAACTGCAGCTAAGAGCAAACACTCTTATCTGGGCCCATGATGGTGACAGTGGTGGTGAAGTGCCCAGGGCAAAAGCTTTTGTCTCAGACATCCCACCACCCCTTGCAGCTGGGAAGAATAGCAGATCGGGTGCTGCACCACTCAGTCTGCCACCGGGAAGTTTAAATGGCTGGATACATCCCTGGCCATTCAAATTTCCCAGGTGGCGGATCTGGGCAGAGTGGCGGATCAGGTCTCCTGCCCCAGAGGTTTGAACTTGTGGCACGGTCTGCCCCTGAGTGGGAAGTTCAACCCCCCTGGATTGTGGATTGGGCATAGATGATCTATACAGGTTGCTAGCTGCTCTTCTCCCACAATTGGATCTGCCATGGCTCAGAGCCAGAAATCTCAGATGGATGGATGGAGGTGGCAGCAGTGATGCAAGGTTCGACTCCCTGCTGGGGAGCCAGTGGCCACCAGGCAGAGACAAGCCCCTGGTGCAGCTGCCCCACTGGCCAAGGGCAGGGAGCTCTACAGGAACCTGCCAGAAGGAGTTGGAGCTGGTAACCGGGGATGGTGTCTGGGTTTTTTTTTTAACTTCCTGCTCAGGTGGCAGACTGAACAGGAAGTTCAAAACATCTGGGGCAGTGGACCAATCCACTGCTCTGCCCAGGTGCAGGGGGGGTGGCTTGCCAGGGCAAAAGAGCAGAGCTGCAAAGTGCAGCTTTCACCCCCAGTACCTCACCCCCACCCCATTGATCACCAATCGTGATAACTGAATCCACAGTTAGTGAATCAACAGATATGGAGGTGCTACTGTATAACTAAAATCCTACTAAGCATACTCTTGCATAATTCATTCTGGAAGTAATAGCTCTAATTTTGCAAAGGTGGATTTGCTAGTGACAAAACACTTTTGACGCTGACAGCCACAATATGACTGACTGCACAATAAAAATTGCATAGTCATCTGAAAAAGTGATGTGGACATTTAATATTTACAACAAAAATAGAGGCTGTGGATTGCTGCAGCATAGCAGGTAGTAAAGGAGGAAATAAGAAGTCTAAATTATTTTATTAGTATATGTAGTGAAGAACTACAAGTCAGTGAAAATACAGAACACTTTGGAAACAAGAGAAACAAAGTCTCAATATAAGAAACAACAATTTGAAAACAAATTAAACCATTACACAGACAACATCTGAGAAATATTGATGGCAAAGCCCCATATAAGTGTAACCCCAAAATTTTTAACTTACAGACACCTTCTGAACGCTGACCTCTCTTTGAAACCATTAGAAAAATTAGTATCAGAAGGTTATAAGTTAGACTGGTGGAAGTATCAACAAATATACTCACACTTCAAAGATCTTACTAAAGAGGGGGAATTTATGACTAATGATACTCCACTTGACAAAATACTATCCTCTGGCGACTCAAAGCTCCTTAGTAAATTTTATAGTATTTTGTTAAATGAAAAAATGATTGATTCACTGGTCAAAGACAGTATGATAAGATGGGCAGAAAAATTTGGTTATTCTATTCATCTAAACAAATGGGACTCTTTGTGGAACACAGTCAAAATCTTTAAATCTATAGCCTTTAAGGAAAATTGTTATAAGATGTTCTATAGATGGCATTTCTCACCACACCGTTTATCTAAGATGTATAACTGCTCACCTAAATGTTGGAAATGTAAACATGATTGTGGTACTTTTTACCATATGTGGTGGACATGTAAAGAGGCAAAGGCATACTGGACAATGGTAAAATTATTTTTAGAAAGATACTTGAAAATTAAGTTAGAGCTTAGACCAGAAATTTTTTTTATTAAATATAGTAGATATTAATATTTCCTATGACCAGAGATATGTACTTCACCATGTAATTGTTGCTGCAAGGATACTGTATGCGAAATCCTGGAAACAACCAAATGTGCCAACAGAGAGAAATTTCCACGAAAAGATAAGAGAATGCATTGAAATCGACAGACTCTCCAGCTTTCTAAAGGGAGACTATGATGAGATTTCTCGGAAAAGATGGCAAGAAGTAACAAATCTATTAGCATTGTGATATCATTTGGTGTTTTGTTAATATGTTAAATCGTTATTTTTGGCTTAATATATTCAATGCAACTTTTAAACTGTACTCCTTTCCCCCCATACCCCTCCCCCCGTGGTGCCCCCCCCTAAAAAAACCCAATAAAATTACTTAATTAAAAAAAAGAGAGAAATATTGATGGCAAGCATGGTAATCATTCGCTCATGGGCACGGCTAAAATGGGGGGCCATTAAGAAAGAAGTGGAAGGCTTGATTTTAACTACATAAGAACAAGTACTCCAAACCAATGTGATGAAATTTAAGATTCAAGGAATTAGTGCCAACAGCCAATGTCATCTCTACCAAGAAAAAGATAAAATTGTGTCCCTTCATCTTTGAATGTCCAATGATTACATAAACAGATTACAAAATTAGACATGATTAAGTACCAAAATTAGTGTGCTAGCCATTATGCAAAAATATATAACTTGCCAGCCTCCAAATACCCATGGGAACATCACACAGAAAAGGTGATAGAAGATGACAAAGTCAAGATCTTGTGGAATTTACGTATCCAAATCAATAAACACCTTGGACATATCACATCAGACATAGTAGGAATAGGACAAAGAAAAGTGTGTGTCATTGGCATTGCAATTCCAGGGGATGCCAGAGTTGAAGCTAAAGAATTGGAAAAAACTAACAAAATACAGAGACCTGGCAACTGAATCATCTTGTTTGTGGGTGAAAAACACTTCAGTGGTCCCTGTAGTCACTGGGGGTTTGGGAACAATGTCAATAAATTTCACACAGTAAAAGCAAAGTGTAAAGTCTTCTATGTATCCTTGAAGGCTTTCATGCCCAGGATCTGGTGATGGTTGTAGGTTTTCTAGACTGTTAGGGCATGTTCTGGAGAAACAGTCTAGAAAACCCACAGGAGCCATGCAAAGTGTTCTGCTTATATAATGCCCATAGTGCTTAAAAAAACTCATGGGATGGTTTATAATTTATTTATGCAGGCTACACTTTGCCCCCACCCCCAGGAAGCAGGGTAGTCATTTTACCAACCTTGGAAGGATAGAAGGCTTAGTCAACCATGAGCTGGCTTCCTGGGATTGAACCCCAGGTCACGACACAGTTATAGTTGCAGTACAGGCATTTAACCTCTCAGAAGTGACACCATCAGAGTTACAAAAGACAACAATATTAGGAACAGCACACATACTGTGTCGATACTTAACAGATACTTAGGTATTTGGTTAAAGTTTGTATTGGTTATATAATACAGTCAATGTTTTTATAATTTTAATTGACTGTGCCTGGTATTGATGATGATGATGATGACGACGACGACGACGACGACGACGACGACTACTACTACTACTACTACTACTACTACTACTACTACTACTACTACTACTACTACTACTACTACTACTACTACTACTACTACTAC
>JAHTLZ010000122.1:10090395-10107189 GCA_023846285.1 Phrynocephalus versicolor
ACTACTACTACTACTACTACTACTACTACTACTACTACTACTACTACATAGGTTGGCTCTTCTCCCAGAAGTATCAAACTTTCCTGGCAGCCCACAATCAGAGAATAGACTAGTGATTTTAAGAATAGTAGAGTAGATTGGAAGCTACTGGGTTGGATTCTGATATAGGCATGCATAGAACAGACACTGTGAAAACAAAGGGGCTTGATTACTCTTGAACAGCTTAAGGATGTTTGATTTAAATGGATGGTGAAGGATAATTTACCTTACATATAAGGTAAAACTGGATATGCAAGCCCCACTCCCAGTGTTGCCATTCTATCCCTTCATGTATTGGTGGCTGAGGTCTGCACAGTCTGAACCGGGTGGCAGAGCTTCTATATAATCATGCACCCAGCCTTGTCAGGGCCTCCATTCCATGGCCAGGAATCCAGACTTATCAGTGTGCACAGTTATCAAAACTGTTATCTCAACAGCATCCCTTCCAGCTCTGGGGTTATAAGATATATGTTAAGGTCCTTTTCTGAGGATTCTGGTTTGCTTGGACAGCAAAGGTTTAATGATTCCCATACATAAACCCACTGCCATTGTTCATGTAATTTACATGTAAATCTTAGAATATTAATTCCCGCATTGTTTATAACAAATTTTAACATAAAAATGGAAACACTTACCACTGTTACTACTATCACTATTTCTACCAGTAGTACAGCCATCATTTCTTCCATTTCTATTACTATTACTAATAAACAATCATGATAGTTTCTAAAGCATCTACTGTGAAAACAGCCAAGATCCCACAAAGAAAAATTGCATGCATAAGGGCAATCATGCATCTCTCCCCACCACCACCTCCCCCATATCCAGATGGCTGTGCTTTGGGCAATCGGTCACAAAATTGGTTGTACAGCCAATTTCACAATCACTTCATAAATAGTAACCAGAAGAAGAGCTGCTAAGGACAGCAAGTGATTGCCCTTGTTATAATCACATAAGAGAAAACAATTCTGTCCGAAATATCCACCAGTCATAGCCTATCCTACATTCCAGCAATTCTGCCAAGGCAGGGCTTCCTGTTTCCATAGTAGAGAAAATGCTAAGTCTGAGTTTAGCCAAAGACAAAAGTGGTAAGGCATTTATATAGCTAATGGGAAAAATCTCCTTCATATCAAGATTGATATTTTAGATTGATTGGATATAAAACTCGTTTTCTAGGCATAAATACATTTTCTGCCCAAGGAGTTTGGGAGGAAACTACCATATATGAAGGAGATGTCTCTGTATTTATCTGCAATAAGCGGTTTCTGCCTGCCCCTACATAATGCCTTGAGAACTGGCTCCTATCAGAGCAAACTAGATTGGGTTAGATGGATCGCTGATTTAATTCCGACTGGCAACTGTTTAGGTTTCATGGAACCGTGTGCAACAGAAGGTATTGCTTTTTCATGTACAGCTCGAAAATGTCATCGTTGTTGAATAGTTAAAATGCGGCATTTTATCAACAGACTGCCCCCAAGGCTCTTAGAGGGAAAGGATCTTACATCAGGATCTTGGTTCATCCGTACAGCTTGACGGACTAAGATCTGACACAATCACCCAAATGATGATTTATTTCAGGCAATTATGCCCCATCAGGCCAAATTCAAATATACTAATGGACTGCACAAAAGGGCTGTGGACTGCAAAAACAGCAACCTTTGTTCATTCACCATTAAGTGTATTTGTGCCTACATGCAAAATATAAGCATACATACACTTCAAGCTTCATATTTCATCACAACCTTATTTTGGTGGAAATATGTGTTGTAAAAAACACACAAAGCCAACATCACTAAAATATCACTTCTTCCATTCATTTTGATAAAGAGTTTAAAGCCCTTCTACCCCCCTCCTAGGCCATTCTGAAGTAATATGCTTCCAAGAGAAACATACAGTCTTGCTAATGACCTATAATGTAGTGCCTTTCCCCTGCAAATACAGCATTTAAGCTACTAGGTTTTCAAAAACACTCACACACTCTCTCTCTATTTCTGTCATTGACAGGAACAGTTCCCTGTCCCTTTCCCCCACCAATGATTCCTTTAGAACTGTTGCACGCATAGAAAGATGTCAGATTTTCAGATGCTTGAATATATGTGGCTTTGTTCTTTGGTTTCTCAAAATTCTCTGTTGGCATATATTACATCCGCCTCCCCACCACACCCTTCTTGATGTGCAGGAAAGCATCCAGCAAGGGCAAAAAAAGATGTCTTGCATATAGAACCATATTTCTTTTTAGATATGCTTTTAATATATGTATCACTTAATAGTGAACAAGAATCAGATTTGGGTAGCCAGGTTATGTCTTCTTCAGCACACAAATACCATTTTCTCCATATTCTTGTAGCATAAGAGGAAAAGTAGGGTGTTCTTACACAACTTCTTGTGTTCAGAGGAGAGACTGGAACAGAATCGTTTTAATACCTTGCACATTTTCCTAGGTACTTCTAATTGTTAATTATTAGAGACTGACTAAGTCACTGAAGTGAGTCCTTTGGCTGGTGTCTCAAATCCTGTCATTTACTACTACACAAATCAGCAGGGTGATGGAGTGTCTTTAAATTAGGTTACCACCATGCCGTTATTGGACAGGGAGTAATTGATAAAACCATTAGTAACACTTGTAGAGATAACAGCCAGCAAAATCATGCAACCATAATTATTCCTAATGGATACATGCTATAAATTGTGGCAAGGAAAAAAAATCTCATATTATCTTTCAATCAGCTTTGACAGTCCTGCTAGATTACTGTAGACTAAATGCTTGTGTGTGGAGGGGGGGGAATGACCCATCAAAATTTCTTTGACTCTCTCAATCTCCCCCTCCCTACTTACTACTTTTACTTTCATTTCATTTCTTTTCTTTCTCAATCAAATTACGGACTTTGTCAAGGGGAGGGTAATTTCTTTTGGCAACAGCTCTCAGAATAAGAGAAATGAAGGGCTTTTTTTTTAACTTGCATTGTCTGCAGTGTTATATATTTTAAGTCACAAATAAGGCACATTAAGAGAGCTTGCTAGGTGACAATATAACAAGAATTATACATTTGAATTAATGGCCTACGGTTACAGGAACAATTTTCCCCAACAGCAGGAAAAAGGAATTGTTTAACAATAAGAACTGCTGGGTAACTCAGAGGTTTAGGTATCTGGGTTGGGAGTTTGATTCCCTACATCGCCCCGTTGATGACAGTGTCTGGATTTGATGAGCAATAGGGTCCCTTCCACTTCAGTTCAATGATGATGAGGATGAGGATGAGGATGAGGATGATATAAAGTTTTATCTGCATTTTAGTGTCAACATCTGTTTTGGAAATTAGCGGGTCTCATGCCTCAGCAGTTGTAACGGGAAGCAAATGAACATTGCTTTTTCCTCCCCAAATACCACTTTTTCAGCAGTTTCCTAGCCTGGATCATTTCCCACTGTATATGAAAAGACAAAATCATGAAAGACACTATATTTAATTCCAATGGTATGCAGTATTACAATAAAGGCATCTGCTAACATATTAGTTTGTCCTAAGACTACCAATATTATCAGCAATAAGAATATTTTTAATTCTTCAGTGGTGCCTTTAACTGCGAAACAGAGGTTGGAGAAGCAACTGATTTTTACCTTAGTCCAGGAGTCTCTTAGCTACAATAACATGGATACCAGCTATTGCACTTGGAAGATTCAACAAGTTACAATACAGAATGTAGTATTTCTAAACTCTGGTCTAATTAATGCTGCACAGATATGCAACAATATGTATTGTGCTACAGTATCCCATGGCAATTTATAAAAACCAGGGGAACTTCAGTGTGTGTGTGTGTGTGTGTGTGTGTTGATTATATTTGTTACTGACTTCCAAAAATATCCTATAATTAGCAGTTCTACTCTGATCTTGCAAACTAATATCAATCATTTTCTTTATTGAGTCAACCCAACTCATGTTAGAGCTTCCTCTTTTCCTATTATTCAATCCCCCCTTTCCCAGTGCTCTGATTTATGCAGGTCACTTCTAGATTTTTACAATAAGTATATGCTCAGTTTAATCATGTTCTGCTTGCGTAAAAGTTTAGGCTTGATGTGACTAAGCACCCATTTTCTGCTTTTCCATCTTTCATATTTGCAGAGATCTCCTCCAACACCTGCAGATGAGTTGATTTTTGTCCCTCTCTTTCTTCACTGTCTTTCTTTCCCATGGTATGGATGATTTTTACTTTGGTTTCCAGTGACATGCTTAACTTCTTTGTTAACTCCAAATTCTTCCTCCTCCCTCCTTTTGGAGGCAAATTGTGTCTTTTGAAAAAATATGCATGTATGTTCATCAAGGTTTTGGGTCCAACAGCGCTTTTCTTCCTCACCTTCCCTAAGTCAAAGAAAGGATTTGGAAAGAGGAAGATGGCTTTCTAGTCCGCATTCTGTGGAGCAGCCATGGATTGGCAACATTAATTGGTGTTTTTGTACACGCTGAACGTGCTCACACCTTTTCTTCAGCATTCCATTAAGACCAAAACATCTCTTCAAAATATTTTGGCACAAGGGCACAAAGTCAATATTTTAAATACAGAAACATGAATACAGTTGTTGCCACCTGAAATTCTTAGCTCTCTTTCATTTTATCTAATGGCAGGATTGAGCCTGTTTGCATTACTGTATATCAGACAAGCAAGTCTTTGGATCTCTTTAGTAACTTCCTAGCCAGTTACTAAGAATGTATGGGACATTCTGCAGATGAATAAAGAACAAATGAATTAGGGCCCATCCACCCTGTACCTGTTAGGAGGAGATATTTCAGCCAGCACCATCTATGAAGCAATGAGTTTGCTTTCATCAAACAGAGATGGTTTTGTCTTTGGTAGAGAGTAGAGATGGGCACGACTCAGAAAAAAAATTTCGTTTTTGTTTTTGTTTTCGGCTAGGGTCCGTTTCGTTTCGTTTCCGTTTTCGTGAGCTAATTTCAAAATTTTTCGTTTTCATTTCGTTACGTAACGAAAATGAAAAAACGAAAATGAAAACGAATTTTTTTTCATTTCTTCCCATTTAGCTCCATTATGTGTTTTTCCAGTAACGAAAAACAAAACTGGCTCGAAATTAGTCGTTTCGTTTCCGTTTTCGGTCCATTTTTGAACCGTTTTTGTTTTCGTTTCGTTACGTAACGAAAACGAAAAAACGAAAACAAAAACGAAAATTGCGCTAAGTTGTGCCCATCTCTAGTAGAGAGGTATATGAAGGTCTCTGGAGACACAAGAAGAAACAAGGACAGAGGGTGTGTAAGAAGGGGTTCCTGCTTGGCAGGGGGTTGGACTCGATGGCCCATGAGGTCTCTTCCAACTCTATAATTCTATGATTCTATGATTCTATGAACAGCATTAGGTTTGCAAACAACAATTCAAACAGAAATATTTGCACTGAAGAGAGCTATTCTAACAATCACACCAAGCTGCACACAAATCAACATTGATAGTTATGTACCTGGGAACGTATATGAGCTTTTCTAGTACCTAGTGTGAAATCCAATACCATCGCACACAGCAAAGTAAGGGGAGAAGAGAAAATGCAGTTATACTATATGAAAATATGTCTTTGAGGATCTGTTTTTGCTCCCAAATGAGTCAGCAAGTTTTGTTATGAGTCACATAATGGGATATAAAAATGGTTCCTTTTCCTAATAAGCATTTCAGCTTCCTATTGATTTCCTGCTTGCAGATTTAATGAAGGTGATACATAATTTTACTGAATTGGCATCTCTGCCTTACAGAATCAACCAGAGCTGCAGCACTGCAGGTAGTAACTATGGGTCCTTCAAACTAAAATCCAGTCTTTGTTTCTCCCCTCCCTCTATCACACAGTTGCTCTACACTGAGGCTGGAGCAGGTTTTATCAATAGTCTAAATAGAGCCTGCTCAGACACTAGAGTAATGCAGCCATGGAGCAAATTTGAGAGGCTCTTGCTCTATGATGTTGGGCAACTTTTTTCCTGAATGGCTCCCCCAAGTGATGTTTGCCTACTCCTTCCAGGCCCCGAATATCAGCCCAGACATGCCATGAAAAGGACGTGCATGGTCACTTCATTCCCCTTAAAGCCCACATTGGGCCCTTTTAAAAGAGAAAAGTAGGATATCAACATTTTCACTCACTCACTCACTCACTCACTCACTCAATGGGCGTTTAAACACGACCCCTAAGCTCCGCGGCAAAGGGCTGCAAGCTCCGGACCTTAAAAATGTTTCCCCACCAGGTCCAGAGTTTGCAGACAATTAAGTGCGACCCTGCCCCCCTAAGCGCGACCCAGCTGCACTTTTCTTGTACCTGCTCTTTGATGGTGAAAAATATGTAATGCGGATGTGCTGGGCTCTCCTCGCTTCTTTTTGTTTTTGTTCTTTGCCTCCCGCCCCTTTAAGAGCAATCAGGAAGTCACCGGCGGCTCGCCCGGGAGCTCCCACCGGCACCACCGGGGAGGTAAGGTTTTCTTCTTTTGTCCTTTTTTTCCCTCCCTCCCTCACGCAGCCAGCAGCCAGCGTGGAGACGCACGAAGAGCGACAAACCCCTAAGATCGCTGGTCCGAATTTAAGGGACCAGCGGATCTTAGGGGTCGTGTAAAAGCGCCCAATGTTTGCATGATTGGCCAGGGCAGCTCAGAACTGAGAAGTAGCCTGTTACTAGGAGAGTTTGGAATACACTTGGTACCTGAATGCAGGGCACATAGATCAGGGCCAACCCACCTTGTACCCTTTAGGAAGCATTACAGCCAACTCCACCAATGGTACATTAAGATTATCTACATATCTGGATTTGTTTTTTAAATAAATCACATGAATGGGGTCACATGGATATATATAAAAGTAGAGACACACCCACCCATGGGTCTCATGAAGAAGCCCCCTGCCAGAAGAAGTGGTGACTGGTGACAGCTTCAGAAAGGATTAGACAAGTTCATGGAGAACAAGCGTATCAATGGCTATCCTTATGGATGCCTAAAGACAATCTCTGGGTTGGAGAGATAGGCAGGATACAGTGGTCCCCTGCCCTTTCACTGTTCATATACTGCAGCCGCGCTATATCGCAGGACCATAGTACAATGGTACCCCTTTTCTCCCCCACCCCAGCATGAATCAGCTGGAGCCCAGGGCTTGACGGAGGGGGGGAAAGGTTTTAAAACCCAGAGCTTTTTAAACCTCTCCCCGTACTCAAGCCCCGGGCTCCAGCTGATTGGGGCTTAAGGGAGGGGGGAAAGGTTTTAAAAGGCTGGACTTTTTAAACCTCCCTCCCTTCCCCAAGCCATGGGCTCCAGCTGATTGGTGCTGGGGTGGGAAACCAAAAGTTTTTTCTCCACAACACCAGTGCTAACCAGCTGGAGCCCGGGGCTTGGGGAAGGGGAAAAAAGGTTTTAAAAGCCCAACATCATGCACCCCCCCCCCAGGCCTGACCCGACCTGCATCCGCATTTCACAGATTTTCAATGATCACGAGTGGGGTCAGGTCCCCAACCCCGACAATAGACGGGGGTTACTGTATCTCTCAATGCCATTTGCAGGGAATCTTAAGCAGTTGAAGACTTTGTTTGGGAATACTCTGAAGCAAATGGTGAGCCACTGTGTGAGACAGAATGCTGGACTGGATGGGCTACGGCCTGTTCCAGCAAGGCTGTTCTTATGTTCTTGTGTTCTTGTGTTCTAACCCTTTGGCAGGTGCCACACGCTACTAAGCCAAGCCCTGTAGAGAAACTGCAGAGGAGCAGTGGGGCTTTGCAGCAAAAGCACACCCGTCCTAAGCCAGACTTCTAGCTAGACCCGTACCACAGCATGCACCACCAGCCCAGCACTCCAATAGCAAGTGTTGGAAGGTCTGGAAGATGACAACATCACTTGCCTCTTCTTTTGCCTTCTCCTCCTCCTTGTTGCCATCACAGCCATCGGGCTGGGGCTGGTTCAGTGTTGCCTCTGCCTCTTCTGCCCTGACTTCTTCCTGGGGCTGCAAGCAGCACAACATGAGAGCCAGCAAGCTCTGGACCAGCTGCACAGCATGCCATGGAAAGAATGACAGCAGTGGTGGAGGAAGAGGCAACGTCTCAACAGCCAGCTTGTGCTCCATGTGGAAGAATCAACATTAATGCACATAACAAAGGCATTTGTTATTGTTTTGAAAGTTTTTGAAGGGAAGAGAGGGGGAAGCCCAGCCTGAGGAGCAGTTGCTTTCACTTCAAAGGATTCAGCAGCGCCCTTGGCTGGGTTTCTCAGTGCACTGTGGCACCATGGCGCACACTTGGGGAAACAATGCATTACACCACAGTGGGTGAAAAAAAATGTAACAAATTCAAAAATAATTAAGTAGCATGAATCGTTTTAGAAATCCCATAGCATTCTGCTTTTTTTTTTAAATCAAATCAAATCCAAGACTTTTAGTCAAGATAATAGAAGAACTTTATTGGGAAAATAAAGAATGTGTGCGCTCTCCAGTCTGAATAGCAATTGTAGTTATTTCATTCTCTCTTTTAAAATTTAGATTTGCAATATGCAAGCTAAATATTTGAGCTGCTGTATTTGTCTGCGATGCAAGTTTAACATGATGTCCACTATTAGAACTATTAATATACCTCAAACTCTCACCATGCCACAATCTGCATTCTTTTCAATATTTTTCTTATTAATACATCTATACTGTGGACCACCGTAATTTTCAGAGTATCCTGTGAAGAATTTTTTTATGAGTTAGCAGAAGTCTATGAAAGACATAGTGGAACTGGGAAAAGTGCAGAAGAGAGCGACTAAACTGATTACTGGGCTGGGGCACCTCCCTTATGAGGAAAGGCTAAAACATTTGGGCCTCTTTAGTCTTGAAAAAAGGCGCCTGAAGGGGGATATGATTGAGACCTACAAAATAATGCAGGACATGAGTAAAGTGGATAGAGGGAAGCTCTTCTCCCTCTCCCAAAATACCAGAACTAGGGGACATACACTCAAATTGAGGGCTGGGAGAGTAAGAACTGACAAAAGAAAATATTTTTTCACCCAGCACATTGTTAGTCTGTGGAACTGCCTGCCACAGGATGTGGTGATAGCATCTGGCCTGGATGCCTTCAAAAGGAGATTGGACAGATATCTGGTAGAAAAGTCCATCACAGGTTACAAACCATGATGGAGATGTGTAATCTCCAGGCTTAAAACCAGGGTACTTCAAGGGCCAGATGCAGGGGAGTGGTATCAGGAGACAGATATCTAGTCTCATGCGCTCCCAAACGCATCTGTTGGGGCCGCTGTGAGATACAGGAAGCTGGACTAGATGGGCCTTTGGCCTGATCCAGCATGGCTCTTCTTATGTTCGGATGTTCTTATGTTCTTATGTTCTTATGTTCTTATGTAAGTCGCTTTATATTTTCAAGATAATAAACTAAGTTGTCACATAACCTAGTTGGGGATGTGTGCATTTCATTTTGCAATTCTGAGAGATCTCTTTAATGAAGTATGAACTCACACATACTTTCTCTTCACTAAGCAAAACTATAGATATTTCAAAGTTATTGCTGTAGTACAATATCTCCTGTAGGTAATAAATAAATAAATAAATAAATAAATAAATAAATAAATAAATAAATAAATAAACAAACAAACAAACAAACAAACACTGCACTATTCATCCATATATAGAGAGATGGGCACGAAACATTAACAGAAATGAAACATAACGACCACAATTTTTGTGGTTCTGTTCGTTTCCTTGCATTTTCATCACAATTTTCGTTTGTCATTTCGTTACATAACAGAAACGACAAACGGTAACCGAAATGAAAAAATGTTCGTTCCGTGCCCATCTCTACATATATATATCTAGGTGATGCATATATTGTCGCAAAATACAATTTATTTTGTAAAAATATTAAATTAAGTTGTATAAATATAAAAAAATATTTTAATCTAATGTTTGGATTATTGGCATTAAGCACCAGGATTATTTTTTACTTCTTACTACCTAATGTGATGTGATTCTTGGTTGTATCAACAGAAGCACAGTGTCTAAATCAAGGGAAGTGACAGTACCAGTCTATTCTGCTCTGGTCAGAGCCCACCTCAGTTCTGTGCACCTTAATTTAAAACATGATGTTGACAACCTTGAACAGGTCCAGAGAAACATGACCAGGATGGTTAAAAGTTTGGAAAAAATGTCTTACAAGGAGCAGCTTAGGGAGCTGAGAATGTTTAGCTTTACAAAAAGAAGGCTGAGAGGGGATGGATGGCCATCTGTCAGGAGTACTGTGATGGGGGTTCCTGCAGGGCAGGGGGTTGGACTGGATGGCCCTTGAGGTCTCTTCCAACTCTATGATTCTATGACTCTATGATTTACAGTAATACTTTGGTTTAAGAATGTTTTGCAAGCAGACATTTCTTCTAAATTTTTCCTTGATCAACAAGCAATGTCTTGCAATACAAGTAACTGGAGCAGGTCACATGATCACAAGTGAGCCAGTGGTAATCCCCCCCGTGCTGGATTATGGGTGATTGTCTTGAACATTTCATCTCAGACAGCCTCCAAAGCAGACAGAGGAGAGATGAATGGAGTAGAGATGGGCACGAAATTTAAAAAAAAATTCATTCTGTTATTCGTTTCATTACGTAATGAAGCGAATAACGAAAATGGTGATGAAATTGGAATGAACCGAACAGAACCACAAAAAGTAGGTTCATTATGTTTCATTTTCGTTAATGACGACGCGCAATGAAATGAGCTGTTTTTAAATGTTAAAAAAAGTCCTGAATATCCGTAAAAACCCAGCAATGATTATTTATTCTGCCTGATAATACCTACCAGGGGGGTTGGGGTCCTTAATACGTGCATTTATGTCTTTTCTCAGATCGCTGTATTTTTTTTCCTTTAAGGGGAGTTAGGGCATAGGAGACATCGACCCAAAATGGCTCCCAGATGCCTAATATCGATTTCTTGGGTATTAAAATGCCCTGGACATCCATAAAAACACAGTGATAATTATTTGAAATTATTACCTACCGGGGGGTGCGGACCTTAAAATGTTTGTTTTTGTCTTTCTCCCATTGTGATGTATTTTTTCTTTTCCCTTTAAGGATGACACAAAATGGATTCCAGCCACAAGATGGATGCAAGCCATGTGATGGGATCATGTAAATTCTTGGACAATTTCATCCAATAGCATGCCCAGGTTGCAGACTGGGTAGGTTTGGCAGCCACAGAGAGCATAAAAAGCTCTGGCAGCCCCCGTCCTCCTTGCAGTCTCTGGTGGGAGGGTGGGATTGCTGTCTCTGCAACTCATTACTTTAGGCCAGCCAGGCAGGTGTGTGACTCTGTGTTCCTGCTGGCTGCAGCCTGGCTCTTAGGGGAGAGAAAGAAGATATTTCTCTTGCAGCCTTCCTGTGTGCATGCGTACCTCTCAGTGAGTACCATCCCCTGCCCCGCAGTGCAGTCACTCTGCGGCTGCCTTACGCCCTGGGCAATGCCCGCTGCTGCCTTTGCAGCCTCCCTGCATACCTAGTCTATACTGTGTCTCTGCCAGCATCAATTTTTAGTGTTTTCCCTCTGGTCTGGGGCATTGGGGGACACCCACACGCGGAAATGCTTTAAATAGTGCAAAAAGTGGGTAAAAATGAAAAATTAAAAACAAAAAAAAATGAAACAATTTTTTTCAAAAAATTCACAAAAAAACAAAAACGAACCAAAACAGGACCCACAATTAAAAACAAAAAAACCGAAACATCTTTTTTTATTATTCATGCCCATCTCTAGAATGGAGGTTTAGCCTTGGACCAGCCAGGAGCATTTTCAAGGGGGAGTGCAGGTCAGGGTTTTGTTTTATTTTTCTTTATATTTTCTTTAATTTTGTTTCAACATCATTTCTTATTTTTCATACCATTTCTAGTAATGGGGGCAGCTAGTAAAGTGTGTGTAGGGCTACAAATTGCATCTAAATATTGTCATATTAAAACTACCAAGTAAAATCCAGTTGTTAGTCCAAAGCAGACCAGATTCTGCAGTCAGATACCTAAACCATGTTGTGGTCATGAAATTCTGGCCAACTTCTTTGGTGAGTTTTGGCATTTTGTGTGTGTAGTATATGGTCTATGGGACCCCAGAATGAATCATCTGAATGTCCATTATTTCTTATAGGGAAATTTGCTTTGATATAAGAGTGTTTTGGATTACAAGCATGTTCCCGAAATGAATTATGCTTGTAAACCAAGGTATTACTGTATATTTTAATTTTTGTTTTGTTCTTTACATGGTGGCAGTGTTGGTGGTGATATGGCCACCATCAATTAATAAAATATTTTGTTCTAGTGACTTTCATAATTTCTCAAATTCTCTCTCTCTCTCTCTCTCTCTCTCTCTCTCTCTCTCTCTCTCTCTGTGTGTGTGTGTGTGTGTCCATTTCAGTGGCCATCACAGCCTCACAGTTAATTTTCTTCATTTGAGCATAGAGAAGTAATCATGCAGCCAAGTCTAATAAACTATGAATGTTGTTTTCATGACAAAACGTGTTTAATTATATTTTAGTATTATAGTTTATTGTGCCTTCATTTGTACTATTTGTAGCCATGCTATAAACTGTCTGGAGAAAGGAACTGTCTGTCTCTCTATTTCCATTTATTTGTAAATCTGTCTTCTGAGACATGCATGTGCAAGGAAATTCTATTGTGAAAGGAAAAAATGATTTAATTGTGGGGAATGTGCCTTCTCAGTAATGTCTAGTTTGACCTTTCCTGCAAGCTTTAGGAAGGTGAGCAGAAGCAGGCCACTCTAATTTTCCTCAACATTTTTGGAGCCTACAAGCAGCTACCAAATAAGTCTTTTATTCTTTGGCATCACTATTAATGGGCATCTCCCAAGGACATCATAGAGTCATGAGGAGAATATGTTCATTCAAATGTCATGGCCCTGAGTCCTATGGAACTTTAGAGGATACAACTGACTTCAAACTTTGCCTACCCAGGCACAAGTCAGCACAGCCGGTGAAGCCAGGGTAACAATGGGATCACCTTCTGCCTGCAAACTAACACAGGTGTTTGAAGAATTTTCAAAAGTAGGTTCAAAAAGAGTGTCCGAGACCAAAGAGGATATAGCCAAGGCACTGACTCCTTTGACCTGATCCAGCATCTCCAAGAATGAACTCAGTTGACATATTAGCCTTAACTGGGCAAATGTATTTTTGGCTATTGCTGTATCTGCATCCACTTAAATAAGTGGGAAGATGTCTTTGTGATCTCAGGATTTTCAGACAACCTCAGGCTCTGAACAATAAAATTGTGTTAAAATCTAGGATAGGAATATAAGAGAGGAGGAAAGAGATCAAGCAGGTGCCTTGAAAAATCTGTAGGGCGGTGGTGATGACAGGCATGCCGCAGTGGGGGTAGGATAGAAGCAAATAATGGAAACTCCTCCTTATTGAATCATTAAGGCTATTGTCATAAAGGAATCTTAGACTTAATTACGAGAAGTAGAGATGGGCACGACTAGGGAAAATGACGTTTTCGAGTTGTCATGTGTCGTAGGCAGCCCGTTTTGGCTCGTTTCCGTTTTTCGCGAAAATTCGCAAAAATTAGTCGGTTCGTTTTTTTTGTTTTTTGTTTTCGTTAGTACTGGTTTTTTGGGGGGTAGCGGGCTCCTGGAGGCACCTCTGTGGGGTGGGTGCCTCCTCTGGACCACTATAAAGAGAAAGCGGGCTCCTGGAGGCACCCGTGGGTGCCTCCTATCCTCACCCACTAGGAAGGGGCAGCAGCAGGCTCCAAGAGACCCCTCAACATGGGGGTCTCCCCTCCTCACCTGCTGCTGCAAAATGGCATGCATAACCATATATATGGATATGCATACCAGTTGCAGACAGTGAGACCAGTCCATTGGTACGACCCTCCGTCAAGGAGAACCGTGAAGACCGGGTCGCACCTGCCATGTCCCACAAAGAAGGGAATCGTACTTGCGTGTAGTGCAATGCAAGTAGATCTGGCTTAGGGTTAAGGTGGGTTAGTGCAAGGACTAGGGTTAGGCTAGTGACGGGTAAGGTTACGGTGGGCTATTGGGTTGCACCTCTGGGTGCCTCTCTGACCCACTAAGAAGACAGTCTGTGACGTATGGGTAAGGAGTCAAGGGTTAGGGTTAGGGGGTTAGGGGGCTAGGGCAGGTTTTAGGGGGCTTTTGGCACATCCCAGAAGTCTCCATGGCCAAGTGGCCATGCGATTGGTGGGATGGCTCCAAAAATTTGCATGGTCGTCCACTCCCACATGGCTGGTCACTCGGCCAGCCCATCATTGCGCAGGTGTAAATAAAATAAAATTAAATAAAATCAATGGAGAACAGAGGAGGAGAGGAGAGACATTTTGTTGCAAGAAAAAACCCACTGCTACTGTGAAAAATCTGGCAGTTTATAAATTTTCGCGTGTTTCTGTTGTGCTTGTGTGTTTTTGGACCACGATTTCAAAAACAATATTGCGTTCGCCGCCCCATTTTGGATCCCCCGCCCGCACCGCATGGCATGGCGAGTCCGGCTGCCCAGGACGGGGGGGAGGCGGGACCCCCCTCCAGAAACCACCCCTCCGGTAGGTGCCCTGCGCCCTTAGTCAAGCAGGCATTTTTCCGCCTGCTTTTTGGCCCGGGAATGGGTGGGGGGAGAGTTTAAAAGTTTTTTCCTGTGCCGTCCGTGCCGCTTGAGCCTGCGGCGAGTCCCACCAGAGCAGCCCAGGAGGGAGGAGGGGGGAGGCCGGGCGGGGACCTCCAGAAACCACCCCTCTGGTAGGTGCCCTGAGGCACCAGGATGGAGGAGGGGGGAGGTCGAGGACCTCCAGAAACCACCCCTCTGGTAGGTGCCCTGAGGCACGGCAGGCATATTTCCGCCTGCTTTTTGGCCGGGAACTGGGTTTTTAACTTTTAAAAACTTTTTTTCTGTGCCGCATGGCATCGCGCGATTGCGCGATGCAAGTAACAAGCACGACAAATCAGACCAAAATTGTTCGTTTGTCGGTTCGAGCTCGAAGTCTGGCGGAGTAATTCCCATTACCGTTTCCGTAGAGTAACGGAACCGAGTAACGGAAACGGAAACGGGAGTACCGCTAAGTCGTGCCCATCTCTAACGAGAAGCAAGTGTCCCTGGAAATGTTCGGAAGATGACTTTTTCAGACAAAATAAATTTGACTTTCAATCCGCTTGAACCACACACATCAGTTTAGGGAGTATTGAATCCTCCAATCAGGTATGACCATGTGGTCTGTCACAGCAGAAAAGGTGAGCTAAAATAAGTTGTCGTAGGTAGTCCTCTACGAGAGAGAGAAAAATGTGATTCCTGGATATAGAAGTAGGAGAAAAAGAAAAGGCAGGGAGGGAGGGAGGTGATGAAGTTTATAAAATGATTCATAGTATGGGGGAAAGTAGACTTTCCTCTTTTGCAGCCCATTTATTTCCCTATATATGGGCTGGCTGAATAATTCAGTGAATTAGGTACCAAATTGTGAAGCTGTCTGTGAAGATTCTCAGTCATCCATGTGAGTTTATCTGGCAGTTGAGTCATGGCAACTGGGACGTCTTTTTCTTGAGAGATAGAAACGTTTTGCTGCTCATCCAAACAGCTTCATCAGTCTGAGGAAAGCTAGTTGCGAGTTCTCCATCTTACAGTCTGCTATAAAATGGAGGACTTGCAACTAGCTTTCTTCAGCGTGATGAACCTGTTTGGATGAGCAGCAAATTGGTTCTGTCTCTCAAGAAAAAGAAGTCCAGTTGCCATGACTCAACTTCCAGATAATTCTGTGGAGCTAGAGGCTGGGAATTCAACTCCCTACTGTGTCTCGCAGAAGAGCCAGCCTGTGTGGCCCTGGGCAAGCTACTACTAAGTCCCAGGAGGCACCCAGGAGGAGAGGATAGTAAACACCTTCTGAGGATTCTCTACCTAGAAAAACACAGAAGGGATGCCATTAGTGTGTATTGACTGATAGCATACGTGTGCGTGTGCGTGTGCATGTGTGTGCGTGTGCATGTGTGTGCGTGCATGCATGTGTGTGTGTGTGTGTGTGTGTGTGTGTGTGTTGAAAATATTTTTTTTTAATCTTATGGTGACTTTGGGACATTTCTTTTGTCTTTGGACTGTCACTGCCTTTGATTTGCTGTCTGCACTCAATGTTCTGTGCCATTTTGTTACATATTAGGAAGAAGCAGTAAATTGAAGTCAAGTCCTCCATGGAATGAAACTCCATTTTCTGAAGGAATTCAGATCTATTCAGCTTGACCTTGGAACCTGAATTAAATCTTGAGAAATTCAGCTTTCTCCAGGGAAGGGAAGTGGGCTGTTTGTATGAGTTTTGGATATATTAAAAGTGTGCAGAGCTATTGAATAGTATATTTTCCTGGAGTGTTAATTTCCAGCATAAGGACAATGGGTTTTTACCCTGCACCACTTGTCACTGACTTACAGCCCAATTGTGTGCAGGCTATTAGTTCGGTGGCACACATTTAAGAACTGCACAAAGCATTGCAGACTTTTGTTGTTCTTATTGTTGCTTCTGCTGCTCTGACTGCTGCTGAGACGTGTTCAAGTGAGATTTAACAACTCTCGGACTAATTGTGCTGCTGAGTTAAATACATTCTGCCACTGTTTTTTCCAAAGGTGATTCTAGTTACACAAATTTATTAAACAGCTAAAAATACTTAATCTGCACAAATATTCAGCATTAAATACAAATATTCAATGTTTTTCTGTTGGACACCATAGTTTCATCTGGATGCTATTGCTTTAGTGATAGATAGATAGATAGATAGATAGATAGA
>JAHTLZ010000122.1:10122885-10198848 GCA_023846285.1 Phrynocephalus versicolor
GAAGAAGAAGAAGAAGAAGAAGAAGAAGAAGAAGAAGAAGAAGAAGAAGAAGAAGAAGAAGAAGAGCAAGAGCAAGAACAAGAACAAGAACAAGAACAAGAACAAGAACAAGAACAAGAACAAGAAAAAAACAAGAACAAGAACAAGAACAAGTCAATATGGCCAGTTCTCATTGAAGAAAACGTTTCCCTTATACATGTCAGCTTCCGAGATACTTCAACCAACATGTCTGTGGGTAGCCTGGAAGCCTTACCAGCCCGTTGCCTGACTATTACAAAGATGACTGGGGTGGCAAAGCAAGGAGGTAGAGGGGTGGTTCCTTCAAATCATGGAGGAGCACAGAGCAAAGCTTTGTGGGATTCCCCATCTTCATCCAGCATTCTGCAAGGGGCCCCTGAACCACTGTTGAGGCCATTAGCCTCAAACCATGAACTATCACAAACCACTGGTTTTCTGGTTTGTGCCCATCTCTAGTTATAATCTGCAAATGCTCATACTGAAATAAATGTTTTAAAGATGTCACAATATTTTTTGTTCTTGGTTTTTTATACATACACACACTCTGAAATAGACTAACACGGCTCCTCTCTGAAAAAGGTCTCAGATGTGAACAATATTTGTTGTTCAACTATTTTAGTTCTAAGAAGTTGATTTTATGCATTCAAAAGCTTTTCCTTCTGACATGAATGAACAGAATAACAACCCATGATCTGTATCTTGTGCTTTTCCTTGGCACATTCCCATCCTCTCTTAGTTCACGTTTCATGCACCTTGTGAGATGTCGTTGTTCGGTTTTTATGTATGCATGCAAAGCAAAGGTTACAGCACTCCAGGAATGCTGTATTTGTGAACACTTCAATCTCTCCAGGTCAAAGGTAGATGTTTTTGTTACAGTGAAGAATAGGACTGCACAAGCCTTCACATTCTTAAGAAACAAGTCAATGCTATTTTAGTGGCCCCTGTGATGCCCATCCTATGAGAATGCAACACTTAAGCCATCTTGCTGCTGTCCTTCAAAATGAAAGTGAATTCCGTTCTTGAACCTTCTTTGTGGAGGAAGAAAACAATGAAATGTTCAACCATGAGCCCTGTCACACTCTTAAGAAACAGGCAGGTACGCATAGATATAAGCTGATGCATTCACAGAAAGAGAGTGCAGTTACTTGTTAACTACAGAAGCTTAAAATTACTTTGAAAGCAGAATGTCTTCTTAAGTTCATATGCACAAATGGGATCAGACCCTGCATCATCCTCAAGAGGGGCACGCCAAGCATTCTGCCTTGCAGGAAAGTAAAGTAACATAAACTAAGATAGAAAGTTCATTTATGTGCTTTTCCAAGCACTGGACTAATTGGTGAGGTGTTATGTACTTTTAATGCATGTAGTCAACAATTCACTAACTATGCTTTTAACCATGTTAACAAAGATAGTTAACATCTAGCCGAGTCAAAGATGCTGGTCTGTATGTCTGTATGCACTGAATTTTGAAAGCTTTCCATGGGATGGTGGTTAGGATAAAAAAATTGAAGCAAGCAACAGTTTCAAAAAGTGTATATGTATTAATACAGTAAAACATTTACCCTTGATAAGCCAGAAAAAGCTTCTTTGAAGTGAAAGAGCTTCAACAGGGACCAGTCCCTAAATTGCATTGGAAATCCAATTGAAATAGATCGAATCTCTTCCAAACTGTCTGCAGTTCACCTACCTTACCTTCTCAAGAAGTTTAGCCAGCAGTCAATATTAGCAATAGGACAGGCGTGGTCTGAAACTAAATAACCTTAGTGGGCTTCCTCAAAGTCTAGATGCATCACAACATCCTTGAAAGAGGCAGGCACAGCACCCTGCCATCAGAAGAACACATTGGCTATACTCTGAAATCAAGATGACATGGAGTTGTAGATATATTGCCCTCAGAATAAAACAAGAATTCTGTTCCGTTATGGCATGGTGGGTGGCTCAAAGCATATAGCCACACTTTCTGAATAACCTCCTACATACCCCCTGATTACCTTTTAAAAAAGTGGTCTCCTTGTAAACAGCTATATTTGAGCAAAAGTCCTGTCAAGTTTACAGGCATCCATGGGCTTCAGTGTTTCTCGCTCAGTGGTCAGCACTGAAATTGACACAATTGGACAAGCTGGGGTAGCTCACCGAGGCATCCTATCTTTTTTTTAAAAAAAACTAGAACTGCCTGGATCAGTGATAGGACAGACTTTTTTTTTTAAAAAAAAAAATCTATTTTTATTGATGAGTTTCCTTGTTTTAAATGACAATACCAGAATGGGGGGGAGCATACTAATAAGATTTAAAGTTCAAAACAAACGACCCAATTTCATAGAATTCTAAATAATTATATATGTGTGTGTTGCACTTATTTCCACATTACAAGTACACTATGCAGTCTTTTCAGAATATAACCAGATAACCCGCATGCCTTAAATACCACCCATTAAATATATTTGCTTTCCATTTTTTAAAAAAAAAACTGTGTGGCTTCATCTTACCTGATGAAGCATTCTGAAGAACATGAAAGCTTGCATAGTATTTAGCAACCCTTAACGTAACTTAACAAAGATATTACACTAGTATGGATTTTAGAGTTGGTGTATATCTTAGAAAGGTGAAGTTTTGGTCTTTGAGGGGGCTTTTGAGGGGACCTATCATGACTGTGGTGCAGTGGATAGAGTGATTGACAAATAAACCTGGCTTCAAATCTCAACATGGCCATAAAAACTCAGGGGTGATGGTAGTAGTGTTAAAACGAACTCCTTATATATCTTAATTTTAAACATCCTACATACCTTCAAAATCCTACTAGGATGGCTATAGGTTTAATGTAACATAATGGAATAAAACAGAAATAATTATAAGAATACCTTCATTTTTAATGCACTACTCTTCAATAAATTAAATGTGGCAAGTAGAGATGGGCACGACCAGAAAAAATGACATTTCGAGTTGTCGTTTGTCGGAATGGGTCCGTTTCGGGTCATTTCCGTTTGTCGCGAAAATTTTCAAAAATCTGTCGTTTCCGTTTGTCGTTTCCACCGCGATTTAGCACGATTTGATGTCCCAGCATGGGGGCGTCCCGCAATGACCCAGAGCAGGCGGAAAACACTTTAAATTGGGTGATGATGATGAATAATATCGTTGCATGAGACTGCATATTTTTGAAATAAATCCACACCTCCTCCCACTCCCACTCGAACCTCCCCCCTTTACCCAATAAAAAAAAAATCCTCTCAAACTGCAAGAGGGAAAAAAAGAATAAATTGCTGCAAAGCTGCAGCCAGGGAATCAAGGAAATGAAACTATTTTCTAAATTCAATAATTCCCTCCCTGCCTGCCTAACTTAAATCTAAACCCTCCACTCCCTCCCTCCAAATTTCGAATAGAAAGCCTCCAGCGGAATAGAAAGCATTAGCCAGCAGCAGCCAGCCACACAGCCCTCCACCCTCCTCCACATCCAGACCCGACTGCGACTTCTGGAAGGTGCCTCGGCTTTTTATGCCCTCTGGCACATCCAGAAGTTCAGTCAAAACCTGGCCATGTGATTGGTGGAATGGTTCAAAAAAATTGCATGGCCCCATCCTATGGCCAGCCCATCATTGCGCAGGTGTAAAAAAATAAAAATAAAAATAAAATAAAATAAAATCAATGGAGACGTTTTATTGCAAGAAAACCCCACTGCTGCTACTATAAAAATTCAGGCATTTAAAATACCTAATTTTCACATGTTTCTGTTGTGCTTTAGTGAGTTTTTGGACCACGATTTAAAAATAAATATTGCTGTCGCCATTTTGGATCCCCCACACCACATGGCATAGAGATGACAAGGATGACCCCCCAGCCTGGTGCAAGCAGCCCAGGAAAGGAGAGGCGGGAGGGCGGGGACCCCCCCCCCAGAAACCACCCCTCTGGTAGGTGCCCTCGCTCAGGCAGGCATATTTTCGCCTGCTTTTTTGGCCGGGAATCGGAGTTTTATTTTACTTTTTAAAACTTTTTTTCTCTGCTGCTTGTTGGCAATGGCATTGCGCGATCGCCGCGATGCCATTAACGACGATAAACCCGACCCAATTTTTCTGTTTTCGGGTCGGATTCGAGCTGGAGCAGCGTAATTATCGTTACCATTTCCGTTACATAACGATAACGATAACCGAAAATGGAAACAACAATTTCGCTGAGTTGTGCCCATGTCTAGTGGCAAGGAAACAAAACATGAAGATGTTTATGAACTCAAAACAGGTTCTGCCTCCTTATCTCTTGTATTAATAGGTACAAAAATATTATGCCACAGTTTGCTATAGGTAAACTGGACTCAGTGGCTACTGGTGGGGAGTAATCATGATAGCTAGAGGCAGACTAGCGGACTCTATGGTAAAACTGGTCTAGCCTTGAATAAGCTAGGGAACTATAGCCTCGTATATTTAATGAGCCTGCTTGGACTGCCCCAGCTTTTTGAAATTCAAGATGTAATATCTGTTGAAACATTTTGTTGCTTATAGCTAAGCCTTTCAGAATTTATGTAAACCAATAACCAGACACGACCATTACATCATTTGGGAAAATAACTGGCCACGACTTTATTGGTTACACACTAGCAGTACTCTGGCTGAGTCATTGGGTTGGATCCGATGCATCAAGGAGATCGTCTTCCCTGTTGATGATGATGATGCATTCCCCATTGACCTTTTTCGAACACCCACCCAGGAGTCCTAGTTGTTGGTTCCCTTGGGGTGTCCACCCCATAGGTATCCCGTCCATTATTCCATTGACCTATCCACCTAGGGGCATATACCCCAATGTGGCCTGTGGCCTTGAATCCTTCCCGTGGGCCTTTGACTGTCACCTCATGATTGAACCCCATGGGCCTTTCCATTTTCCGTGACCTTGTCAGTTATTTTTCATGGGTGCAGGTTATAGACCGTTACTTCAACTGCTTGCATCTGACCCAATGCATGTAAAACTGCCAAACACTCAAAAGTTTTGGCAATAATAACCAACCCAAAACTTCCATTATAGACAGAGGGTAGGAGGGCTGGGTAGCTTCACCTCCTGGTTGTGAATGGTAGGGAGTGATTCCCGCCTCCCCTTAAAATCAGGTGCTGACCCAGTCCCCGGGAGTACACTACACTTTCCAAGCAACCCAGGTTGATCTGAGCCCCGTGCTCTGATTGAGTGCCTTTATTGGCTCGGGTCCAGCACCTGCCTGTGACGTTTTCTCCCTACCCGTGGCAGCCACCATAATTCCTTTGTTGTGGCTTGCCACCCCAACAACAACGAGAGGACTTGGTGAGTCAGGTCCTTACTTTTCACCCATTAGCCTGGTGAAATAAAGGCCATTTGGCACCCGGTCAAAAACACGGGGACTGCTTGATAATTGAGTTGGACCACTGGTCTATCTAGCTTGTTACTATTATGCATTGGCTGGCAACAGTTGTCCAGTATTTCAGATAAGTAGACCTTCCTAGCTCTACGTTAGAGGTGCTGGAGATGAAACATGCAATGTTTTGCTGCCTGAAGCCCAAATAGATCTATTGACTTAGATAGCAGAGATGCACTTGTCCAGAAAAATTACAGAACTATTTGCACATTGCTTTGGATCCTGGCTCCTGAGGTTGGCAGTTAGGCTGTGATGGTGACCTTCTTAGTAAACCACAGTGAGAAGTCCATCATAGGTTACAAACCATGATGAAGATGTGCAATCTCTAGGCTTAAAACCAGGGTACTTCAAGGGGCAGATGCAGGGGAGTGGTAGCAGGAGACCGATATCTAGTCTCATGCGCTCCCAAATGCATCTGGTGGGGCCACTGTGAGATACAGGAAGCTGGACTAGATGGGACTTTGGCCTGATCCATCATGGCTCTACTTATGTTATGTTCTTATGTTCTTATGAGGCTCATAGGTTTCTAAGGGCAACTTTTACATCACTGAGCCAATGTGGTATAGTACTTAGAACTGACCTAGGTCTTGGAAGTCTCAAGTTCAAGGTACTACTTGAACATCTTTTGATTTATCCACTCAGAGATCCTCCATCCATCTGTTTCCACCATTTCTCTCTTTCCTCGTTCTACAGTCTGGATCTCTGTATTAGATCATAATGCTTCTAGGCATGTTTGCACCACAGCATACTTTCCTGAAATTATCCAGTGCAAAAACTCACATGTAGTTAATGATTTTAATGTTTTTACATGTTTCAAACCGAGGATTTTTAAAATGTACTCTTTCTTCATATCCAAGGATACAGGGCACAACAGAAATCGCTTATGTAAACAACGTATGATAGAATCAAGTGCATTGTGATAAGCAAAGATCAGCTTAAATGTACGTATGATCTCCTTCATTCAAATTGTTTGCTTCTAAATAAATGCCAAAGAGATGAAGAGATAGACAGAAATGCCAAATACTTGGGGGCATTGTGTTTTGTGATTCTTAAGCTATGACATACAAAGCCCTAAACGGTTTAGGACCTTGCTACTTGGCAGAGTGCCTTCTCCCTTTGAAAACCGCCCATAATACCCAATCCTCCCAGGCTAGGCATCTGAGGCAACTAACACCACGAGAGGCCCGAAAGGAAAAAACAAGAAACAGGGCCTTTTCTGCTGCTGCCCCTCGCCTGTGGAATAACCTTCCACCAGACATCTGCCTGGCCGCCTCTTTGACTGCCTTTAAAAAACTATTAAAACTTGGTTATTTAAGCAGGCATTCCCCCAAATACAGGTATAATTCCAACTCAGTGTTCACCCATTAAATCTCGATTTTAACTGATTAGTCTGCCAATAATAATATATTGTTTTATTGTCTTACATCACTTTAATATTATTTTTATTTTATTTTTGTTTTATTGTGTTACTATTTATGGTTTTTATTGTATAAATTGTTTGAATGTATTAGCTGTTGTAAACCGCCCAGAGTGACCTTGCTGCCAGATGGGCGGTATAAAAATCCAATAAATAAATAAATAATAAATTAAGCTTAAATGTTGCATGTACTCATGACGGAGAAAGTTTAAGTTTTATCTGACATCTTGTATGTGCAATTATAATGTACAGTAGGACCCCTGTATCCGCAGGGGATTGGTTCCTGGCTGCTCCACGGATAATGGAATCTGTGGATAAGAATGAAACCTGTTATTCAAGGGTGCTGGGGTGAAAGTAGTGGGAGAGCCCGACAACACCCTGGGGAACCCCGCCATGGCGCTACACCACCTCCACCACTGACCTTGCAGGCAGGTGGGCTGGTGCTCCTGAGCTGTGCGGCCACCTTCACCACCGCCACTGAGCTTGCAGGTTGGTGTGCGGTCTCCTCCACCTTGCCGTTACCATCGCCCAGCTGCCAGGTGGGCAGGCGGGCACTCCTAAACAGTGAGACCACTCACACCCAGCTCATAGGCAGGTGGGCAAGCGCTTCTGAGCCGCAGGGCCACCTCTGCTGCTGCCCAGGTGGTGGGTGGGCAGGCGCTCCTGAGTGGTGCATCCGCCACTTCCACCACCTCCACCATCTCTGCTGAGCTTGCAGGTGGGTGTGCGGCCTCCTCCTCCACCACCACTGCACCTTCCTAAGTGTGCCTGCTTCTTTCATTTCAGGAGGCACACTTTGAGGAAGTGGTGGCAGCGAGGAAGGAGACTCTCACACAAGGCCACTGGCTGGCTGCTGGGGTTCTGGCTCCATTGCCCTTCCCAGGAGCTGCAACATTGCACAGACAGGGAAGGCTTGCTTGCATGGCACTGTGAGGATGAAAAAGCAGAAGGAGCAAGTGCATGGAGAGAGGAGTACAGGGGGAGGTCCTAAGAGGCAGGAAGCCACAAAGAGACTCTCACTGAGCAAGGTGAGGGAGATTCTGCTTCTGGGTCTGCCCATGGAGGGAGGGGAGGGGAAGGGAGGGGAAGAGAAACCAGAAGAGACTTGCAGGCATAGCTGGAAGGGTGGCTGTTAGGCAACATGCCTTGCAGCCACCTGCTTTGCTAGTCAATTAATTTTTATATATTTCCCCCCTCAATCCGTGGATAAGTGAATCAGCAGATAATTAATCAGTGGATTTGGGGTCCTACTGTACCAATTTTCAACTGTTACTCATGCTGAATTTGATTCTGGAGGTTAAGCAACCATTAATTAATCACTGCCCATCATATATGAATAATTGGTTCCCTGCTTGCCATTGTAGCACAGTTTGAAGAGGTATGTTTCAGGAGTGTTTATGTTTAATGCATTTTATTTAAGCCCTGCTTAGATTTGATTTGTCAAAATCTATTGCACAACACTGTAGCGTTTTATCCATACTTCTCACTGAGTAAGCACTAGGTTTTGCTGAAAAGTTATTATTGTTCAATATGGTTGTCACTTCTGACATTTACACCACGCCTCAACTTTATTTATAAGACCACATGGGACCCTGTTTGGTGGAATGATACATTCCCCAATTTATGCAATCCCAGCTACAGGCATCCTTTTCTGTTGAATAATTAGTGGTATGCTTAACTTGCTTTACTTTTTAGGAGTGGAGGTGGGTGAAGGAGCAGAGAGAGATTGGAATGACAAATAGTCAGACTCTGGGGTCAAATGCTTTGCCAGTGGTTGCATATGTTTATGCCAAAATACATAAAGAAATGTCATTTCAGCGCATGAGTGTTGACAAACACTCCAAGTGGGACTGCACTTCATCAATCATTTCAAATGCACATATTGAGTTTACCTACATAAACAAGAGCAAGAACTGCTCAAAGACTCACCTTAAGCTGTTCAGGCATGATATAAAGTGTGTCTCCAGTCACTTGGCCCAGACAGGTCAGAGGGACTATGGTTGGAAGACCATGGCTTAAGACCATTAAACCGTGCTTTATATGTACTTTTGAATCATTAACCATTTTCATAAATGTGAGTTGCTCTTATGTCTGACCCCGGGAGCTATAGTCAAAAGGAGATGGATAGTTACCTCCACAAGGTTAACTCTGTCTTCATGCCGAACTTGGGAACCTTAGTATTGTGAAGAATGAGGACTCGAAGTGAATAAATAACTTAATCAGAACTACATCTCGCAGGATATATGGGGACCATATACAGATCAAATAGATAGAAAACAATTACAATAGGACCCCGGTATCTGCTGGGGATTGGTTCCAGGCCTTCCCATGGATAATGAAAACTGTGGATAACAGAGAACGCCTGCCCACCCACCTCCAAACTGCTGTTTCTTGACAGTAGCTTGCTTTATGACTGCTGTTTTGAGACAGTAGCTTGCTTTATGGCAGCTGTTTGTTGTAGTAGCTTGCTTTACAGATGCTGATTGTGACAACAGCTTGCTTTACAGCTGCTGTTTGCAACAATAGCTTGCTTTGTGACTGCTGAATTATTTAATTTTTTTTCCTTTGCCAACTGTAGATAACTGAATCAGTAGATACGGGGTCCTATGGTACTTGTACTTTATGAAATAGGATAGCAAGTACTATAGTTTGCTTATGGTGCAGGAGATTTTGGTTTAGATTCTTTCTCAGCCCTGGAAATTCAAGTGAGGTCATAGGGGTAAACTATTCCTTCAACCTACCTTGAAAACCCTCATAGTGTTGCTGTAAGACATAAGTGATTTAATGCACATAACAACTAAAACATGAGGATCACTGAAGGGGTATTTCACATGTATAAGCCCTGTTACTTCCTCCATGTAATAGACCAAGAAATCTCTGCAAGGGATCAGCAGTCAGAATCACATATTTTAGAAAATGCTGGGATATTAATTCAACAGATAGCCTGGCACCCAGACAGACAGACTAGGTTAATACATATTGAATGGAATCCTATGGCTTAGTGTAGCAAGTCACAGTAAAACAGGTCCATTGAATCAATGGGGATTTGGTGAATTAACTCCTCTATATGAACCTACAATGTTAGTTTAGGATAGCAAGTTACAAGAAGAGTAGGCCTGTTTGAATCAATCGAACTTAGAGATGAGTTGACACACCAAATCCTGACTTATTCAATGGCCCTCCTGTACACGGAGAACAGGATTCTAACTGTTGCCAACTTAACTTGCAAGCATTTGGGAGGTCAAAGAACCAAACTTTGTTTGCCTATGTACTCAGCTTCCCTCCTTTTTGCTTATCTTTGATGAAGAGGCAGTGTTTTTGTTTTTATTCATTCAACAATTCAATGGACTAATTCCAGCTGAAGGTACATTGCATCATTTTACAGCAGAATATGACGCGTGTACGTACAAATCCATATGCACTTTTTAATGAATTCAGAATGGAGGAAAATCCATTAGATAATTAAAGGAGATACAATAAGAATATGCAATTGAAGAAAAGGCTTGGAATAAATTAATTTCGAAGCTATTGAAATAATAATAAAGTAAAGAGAGAGAAAAAGAAAGCAGAAAGCAAAAACAAGCACCAAGCTGGATATTATTGCTTTTTCTTTCTCCTAATGTTTGATGTTGCCAGCTGTGTGAAATTGTTTCTGAACATAAAAGAAAATCCTTACATATTATCAATCTAAAAATGAAGGCTTTGGTAACGGAACCTGTTCCTCAAACACACCAAAAGTCTTGTTTGAACCCCAGCTGCTGTTTCTAAAATGTAATGCTTCAAGAGAGATATAGTGAGACTACCCATGGAAAGGATCTTGAGTGTGCCTTGAAAGGCTATTTCTCATGTAACATCCTGTTTTTAAAATATACAGGAAATATTATGTTACCATGCATGATCAAAGCAGACATGTGGAGACACTGAATGGGTTCTGCAATAGAGATGGACACAAAATGAATTTGTTTTCTTTTTGTTTCCTAACAAAACAAAAAGCTGACCAGCTTTCCCGCGAGCCAGCTGGTTGGTGCAAATAAAAAACAAACAAAAAAAACTGCTGACCAGCCTCCTCATGGGCCAGCTAGTCAGCGGGAGAAAAAATTGCTGACCGGCTGGCCTGGCCCCAATAGTGTTAAAGAAAATTAAAAATTAAAAACAAAAAATAAAACAAAATGAAATACGAAATGAATTTTTTTTAAAAAAGTGTCATAATAAATTAAACAAAATGGAGGGAAAAGAAACAAAAAAAGAAACAAAACACCATTTTGGTGTTTCGTGCCCATCTCTACTCTGCAGATCAAATAAGAAGAGCCATGCTGGATCAGGCCAAAGGGCCATCTAGTCCAGCTTACTGTATCTCACAGTGGCCCCACCAAATGCATGTGGGAGCACATGAGACTAGATATCTGTCTCCTGACACCACTCCCCTACATCTGGATACCACTCCCCTGTAGTTCACAAACTCAGGCTGTAGTTCCCAAACTCAGACCTCCAGATCTTGAACTAAAAGTTCTATGGGCTGTGCTGGTGAAGATTTCTGGGAGTTGTAGTTCAAGAGCATCTGGGTATCAAGAATATTCTTGTGAGTGAGTTTTTCAACTTGCAGTTAGAGATATGGAGTCCAGCTGTGGACTGAAGCAAGCTCGGTAAAGTGGCCTTGACAGGAAGGCGAGTGTCCAAGGACAGTGGAGCGTAGCTCATAAGCGTGGATGAGAGAAG
Source organism: Phrynocephalus versicolor (assembly GCA_023846285.1). NCBI lineage: Eukaryota > Metazoa > Chordata > Lepidosauria > Squamata > Agamidae > Phrynocephalus > Phrynocephalus versicolor. Next base: position 10,134,402 of record JAHTLZ010000122.1, read on the forward strand.
CACTATGACATGTGATTAGAGATGGGCATGACTTAGCGGAATTCCCGTTTCCGTTTCCGTTACTCGTTTCCGTAACGGGAATTACTCTGCCAGAACTGGAACTCGAACTCGAACCGACTAAAGAATAATTGGGTCTGATTTGTCGTGGTCGTTCCTGGCATCGCGGCGATCCCGCGATGCCAAGCGGCACAGAAAAAAAGTTTTTAAAAGTTAAAAAAAACCCGATTCCTGGCCAAAAAGCAGGCGGAAATATGCCTGCCATGCCCTGGGCTGCTCTGGTGGTGGTTATGGGACGCTGCAGGCTCGCAGCAAGAAGCCGGGCGAGTCTCGTCGCCGGCCGCCGCAATTCAAGCGGAAGCAGCACAGCACAGAAAAAAAGTTTTAAACTCCCCCCCGATTCCCGGGCCAAAAAGCAGGCGAAAAATATGCCTGCCGTGCCTGAGTAAAGGCTCAGGGCACCTACCAGAGGGGTGGTTTCTGGAGGGGGGTCCCCGGCCTCCCCCCTCTCCTCCTGTCCTGTCCTGGGCTGCTCTGGTGGTGGTGATGGGACGCCGCAGGCTCGCAGCAAGAAGCCGGGCAAGTCTCGCCGCCGGCCGCCTCAATTCAAGCGGAAGCGGCACAGAAAAAAAGTTTTAAACTCCCCCCCCCATTCCCGGGCCAAAAAGCAGGCGAAAATATGCCTGCAGTGCAGAGTGCACCTACCAGAGGGGTGGTTTCTAGGGGGCGGGGTCCCGGCCTCCCCCCTCTCCTGTTCTGGGCAGCCGGACTCGAGTCGCCAATGCCATGCGGTGCGGGCGGGGGATCCAAAATGGGGCGGCGACCGCAATATTTTTTTTGAAATCGTGGTTCAAAAACACACAAGCACCACAGAAACATGCGAAAATTGCTAATGCTTTCGCTAAAACTGCCAGTAGCAGTGGGTTTTCTTGCAACAAAATGTCTCCTCTGCTGTCCTCTCTCCATTTATTTTATTTTATTTTATTTTATTTTACACCTGCGCAATGATGGGCTGGCCAAGTGGCCATGTGGGAGTGGACCATGCAAATTTTTGGAGCCATCCCACCAATTGCATGGCCACTTGGCCACTGAGACTTCTGGGATGTGCCAAAAAGCCCACTAAACCCTGCCCTAGCCCCCTAACCCTAACCCTAATCCTTGACTCCTTACCCATATGCCACAGTACACTGTCCTCTTAGTGGGTCAGAGAGGCACCCAGAGGTGCACCACACTACCCCACCCTAACCTCACCCGTAACTAGCCTAACCCTAGCCCTTGCGCTAACCCGTCTTAACCTAAGCCAGATCTACTTGCATTGCACTACGCAAGTACGATTCCCTTCTTTGTGGGACACGGCGGCTACAAGAGCCTTAGGTATGACCCTATGGCTCAGGGTTCTGCCAGTCCACTCCACTGGTCTCATAGTCTGCAACTGGTGTGCATATCCATATGGCTATGCATGCCCTTTTGCAGGAGCAGGTGAGGAGAGGAGACCCCCATGTTGAGGGGTCTCCAGGAGCCTGCTTTCCCTTCCTAGCGGGTGAGGATAGGAGGCACCCACGGGTGCCTCCAGGAGCCCGCTTTCCCTTTATAGCGGGCCAGAAGAGGCACCCACCCCACAGAGGTGTCTCCAGGAGCCCGCTACCCCCCCAAACCAGTACTAACGACAGACGAAAAACCGAAAAACGAAACGACAAATTTTTGCGAAGTTTCGCGAAAAACGGAAACGAGCCGACACGGGCCGCCTCCGACCCACGATAACTCGAAAACGTCATTTTCCCTAGTCGTGCCCATCTCTACATGTGATGTAAAAGGAAATATGTGATTGGAAAGAAATGCTATATATACCTTACGTATTGCAATATGTTCTTGCTGTTTAGCCAGGGCTGTTTAGCCAGTAAGCCTGATGTGTTGGCTGTGACAAGGAAGAGTAGCTGGATTATGTATGCTACTGGATGCAAGTCTGGAAGCCAAATGAACCTGTATATATTTTGTAAATAGACTGCAATATAAAACCAGCAATGGAGTCTGTCATATTTTTGCCTCTAATCCTTGACATTGCTGCAACTCTGCTAACTGAGGTTAGCTCCTCATACATTTCTTGACACTGGTGACTCAGAGGCAGTGACCACTGAACTAGAGTCTAGAAAAGGTATAATCTGGGCCACAATTCCCAGGCTGGATAGGGGATTTAAGGAACTGTAGTCTCAAAAAGCAATGTTTCTGAATTCTGGGTCAATAAACCTTCTAATTAAAATAAATAATGATAAAACCTGGCAAGCAGTAACCATATGCCCCTGGGCAACCCTCGAACAAGGAACGAAGGCCATGTCAACATTTGATAGGGAGATGCTATTGATGATGTTGGAACAGGGTCAATTTTGGATCCCATGCTACTTTTCAGGCTCTATAAAGTTGACATGAACTGTATATTTGTATCCATTCTTCATGTATATGTCTGTTAGTCTGGAAAGCACCTTATGACACACATGCCACCCTTCTTTGTGTTCTGATGCCAAGCCTTTACAGACAAACATAAGGAAGAGATATGGTTGGGGGCACCTTCACATCTCTCTCAATGTCTTGGAGAAAAGCAGAAAGCAAAATGTGTGTGGATATATAGAATATTCTGACAAGTGATGATCTAAGAACAAGAATACTATTCAGCATAATGTTCCTTCTTGTGTTAAAAAGGAAAGGTTTTTTTCCCCTTCTTCTTCTGTAAATGAGACAATATGATGGGAAAATTAAATTAAATGGTGATGTTATTCCCCTGGGGCAAAACAATTCCATTCAATAAATTAATTTTACATCAGTAGCTCTTTCCTTTCTGGAAACTGACAGTAATAACCTGACAGCTTAAAGCTTTAATAAACCTCAAGAATGGGGGAACTTGCCTCTAAAAATAAAGAAGCAGCGATAGAAAATGGGGGAGGGGAGAAGTAAGGCAACAGTATCGGAGGTATTACAGCTTTTCCATTGAAGTCATATGGGGAGAAAAGGGGTTTGTAAACTGCCTTCTCCCTAGTTGAGAAAAGAAACCACATCACGCAGGTGCTGGCACTGGAACAATTCTCCTTCTTCAGGAGGTGCTCAGAACTGCCGTGACATGTCACATTAAGGCCACTCTGAGTAAATATTGTCTGAAAAGGGCAAACACATGGAAAGGACTGCCTGAAATGGTGGTCCTTGTGATAAACAAAGCCACCGTCCCCATGTAGTCTGTTTTAAGCCAGTCTTGACTGATTATCAGGAGGAAATCAAAATATATTCCATGGAAGGTTTTCCAGATCCAATGGGAAACCTGGAATTTCTCCCTGTAGGTGCCACAACTGGCCGTAACATGCAAATAAACAGTGTCACCAGGTTTTTCAAACCAACCCCCCACACATACTCCAGAAATGAATGAAGAGAATATGGAACCCCTCCTCCTACTGCATTTCTTTTCTTCTTAGCTACAAATAAAAGAAAGGAAGGTTCTACTAATATGAAGGAAGGGGGAATGCACAGATCTTTGAGTTAGTTCTCCACTTTGCCAGAGAAAACCAGCAGGGTTGAAATTGGTTTTACATACTTCAGATACCCTATTTGGGTCACCATAAACTGGTAGCAGTGTCATGACGTGCAACAAGTACCATTTTGCAAGGTTCTTACCCCCATGATTTTAAAGAATTTTAAAGAATTCCACTGCTATAATGTAGCACATAAGACTATAAGAAGAGCCATTCTGGATCAGGCCAAGGGCCCATCTAGTCCAATTTCCTGTATCTCACAGTGGCCTTTGGGAGTGCACAAGACTAGATATCACTCTCCTGATACCCTGGAGATTACACATCCCCACTTTTCCTCCAGGAATTTGTCCAATCCCCTTTGGAAGGCATCCAGGCCAGATGCCATCACCACAGCATGTGGCAGGGAGTACCCAACGCACTGGGTAAAGAAGTATTGTATTTTCTTTTGTCTGTTCTCACTCTCCCAACGCTCAATTTGAGAGCATGCCCCCTAGTTCTGGTATTTTGTGAGAGGGAGAAGAGTGTCCCTCTATCCACTTTACTCATGCTCTGCATTGTTCTGTACATCTCAGTCATACCCCCCCCTCACATGCATTTTTGCAGACTAATGAACCTCAAATGCTATAGCCTTTCCTCATAAGGTCCCCCAGCCACCTTGAGTCCTTTTCCAAGGAGAAAGGCAGGGTAAAAATACTCTAAATAAAATAAATAAATAAATAAATATAATCATTTTTGTCTCTCTCTTCTGCACCTTTTTCAGTTCTAGTATGTCTTTTTTGAGCTGCAGTGACCGGAACTGTACACAATACTCCAGGTGCAGCCTTACTATCATTTTGTACAATGGCATTATAATGTTGGGTGTTTATCCTCTTTAGGATGATCCGTAGCATGGAACTGGCCTGCCACACACTGGGTAGACAGTTTCATTGAGCTGTCCACCAGCACACCAAGATCTCTTTCCTGATCTGTCACGGATAGTTCAGAAACCATGAGTTGATATTATTATTATTATTTGCCCAATATGCATTACTTTACATTTTCTATGTTTGCCATTTCACAGCCCATTCTCCCAGTTTGGAGAGATCCTTCTGAAGCAATTCACAATATTTTCTGGCCTTCACCACCCTGGAAAGTTTTGTGTCATCTGCAGACTTGGCCACCTCACTGCTTATCCCTGTCTCCAGGTCATTTGTGAACAGATTTAAAAGCACCGGTCCCAGGACAGATCCCTGGGGCACACCACTTTTTACCTCTCTCCATTGTGGAAACTGACATCTACTCTCTGTTTCCTGGATCTCAACCAATTCTCAATCCATAAGAAGTCCTGCCCTCTTATACCCTGACTGTGCATTTTTTTCCAACAGCCTTTGGTGAGGGACTGTGCCCAAAGAACATAATAGAATAATTCTCACTGCAGTCTATTTGTGGGTTTCAGAGAGAGTTCCAGGGCTACAGAGCAAAGGAAAGTTTACCCAAGGAGCACCATAATCAATTGCAGATATGAACATTTGAAGTTGTAAGTTAAGGACCATTTTGACCATTTTCAGGCCACTATTTTCTGGGGCATATAAAAAAGCATGGTGTATTGAATTCAAGAAGATGCTTTTATACTTTTTCCCACATTGGAAAAAATTGAGTGGAGTATTCATACACACATATAATTACATGTGATTGACTAATCAATTACTCTTGAAAGAGTTAATCAATCCAAAATACAACCTCCATCATGCAAAGCTGACTGCAGGAACACGGGCAGACTTTCTGTAGTCTTTCTGGCTTCCCCAATGCCTAGTCCTCATATTTGTATCATCTAATTCTGAAGAGTAATTCTGGAGAACTTGAAAGCGCCCCTTGTTTGTAACTTTCCGTAATCCAATAAAGATGCTATTCAACCCAGAAATTTATTTCTGTTCGTTGATTGCATGACTTCCTTCTTTTCCTATTTGCATTTTCTCTGAAAATATCACAGTTAAGAGGATTGCATCTCATGCAACAGCAGCTATTAAGTAGCATTGTTCAATCTCTTTGTAGGAATAAGAAGCCTGTTTGGAAACACCGTACACAAAATTTTGCATGGATCATAAGTTTATCAACAGCTACCATTAACTATGGTTAGGAGGAAGAGGAGAAAGAGGAAGTGTGTTGTGGGAAGGCCAGCCACTGGAGAGGAACAATGGGAAAATGCACTTGGGCGAGTCACAGAACGAAAAAGAATACTTGGCTAGATGGACATTTTGTATGATGGAACAGGTATTTCCCTGATGCTGCTTATCAAGTAGGGCTTGAACATGTTGCCATGGGGAAGACTATAGGTCCCAGACTCTTGAAGACAACATAAATTGACCATTCTGTAATTTATCCCCCCTCCCCCCCAAAAAAATACTTCTCCATGCTCTGGCCCCAAAATATAGAAATTCCTTTTTTGAGACTTAACCATGGTTAAAAAGAGTTAGCTGATACCAAATATGAGATGTTTTCCAGGCATTTGCTTTAACATGCATCCATTTTATATTAATTGCTTTGTAATTATTGTGATAAATGGCACTGAGGATTCTTCATCTAACCAAAGGGGCATAATGGGCATTTTAAATTAAAGCTCACATTAAAAAGAAAAATACCCAGCTGGGATTTCTCTTGAGCAAATGTGTGGAACTCTACAGCCTCAGGTCTGTGGTAACCTTTTGGACGGAAGATGTGAGGTGGCTCCATGTAGTTTCTACAGCATAGCTCCAAGGGGAAATAACGGAAATAACAGAACCCACCTTTAATTTTCATACTCAAAGCCAGGCCCATGAGTGCAAGGGAACTCCAATCCCTAGCATTTGCCTGCCAGTCCCAGACTTTTTTGGTGCCAAATCACTGGCGCATCCAGGACCTTTTGTCCAGGGATGGGAGCCTTGATAAGGCAGCTCCCACCCCGCTACTGCCTCTTTCAGGTGGCAAGACAGCCCCACCCACCCACCCTGGGAAAGGAGAATGAGTCTTACTGGTCGCTACAGGGCCGGATGGGAATTTTTGGTGGTCACTTGATTGGCCGGTAGTAGCCACATGTTTTCACCCATCCCATTTTCTTTTCATGTGGGGCTGGGCATTAATTTCCCTTTCATTGGTCACATTAACATTAGGTGGGTATTGCAAGAGGTAAGGGTATTCAGGTAGGTCCCAAGTAAGTCACCCTTAAGATGCCAGGCAGCCCTCATATAAAGTTAAAAATCACCCCTAAATTGAGGATTTAAACAACGAAAGAATCTTAAAATCAGGCTGACATAAGGGCTGTGATGGGCTAGCAGATTCACCTACCTGGCAGGATGCTGAACAGATGGGCAGCATCTGGCCAAGGGTGAAACTCCCTGAATACACATTGGTTGGTAGGGGATAGTCCCTGGTCATTACCTGCTTACACTATGTCCCAGACCCCCCCCCCTTTACAGGTTATTGCTATGTTGCTTGAATTAAGTTGAATTGTTAATAAATTGTGGCCCAATTAACCCATAACAGTGTGTCTCGCCTATTATTTCTGGGGCTTCGGGGGGGGGGGGGCAAATACCCTTAGACCCCAAATAGGTTCTTTCTTCCTTCATCTCATAAAAACATTTATGTTTCTCCAAAGGTATTTTAAAGCAGTGACAAAAAGCTCTCTGACAAATTCCAGAGAATGTGGCTGTGAGAAAAACCTGGGATGTGGGCCAAATGAAGAACACATTGCCTTTCTCACCTGCTCCAGGCTATGACATAATCTTCACAGGAAAAGCTCTCGGTAATCACCTAAAGGACAGTGCTATCTCTCCTTGTTGTTCCTATTTCTCCTTGTTGTTGTTTTCCAAACTGGACCTGTGAAAGGTCCATGAATGAGGTCTCTGGCTGCAGAGGTTGAGAGACTTCAGTTCCCCACGTCTCCTTGACAGGAGCTGTCCTCAGTGATCCACAGTTCCACCTCTACAGTTCTGAGATTAATATAATAAAGAAGAAACTTCATAGTCTGTCACTTCTCACTGGCATGGCTCTACTCAAGATTAGGAGAGACGTAGCAGCAGACACTGAGAGAACAAAACAAGAAATTGATCCCCGACAGCCCCTGTATGGATCCATGCCCCCAAAACACATTTTGTAATCTTTTACTAGCATCTGAGTATCCCCATAGAAATGCTTGGTGTAAGAAAATATATTGGCTCGCATGTGTGTAGAGCACCCTGAATGTGCTGTGAATGGCCTGCAGACTTAGCGTGTGGCAGCACAAGCCTGGCCATTCCTGTAATTGCCTCTTTCCACATGGTTGGGAATGCGTCAAGAATATATTGGCTTGCATTGGCCACGGGTTGGACTATATCACCTTTAGGACCCTTCTGAGTCAACATTTCTGTGATTCTATAGGTAAAGATAAAGTTCCTCCCTAGATGTGTCTGACTCTAGGGGAGGTGCTCATCTCCATTTTCAAGCCAAAGAGCCCAGTGTTGTGTCAAAGTCTGTGGCCATGTGGCCAGCATGGCTGCATGGAACACTGTTTACCTCCCTGCTTTTTACACTGGCACCTATTTATGTACTTGCATTTACATGCTTTCAAACTGCTAGGTTTGCAGGAGCTGGGGTTAACAGTGGGAGCTCACGCGGCTGCATGGCAGCCGGGATTTGAACTGCCGAGCTGCCGACTTTGCAGCCCACTGTTTCAGCACTCTAGGCCAGTGTTCCCCAACCCCCGGGCCACGGACCGGTGCCGGTCCATGGATCAATCGGCACTGGGCCGCCCGAGGAACTAAGCCTAAGCCTAAGAACGGGAAAGGAAGACCAAGTACTTGAAGACCAAAGGGTTCATCCCCACGAACCAGCGGGCAGAAGGAGAGGATGGCGGCGGCGGCAGCCAGTTGCGTTTGCCTCGTATCGCTCCGGCTGCCTCGCAAGTGAAGAGTGGGGGTGGCTGGGTGTGGGTGTGCTTCCAGGTCTGGCAGGGTGCGTATCCCCTCCCTCTCCCTCCCTCTCCCCCATTCTCGGGTCATTCTCTTGTGCCCGTGGTGTCATGACGACCGGCACGTGGCCGGGACACCTCCGTTTCATTGGCTGCGACTCCTTGAAAAGCTGGCGGCGCCTCCTTGACAGCTTTGGTGTGCGCCGGAGGGGCTGGTGGTGGCAGGGGTGGTGGAACAGGCGGGGCGGGGCCGGGCAAAGCATCGCCGTCAACGGGTGAGTTTGGGCCTTTTGTTTCCACCACCCTCGGGGCCCCCGCCATGACTTCAGAACGGGGAACGGGGAGCAAGGTAAGAGGGGAGCCACTCGGGCAGGGTCTCCCGCCTGCCGTTATGTAACCAGTGGCTAGTTACCCAGAAAGGTTTTGGAAGAGACAAGGAAGTGGAAATCTGCATGAGGGTGGCTTCCTTGTTATAGTAGTTAAAAAGGAATGCAAAAAGGAACGCTCACCCCCCCACCCGCCCACCCCTCATACAGAGACACACGATCCGGTACCAGATGCCCGCCTCAAAAGAGTTTGTGTGTGTGTGTGCGTGCGTGCGTGCGTGCGTGCGTGCGTGTGTGTGTGTGTGTGTGTGTGAGAGAGAGAGAGAGAGAGAGAGTAGGGAGTTCTGTTCAGCAAGAGAGCAGGCCTAGATCTTTTCGCAGAAGGAAAAGATGGACTAAATCAAAACAAGCGGGCCAGGGAAAAATTATCAAACATTTACCGGTCCGCGGTGATAAAAAGGTTGGGGAGCACTGCTCTAGGCCACTGAGCCACCAAGCCCCATGGGCTGATTCTATAGAGCTCCGATCAAAATGTCTTGTTTCTTCCATGCTCACATTCTTCCTCAAGGCTGTTTAGAAGGAAGGAAGGAAGGAAGGAAGGAAGGAAGGAAGGAAGGAAGGAAGGAAGGAAGGACATAAGAATGGCATAAAAAGCTCAATCACTGATACCAATCTCACACACTGCAAGTTTTAGGTGTATGTTATTATTTTAGATGCAGTTCTAAATGGGAATGCAACAAGAAAGGTATGAAAACATATATATCATAAGTTCACTCTCTAGGGAGTCCTGATATTCTCTTGCTCCCTGGTGAGTATCTTCCTAGTGGCAAACTTTGCTATTATAAAATGTATGAAATGTCCCCATAAAACAGAAGACACATTTTTTTTTAAAAAAAATCCTCTTTTTCTTTCTTTGAATTGCCCATTTTCCCAAGGTGTTCGGGGTAATCGAAAAAAGTTTTCTTTGTGTCCATTTTTACAGCTGAATTAGAATTCCACAGAAAACATTATTATATTCCAATGTTTCTTTTTTCTTTCATTTCCCCTTAAAAAGAAAAGAAAAGAGAAGCACTTTGCAAAATGTCCACATTTTATGTACGTACTTATTTAAAATACTGTTAGCCACCTTTCTCATTCAGGGGACCCAAGGTTGTTCGCATAAAAAGGTAATATTTAAAAGCTATAACCAGCAAGTATAATTTTTAAAAGAGAATTTAAACAAGTATTATAGTACAATTAGTTTATTTTAATATGATTATTTTATTATGCATTTCATTTAAAATAGTAAATAAAATCAGTGGTAAAAGCACATTTGAAAAGAAACAGATAAAAACAATCCCTTTATAAATCTAATCTCAGACAGCCAATCACTAAGAGGAGGCCTTCCTGGAGAGAAAGGTCTTTGCCTACTTGCAGAAGAACAGCATTGATGGGGCCACCCTAAAGATTCCTGTGGGAGGGATTTCCAGAGGATGGAAACAACAGCCGATGAGGCCTTCTCTCCTGTTGCCACCAGCTATGAGGGTGGTGGAGTGAGAGAAAAGCCTCCCCTGATTATCTTAATTCCCAGGCAGAGGGGGATGCAATCTTTCAGATCAGTGGCTCCTAATGCCATGACCCTTTAATACAGTTCCTCATGTTGTGTGGTGACCCTTTGCCCTGCTTGTAAGAGGCCACAAGCCCCCTTTGGGAGGCCACTGCCACGGGTGCCATAGAGAACTTCCCTCTACAGCAGTGGTTCTCAACCTGTGGGTCCCCAAATGTTTCTGGCTTGCAACTCCCAGAAGCCTCCACCACTCGGTGTGCTGGAAGGGGTTTCTGGGAGTTGCAGTCCAGGAACATCTGGGGACCCACAGGTTGAGAACCACTGCTCTACAGGTACCCTGAGCCAAAATGGCACAGCCTCTGGTGCCATTGACTGACATCCCCTCCAATTTATCAAGCTGTAACTCACTCCCCCCATCCCCTTCCTCCTCCAGACCCAAGCTGTTTGTGCCTTTTTATTCACCAGCTCATGGTGACCCCTGTCAAATGGTCGTTCAACCCCCAAAGGGGTCCCGACCCCCAGGTTGGGAACCACTGTTTTAGATAGTGTGGACCCAAATATTCTGCACCATCTTGTGTATGACAGCTTCCATTCCCTCTTGGCAGCATGGCTCTTGATCTAAAGGAGGATTTGACATTTGGTGGCAAACAGAAAAACAGGGGCAGCCCAGTCTTGGCCAAGTGTTTGTGGTGGTAAGTCAAGACTGCTTTCCAGCCCTAAGTCATCCTCTACTGTACCCTCATAGTACTGAATGTTGCAGAGTTTTTAGTTAAATTCTTCTAGCTGTGCAGCAGAAGTGCAACAATTCACTAAGCAGAACAACTTCATGTTCCCCAGATGAATATACTTCCTTTTCTCATCAACTGGCACTTATAGTTTCAATAACTTGCTCTGAGACACATGTAGAAAGAATAAATGGTTTTATTACTTAAATTACAGAGCAGAGAGTAAACTGACAAACATGTTTTTAGCAACACACCTCAAGAGACTTTGTTGAAGCAATGAGCTGAAAGGCAGGACTTTCTTTGAATTATTTAACATTTATATGAAAACTAGGGAAGATTACCTGGAGTTTTGGAGTTAAGTGTCAACAGTATGCCAATGACACCTAACTACACCTCTTGTTACCTCCGGATTCCAAGGAAGTTATTTTGGCTTTAGATCAGTGTTTGGCTTCAGTAATGAACTAGATGGGGATCATCAAACTGAAACTAAACCAGACAAGGCAGAGGTGCTTCTGGTCAGTCAAAAGGGGATCAAGGGCTAGGGATGCAACCTGTACTGGATGGGATTACCCCCCCCCCAATTGACAAAAGAGGTGCACAGCTTGGGGATGCTCCTGGACTCATCCTTGAATCTAGATGCCCAGGTGACAGCTGTGTCCAGGAGTGCATTTGCTCAATTAAGGCTAGTATGCCAGTTATGCCAGTTTCTTGAGAAACCTGCTCTGGCCAATGTGACGCGTACTCTAGTGACATCCTGGCTCTGGATTACTGTATGCACTCTATCCAGTGCTTCCAATGGAAAGTCTCGGGAAACGTCAACAGATCCAAAATGCAGCAGCCAAACTGCTGACTAGGCAGGGTTACAAAGATCACATTACACCCCTATCACAGCAGCTCCACAGGCTGCCTATTGGGTGCAGTTCAAAATGTTGGTTTTAACCTACAAAGCATAGAATGATCTGGGTCCAAACTACCTCAAAGATTGAATCTTGCAGTATGAACCGGCTTGGGTGTTAAGGTCATCATGAGAGGCATTTCTCTCCATCCCTCCACCTGCCCCATCTCTGCTGTCTTTCTGGAAGCAGGCAAAGACCTTTCTCTTCAGGCAAGCTTTCCTTGATGACCTATTATGTGACTTTCAGATGGATTACCATGTACTGAATTCATAAGAACACCTGTGTTTTCCATGTGTGGATTATTTTTTAATTGTTCACGTGCTGTTTTTAGCTTTAATGTTGCCTTTTAAATGTTTTTTTTAATTGTTCACATGCTGTTTATAGTTTTAATGTTGCCTTTTTAACATTGTAAGATGCTTCTTCCATTTCACTGTTCTTAAACTTGAATATATCTTAAATGTTCTGGGCTGTATACTGTCCCTCAGTATTTTAAGCCACCTTGGGTCTTTTTCATCGGAGAAAGGCAGGGTAAAAATATTCAAAATAAATAAATAAATGGTTAGTGCCAGATAGATAGCCCCCCAGCCTAAGAATGAGCTTCCCAGCCACATCCTCTCCAGACAGCATGCAAGGTTGTAAAAACTCCAGAAATGAATTCCTTTTCATAAAATACACAGACATTTGATTCCAGCAGAACATGGTGTCATGAGAGAAATTCATGAATCAAAGAGTTGACTCTCTGTGGCACACCTTCCTCAGAGCCAAGGAATGATGGGATTGGTTGTCTATGAGGTCACTTTCTTCCCATAATCCAAAGGATAATTTCTGACAACAGCCATACCTCAAAGAGAATTTGAGGAGAAACAAAACAGAAAATGCTCCTGACAATCCTTGCTCCCCCAAAATTGTCTTCTATTCACAGGGCTTGGCTGCAGTATTTCAAGATGGTAATGTGATTTTGCACCATACCAATCTAGCAAGCACAAAGAATGAGAAGTAGCATCACACTGTTTCAACTCTGCAGGAAGCTTACTCCTCGAACATCTTGATGGTGGTGATGAAATGCCATGTGCCTGTGTATGCCATTGTTACTTTTTAAAACTGCCCTGGCCATGCTGGCTGGAGAAATTGCAGGAAAGTAACTGTTCTACTTTCTGTGCATTTTAAAAAAAACCCCAACCCCCTTAGCCATCTGATAACTATATAGCATACACTAGCACCCACTCTGGGAAATTTCTGTAATGAGTGGGGAATGGATAAATCTTTTCAAGAAACTGTAGCAGGAATGTTGTCCCCGCTCCCTCACACTTTGATTAAAGTTTTTCTGTTGGAGAAAATCAGCAAAATGTTGTCACCTGTAAGAACATCAGAGCCATGCTGGATCAGGCCAAAGGCCCATCTAGTCCAGCTTCCTGTATCTCACACTGGCCCCACCAGATGAGTTTGGGAGTGCACAAGACTAGATATCTGTCTCCTGATACCACTCCCCTACATCTGGTCCTTAAAGTATATTGGTTTTAAGCCTGGAGATTACACATCTCCATCATGGTTTGTAACCATGTTCCACAGATTAACAACACACTGTTCTCATTTTCCCAACCCTCAATTTGAGTGGATGTCCCTTCGTTCTGGTATTTTGTGAGAGGGAGAAGAGCATCCCTCTATCCACTTTACTCATGTATTATTTTGTACATCTCTATCATATGAAACCTACTGCTGTGTCGACAAACAATGAGAAGAATTTCCAGCTGCTCAGCCCTGGACAAGCTGCACACTCCCAGAATGCCTCCAGAAGAAGAGAAATAATTTCTAAGCATTCTCTACCTAGGAAACCCTGGAAAAGGGTTGCCATTAGACATGGGCACGACCAGAAAAAATGACGTTTCAAGTTTTCGTTTGTCAGAACGGGTCCGTTTCGGGTCGTTTCCATTTGTCACAAAAATTTTCAAAAATTTGTCGTTTCGACATTTCTTTTGTCGTTTGTCATTTCCACCGCTATTTAGCGCGATTTGACATCCCAATGTAATATATTTTTAAAATAAATCCGCACCTCCTCCCAGTCGAACCTCCCCCTTTACCCAATATCAGAAAAAAAAAATCCTCACAAACTGCCAGAGGAAAAAAAAGAATAAACTGCTATTCCCTTCAGCAGACAAAGCTGCAAAGAATCAAAGAAATTATTTTCTAAATTCAATTCCCTCCCTGCCTGCCTAACTTAAATCTAAAGCCTCCAGCCTCCCTCCAATCAGCCAGCAGCAGTCAGCCACACAGCCCTCCACTTGGCTTTTTATGCCCTCTGGCACATCCAGAAGTTTCAGTCAAAACCTGGCCATGCCATTGGTGGAATGGTTCAAAAAAATTGCATGGTCCCATCCCATGCCCAGCCCAAATGGGCAGGTCTAAAAAAATAAAAAATAAAATAAAATAAATGCGACATTTTATTGCTATAAAAAACCCACTGCTGCTACTATTAAAAATCAGGCATTTAAAATAAATAAATTTCACATGCTTCTGTGGTGATTTGGTGTGTTTTTGACCACGATTTCTAAAGAAAAATTGTGGTCGCCATTTTGGATCCCCCCCACCGCATGGCATGCGAGACAGACGACGAGGATGACCCCCCCCCAGCCTGGTGCAAGCAGCCCAGGACAGGAGAGGGGGGAAGGCCGGGGACCCCCCCCCCAGAAATCACCCCTCTGGTAGGTGTCCTCAGGCAGGCATATTTTTGCCTGCTTTTTTGGCCAGGAGTCAAGGTTTTTTTTAACTTTTTAAAACTTTTTTTCTGTGCTGCTTGGCATCGCGCAATCGCCGCGACACCATTAACGACGACGAAAAACCCGACCCAATTTTTCTTTTTTCGGGTCGGGTTCGAGCTGGAGTGGCGTAATTATCGTTACCGTTTCCGTTATGTAATGGAAACGATAACCGAAAACGGAATGACAATTTCGCCGCTCCATGCCCATGTCTAGTTGCCATACATTAGAATTAAAACTTTGTGGCAGAAAATTATAATTTGCCATTTTCTCACCCCTTTTATCACCACTAAACCCCAAATGGTTTAAGATTAAACTATTTGTGGAATACAAACCCTGCAGAATTGCCCACAACTAGCAGATCCACTGGCCATGTCAGTGAGGGGTTCCTGGAGCCCCACGGCACAGTGGTTAAATGCCTGTACTGCAGGTAAAACTGTGCTCACGGCCTGGGGTTCAATCCCAGGTAGCTGGCTCATGGTTGACTCAGCCTTCCATCCTTCTGAGGTTGGTAAAATGAGTACCCAGCTTGCTGGGAGGGGGGTGCAATGTGTAGCCTGCATACTGTAATTAAAAACTGTAAACTGCCCAGAGACTACTTGAAGTGGTATGGGGCGGTATATAAGCAGAACACTTTGCTTTGGTTTGAAGAAGTATTTTTACAAGAGCATTGTGAAATTGTTGAGGCAGGGAGGCAGTACATGGTCCAGGTGTACTGACTGGGCCCCATGGGTGAATAGGGATTTCAAGGTGGACCTCTCCTGTCCTCCTCTAATTCTTTAATGACCATGCTGCATTGGTTACAACGGATTAAAACGAAGCTCAAATAAAAATGAAATATGTCTTCTCCAATGGGTATCTTTTACTCCTATGCTCAAACAGCTTGCATATTGTCCTCTATTACAAACAGGGTACAAAACAAACTGGCTATTCAAACTTTTGTTTCCCATTAGAGGAGTGCAATTTGAAGACATAGGGTCAAGCAGCAGGACTGTAAACCAAAATTGTCAAATAACACTTATCCCCTGAAAATGCATGCCTATTTGAATACTATTACAAAGAAATGTTTCAAATAAAACATCAAGCTGTGTAGGATAACCTGCCATTACTGAAAACATGCTTGGGTCTGTGGTATACCTTAATCCGATTGATCTTCTAAAAGAAAAGAAAATCTGCCTTCTTCAAATATCAAAACATGCCCCATAAATAGAAGCAGTGGGATACTTTTGAAACTTAGATTTGTGATCCTGTAAAATATTTAATAAACGTTTCGGAAGAAAGAAAAACACCGGAGAGCAGCTTCGGGGAGTATTATTCATTTTACATGCCGTGAAATTATTACTGAACTTTGGTTGCGGAGAGGTTGTACAGTGCTGAAGAGAAGACATTCTGGAATCTAAGGCAGGGTGGTTAGAATCTCTTCGTAGCTCCCAGAGTGCATGGGACTGGGAGGCTCTATAGTTGTTCTTCAACCATGGGAGCCACCAAACCAGATCTTCTTCCCTTGTCAATCTGGTGCAACACAAATAGCATGAGCTTTGGGAGCCAATTGTTTTAGGCTTGGGATGCAGAGTCACATCTGCTCCCTCAGCAATGTAGAGGCTTGTGTGGAGGCATGCCATTTGAGCAAGAATCCACATTTCCCATAGCTCTTGCTTGAATGCAATATGTCTCTTCTGACGTATCATTACTCCTGTGACGAAAGTGACAGCAGGGGCGGGCTAGAATTCAATAATACTTGATTAGAGCTTCTGTAAATTCTGGAACTAGAAGGGAGACAACAGTCACTTTGTATTGGTGGTAAACTATTCAAGATCATGGGAAGTTCTGGGAAGCACGTTTCTGCACTGTCTAGAATCAAGGTGTTGAAAACCTGGTTCGTTCAATTCATCTAGATCAGTGTTGGCGAACCTATGGCACTGGTACCCAAGGTGGCACTCAGAGCCCTTTCTGTGGGCACCCACCATCACTCCTTCACAGCCACCTGTATTCTGGTAAAATGGCCGTATTGGCACTTGGAAAGAAATAGAGCCTTTGTACACGACCCCTAAATGCCACAGAAAATGGCTGCAAGCTCCGGAGCTTACAATGGTTTCCCCACCAGCTCCGGAGTTTGCAGGAAATTAAGTGCGACCACGCCCACCTAAGCGCGTCCCAGCGCACTTTTCTTGTACCTGCTCGAGGAGGGTGAAAATCGCCAGGTCCGGATTTAATCTGGTCAGTGCGGGGCTCTCCTGGCTTCTGTTTTTGTTTTGTTTTGTTTTTTGTTTTGCCTCCCGCCCCTTTAAGAGAAGGGGCAGGAGGGGAAAAAAGCAAACAAAAGAGAAGGAATCAGCACGATCTCGGAGGTGAGTCTGCATTTTTTCCCCACTTTCTTCCTCCCTCCCCTCAGCAGACAGGTGCGGAGTGGTGGGGAGGAAGGAAGAGCAACGAACCCCTAAGATCTCTGGTCCAAATTTAAGTGGCCAGCGGATCTTAGGGGTCGTGTGAAAAGGCCCATAGTGGGTTTTGAATCACAGTTTGGGCACTCGGTCTCTAAAAGGTTCGCCATCACTGATCTAGATTAATTTTTCAGTTTGGATTTTTTCCTACATTCATCCCTTTAACATGCATGATTTTGAAACACACGTTGCTTACATCAAATATGTGAAGAAATTTGTAGAGTTGAAAATATTATGTTTTTTATTCTAAAGAAAACTATTTCCCATCCTTAACTATGTTTCAGTTTCTGAGATTACTCGGCCTAATTCCTCCAAAGCCAGCAACATTGGTCAGAGAAATTTAGATCCTGCTTCAGAAATAGTCCGTGCACTTTGAGTTTACATCATTTAATGGCCCATTGTTACTTCATGTTCATTGCTCTTTATTTTTGTTTGAGCTGCAAATGTCTTCAATAATAGTCTGTTCATGCCAAATCTTCTCCTCCCACAGCTGCATTATATTTTGAATTGACCCAGTCAAGACATAATCCAAGTCAGTAAATATCAAGGACACTTACATCATCCACAACAAACTTCAACTCTGCTTCTACTAAGGCAAAATTTTCCAAAATGAGAAATTCTAAGGGAGATGCAAGACTGATCTGAAGCATCATCCTCCACATCAGATATACTTTTTTCTATGTGAGTTCTTAATAGATATTCCACTGCAATCACCTTTTTGTGACAAGAAAAACTACTTCTATCTTATTATTAATGAAATATGATTTTCACTATATCTTTGTTTTTATTTTTAATTTTACAAATTGAACTCTTTGTTAAAAGCAAGTTATATAATACTTAGCGAGAGGAGCTGGTAAGAGGATTTATAAAAACAAGGCATGATGCCAAAGAGTTTTTATAAAACTACTGCATTCAATCCTTATGTTTTCAGTACTGAATACAGAAATGCAGCATCTTAACAAATGGTATGTATATGCAGTGGACCCTCATATAACAAGCAGTTTAACAGAAAATCTGCTAAAAGGAAAAGATTTTCAGAGATAGTGGAAAATCGCTTAACAGAATCACCTATGGGACAAATCCATACAACAGAAAAATGGTCACAATTAGACATGGGCACGACTTAGCGAAATTCCCGTTTCCGTTCCGTAACGGAAAAGGTAACGACAATTACTCCGCCAGAACTCAAACTCAAACTGATAAAAGAAAAATTGGGTCTGATTTGTCGTTGTCGTTCCTGGCATCACGGTGATCGCGCGACGCCAAGCGGCACAGAAAAAAAGTTTTAAAAATAAAATAAAAAACCCAGATTCCCGGCCAAAAAAGCAGGCAAAAATATGCCTGCCTGAGAGTGCACCTACCAGAGGGGTGGTTTCGGGGGGGCCTCCCCCCCTCTCCTGTCCTGGGCTGCTCTGGTGGGGGGCATCCTCATCATCTCGCAAGTCGCAACTCACCTCGCTGCCATTCAAGCGGCACAGAAAAAAAGTTTTAAAAATAAAATAAAAACCCCTGATTCCCGGCCAAAAAAGCAGGCGAAAATATGCCTGCCTGCGAGTGCACCTACCAGAGGGGTGGTTTCGGGGGGGGGGGTCCCCGGCCTCCCCCCCTCTCCTGTCCTGGGCTGCTCTGGTGGGGGACATCCTCATCGTCTCACCAACTCGCCATGCCACGCGGTGCGGGCGGGGGATCCAAAATGGGGTGACCACAATATTTATTTTGAAATCGTTGTGGTCCAAAAACACACCAAAGCACCACAGAAACATGCGAAAATTGCTATCCTATTTTAAAACTGCCAGAATTTTTACAGTAGCACTAGCAGCAGTGGGTTTTTCTTGCAACAAAATGTCTCCTCTCCTCTCCATTGATTTTATTATTTATTTATTTATTTTTATACCTGTGCAATGATGGGCTGGCCATGGGAGTGGACCATGCAAATTTTTGGAGCCATTCCACCAATCGCATGGCCACTTGGCCAGGTTTTGACTGAGACTTCTGGGATGTGCCAGTCGGGCATAAAAAGCCCACTAACCCTAGCCCTAACCCTAGCCCTAACCCTAACCCTAACCCTAACCCATACGCCAGTACACTGTCCTTCTTAGTGGGTTAGAGAGGCACCCAGAGGTGCACCCCACTAACTCACCATAACCTTACACATAACCCTAAGCCTAGCCCTTGCGCTAACCCTAACCCTAAGCCAGATCTGTGTACTCGCATTGCACTACACACGCGCAAGTACACTTCCCTTCTTAGTGAGCCACAGAGCGCCCAGAGGGAGACTTCCCCAGTGTGCACTGTGACACTGACTGCACTATACCAGCAGTATGCCTGTGAGTCAAGAGGCACCCAAAAGAGAGGTGCCTCTGCCACTGCAACTTGGTATGCATATCCAATTGGCTATGCATGCCGTTTTGTAGTGGGCCAGAGGAGGCACCCACCCCAGAAAGGTGCCTCCAGGAGCCCGCTTTCCCTTCATAGCGGGCCAGAGGAGGCACCCACCCCAGAGAGGTGCCTCCAGGAGCCCACTACCCCCCACTAAACCAGTACTAATGACAGACGAAAAATGACAAACGAAACGACAAATTTTTGAAAAATTTCGCGAAAAACGGAAACGAGGCGAAACGGGCTGGCTCCGACACACGACAACTCGAAAACGTCATTTTTCCTGGTTGTACCCATCTCTAGTCACGATTAGGGATTAATCCATTTTCAATGCATTCTTATGGGAAATTTGTACAAAGGAGAATTTGCTTAACAGAATTTCATGTGGAACAAATTAATTCCTTTATACAAGGTACCACTGCATTAAATACACTTCTGATTTGTTTCTCTTGCTCTGAATGTGCCACTGATCCCTGTGGAGTGGGTGAGATACTGGCAAAGTGTTCAGTGCTGTGATGACGTCTTGTGTTCTGTTCATGCCCTGAGTTACAAAGCTGCTCAGGGGTCACATTTTGCACCACTTGCCCCTCATGGCAACATTGCTAGTAGAGATGGGTACCTACTGCAGGTCGACAGACTGCACCCACAGGAATTGCACGGGTGTCCCAGATTCCATGTCCCACCTCCTCCCAGTGTCAAAATCAACACTGTGGCCTTCCCTTCCACAGCTCCTCCTCGGAGTGGGAGGAGGTGAAGCACAGAATCTGGGGTGCCTGTGCAATCCCTGTGGGATTGATCCAGTGAACTGCACCAAAGCACCAATCTATGGTTAAGTGCTCATGTCTAATTGCTAGTTATGGTTCGGCAGCACCCAATCGAAAGACATGGCAAGCGGAAGAGAGGTGGAGAACATTGTTCCATCTTTTCGTCATTGCCATTGCTTGTATGCTTAGAGAGCTGGGGATAAGGCAGCAAGACCCAGGGGAGAGGGAAGAAAGAGGACTATCAAAGTCATGACCATTAACAACAACAACAAGGATTGAGCGGTGCTTTACCTCCACTGAGGGATAGGTCCTCCTGGTAATTGCCCATTGAGTCCTCCCTATTACACCACTCCTGGAAATCAAAAATATTTCATATTGGCAGTACTGTCTGTGTCACCTACTATGATCAATAAGGTTTAGTCAACAACCATGCAAGTCCTAAAAATTCAAGTTGCTACTATTAGAAACAAAACAACAACCAAAAAACACCCTGGGAAGTTTAGGTACATCAAGCCCTAATGAGAACAGCAGTTTAGGAATTTATAGTTGGCATGGTATTTGTGTACCCATGACATTAGAAATCTCTATGGTAGAATGAAAACACCTTGAAAAATGAAAAGCTATATAGAGCTCAAGTACAGTTACAGAGAAAAGTGTGTGTGTGTGTGTGTGTGTGTGTATGTGAATACAAAAGTGGAAGGTTTCTGGGAGATTATCTCTAGTAATTAGAAGCCCCTGGTTGTGTTTACATGGTTAGCAAGTGTAAAATATGATGACCTGCTGGGGATTTACAAACTGGTAAGTTATAATGATGGATCGTGGGGAGAGGACATGTAAGATTTCTCAGACTTCTGCTGGGAATACTTCAAAAGTAAAGCATGTTGTTTTCCCTGGGGTTTATA
The DNA here is from genome assembly GCA_023846285.1 of Phrynocephalus versicolor. Lineage (NCBI taxonomy): Eukaryota > Metazoa > Chordata > Lepidosauria > Squamata > Agamidae > Phrynocephalus > Phrynocephalus versicolor. The sequence continues at coordinate 10,155,543 of JAHTLZ010000122.1, forward strand.
ACACCTCTTCTGACTTAATCGGCTTGCCCCTCCTCCATTTTTTTCAGCTGCCTCACATTTTCTCCACTTATGGAAAATCCCATGATTGTCCCAGTGTTAGGACAGTTAAGGGAATAAAAATATTCCCCACCTGGAACAAGAACAAAATAAAATCACAATAAAATTTATATCATTCTTCTCTAATCATGCCTAAACCATCTTATCTTTAATTAATATTTTTCATCATTTATTTTATTGCTGTTCTTGCTTTGGAAAAAAAGCTTAATGATCAACAATAAATATAAGGGGTGGAGATACCAAGAGTGTAACTATCACAACAAATCAAACTTCAGTTTATTGAAATTTATTGGTAATGAATTGGTATGACAAGAATTCTGGTAATGCTTCCACTTTTTTGCATTTCATTTAAATTCTCATTACATCCAAGCCAATATTATTCTTTTCTGTGGTGAGCTTATGCATACAGACCATACAAACACAGGGTACAGCTACACTAGCAGTAGGAAGCAAAACAGTGTGGGCTACTTGGGAACCATCTAATCAAGATTGACCATTCACACAGAAATAGTTCCTGCCAATATTGATAAGTGGATTAATAAGTGAGCCACTTCAGGATATTCAGGTTATATATTTCAACTGCAGGTAGATTTTCCACAATCTCTGCATAGCAAAGCCAACAAAGGAAAAAAAAAGATTTTTTTAAAAATCGATTTAGTGCATCAGTGATTGTCTATATCCTTTCTCCCCTCCCTTTTTGTGTGCTAGAAGTCCCCTCTGTTCATGAAATACATGATGTTCTGACACGTGGCGAGGGTGCTGTCTTCTATTAGTCTCTTTATCATTTTTAGGGCATTGGTGGTGGTAATGCTAGTGAACAGAGATGTAACATCAAATAATACCATGGTTTCATCTGTATCTAGTTTCAGCTCCCCCACCTTAGAAACAAACTCCTAATTGTGAGTGTGATGGTCCGTGTGTCCAATCAGTGGGGCTAAGATTGTGTGTGTGTGTGTGTGTGTGTGTGTGTGTGTGTTTTGTGCCGTTACAGTCGTGACCGACCCTTCGTAACCCCATGTCCATGGAGTTTTCGTGGCAGGAATACTGGAGTGGTTTGCCAGTTCCTACTAGAGGTGCCTACAGCACCTGTTATTCCCTGGTAGTCTCCCATCCAAATACTAACCAGGGCCGACCCTGCTTAGCTTCCGAAATCAGGCGAGATCAGATGTGCTTAGGGCATCTAGGCAGCACAAGATAGTAGCCAGGTATTTTGCAATGTTATATGTTACTGGGTTTTTACTCCTTGCTTGTGAATCTTGAGAAGTCTGTACAGGCAGGGGATGCCCTCTCCAAGATATAAACAGTGGTAGGTCACTCTGTCAGTTGTGTTGTTCTCCAAGTGTTTCAAGCATTCGCTCCATTTTTTCCTTGTAGTTGTTGGTGGGGTGTCTTTTTAGTTTGTTTTATGAAGCATGGTTGTGCCATGGGTTCCCCACTGTCACCCATTGTTGCCAAATAATACGTGAAAGAAGTGGAGAAGAAAGCACTCAACACCTTCTCAGGGGTGACACTGACCCACTGGTTCAAGTATGTAGATGACACCATGGTAAAAATCAAGATTCAGGAAGCACAGGCCTTTACAGATGACATCAATACAGTGGATCCTAGTATTAAGTTCACTAGGGAAGACACCCAAGACAGCAGGCTGGCTTTCTTGGATTCTACAGTTAGGCTCTGACCAGAGCCTGGGAATAGACGTTTACAGGAAACCCATCCACACTGATCATTCCCTATTGTTTCACTCTCAGCATCAATTGTAACACAAATTTGGAGTCATCAGGACTCTAAACCATAGAGCAGAGAGCATCCCCACCTCCACAGAAACCAAGAAGAAGAAAGACAGGCACCTGAAGATGGAGCTTAAGGTCTGTGGATATCCAAAGTGGTCCTTCTACATAGCATTGCTGTGACCCAGAAGAACAATTGATCAACCTGAGACCCAGAACCAATGGAAGAACCTGGACATTGCTTACATTATTGAAGTGTCTGAAAAGCTTAAAATGATTTTTTTGGCAAACACCACATCCCAGTTTGCTTCAAACCAAGAAACCCACAGTGAGGAATGTGTAGAGCTCTACATTGGGGAAAACAAACACTCACTAAGCAGGAGGATGACCCAACACAGGAGGGGCAACAGCTCAGGACAGTGTACCTTCATCTGAAGGACAAAAGATACTCATTCAAAGATGAGGATGTACACATATTAGACAAAGAAGATAAGTTTGAGAGAGAGGTCAGGGAAGCCCTTCATGTGTGTACCAAAAACCCTCTCTCAACAAAGGTGTGCGACCCAGGCACAATCTGTCTGCCACTTATCATGCTACTAGAGATGGGCACGACTCAGCGAAATTTTCATTTTCGTTTTCATTTTTTCATTTCATTACGTAACGAAAATGAAAACAAGACGGAAACGGAAACGAAACAAAAAAAATTGCCGTTTTTTCGTTTTCGTTGCGGCAAATGCATTGAACTAAAAAGAATGCTAACAAAACAGCAATTTTTCATTTTCGTTTTCATTTTTTCATTTTGTTACCTAACGAAAACGAAAACGAAAAATTTGCGAAACCCCCAACGAAAATGAAAACGAACCGAAACAGACCCCTAAACGACCAAACGACAAACAAAACACCATTTTTTTTAGTCGTGCCCATCTCTACATGCTACCCTTTCATTGATTCTCAGACAAATCAGAAGTACTTCACACCTCCACCAGGAAGACCACAGCTAATGACCCATACTTAATGGGTCTTGGGAAAGGTTGCATAGGTAGGATTTTTATGTACCACAAGTCATTTTACATCTAACGAGCCTATTCTCAGCACTGTCCAACTAATGAGCCTATTCAGACCAGGTTGATGTGAAATTAAGGTGAACTACAAACTGGAGGGCTCACCACTAACTTTCCTCAGACTGCCAAAGCTGCTTGGATGTGTAGCAAAACATTTTGATCTCTCAAGCAAAGAAGTCCAGTTGCCATGAATCAACTTCCAGTTACGTCCTACTGAAATTTAATGTTGACTGCCTTCAGCTAAGCATATGGCATGGATTCCTCCAATCCAGGATGTCCTGCAAGTTCGTAGTTGGCTTGTCCTTTCATCAGGTTTTTGTGAGACACAGTCAGTTTGGTTTTACAGCCCAATAATATATAATATATGGTGTTCCCACTACACTAAAACTGTTAATAGGCACCTCTAGTAATCTGCTCATTGGACATATTTCGTGATCTAGAAAGCAGAATGAAGCAAAAAACAGCAATTTTCATTATGGAAGGAATTCATATTGGAGATCCTTGCTAACGATTGTTGTTTGGTTTTATTTTGGACAGGGTGACTTTCTGGGAGGGTTACAATACATAATTTCCAGGGGGCAGTTGTGTTTGGTCTCTCCCAGTAAAAGCAAAAACAAAGACCCTAATGCAGGTTAAAGATAAGCAGTTTTTGTGCAAATTAAGCTTTTATAACATGTGATTGAATTTGGACTGTCACCTGTAAGTTGTTGATAATGATCAATAGCTGAATATCATTCAGTTTGCATCTAGAACAACCTGGTAATGTTGCAACAATTACTTTACAGAAGATGCTGGTAGTACATTAAAATTTATATTAAAACCTTTCCCCCCTGTTTATTACTTAAAAATGCCTGTGTGTAAATAAATTACTATTGTAGTGTGGCTTGCTGCACATAATGGCTATAGACGTGCCAAACAATCCACAAAGGTTAATCTTTCTTTCTGTCCTTCTGTGACTGTATTTATCTAAGAAAAAGTGTTACCATTTTACCAGCACCAGCCACTTATTTGTGCTAATTATTATTCATGCATTAGCGCCCATTAGTCTGCACTTTTTATATACAAAAAAAGGCAGGGGGGAGGGGAAATCAATCAGCATTCCAATCTTGCTTCCTTAGCAGAATGTCATTATTGTGTTTTTCAAAACCTGGCAAAATGCCTAAAAAGAGGCTCCTTTTTGCCACTTGGACTGTCTAATCCAGACATCATTATTGATCAAACTGACATACACCTGCCAAAGTTGGTTGGAGCAGTATTACGTGAAAGACAGGAATCTGGAGCTGTCTCCTTTCCTTCAGAATTCTTATCAGCAAAAATAATGGGGAAATCAGAATATGAAATCTAGAGAGCCGCTCAGGAGAAAAAAATACAAGCAATGCTGTGCGGATGCAATTTAAGTATCTCCTGGATACCACTTAACAGAGAAAAGGGAGAAGTACATTGCAAGCACATATGATCTGTATTTGATTGTTTAAAGGACAGTTTCTGGGCTTTTGATTCAAATGAGTTAATTGGTAAGCCCAGTTTATTTTTTTTATTTTTTTTTATTTTTGCCTAGTGAATTACAGGGACGTGCACTGATCTGGTTTGGACCTTGAGTCAGCATCTTGGAAAAAAAGATCCCCTTCAATTTAAGCCACATGACCACTTAGGAGCCAACCTATGCTTACTTTTAGAAATCTGAAGCTTTCGGTAGTCCATTAATTCCCATCTGATAAATTATTGTGAATTTTGTTTGCTCTCAAATCCCCCCTAAAGAGAAACAACTAGAAATATACATACAGTATTTGCACGCATGCCGCTGCAGATTGTGCCAGTCAGATTATAGCCTGAAGGAAAGGATCAGCTCTAGCTCTTTCAGAGGAAATGGATTTTCAGAAGTATTCATAACCTTTGCTGCATCTGTGAAGATTCTCAGTCATCCAGGCGAGTCTATCTGGAAGTTGAGTCATGGCAACTGGACTTCTTTCTCTTGAGAGATAGAAACATTTCGCTGCCCATCCAAACAGGTTCATCAGGTCATATGACAAGAAACTCATTAGTTACACACCCACCCCATATTCCTTTACTCTCTCATCTTCTCCCAAATGAAGTGTTTTCCCACACACAGGTTTTTTCCCCTCCTTCCACCTTGGTGTTCACCAGTCTTAGAATTCATCTCAGGATTTACTCCAGGATTAACTTTCATGAGGAAATGGAGCTGTATGTTCAGAAGTTTGGGTGTATTTTGGATTCATAACTACATTTTCCCCAGAGGTCGAGATTAGTCTCATAGATGAAATGTATACAATGTGTTTAACAGAAGAATTTTAGAAATATGTATGATTGGATACCATTAAAAGAGAATTACTAATGGATCCAAATTATGCTCTGAGCTAACATTGACACTCTGTGTATTTCAGTTTGTTTGGGGGCTTTGGTTTTTTTCCCCTTCTTCTTTTGCCATTCTGCCAGGTATTTTTCTTTTTTTTTCTTTCTCCGTTATCCGTAGCATTGTGTATTTGAGATCTGTTTTATTTACTGTTGTTAACTGCCCGGAGTTCCTTTGGGAAGATGGGTGGTATAAAAATAAATAAATAAATAAATAAAGCAGGGTATCTGGGCATGTTGATATGTTTCTAGCTGTTACTGTTCCAAATATCTTTTAGGGCAATGAAAAATTCAAATATATCTACATCTGTTTATAGAGTTTTTCCCCCCTCAGAACTGATGTTTAACTGGGGCAGATGAGTTTAGCAAATGTCTTTGATCAAGTGTTCCTAAGAACTAATTATGACCTGCAACTTCAGGGAAAGACAAATTAAACTGGCTAGTTTAAACTGGGAACCTGGTAGTATCTATGCAAAATTTCCCATGCTTCTAGGACTTTTTTTCTGTTCTAGGAACTTTTGGGACAAGCATATACACTTTTGAAAATATTTATGAGGTAATGTGAAACTGGTGGGGTACAATGCAGCTGCTATCCAGCACCCATCATAAAAGACAGGAAATAAACTTTTCAGTTCCAATTTCAGTTGTAGAGCTGCTCTAAGAAACTATTTAGATTCAGCAGGCCAGGTAAAAACATTTTAAAGGGAAGGCTCAGAGACAGAGTTCTCTCTTGATTTTATGTAGCACACATGATAAGGAAAGCAACTGGTACAAGGCCTCAGGAAAAAAAATCAGAAATGAAGTAAATGTGTTTAATGCCACAGTAAAGCCAGAGGAATTAGTGTACAAGTGATACCTTGTATAAAGGAATTAATTCGTTCCAAATGAAATTCTGTTAAGCAAATTTTTTTTATACAAATTTCCCATAGGAATGCATTGAAAACAGAGTGATCCCTAATTGCAACCCTTTTTATGTTGTTAAGCAATTTTCCCTCTCTCTGGAATTTTTTATGCTGTATTTTATGTTATACAAAACGTTTATTATACGAGGGCCCACTGTGTGTGGTAGCCACAGAGAGCAATAGCTCTGCAAGTAGTTTCTTGGCCACACAGTTAGTAGCCTTCTTGTCTATGACCTGTAGCAGAATCAGAGCTAGCCAAAAACATAGATAATCAAAGCTCTGAGTAGAACATACATCATGTGTTACTTCACTCAACCAGAAGAGATACAAATCTGCAAAAGTAAGATTAGTACTGTTTCGGCAAGATGAAATACAGGAAACCAAATACATGCCTGCCATTTTGATCAGGAGCATAGAGTAATTTCCATCAGGACCCCTGCCCTACTTGGGTATTATTTTCCAATGCTGACCTGTGAACTATGAACTGCTGACCTGTGAACAGGTCAGTGAGGATGCAATTAGTAGCCTTGCCCATCACATTCCTTGGTGGTCTGGCCCTCTCTTTCTCCATGAGATGGGCATGAACTTCTTCAGCCTGTGGGGAGAAGGGGAATTCTGTGGTGTGTACTTTAAAAAAACCCTCTTCTGAGCTCTTACAAGAAGCCAGTGTATTCTTTCACAAGTATTGGATGTCTTCAAATGGGATCTCTGTTTATCAAAACAAAACAAAACAAAACAATCAAGAACACCTTCCTTCCTATCCAGCAAAAATGCATATATAACATATTGTAACCCTAGGGAAGCCACCACCACCACCCTGGACACTGGCCTTGGAGGAGTTCCCTGACCTGTTTTTACTAAGATGTTTTCATATGTCCAAACATTATGCCAGTATTAAACGTCTTGCTGTCCTGTGCAATGGGACTGGAATACCTCTCTCTCCATTCTGATGAATCAGCAATTCCACTCGCTTCAGTCTGTCTTAAAGCTGCAGCTTCACTTGAACTAGAAGACTGCAGAGTGCAACCATACTATCATGCATCATCTTACTGGGACCAAACATTTACTCAGCTTTAGGGGGGAAATTAATTCCACTGTGTCACTGTTCTGACTTAGGGTGACTCTTCTGGTGCAATCTGGGTAAAGCATCCAGAGATAGCTTAGAAATCCCTCTTTTATGGTGGTGCTCTTGGACCGTTTAGCTTGCTTGAGGCAGCCCAGATGCCCGGACAATAGCCACGCGCAGCCCAGGTGATCTCAGCTGGTCCTTCTTTTATGACTCAAGCTCTTAATTTAGACAAATACAATCAGTACTGACTTTTACCATTCATATGTTTTAACCAACATTTCTCACCTGGATAGATGTACTAAAGCAGACTAACAACTCCATCTCTGTTTAGGCATTTCTTACCATGAAAAAAGGATGAACAGAAGCCTGACGGCCTCACACTTCTGTTGCCATTTCTGGCACAGTAATCCCCCAAATATCGCAGGGGTTAGGGACCCGACCTGACCCGGGATAATGGAAAATCCGCTACATGCCGATGCTGGGTCGGGTTGGGAATTGGGGGCCTCTCTGGGGCCTCCTACACTTACCTGAGGTCTGGTGCCACCCCGAACAGGCCTCTGGTGGGCTTCCTGGGCCTGTCAGAGGCCCCAGAAGCAGTTTCCAGTGATCTAGAAGTGACTTCTAGGTTTCTGGAAGTCACTTCCAGTTCACCAGAAAACACTTCTGGGGCCTCTGAGAAGCCCATCAGAGGCCTATTCAGGGCAGCGACAGGCCTATGGTTAAGTGCAAGAGGCCTCAAATGGGCCCAATCAGGTTGCTCCAGGGGGCCTTCCATTTCATATACTGTGGTCCCACTATATATTGGGACCACAGTATATGAACCTCAAAATGGCGGGGGATGACTGTACACACACACACACACACACACACACACACACACAGAGAGAGAGAGAGAGAGAGAGAGAGAGAGAGAGAAGAAGACATTCTACAGAGAGGACCATCCTCTTTCTACGGAGAAACACCACACAATTCTGGATGTTGATTTGGGGGCACACTAGTCTACTTCTATGTTTCTGTGATTCTTCTCCACAGAGAATGACATTCTGGATAAGAAAACTTCATTTCCATGTGGAGGTATTCTGCATGAGTCCGAACCAAAAAATCACCCTTCAGAGTTGTGTGGTGAGTTTGCACACCTCTCATTTCTGAAAGTCACTTCTTTAAAGCACCTAGAGAATGTGACAAAAAATCTGTGAGGTAGGAGAGGTGCTAAGTAGAGATGGGCACGACTCAGCGAAATTTTCGTTTTTGTTTTCGTTTTTTCATTTCGTTTCGTAACGAAAACGAAAACGAAAAAAAATTTCAGAAGCAAAACAACGGAAACAAAATGAAAAAATTTGCCGTGTTTTTCGTTTTCATTACGGCAGACACGTTGCATTGAAAAGAATGCTAACGAAATGAAAAATTTTCGTTTTCGTTTTTGTTTTTTCATTTCATTTCATAACTAAAACGAAAACGAAAAATGTGCAAAAAACCCCAAAAACGAAAACAAACCGAAACTGACCCCTAAACGACAAACGAAAAATCATTTTTTTTGAGTCGTGTCCATCTCTAGTGCTAAGTAGGGATGGGCTGTTTCACCATGCAAGCCCAGATGCTGTTCGGAAGCCTCCAAACAGGCACCCTTGCTTCAAACTTTTAAAAAACTATTGAAAACTTGGTTGTATGGAATGGCCTTTCCTGATTTCCCAAACATCTACTAAGACACTATTCTTTTTTTTTACTGCTTATCTTCTTTCCCCCCAGCTTTTATTTAGCAATCTCCTGGCTATTTTTACTTTCATTTTAGCTTTATTTTAGTTTATTGTTGTTGATTTATATATATTTTGCTTATATTATGTTGTTTGCATTTTGGTTTTTCAACTGTGTTACTTTGTTATTTTGTCATGCTGTTCTATGTTGCAAACTGCCCAGAGTAGCCCTATGGGTACATGGGTGGTATAAAAGTCAAATAAATAAATAAATAAATAAATAAATAAATAAATAAATAAATAAATAAATAAATAAATAAATAAGCAAACAAACTACAAACAGGAAGAAGTCTCCTGATGTCATATGTTCTTCTCCCTGGTGCTGGCCAATCACGAGTTGTGCAGGGAAATGCATCATCCCACCTCCTGTCTGATTATGTGTGTTTCATTCTCCCTACCTCTGAATGCCTGAAGAATGTATCTTTCTAGCCATCCTTCCACATTCTTTACACCATTCTGGCATAATTTCACATTCTAATGTAACCCAGCTGGTAGAGATACACACCTGCTTCTCAAAAAAACATGTTTTCAGAATCCAAACTGAATCCATAGCCCCTTATTATTACTCTTCCCATGCCTCAGAAAGATGGCCATGTCTCTTGCCCCTCCTGTTTTTAAAAAGAATATCAAGCAGAAACAAGAATTGGGTGGGGCACATAAAAGCTGATTAGATTCCTAAGGGTTTGTCTAAGGCAGGGGTACGCAAACATTTTAAGCAGAGGACCAGTTTACTGCCCCTCAGACACTGTTGGGGACTGGTCAATATAGTATGATCCCTGAATCTGCTAATTGGCCATCTACTGATTCAGTTATCTATGGACAGCGAGCAGTGGTGCAAGAGCTCAGCCCCGGCAGCAGGCCTGCAAAATCAGGGACAGAGAAGGAGGAGGCTGCATGCCTGGGGAATGCCTGCCCGCCCACCTGCCTCCAATAGCAGCAGCAGCAGCAGAGGCTGCGTGGCCCCTGAGCGCTTGCTCACCCGCCTGAGAAGGCGTAAATTGGGGGGGGGGGTCTTCACTTGCAGGACGGCCGGGTTCAAGACCCTGGCAGGCCTGATCTGGCACCTGCGCCATAGTTTGAAGATCCCTGGTCTAAGGGGTAATGAAACTTACCTCATTTTGTCATCTGCAGTGTTTGTGGTTTCTACAAAAGAATGGTTTGTGCTCATCCCTGTGTGGAAAAGTAAGGCACTGCAATTTATATCGCTGGGAACTTCTCATGTTTGCAATGGACAAAATGTTAGGAGTAGCCTGGAATGGGATATTTTCTCTGTATGTCTAAGGCCTCATCTTCAGAGTTTATCCATAATAGTCCACAAGGTCCAGGGCCAAATTCTAGATGCTGCTGCATGGAAGTGGCAAAACCAGTTTGCGGTCTGGACCGTGTGAAATGGCCAGGAAATGTTGACTGGCAGATGCACGTGTAGGTGGTGTAATGCTCTAAACACTCTTTTTGAAGCTTGGCCAGGGGTAAATAAACTGACCCTCAGTTCCTTCAGCAACTGCTGCTGTTATTATTATTAAGATAACACTACTGCTGATTTCTCCCGGATAGGTAGAGGAACAAACAAATATTAGGGTACAAATGCAAATGCAATTTTTGGGGAGGGGGGGATTACGAGTAGCTGCTAGCCAGTCATTAAATGAAAGAATAACATTCCTTGTACCTTTAGAGCTCTGATATATAGTTGGGCAAATTGTGTAGAAAAAGGCTGGCAAAACAGTGACGTCCAATGCCACTGGGCCTTAGAAAGCCGACAGTTGCTGTAAAATAGTCATTAAACAACCTCTAGAAGAGACTCATCAGCAGATGCCCTCAGGTGAAGGAGAGAGAAAGCTGGAAGAGAATGAAGGAGAATCTAATATTTTAGCATGACTGAATTAAACGGAGCATAATAGGTTGATTTCCAGAGTCAGCCTAGTAATTTAATTTTCACAGTGATTCTTTTGATTGTGTAACAACCAATTTATGAAACATTAATATTTTTATGTAGTATACATTTCCTTCCTATTTCATTAATTTGTTTTGCAGATCTGCTGACCATTCATCATGTAAAAGAGAGGGAGGGAGGGAGGCAGGGAGATTGCATTTTTTAAAAAAATGAAATAAAAATAAACCCACTAACTCTATAAGGTGGATAGGACTACTTAGGAGAATAGTTCATAGTACAGTTTTCTTCATACAAAAGTGTCATCCTCCAACCACCCTTCGTAATAAAATGATTGTGAATCTATTCATTGCCAGCTTCATATATGCTTTGCGAGGGGGGAGGTATGTCTCTCTACGACTTCATCCTTCCTTTTGAGTGAAGAACAAAAACATGCATACATTTGCTGTTTGAAAAGCAGACCAGAGCATAACAGGCAGCTTTTCAGAGCTGCTCATGCTGGAGATGGCTGCTGAGAGCTGTCAGCATCAAGGGAACCTTCAGAAGGCTCTTCGGTGTTCCTGAAAAGACAAAAGCGATGGGATTCCAGAGGCTTTTTCAGAGCTGTTTTTCAGAAGCCAAGAACCGTTTGAACTGAGGGCGGGCTGAGCATTTCATCTCGTTTGCAGATTGAGAGGCACATTTACAATCTGCACAGTTCTTCATAACTTCAGGTGGTGGGGAAATTTGCAATTAGAAAAACTGAAAAGTGGGAGAAGCAAAACTGACAGATACTCTCATCCAGGCAGCAAGTTTTAAGGGCCCAGTGCTTACAACTCTGGTTTAAAATCACCTGCACATGAGCTAGGGTTGCCACTTTCGTTTTTAACCCGACAAACTCCTTATCTATAAAAGCAGCCTTCATGATGGCGTTGCCATTCGCCATCCCGGAATAAGCTGTGTCTATTAAATTTGACCAGTGCTGCGAAATGACAGCGTCATTCAGTATGGCATTGATAAACATGCAGTCAAGACTCTGCTCTCAACTTGAGTTTCATCCCAGCAGGCCCTGGTAGTTAGTTTGAGGTTGGTTCATGAATTTGAGGTTAAAATGATAACAATTTGAGGTTAAATGAACTTCATGAATTTGGCAATTTGAGATTTAACCATTTGAGGTCAAATGATAGAGATTAGACATGGGCATGACCAGAAAAAAATGACGTTTCGAGTTTTCGTTTGTCGGAAGTTCAGAACGGGTCCGTTTTGGGTCGTTTCCGTTTGTCACGAAATTTTTCAAAAAATTGTCGTTTCGTCGTTTCATTTGTCGTTTGTGGTTTCTACCGCGATTTAGCGCGATTTGACTTCCCAGAGCATAGGGGCGTCCTGCAATCAGGGCCAGCACTAGGTGTTTTTGCACCCTAGGCGGGGGGCAGGGCGGGCAGCGGGCAGCGGTGGTGGGGGGCCATGGGCGGGCGGAGACAGCGGCAGGGGGGAGGCATGGGCAGGCGAGTGGGCGGGTGGCAGCGCGGGTGGGCGGGCGGGCGAGTGGGCAGTTAGGATATCACTTAGGATAGAGGTTCTGTTCTTGGCTTGCACCCCAAATGTGTGTGTGTGCAAGCAAATTGAAGTTGGGAAAATAGAAAATGAATGGTAGTATATAATATATTTTTAAAATAAATCCACACCTCCCACTCCCAGTTGAACCTCCCCCTTTATCCAATATCAGAAAAAAATCCTCACAAACTGCCAGAGAAGAAATAAAGAATAAACTGCTATTCCCTTCAGCAGACAAAGCTGCAGGGAATCAAAGAAATTATTTTCTAAATTCAATTCCCTCCCTGCCTGCCTAACTTAAATCCTAAAGCCTCCAGCCTCCCTCCTCAATCTCGATTGGATCACACCAGTACCAGCAGCCAGCCCTCCTCCCTCAACCACATCCACACCCGACTGCGATTTCTGGAAGGTGCCTCGGCTTTTTATGCCCTCCGAGACATCCAGAAGTGTCAGTCAAAAACCTGGTGATGCCATTGGTGGAATGGTTCAAAAAAATTGCATGGTCCCATCCCATGCCCAGCCCAAATGGGCAGGTCTAAAAAAATAAAAAATAAAATAAAATAAAATAAAATCAATAAGACGTTTTATTGCTATAAAAAAACCCCACTGCTGCTACTATTAATATTCAGGAATTTAAAATAAATAAATTTCACATGTTTCTGTGGTGATTTGATGTGTTTTTTGACCACGATTTCAAAAGAAAAATTGCGGTCGCCATTTTGGATCCCCACCACCACATGGCATGGCGAGACAACAAGGATGACCCCCCCAGCCTGGTGCAAGCAGCCCAGGACAGGAGGAAAGAGGGGGGGAAAGGCCGGGGACCCCCCAGAAACCACCCTTCTGGTAGGTGGCAAAGCCTCAGGCAGGCATATTTTCGCCTGCTTTTTTGGCCGGGAGTCCGGGTTTTTTTAAAAAAAAAACTTTTAAAAACTTTTCCTGTGCTTCGCATTGCGCAATCGCCATGATGCCACAAACGAAAATGAAAAACCCAACCAAATTTTTCTTTTTTCCGTTCGAGTTCGAATTCTGACGGCTTAATTATCATTACCGTTTCCGTTACGTAACAGAAACGAAAAACGGAAACGAAAACAAAAATTTCGCCGAGTCGTGCCCATTTCTAATAGAGATATGAGATTTAGGAGGATCTGGGGTAATACATGCCCTGTAGCAAGACCCCAGCAGCCAATCAAGGCATGCCCTTTGCGGTCCATCCATTTGCTGAGGTAATTTCTGAGCAGTCAAGGTTATCGGCAGCCCAAGATGAACAAGATATAGTTTATTCCTTTTCCAGTCTTACAATGGGTGGATGGGGCCTAGGCTCTCATTCATTTACTTGGCCAATGATCATCTTTGTGTTGTAGAGCAATGGTTCCCAACCTTGTGTAATACAAGTGTTTTCAGACTGCAATTTGCAGAAGTCCTCATCACCAGGTGTGCCTGCCAAGGTTTCTGGGAACTGCAGACCAAGAACACCTGGGTTAACCAAGATTGGGAAACATTGTTGTAGAGATACAAATGTACTCATATTCCCACACGATGGACTTAATATGTTCCAGGGAGCAACTGGAATAAGATTCTTCAAAACCAATCATTTTTGAAAAATATGAATTGCATGAATTGGATCTCCGTGTGACAAGATATTTCTGCTTAGTCCTTGCCTTAGTTGGCTAGTGAAGGAAGCAAGCATACCCATTCCTTTGCATGCAAAGCAGACAAGCAGGGTAATACAACATATGTTTACACAGAGGTAAGTCTGTGTTCAATAGGGCTTACCCCCTAGCAGTTGTGGATCACACTGTGCACTTTTGTGTGTCTGAACCAACAGTATCTGTATCAAGAAATCAACATAACAGATACATTATCTTTGCAATCAATTATTCTCCTCCCACTACCATACAAATAAAGACCTTATGCTGCAACAAAAATGTACAAAAATGTTAATTATTGACTGTATCTGTTGCAGTGTTGTGGTGCTCTGTATTTAAACATGCTGTACATATGATAATTGTAGCAGTATCAGAAAGTCCGCTTCCGCTTTCATTCAGCTATTACCATTAATGACATAAGAAAACCCATCTCAAAGCCAAGAAGGCTTATTCATGCTACAGACTAAATAAAAGACACATGAGTTGGGTGAATCGATCTTAGTTGTTACAGCAAAAGTTATGAGTGCATTTAGGCCCAGCCAGACTCCATTTTGGAAAGCAGCCTCCTATCACGTCATTAGCCTTTGTCGGTCAGTCACATAAGTTCCAGCCCAAAGACAAAAGTGCAATATCTAGTCCACATGTAATGCCTGACAGGAAGCTGTCTTCCTGCAAAGGGGACAGCTGTCAGTGGTTTCCCATTTTCTTTCATCTCTTTTTTGTTGTTGTTGAAGGCTGGATTATGTATGCATAAGTAAGAGGCAGTGCACAAAGGGGGAGGTTGCACTGTTGTTAAAAGTGCTCTAGATTCGCTTGCTGCCTTTCTGACTCATGTGTTTTACTTTCAAGTGTTTTAGACATGTAAAAACACATACATGGTGATGTATGAGCAGGATAATTTTTTTGGAAATCTGAATCAAAATGAAACACAAAACAGCAACAGTCCTACAACAGATGCAGAATGGCACTTTTTGACAGCTGACCTTCTCTGAACTGGGAATTCTGCAAATAGGAAGCTACAACTGAAAGGGCCAGAGTGAGTCCTAATAGGTATTCTCAAAGGCTTTCTGAAGATGCCGGCCACAAAGTCTGGCGAAACATCAGGAAGAAGAACTTCCAGAACATGGCCAAATGGGCAGAAAAACTCACAACCACTATTAGTCCTAAGATTTTCAGGTCCCCAAACACATTGCAATTGAAGCTGATGAGAGAAGAAATGGTGCCTAAACTCTAAGTTGTGGCTACCTTAAATTCACTTGATGATAATCAGCCTTAAATTCAAATAAGTTTCAGAGGATCGAATTCCTTATCTACTGAAAATTCAAACAGCATTTACATAAAGTTTTTCCACCTGTCAAACCTAGGTACATCCTCTAATTACAGCAAACACATTAACCCCTTATATTCCATTTTAATTAGTGGATTTAATTAGTAAACCAAATCGATTTCCCCATAAGTAAATTAGAAAATTCACACTGCAGTCTATAAAGCTGTTACACTTTTGCAAATGAGACCAAGGTAAATGTTGGTGAAAGGCATTTAAAAATGGAGAATGCGTTCAGAATGAAGAATGACATAGATCGGCTCCCTCTCCAAATGGGAAAATTCTGAATACACATTTACAAAGTTCATCATAAGGAGCACATGACATGGAATAGAATTTCCTTTTTACATAAAATAACATTCTGTGCTCAGGAGAGGCCATGCCTACATATTCATCATGGCTGGAAGTTAGCTGCTTATTGAGTGTGCCACCCCTTCTTATTCATGTTCTATTGTAAAAACAAGACCTGTGAAAATATAAATAAAAAGCAAATACAGCAGTTTGAGCATAATTGAAAAAGCAGACAATGTTAAATAAATGTGCCAACTTTCTTGCAAATCACAGTAATCCCCCATGATGTAAGGAGAGATATATGTGATTTACAGAAACTACTGCTCATGGTAAAGTCAGTGAAAACAAACTTCTCCTGTTGGATCGTAGATTTAATGCCACAGTCTGCTGCACAGTGATGCACACATCTGAACCCCAGTGAAATCAGTGTAGCAGGTTGCAACTGAAGCATGAACTCTAATAGAACAAATTCTTTTTTTTTCCTTTTGAAGCTGCTGAGAGAAGAAAGAAGTCTTGCTTAGTCCAAATCCCTTTCCTATGATTAACAAAACTAAAAGTCCTAATGCTGGAAAGGAAACTCAGTAAGTATGCTGGGATCTGCCTTCTCTGGATCTCGGTGGTTACATATTATATTCCATATGTATATACCTACCCACGCACATATATGAATGAAACATATGCTGGCCTCCGTATTTTCTTCCTGCGTTGTTTTTGATCGAAAACTTTGCGGATGTGTTTGTGAGACTGTGGAGCGCCTATTGGCAGATGAGCATCTCTTGCTGTAGTCTCCATCATTATTTGCCTGTCTTGTCTATTAACGAGCACTATCATCCCATCGTAGGATGACAGCTGCAACACGTACTCAGGCGCAATAAACAGCTAAATGAGGCGCACAGCAATTTCACTTGTCACCAGAGCCCTCGGCACGACTGGCTGCACAGCTTGATGCATAAATTCATGAGGCTGTTGCATATGATGGAGTATGCCTGGCTGAAAGAGGTGATGGATAGCAGGGCAGCTAAAAATGGCCATCACCTTGACTGTGTCAGGACATTTTTTAAAACTACCCCATCAGCTCTCTTGCATTCTTACTTGTACACTATCCCCCAAGCTAAATGCTTCCTTGGGGAACTGATCAGTGACTTTCCCTTAAATAGAAGGCTTGTTTTCCAAAGAAAGTCCAGAGTAAAAGTTTATTCTCTTTGTATACTGAACCCACTTGACCCACTGAATAATAAGATTTTCACTTATTATGACAAAATAGTGTTACTATTCAGTGTTCGTTTAAACAAATCATGTCAAGGCTTCTTGAACAATCACATTTCAATGTATACCGTGTGTGTGTATGTATGTGTGCGTGCATGTATGTGTGTGAGCGCGCGCACGCATTCACAATTTCACCAATTATCTTAGAAACATCCAATCTCTGTTTAGGGCATAGAAGTAGTCAAAACCAAATGAGGTATCAAATATGAAATATTGGTTTGCTGTTCTTTTAAATATTGACATAACAGAGTTCCCAGGTATGGTAAGATCAAAAGAACCCAAAGTAGCTGAAAGCTCTTACAGTTCATAAGAGGTTTTGATCTGAGATGAAGTTTGAGTGAGGAAATGCAATAGTTAATTCTAATACAAAGGGAGGGACGCTGATACAAAGGATAAATATGCTGAAATTGGATATGGGTAGCTACAATTTTATTTCATTCATTATCACATTCTTATGGTACACTTAAAACATTTTTAAAAGTAATAGGAAATGAAATTAAACATTTTAAAGTATACTATAACCGTCTATTGGTTTAATCACAGCTTTTGACACCATCCGTCTCAGTCCTCTAATTTGATTGGAGGTGGTGTGTGTGTGTGCTTGTGTTAGAAAATTGCCCATGATTTGCAAATTTTCCAAATTTTGCCAATGAAAAGAGCATGGGATTCATCTCCCATCCACTCATTCCCAAAAAAGCAGTGGAAAGAAATCCAAACTCACAGATACATTCATCCAGGCAAAACTGCTTTCAGCACAAGTAATAAAAATCTGGATTTGAATTCCTGGTATTTCCTGCATGTATTTTGTGTTATTGCCTAATTATATCTACCACCTTTATTCTCCATCCAACTCCTCATCTCTAACAGGTAACTGTCAAGGAGATGCAACATGGCCCTTACCATGTTGGAAAGAGGTGCACCTGCTGAATTATGCTGGTATAAGTGGAGAAGAATTTATTTCAGTTTGTTTTTAGAGATATTGCTAGCATTCCAAAAATCACATTTATGTCAGGAAAGGAACTTGAGGTTTAGACATTTGGATGTGGAGGAAAGCAGAACTGAGAGATTTCTTTATCTGCTTGTGTGGCTTTAGAATGGAGGTATCTGTACTGGCCATCTGAGGCACAGCTGTCAAGTCAACGAGTCAAATGCTTTTTGAGTAAGCAATGCCAGATTGCTTGAAGCTGCCACTCTCACTTGATTTCACCCATTCTTTTTGTCTTTCTTTTGAAATCTTCTTTCTCAACCCATTTGAGGCCACAGAGACTGGTTGGAGGAATGCTCTTCATGTGTATATTTTTAACTGTATGGCTGAAATCCAGTAGTAATTTGCAACTAGGATACAGCCAACGAAGCAATGGAACTTTCAGAGGTGTTTATTTATTTATTTTGGCGTTTATATACCGCCCGTCTTCCAGACGGAACTCCGGGCAGTTTACAACAGAAACAAACAAACAATAAACAAGATTAAATATAACATCGTAAAACAATATAAACAATAAAATAGGAAACAACAATATAACAAGATGGCAGGGCAGAAGTGGCGGGAAAGGAGGGGAAGGAGAAAAAAAAGTAAAATTAAATTAACAGTCACCAAACGCCTTCTGAAACAGCATGGTCTTTAAGGCCTTTTTGAAGGCTGGCAGGGACTGTGCAAGGTGCAACTTGGGAGATGATTCCATAACATGGGACCAGCCACAGAGAAGGCTCGGTTATGGGTGACCGCTTTCCGAGCCTCCCTGGGCGTGGCCACCCAAAGTGAGTGCACCCGCGACATTCTCGCCAACTCCTCATTGATTCAACTGATCACCTACAGGTTCACCTACTTAAGTGCAATTTACTACTGGATTTCAACCTATAATTATCAGCAATGTGAGGAAGCTGTAGATGGCTCTGGTTACTGACCTGTACCAGCTGAGAAAGACAGGCGTAACTCTTTTCTTG
This sequence comes from Phrynocephalus versicolor, assembly GCA_023846285.1. NCBI lineage: Eukaryota > Metazoa > Chordata > Lepidosauria > Squamata > Agamidae > Phrynocephalus > Phrynocephalus versicolor. The sequence goes on from JAHTLZ010000122.1 coordinate 10,174,375, forward strand.
CCAGTTTCTACTCAAATAATGTCTGCAAATATTCTACTTGCATTTTAAGGGTGTCATTGGTGTCCTTGGCCTCATACAGGTCACATAAAGAGCCAGGCTTTGGGGAATTGTTGACTTAGCATAGCCCAATGTCTCGGAATCGATCCCTTCATGGATGTTCCAATGATGTGTTTGTCTTCTTATTTTATTCATTCTAAGATGAGTACTGAATTAGTTTTTTCTCCTACCTAATAAACCAACTCAGGCCAAATCTTTGTACATACTGCAGATCTTAACTGCTTTTAAAGGTCCTTGAAATGGACCTCAAAAGTTTTTAACCAGACGATGTGCAAGAGTTGTTCAATTCTGGCTTTTTAAAACTGTAGAAAGTTTTTACAGCTATGGACAAGCCATGGAGAATTCCCACCTCTGTTCTTAATTAAAACATGCACAGATGGCAACAACAGAGACAGAAGGTGCGATCTGCATCCTCTTCTAGTCAAAGGGCTCAGTGATTTCATTGTCTTTGGATTACAGTGTCTCTGGATATACATCTAAGAGGTTGATGCTACGGGTGGCCATGCAACCTGCCTCTACAGGTCTTTTAGTCACAAGTGACAAAAAACTCTTAGATGTCGAGATGATAGGAGCTCATGCTGAGATGGTAAGAGTTCCAGTAAAGGCTCCCTGTCCAGCCATGCAATCTATTTCATTTTGCACGGAGCACTTGAGAAGATCAGATGTTGCAGCAAATTTAGGGGATGCATAGTACATTGTACTGTTTGTTCTTCCAGTGGGGAAATAAGCTACTGGGGAGGATTAAATAGTTGTCTTCACCCCATAAAACCTCAAAACATGTTCCAGAAGGATGCAAAACCCTCAAGAGAAGGTTTCCAAGCAGGAAAAGTGGGAAAGAAAGGCCTGATGCACTACTGGATGTCTGCTTTTTTGTCACAGTGGGGGGGGGGGCTGAACTCTTAATCCCTGACTCCCTGGTTCCATGGTGAGGTGTTCCCACTCAGAGATCTATCCAGCCAGCTAGTTAAGGGCTACCCAAATCCTGGAGCTCACACTGCTGAAATTCAGTATAAAAGCCATACTATAATTCCAGTTAGAATCTAGTTGAGGGGCAGGAAAACGTTCATTAACCGGACTACCTGTCAGAGCGTATCGTCCAGCGATCCACCTCGGCCCGTCCAGTTCGGCAGGCGCGAGCGCACTCGCTTCGGGTTGCCACTCCTCGAGAGGCCCGGAAGACGGTCACCCGAAACCGGGCCTTCTCTGTGGCAGCCCCATCCTTATGGAATGCCATCCCTAGCGAAGTGCGCTCTGCAGAGTCCCTGCAGGCCTTTCGAAAAGCTTTAAAGACCTTTTTATTTCGTGAGGCCTTTGGCGAAATTTAATTTAATTTTTTTTTCTTTCTTTTCCCTTCTCTTCCCTTTTTCCCGCCATCGCTGCTTATAACTGCCAATATTTTGCCCATTGGTGTCTCCAACTCACTTGTTAGAATTTATGTTTTGACGCTCTGGGACGCGCTTGGAGACTTTAGGATTTTAGGATTTTAGGATTTGTTGTTGTTTTTAACTTGTTATTTTTGTATCTATTTGTTGTACTGTGATTGCTGTTAGCCGCTTAGAGTCCCTCGGAGATAAGCGGGATACAAATATAAAAATAAAATAAATAAATAAATAAAATAAACATGTTTGTACAGTGAGGAGAGTCTTGAGAGTCCCCTGGACTGCAAGGAGATCAAACCTATCCATCCTGAAAGAAATCAACCCTGAATGTTCACTGGAAGGACAGATTTTGAAGCTAAGGCTCCAGTACTTTGGCCACCTCATGAGAAGAGAGGACTCATTGGAAAAGTCCCTGATGCTGTGAAAGATCGAAGGCAAAAGGAAAAGAGGACAACAGAGAATGAGATGGTTGGACGGTGTTATCGATGCAACCAATATGAATTTGACAAAACTCCGGGAGGCAGTGGAGGATAGGAAGGCCTGGCGAGCTCTGGTCCATGGGGCCACGAAGAGTTGGACATGACTGAACGACTGAACAACAACCGTGAGCCCCCACCTATCGCTGGGGTTAGGGACTCAAGCCAACCCATGGTAATTGAAAATCCGCGATATGCGGATGCAGGTCAGGTCAGGCCTGGGGGTTCTAGCTGGGGGCTCTTGTACTTACCCCCAGCCTGGTGCTGCCCCAAATGGGCCTGCAAGGGCCTTCCTGGGCCTTCTAGAGGCCCCAAAAGGGCCTCCCTGCGAACTGGAAGTGACTTCTGCAAAACTGAAAGTGACTTCCGGATCACCAAAAATAATTTCTGAGGCCTGCGAGGGACTTTCCCCCCTTACCCCAGGGGGCCTTTTTTCAATATAGCGGGACCGCAGTATATGAACCGCAAAAGGGCGGGGAACCACTGTATGAACCAGAGATAGTCAACCCAGTGCTGTCAAAATGTGTGGTCTTCAACCCACACAGAAGTCCAGAGAGAACAATCAGTGAGCTAAGGAATGATGGGACAGGTATGTAAACCACGAGGTTCCCTGTCCTTAAGAAGAATATACAGCTGGGATATGAAACCCTGAGGCCCAGGCAGCATTTGTTAACAAATAGGCATTTTTGAAATTTTTTTGAGGCTATGCTAAATATCAAGCCCACACACGGATGTAAAGATTTAATCAATTCCTTTCTTAGTCTTCAAAGTAAGAGCAGAATTTCTGTTTCCCCTATTGCAGCATTTGCTGTCTTCGGGACATGCATTAGGCACCTTCCATCTATGTTACTGGAAGTCACCTAAGGAAGACAAATATAAAGGCAACAAAATCAATGAGGCAGTTTCCTGCAAAGCTTTATGCATTAATCTCTATCACACTGAGAAATACACAGCACTATAAGGGAAGGAAGTCACTTGTTCGCTAATAAAAGAGAAAACCCTTGATAATAAGCAATTAATAAAGATGTCACGATTAGTTATGCAACTATGAATCAGTGTTTACACCAAAAATGGCCATATTCATAGTTTTTTTCTACATCTGTCATTCAATCATGTCAAGATGAAAGTTACTCTTTTAAGGTTTCTGCTGTCACTTCTTATTATTTGTCTTAGTTAGCAGTAGTAGGGTTTTTTTGGGTTTTTTTTTCTTTTTCTCTCGCCATGTTTGCAGGGGCTCACATACCGACGGTGATGGGCCGTGGGCTGTACACTTGTAGCTGTAGGGTTTGTCAGAGAAGAAGAACTCGGGACAGAGAACTCGTGCCTGTCCCCCGTTCTGACCCGTCGGCTCTCTGCCACGTGCCCGGGAGTCATCCCACCAGTGCCCCCAACCTTGCCTGTATCCTGATGAATGCCAGGTCAGTACATAATAAGATTCCTATCATCTATGATACCATCACGGATGAGAAGCCCGACCTGGCATTCATCACCGAGACCTGGGTGGGCTCAGAGGGGGGGGCTCTCTCTCTCTCCTGTGTCCGCCCGGGTACCTGGTAGAGGGAGTGGGAAGGTTGGGAGGTCAAAAGGGGGGGAGCCGCAATCGTTTACAGGGATTCTTTACGCGTCAGCAGGGCCTCGGCGTTGGTTAGCCAGGGGTTAGAAGTCCTTCATCTGTTGGTGGGACAGCGGGACAGATTTGGCATTGTGCTGGGCTACCGAGCTCCCCGCAACCCTGCACAATCCCTCCCAGAGCTCACGGAGTTCATCGCCGCTGCCCTGTTGAGGTCCCCGCGCCTATTGGTCGCGGGAGACCTCAATGTGCATGCGGATGGTGAACTCTCTGGTGCAGCTCTGGAGTTCATGGAATCCATGGCTTCCATGGGTCTGTCCCAGCATGTTTTATGCCCCACCCACAGATCTGGTCACACCCTGGATCTGGTCTTTACCTCCATGTCGAGGGATTCATGTCTGGAGGTGGGGGACCTTGTCTCCCTTCCTGTGTCATGGACAGACCATCACCTGCTCTCATTCTCCCTGGCGATTCTGGCCCCTCCCCGCGGGGACCATCGGCCCACTGTTTTGGCCCACCCCCAGAGGCTCATGGACCCTCAGCAGTTCGGTGAGCTCTTCGGGGGGTTACCTGGTGGTATGACTGGCGATCCGGCCGAGGTTGTGGCTAACCTTTGGCATGAAACAGCGGTCCACACCATAGACCGGATCGCCCCCAAGCGCCTCCTCCGTTGCCGAGCCCGGCCCTCCCCGTGGTTCACGGGGGAGCTTAGGGCAATGAAGCAGGAGAGGAGGAGGTTAGAGCGCGGCTGGAGGAAAACCCGGACGGCGTTGAGTAAGGCTGCCGTTGATGCCCAGTCTAGTCGCTACACCAACGCGATCAGGGAGGCTAGAACATCTTTTACCTCCCTAAGAATTGCTGAGGCCTCGAACCGCCAGGTGGAGCTTTTCCGGGTGGTCCGGGACCTCAGCAATCCTAGTCTGGCTAGGCCTCCTCCTACTGAGTTCAGTAGCGAGCAATTTGCAGCCTTTTTTGAACTAAAATAGAGGCCATCCGTGCCGGCTTTGACTCCGGTTGCAGTGGCCCTGCCCCGCCATCTCCAGTTGCTGGTCCGCCTTCGTCGCCTCGGTTGGATGCGCTTGGGCCTGTTTCTGCTGTCGAGGTCTCCAGAGCTATGGCGCATTGCCGGCCGGCCTCCACCCCTTTCGACCCTTGCCCTGCCTGGCTAATTAGAGCTGCCAGAGGGACCATGGCCGAATGGGCTTCTGCCATCGCCACCGCCTCCTTCAGTGAGGGGGTTTTTCCCTCTCGTCTGAAGGAGATGGTGGTAAAGCCCATTCTGAAAAAACCTGGCCTGGCGGTGGACGATTTAACAAATTATCACCCAATCGCCAACATCCCGTTCATGGGCAAGGTGATCGAGAGGGTGGCGGCGGTCCGGCTGCAGTCATACCTGGAGGATCGGCAGTGCCTCGATCCATGTCAGTCCGGGTTCAGGCCTCGCCGGGGTACCGAAACGGCTTTGGTCGCCCTGCAAGATGACCTTCTCCGGGGGGCCGACAGGGGTTGCTCTACCCTGTTGGTTCTCCTGGATCTGTCAGCGGCCTTTGATACCGTCGACCACGGTATCCTGTTGGACCTGCTCTCTGAGGTCGGAATCGGAGGCACTGCTCGCAGTTGGCTCCGTTCCTTCCTGGAGGGCCGTCCACAGTACGTGCAGCATGGGGGGGAATTATCGGCCCCTTGGATTCTCCCTTGTGGGGTTCCCCGGGGTCGTCTCTGTCCCCCATGCTGTTTAACATCTACGTAAGGCCGCTGGCGGGGGTCATCAGGAGTTTTGGAGTCTGCTGTCATCAGTACGCTGATGACACGCAGCTCTATCTCTCCTTTACCACCTCTGCTGTGGAAGCTGTGAGGATCCTCGACGGGTGCCTGGAGGCCATACTGGCTTGGACCGGGGCGAACAGGCTTAAGCTGAACCCCGAGAAGATGGAGGTTATGTTCTTCGGGAGCTCGCCGTCGGGGTACGGTGGCCCTCTCCCCTGTCTGGGGGGAGTTTCCCTTCAGCTCGCAGAGAGGGCGCAGAATCTGGGTGTGCTCCTGGACCCGGCGCTTGCCATGGAGTCCCAGGTGGCGTCGGTGACCAGGTCCGCCTATTACCATCTCCGTTGGATCGCCCAGATCCACCCATACCTCGACGCGACCTCTCTGAGAACAGTGGTCCAAGCTCTGGTGATCTTGAGGCTGGACTACTGCAACGCCCTCTACATGGGGTTGCCCTTGACTCTCCTCCGGCGTCTGCAGCGGGTACAGAACGCAGTGCCCAGGCTGGTGGCTGGTGTGCGTCGTTATGACCACATCACCCCAGTCCTGGCCCGCCTGCACTGGCTGCCCGTTGCAGCCCGGATTAGATTCAAGGTCTTGGTTTTAGTTTATAAAACCCTCCATGGCTTGGGACCAGACTACCTGGCAGAGCGTATCACTCAGCGATCAACCTCGGCCCGTCCCGTTCGGCAGGCGCGAGTGCACTTGCTTCGGGTCGCCACTCCCCGTGAAGCCCGGAGGACGAGTACTCGGACCCGGGCGTTCTCAGTGGCGGCCCCCAGCCTCTGGAATTCTATCCCCAGTGAAGTGCGCTCTGCAGAGTCCCTGCTGGCCTTCCGGAAGGCGTTAAAGACCTATCTTTTCCGGGAGGCCTTTGGCGATTCCTAATTTTTTTTTAATTTTTTTTCCTTCCGCCATCGCAACATGTTTTTATCTACCACTGTTTAGTCATTGAGGTGCCATAAGGTTTTAATTTTTGTTTACTATTATTATTATTTGTCTTGTCTGTGTATTTACTGTAATTTGTGTGGCTACTGTAGCCTGTAAGCCGCTTAGAGTACACACTGTAGATAAGCGGGGTATAAATGCAATAAATAAATAAATAAATAAATAAATAAATATTACAGCTTTTAATACAGCACTTGAATAAATATTTGTAAGAGTATATCTTGAACCCTTCCTTCCATAACTTTCATTACTCACTGCATTTCACTCTCCCCCCGCCCCCCCCCACACAAAAAGTTTCATTTAATAATGGGGAGGAGGAGGATAGTGTGTTCCCATTGCTTTATTCTGTCATACTAAATCAAGGCCATTTGCAGATGGATTACCTCCACTAGGAAGTGGTAAGAGACCCTTCATTATTATCATGCAAAGAACTTCTAATCCCAATTAAGAGAGAAACCATGCTAGGATGGCAAACTCCTAATCCTGACTTGGTTCATTCTTCCACAGTAAAATGCCTAGTCATTTTGAAATGACCTCCCCGCCCCCTTCCCTGCAAAATGCGTATTATTGAAACATGTGATATTGCCTCTTGCTTGAATTCACAATGGTAGTATCACTGGATGGGTTCTTTTGTCTTTTGGATCAACCAACCTGGTCTTCTACATCTGCCATTTCTTTGTGTGATTCATTTCACAATGGAGGGTGAGGCATTGAGTCATACTGAGACTTCTTGTGGGAAGTGCTAGAACACAACAAATGAAGCAGGTGGGTTTTGTTTTGTTTTGTTTTGTGTGGGGGGTGTTGTCCCATAGCAGTATTCTTTCCTGCCTCTTTATGTTGAGATAGCCTGTCTCAACCAAAAAAAAATAGACCGTGCTGAGATTCCCCCCTCCCCACATTCCATTCCAACTTAAGACCCAACAGGCAGAAGGTGCTGAAAGTAAAGCATGAATGCATTCCGTCTCAAAGGCCCAAATCTGGTGTCTAATCAGCTAGATCTGCATGCTTGAGAGCATGCACGCAGTCATATAGAACATCCATCCATACAATGCCTACACACACATTACATGACTCTTCCCACCCATGAGCATATTCACATCCATCACCATACACATGGTCTATAGGTCACAAGAAATGGACTGTGCAATGTGAAGTGAAATTAGGGCAGGGAGCATGAGATATTGGCTTGGCCCTTCCCATCTGTGAATGCTTCTCTCCAGTCATTTATGCTTCTGGTGAGAGAAGGGCCTGAGATATATTTTGCATTTAAAAACCCAGTAATACTAATGTGATTGAAGAGTGGGGCTGGCTAGGACAATCAGCCCATAATGCCATACTTCTGAGAAAGGAACCTATCCAAGAGTACAGCAAACCAAAAACAAACCAACACTGGTGGAGGCTTCTGCACATGTATAGTCCACACTATATGTGGTACGTTGTTCCATCTTCAGTGAGACTGGGGGCTTCCAGCCCCAGCATGCACCTTTAATGGTGTGGCCGGAGGACCACATTGAAAACACCATGTCACATCCTCCCACCAATTTCCCTCCTTTCTTGAAGCTGCTTGGCCAATCCTGGCCTTGCAGCACATCTGGGGCTTCCTCCTTCTCTTCCGGCGGTGTCCCCGCATGGTGTCCACCATTGCTGGTTCCCCCTCCATCCTCGTCAGTAGAGATGGGCACGACTTAGCGGAATTCCCGTTTCCGTTTCCGTTACTCGTTTCTGTTACGGAACGGAAACGGTAATGGGAATTACTCCGCCAGAACTCGAACTCGAACCGACTAAAGAATAATTGGGTCTGATTTGTCGTTGTCGTTCCTGGCATTGCAGCGATCCCGCGATGCCAAGCGGCACAGAAAAAAAGTTTTAAAAGTTAAAAAAAAAAAACCCGATTCCTGGCCCTAAAAGCAGGCGAAAACTGTCTGAGGGCACCTACCAGGCCAGAAGGGTGTTTTATTTGGGGGGGGGTTCCCCGCCCATCTCTCCTTGGCTGGTGCTACTGCTGCGCTGCTGGTATCAGGCGGGGGGGCATCGTCTCGTCTGCCTTTGCCATGTGGTGTGCGGGCGGGGGGATCCAAAATGGCGAATGCAATATTTTTTTTGAAATCGTGGTCCAAAAACACACCAAAGCACCACAGAAACATGCGAAAATTAGCTATTTTAAATGCTTGAATTTTTACAGTAGCAGCAGTGGGTTTGTCTTGCCAAAATACGTCTCCGTTGATTTTATTTTATTTTATTTTATTTTTATTTTTTTACACCTGTGCACGCGCAATGATGGGCTGGCCATGGGATGGGACCATGCAAATTTTTGGAGCCATTCCACCAATCGCATGGCCAGGTTTTGCTGAGACTGTACCAGGCTGGGAGGACGCATCCTCGGCGTCTCCATTTGCCATGCAGTGCGGGGGGATCTAAAATGGCGACCGCAATATTTTTTTTGAAATCGTGGTCCAAAAACCCACCAAAGCACCACAGAAACATCTGAAAATTAGCTATTTTAAATGCTTGAATTTTTACAGTAACAGCAGTGGGTTTTTCTTGCAACAAAACGTCTCCGTTGATTTTATTTTATTTTATTTTATTTTTATTTTTTTACACCTGCGCACGCTCAATGATGGGCTGGCCATGGGATGGGGCCATGCAAATTTTTGGAGCCATTCCACCAATCGCATGGCCAGGTTTTGCTGAGACTTCTGGGTGTGCCAGAGAGGGCATTAAAAGCCCACAAACCCGAACCTTAAACCCTAACCCTAACCCGAACCCGAACCCATACGCCAGTACACTGTGTTCTTAGTGGGCCAGAGGCACCCAGAGGTACAGCCCACTAACCCACCCTAACCTTAACCGTTACCCTAAGCCTAGCCCTTACCCCCTACCCCATGCTCTGGGAAGTCAAGTCGCGCTAAATCGCGGCGGTAACGACAAATGAAAAAACAAAAAACGAAACGACAAATTTTTGAAAAATTTCACGAAAAACGGAAACGAGCTGAAACGGACCCGTCCTGAAAAACGACAACTCGAAAAAAAAATTTTCCAAGTCGTGCCCATCTCTACTCGTCAGCACACCGGCATCAACATGGGGCCCTGGTCAGTCAGGGGCCTGCTTATACAGAGGCCAATGAATGCCCATGGCTTTTGTTTTTGGAGCAATTTATTTATTGTGTGGGTGCATGAAAGCGGTGGCTACTTCATGTGGGTGTGACACCTCACAGTGCAGTTCCTTTTCCTTATTATCATTCATCAATCCAACAGAGCTTTGCTCCAAGCACTAGAGCAATTCAAGAAAAGTAAGTTCAAGATAGGGTAGAGTTTGATATTCTCGTACAATTGATCATAGATGGATCCAGGGAAAGAGGAGAATAGTCTCTACAGAACTGCAGGATCTTTTCTACCACCCCCTCTCCTTCCTACTCCCACCCCCACTGCATGTAAAATTTGATGCACATATTACAGAGGCTGGTCCATTATGAAAGATGGTGAACTGCTTCACCTTAAACTGAGATGACTCCCAGACAGCACACTTTTTTTCAGGCACAGATTATGTTTGAGGACAGATTAAGCAAGCCACCTACTCCTCTTCATTGCATTTAAATGTAATTCATCTTCTCTGTGCCTGGTGCTCATACCGTGGGGGCTGGTCCATTATGGCAGACAGTGAACTGCTTCATCTCAAACTCAGCTCACTCTCAGCCAACCCACTCTTCAGACAGAGATTACGTTTTGAGGACAGATTAAGGGAGCCACCTACTCTACACTACATTTGAATGCAGTTCCTCTTCTATGCTGGCAGATGGCTCTCAGTTAGTGTGTATAATAGAAGCTTTAACTGCCAGCAGCACCAGATGCTGTCCTGGTAGTATTCTTTTTAAAAGAATGAAGCGGCAGAGAAGCAGTACAATGGATACTTTGTCTTCCATGTGGCAAATTCAACTGGTCAGAAAAAAAGGAGGAGGGGGGGAATCAAAAGTAATAAAGTAAACTCCTAATATCAAAGGAGAAGAAGAGTGACTGATATTTTCCCCTCCCTCAAATAAAATACAAGATCTCTCTTGGACATTGATGGTTGAGGAGCATCACTGCTAGTAAATATCCCCTTATAGCCACTCGACTTGGAATTTAGGGTGAAAGATGAAGAATTCTTTTGCTCTTTTGTGTTCTAGATGATGATGATCTTGATGATGAATGTTAATTAAACCATATAATATTGGAGCTGGAAGGGGTCTATAAAGTCATTGAGTCCAACTCCCTGTTTAATGCAGGATTCTGTTGCTGTTGCTGCTGCTACTACTGCTGCTGAAGTAAAAAAAAGTTTGGAGCTGTGCAGCCAAAAAAAAAAACCAAACAAAAGCAAGACTAGGAAGTGATACCTTTATAGGCTGCTAGAAAGATAACAAACAAACACTGCGAGCTGAGCTGTTGAGGGCATGCCCTCTTTTTCAAAGCAAGTACCAAGAGTCCAGGCATGACAAAGGATGGGTTTGCCAGAAGATCATTCTTAAAGTTCTTGGCAAGATGGCTGCCAGGTAATCTTCTTAGATGAGGCAAAAAGCAGCAATAATGTTGTTAAAACAGCAGTCAGGGACTGGGTTTCAAACCCCCGTTCAAACAAAGGGACATGGGTTGTTGTTATTCAAAAATACCAGGCACAGTCAATCAAAACTATAAAAAACATTGACTGTATTGTATAACATATTTATTTATTTGTTTGTTTATTTATTTGTTTGTTTCTATACCGCACCATCTTCCTGAAGGAACTCTGGGTGCAGTGAGCATCAATTGTTGCTTTGTTGTCGTTGTTGTTGTTGTTTACTGAATATTAGAGCATGGTTAAGATTGTGTGTGTGTGTGTGTGTGAGAGAGAGAGAGAGAGAGAGAGAGAGAGAAAGGATTATTGTTTTATGGGTATTGAGTAGAATACTTACATAAGGGAGACTCCTGATGGCCAAAGTGCTGAGGGGGGGGACTGCTTTGGCCACACATCTGACCAGCAAAACAGTTTGAATGGGCCACGTGATGCAACGGGTGACAAGAGCATACAAATAGGCTCACCTTCCTTGGTATGGCTCTTTCCATTCATTTTCCCTTCCTTCTCTCCCACCCTTTGAGGAGAATGAGACTAGCTGGTTACGTAAGGGCCGGATGGGAACTTTTGACTGTCACTCTGATTGGACGTGAGTGATGGTGAGTTTTCGACCATCCCATTCTCTTTAGGCTTACAGGAGATTGCTTACTTCAGTCACAATTGGTCGGCAGTGCAAGTGGTAATGGAAATTAGACTAAAGTTATTTAGGAATAAGCTTCTTAGTCTGGCAGCCCTCAATTATAATTAGGATTGGAGGAATTTTTGAAGAATAGGTGAGTAGACCCAACGATAATATTATGCCCCTGAATGATAAATGAGGGCTGCCCAGTCCGCTATACTTTTGGCAGCATGCTGATCAAGGGAGCAGTGTCCTGCTAATAATAATCAGGAATAGAACTTAGCCACTTGCACTTTTCTGGCCTCTTTGCTTTAAGGTTTCAACAGTTAAATATACTTATTTGATTCAATAAATTGTGAGCCAGTTTCAACCCATCAAACGTGTCTTGTCACTTTATTTCCGGACGGGTTGGGCAATGGGGATTCTCCTTGTCCCCTCTCCTCAGAACCATTTGTTTTTACCTATTCTCTATATATTTTTTAAAAAAATGGATATCTGGTCATGAACATATTATATCATGGACGTTGTAATGACGTGGGTTGGAATGTATCCTAACAAGTACAAAGTGGGTTCAGTAGAACCTGTGCACTTTATTCAAATATACAGGATGTTGGGGACTTTTACACATGCCTGTTTCAGATCTTGCCCCATAACCACTCTTCAAATCAACAAAAGGTATCTGCAAACGCACCAGTAATTCTACAGGTATCCTGACAATCTCAAGAGCTGTTTTAGCTGCAGTCCCTTTTATTAACACCAAAAATGTCTCCCAAAATATTCGGGATGAGGCCAAAGCTTCAGCAAGGCTCAAGGTTAAAGGCAGCACATGTCAGTAACTGCATTACCAGGAAGATAATAGATAACGAAGTTCAAAATGATGAAGCAGCCCAGAAATGCATATTCAAGTCAGCAATGGAAGTGGGTGGGAAAGAGAAATGTTGATTCCTTCAAGAGAGCCCCAGAACTATGTAACTACTTGTAAACAAAATAGGGGGACGCAAAAGTTTCAATTTCTCCCCATCTTTCCTTCTTTCCTTTGTTCTCTCCCCCACCCCCACCCGACCCTTTCCTTTTGACTCACTTAGAAAACATTGGCTCCCAGAACATCCTGGAAGAGGAGAACAGGAATTCTGTAAAAAGGGGGCTGAACTGACTGGAATCCACTGCTTTTTCTTTCTTTCTTTTATTCAATAATTTCTTGTATGGCCTTGCTGCCTGGTTTCCCCATTGCCTCTAGGAAATCAAGGAGCATCAGTATGCCTTCTTGAGGTTAATTTTATGGATATTTTCACCCCAGTTTCTTTGGGGATTTAAAATTGAGGGCAATGTATAAACATTTTAAATGAAGAAATAGGTCTTTTTTATTATTCTTTTCTGCACTTTTGATCCTTTGTGCAACTACCAGAAAGAATGTCTAATTGAATAGGATGAAAACTACTTGGTCATTTGTTAAACTGTTTCAATTTCCTTCCTTGCCTTCGTTTATCTCTCCGTCTTGTAGTGGCACTGTCATAATCTAGCCTAGTTAATTTCATAATGAAGAAAGGGAAATGGCACGTTTGGCTAAGAACAGGTAGGTCAAATTGGAATGGCAGCTCAGTTTCTTAGCCACTGCAGGAACTAATGTCTGCCACTGATCTGGGAGTTGAGTCATGGCTACTGGACTTCTTTTTTGAGAGATAGAAACGTTTCGCTGTTCATCCAAACAGCTTCATCGGTCTACAACCGAAACGTTTCTATCTCTCAAAAAAGAAGTCCAGCAGCCATGACTCAACTCCCAGATAAATGCACCTGGATGACTGAGAATCTTCACAGACGTCTGCCACTGAATTCAAAAGAGAAGCAGAATTGAACACATGACCAATGTGGTATAGTGGATAGAGTGACGGACTTGGACTCTAGAGAACAGGGTTCCATTCTCCGCTTAGCCGTGGAAACTCACCGGGGGAGTGAAACTGGTAAAACCGCTCCTTACTATCACATTTACTTTGAAAGTCCTATTAGCATCCCTATAAGTCGGTTCTGATTTGACAGCACAGAACACCAACAAAGTTTCATTACAATCATATTCTGGTTGACGCAGCTTCCCTCCTTTTAAAAACTACAGCGCTTCTCTCACTTCAGAAATATATTCATTCTTCCAAGTACATAAACGTAAGTAAAAGCATCAGAAAGTACTCTGAAGTGCTCCATGTGCTTATATTACTTTTAGTGGACACTGTTCAAAGGGTACCTATGACAGCCACATCTACATTTTCATCTCTCTTTCTCTACCCATCTTGCTCTCTCTCTTGTGGGGTGGGGTGGGGCAAAAAGTACTATATCTGCTTTGAGACTGGGGCCCATTAATATTTTTCCCAGATAGAGCTTTTTTGTGTCTTAATGCAGGCACAACCTTTGTGACTTGTACATTATCCATTCAAGTGTTGTCAGAGTCATTATGTAGACTACTCTTATAGACTAAGAATATGGAAGGAGGCATAAATTTCTTTAGTGGCATGTCAGCAATGCATGAAAAACATTAGACATGGGCACGGAGCGGCAAAATTCTTGTTTCCGTTTTCGGTTATTGTTATCGTTACGTAACGATAATGGTAACGAGAATTACTCCGCTCCACCTCGAACCCGACCCGAAAAAAGAAAAATTTGGTTGTGTTTGTCGTTACCTGCCTGAGTGAGGGCACCTACCAGAGGCGTGGTTTCGGGGGGGGTGTCCCTGGCCTTCCCCCCTCATTTCCTGGGCCGTCTCTATGCCATGTGGTGGTGGGGAATCCAAAATGGCGACCGCAATATTTATTTTTAAATCGTGGTCCAAAAGCCCACTAAAGCACAAAAGAAATATGTGAAAATAAGGTATTTTAAATGCCTGAATTTTTTATAGTAGCAGCAGTGGGTTTTTCTTGCAATAAAACGTCTCCATTGATTTTATTCTATTTTATTTTTATTTTTATTTTTTTACACCTGCGCATGCGCAATGATCGGCTGGCCATGGGATGGGACCATGCACATTCTTTGACCCATTCCACCAATCGCATGGCCAGGTTTTGACTGACACTTCTGGATGTGCCAGAGGGCATAAAAAGCCCACTAACCCTAACCCTAACCCTAACCCTAAACCTAACCCTAACCCTTACGCCAGTACACTGTCCTTCTTAGTGGGTCAGAGGCACCCAGAGGTGGAGCCCACTAACCCTAACCCTAACCCTAACCCTAACCCTAACCTTAACCCTAACCCTAACCCTAACCCTAACCCTAACCCTAACCCTAACCCTAACCCTAACCCTTACCCTTACCCTTACCCTAACCCCAACCCTAACCCTAACCTGTATGCCAGTACGCTTCCCTTCTTAGTGGGTCAGAGGCACCCAGAGAGGTGCCTCCCAGAGCCCACAAACCCTAACCCTAACCCTAACCCTAACCTGTACGCCAGTACGCTTCCCTTCTTAGTGGGTCAGAGCAGAGGCACCCAGAGAGGTGCCTCCCAGAGCCCACTTATCCTAACTACAGATGGGCATGACTCAGAAAAATTTTTCGTTTTCGTTTTCGTTTTCAGCTAGGGGTCCGTTTCGGCTCGTTTCCGTTTTCGTGAGCTAATTTCAAAATTTTTCGTTTTCGTTTCATTATGTAACGAAAACGAAAAAACGAAAACGAAAACGAAAAATTTTTCGTTTCTTCCCATTTAGCTCCATTATGTGCTTTTCCAGTAAAGAAAAACGAAAATTGGCTCAAAATTAGTCGTTTCGTTTCCGTTTCCGTTCCAGTTCTGAGCCGTTTTTCGTTTTTCGTTTTGTTACATAACAGAAACGAAAAACGAAAATGAAAACGAAAATACCGCTAAGTCATGCCCATCTCTAATCCTAACCCCAACCCTAACCCTAACCTGTATGCCAGTACACTTCCCTTCTTAGTGGGTCAGAGGCACCCAGAGGTGCAGCCCAGAGCCCACAAACCCTAACCCTAACCCTAACCCCAACCCTAACCCTAACCCTAACCCATGCCACTACCAGACTGAATCTCAAACCACTAGATGGCCAGGGTTGCATTTGCTTAATTGCTTAGCTTTACAATACAAGGAGTGACATTGGAGATGGGGGGGCATTGAGAGGAGTAGACCCTCATCCAGATTTGGGCAGGAACGGAATGTCTGTGTCTCCTGCTGCCCTTGAGAGGTGGAGGGGAGATGGGATGGATAAAAGCTTCAAAACAAAACAACAAAAAAGTATAACAGGCAGCCAGACCAAGTAGGGTGGCCGGTTCAATCAGCGTTGACCAAGAGAAAAAAAAGAAATATATTGCATTCTGCCTACTTTGTTTGCTTTATTGCATAGGATGCAGTCTTGTGCAAAGATACATTTCTAATCCATCACCCAGTTTAAAGTGTTTTCCGCCTGCTCTGGGTCATTGCCGGACCCAAGGCCGCCAGCCGCCCGCTCACCCGCCCGCGCTTCCCCTCTGCCGCTGTCGCCGCCCGCCCATAGCTCCCCGCCACCGCCACCCGCCTGCACCTCCCCCCGCCTGCACCTCCCGCCCCGCCCACCACCTAGGGCGCAAAAACACCTAGCGCCGGCCCTGATTGCGGGACGCCCCCATGCTCTGGGACGTCAAATCGTGCTAAATCATGTTGGAAACGACAAACGACAAACGGAAACGACAAATTTTTGAAAATTATCACGACAAACGGAAACAACCCGAAACGGACCCGTTCCAACAAATGACAACTCGAAATGTCATTTTTTCTGGTCGTGCCCATCTCTAAAAAACATGTGTCAGGATATGGCATGATGTACAGAGGTGGGGCCAGAGGAGAGCTTTTCTGGACTCCACCTTCTAGAAATACCTGGCCAGCATAACCCCGTTAAGCTAACATTTTCCATCATTAGGGCAGAACCTGTCCCTGCCACCCTAATGTTAATGGAACATTCAAAGTAAACTCTGGTCATCTGAGAAGATAGTGTTGGTGCCACTTAATTCAAAGTTTGTGTGCTGGAAGGCAACTGCATTCTGCAGTACCATGGATGCTGTTGTAGGTCCACTACACTCTTCTCTAAGGATATCTCACAAATTACACTGCACAGCCGTATCTGTGCAGATCGTGCAATGCAGGAGATAATGTTCGGACTGTGAAGCCTTACCTGTCCCAATGTCCAGTTATTTTGTCTATTTTGTGTGTGCAAGATTGCAGCCTTAAGAAATGACTGTGCCCCCCTGCAATGGCTGTGTATCACATAACTCAAGAAGTGTCCTTGCTCTGTGTCCTAAACCACCACTTCAGGGTGTTGTTGTTTTTTCCTCCCGTCACCTCGAGATTTGAAGATCAAGCCTAGGGGGCCAAATTCTGCTCTCAGTTACATGTTCACCTGTGTAAATTGACAGCAGCACTTGCCCTCGGGACTTGAAACTTGATCTGGTATTTGATGGGCAGTCACTACACCCATCTGAACACTGGAGTGATGTGCTCCTGTCAACCTGAGAATCACAGGAGCTTCCACGCTGCTTTGGAATGAGGGAAAAAACAGCACAGAAATAGCTCTTGAAAGCTTGCTTCTGTCTCCTGCCTTGCTGGAACTTCAGCAAAATAGAAGAGGCTCAAGTACCCCCAGTAACAAAGCCATTGGACAGCCTGGACCTATTCATGCCCTGTAGGCACAGTTGCCATGGCTAGAGTGGAGTTTTGTGCTTAATAGGGCAGAGCAGCAAGGCTCTATCCCAGTTAGCAGGTGACCCTACCAAATGCAACATAAAGGAGCGGGAAGGTATCTAGTCTTTTTACATTCTTTTCACAAACTCCCTTTATGAGGTCAAAGGACGCGTGGAGGCCCAAGAGGACAAAAAGTTGTTTTAGTACTTGTTTGCTGGGGAAGATGTGCCACAGCTGCCATTGTGGGTGGACAGATGCCAACTGCGTCTTAAAACTGGATCTCCAGACCAAAACTACAATGAGCTGTACAAGCAAAGGAAAGACAGCACTGTATAAGCTAAATTCTGCCAGCAAAGGGAGAAAAGAGGAAGTATAGAAAGGACAGACAGCATTTGTGGGAGGAGGGAGCTGTTTCCCCTGTGGCAGTTTTCCCCAAAGAATTTCATGCTAGGGATTATCAAAAAGGGGATCAAAAATAAAACAGCCAACATTATAATGCCATTGTACAAAATGATAGTAAGGCCGCACCTGGAGTATTGTGTACAATTCTGGTCACCACATCTCAAAAAAGGCATAGTGGAACTGGAAAAGGTGCAGAAGAGATTAATTAAGGAAAGGCTAAAACATTTGGGACTCTTTAGTGCGGGGGATCCGGATGAAAGAACATAGACTCGAGTCCAGTTGTCCGACCAGCAGAGCGATGATGATGACCCTTGCCACTCGGGTTTTGTTACATATCATTTACATTCCACAGTATGCACAGAATCAGTGATTGGTTACAAGGGAAACATTACATACATTATGTATACTGGTTGGCTAGGGTTGCCTTGTGACTGCCTTGTGAACAGAGCATGCCTTGCCCAGTTATTGATTGCCATAACCCATGTCCTAGCTGTTTGCAGATGGAGGTGAGTTAATGAGAAAGGTGAGTTAATGAAAAGGAGACAATAGATGAAGGGAAGATGAAAATAGGTGAAGGGAAATGTAAAGCAAACAGGAATTATCCCAGTAACTTGGAGTAAATAAGTGGAGATAAACAGCCAGTGCCAAGTCAGGAATAAACAGGCTGGTAAATTAAAGGCAAATAATAGGTGACCCAGGCTGGGTTAGATTCCAAGGTCTGGAGTCTGGAGCATCTGGATTTAGGCTGGAAGAAAACCATCAGATGGGCTTTCCCACTCATGAAATGGAAATGCCTCCTAGGCTGAATCCCAGCTATCAGACCCCCACACTTTAGTTTGGAAAAAAGGCACCTGAGGGGGGATATGATTGAGATGTACAAAATAATGCAGGGCATGAGTCAAGTGAATAGAGGGACACTCTTCTCACTCTCACAAAATACCAAAACTAGGGGACATCCACTCAAACTGGGTTGGGAGAGTGAGAACAGACAAAAGAACTTTTTTTTTACCCAGCACATTGTTAGTCTGTGGAACTCCCTGCCACAAGATGTGGTGATGGCATCTAGCCTGGATGCCTTCAAAAGAGGATTGGACAGATTCCTGAAGGAGAAATCCATCACAGGCTACAAACCATGAAGGAGATGTGTCATCTCCAGGCTTAAAACCAGGGTACTTCAAGGGCCAGATGCAGGAGAGTGCTAGGAGGAGACAGATATCTAGTCTCATGCGCTCCCAGAGGGATTTGGTGGGGGCACTGTGAGATACAGGAAGCTGGACTAGATGGGCATTTGGCCTGATCTTCTTGTGCTCTTATGTTCTTATGTTCTTAAAACATACGTACCTGGCACAAATATCCTGCTCCATGTTCTCCTTGACAAAGAAACATCTAGGTGAGTATCCATCGGCTGGTGAGTGAAGCCTGGTGAAAGTATAGCTCTTTTAATGAATCAAAGGGATTGGATGAAGGGGTGGAAGGCAAATCTCCCCTTTTGAATGGGAACACTCATTTTACTCTCACACCCATTTCCACCCACTTGTGCATGCTACTCACAAGGCCAAGTTGTGAACAACGGAACGGGGAGGATATCAAAAGGTGGACTGGAACATGGTGATAGGCAACTCTTATCTTTTCCATTCCCTAAAAGAAATGTGTTCAGCTTGCCTTTTTCTCACTTCTTTCCCCCAGAAACCCCACAGATTTTTCTCACACGAAAAAAGACTTTTCAAATGTGTTTCAAATTTCAAGTGAAATGGCTCCACTAATTTAAGACATGAAGGACAATATAGCCGATTAATACAGACTGCACAGGGGGGAAAGAGAGATCCTTTTAACATAAACAGAATGCCTTATTCCCAGTTTCAGGTAGGATTTTGATCATGTTTTATGAAGAAATGAAGGGAAGGCTTCCTGCCCCTTTCAGTGCTTTCTTCATCATCTGACTGGCCACTGTTGGAAAGGAACAGGGACTAGATGGTTGAACCAACAGGACTTTTCTCACATTCGCAGAAAGTTGGGAGTGTTGTAAAAAAGCAGCTCTTCTGTGGAAAGCCATATTCCTGCCATGTTTCCTTTTTTCTTTTTGGCCCCAACACACTGCTGCCTGCTTATGTTGCTGTTCTGAAAATTGACCAAGTCTTAAAAAATAAGCCAACTTTCATACAGGTCATTTTCCATGCTCATTACCAAATCTTCTGTATGTGTCTCCAGAGTGCCGGAGCCTCCTTATATTCCTTGTCTGCCTGCCACAACCGCGACCGAAGAAGGGCCTTGAGCATTCATCCCATTGAGATGGACACAACAAAGCCTTGTACGGGTAAGTGGTGGGTGGAAAGTAGATAGGTTCATGAGCAATGGGAGCCCAAGTCAGTGCTGCAGGCAGAGAAAACAGAGAATGTAAAATAAATATAGCTTACAAAGGAGGGGAATACATTTACTTGCTTTGCTCCAAGCATTGTGCTATTCAGCGAAGCAATAAAGGTAATCTTAAAACTAGTGAGTGCAGCAACTTCCTCCCTACAAAGGAGGCTTTTGACCCAGCAAGAGAGAAGTGGGAGGACAAGGGGACATGCAAGGGTGTAAAATACGGGGCAGACATAATGGGAAGTTTAATCTGTGTCATAGCACTGAGACCAACAAGTGTAGGCCACATGTTGAACAAGTTCAAAAATAAAAAAAAATCCAGAAAAGGAACAACCTTACATGTGAATAAGATTTTATAATCTTAAATCCTTTTCGCCAATGCATTCCATGTAGTGTGTTTTCCAGACCACTGCCATTATAAATTTCCTGATGAATAAGAACATTCATTGTTCTGTCTTATGCAACGAGAATCATTTCCGCAGTATTTTTTTGCGCATGTGTAGAGAGAGAATGGGTGTCAGCATCACACCAGAAAAAAAACACCAAATAAAAAACATTGTTGAACGCAATATGGCCCTGTCAGTAGGCAGGCTGAGGCAGCTCTCCCAGGTGGCGAATGAGAAGGGGTATATGGGAGACAGAGGTCTGAGGTGAACTAAACAACTCTTCTCAGGTCTTACTGTAGAAGTCAGGATCTGCAGCTAATTCTTCTTTGCCTTTGGCAACAGAAAGAGAGGGAAATGTGATCTTGATCTTCTTTTCAGGCAGCAAAATATCTCAGGCTGGAACCCTTGTTGTGAACCTGGCAAGACTACTGTAATGCACTATATGTGGGGCTACTGCTGAAAAGCCTCAGGAAACTTCAAAGGGTCCAAAATGCAGCAGCCAGACTGCTGACTGGGGCAGCCTACAGAGATCACGTTACACCCTTATTAAAGCAGTTCCGCTGGCTGCCAATCAGCTATGAGGCAAATTCAAGGTGCTGACCTTGATCTACAAAGCACTGTATGGCCTGGATCCTAGCTACCTCAAATATCGAATCTCACAGTATGAGCCGACTTGGGTGTTAAGGTCATCAGGAGAGGCCCTTCTCTCCATCCCACCACCCTCACAGATTCGTCTTGTGGGAACCCATGAAAGGGCCTTCTCAGCTGCTGCGCCCAGACTCTGGAACTCCCTCCCACTAGAGGCCAGGACTGCCCCATCTCTGATGTCTTTCCAGAAACAGGCAAAGATCTTTCTCTTCAGGCAAGTTCTCCCTAAATGAGGGACTACCTATTATGTGTCTTTTATATGAACCTACAGGATCACATAGACTTTGTGTTTATAACTAAATATAACCTTATGGGTTTGCATTGACACTATGTTTTCAAAGTTAGTTTCCATCACTCATAACTTTACTTTATGAGGAAGAGCTACATTGGACAGGAGAAACCATCCGACAACTCCTGGGAGATAGGTTTCACTGAGTTTTGGGGTCTGTGAGTCTTCCAGACAAGCCTATTGCTTCACTGAAAATAACACAAACTGTAGATAAGATTACATTTTAATTGGAAACTGTATTTGTTTTAGAATATTTACATTTCCCACTAAGTCACGCAAGTGAAGAATTTTCCCCCTCCCGTGAGGAACACTTTGGACTTGAAGAAAAGGCAGTAGGGGTTAAAATGCTGCTGTAAGACTGATCCTTTGTTTTGTTCTCCTTCCTGCACATATTTATAGCTTCTGGTTTGGACTGCTAGCAAACGTCTCAAGGACCACAAATCTTCCAGCTTAGAATGTCTTGAGACCCAGTGGCAATTGTATATTGTACAACTGTAAAGGGGGTTCTCCAGTTTAGAATAAAACCTGGTAGTTGCTAGCTAGACAGGACATGAGGCCTAGAGTCCTGGAAGTAAAGATTATTCAGAAATTATGTTCAAAATAGAGGTCGTATAACTTTGTTGGAGGTTGCTGCTAAAAGTATGGCCCAGGAGAAAAAAAGGCAGAGGGGGGAAAGGGAGTGAGTGGCAAAGGTGGAGATGTAAAAAATGGGACAAGTGAGAGAAAAATCTTAGGGTTTTTGTATCCATTTTCTGTAGCAGAGAGATGCATAACATGCTGTACAACTAGGGAGCTGTTCTGATTTCGGTTATCCGACATTCCATATTCTTCACTGCATTGTAGAATACCATCATGTCCTAAAGGCACCTGCCCTCTGAGAATCGGCTCTGTTTTGCCTCTGCCATTATTACAGGCCTAGTGTCTCTGATACGTGATTGAGGCCTCACTCATAAATAAGACACACTATAAATTTAAGCCCTGCCTTGTTTAATCCCCCTTTGCCCACACAGCTAGGAAGCTGAACGGAATTTATTGCCTTGTGTATTCTCTCTGATTTATGCAGCCGTGAAGCTGCTGCATTTCCCTCTGTTTGACATTATTTTACATTTCATAATAAGTTTCTTCATGATGTTATACCAGCCAACTCAGAAACTGCACAGCTTTTTGCTTCTTTGGTTGGTTGGTTTTCAATAGGAAGGCTGCCCAGCCCAAGAAACCGTGGGTGGGAAGCAATATATTTAACATACAATTTTAAAATGATATAGAAACCACAAGTTGTTAAAATATGTGTCACTGTCACCTTTTCTGCCCTGATCAGAGCTGGCCTGACCTACCCATTACTCTATGGCTCTCTCACTCCAGGTGGCCACCCCCAGGGAGGCCCGCAGGGTAGTAACTCGAAAATGGGCCTTCTCGGTGGCCGGTCCATCACTTTGGAACAAGCTACCTGGTGAGATACACCAGGCTCCCTCATTGGCATCCTTCAGGAAAGCCCTTAAAACCTGGCTGTTCAGGGACGCCTTTGGCGACTGCTAATGTGGTACCAAGTTGTTGTTGTTTTTCCCCCTTCTCTTTTTTCATGGTCGTTAATTTTTTGCCTCTTGCCCAGGACTATTTTACTATTTTATATTGTTTTATTGTTGTCTGTTTTTAGCTTATTGTGTGAACCGCCCAGAGTTCCTTTGGGAAATGGGATCGGTATACAAATGCAAAGATAAATAAATAAATAAATAAATAAATAAATAAATAAAATTTCCTGTCTCATTCTAATATTCAATCTCATTTCTCTGCCTGTCATTAAGGAGGAGGTGGCATTCTAGGCTGCAAGGAGATGGAGAAGTGGTGATGATTGCCCCCACCTATTGGGCCAACCTGTGCTAGACTGAAGGTCTCTTGAGTACTATTTGCTTCCTATTTGAAGATTTTACAAAAACAAGATTTCACAAAAATATGTATCTTCTTATTTTGCATCCACGTAACAGACAACATGAACAACAACAACAACAACAACAACAACAACAAATGGCACAACATCTGCATCCAGGACCTTGGCGAGAAGACCTTGAAGCAGAAGTAGCTTGTAGAATTTGTGATGCTCAAGCGGCCCTTTGATTTCAAAGTCAGACAAAATTCAAGATACAGTGGTACCTTGTATAAAGGAATTAATTCGTTCCAAATGAAATTATGTTAAGCAAATTTCCTTTATCCAATTACCCATAGGGATGCATTGAAAACGGAGTAATCCCATTTTTATGTTGTACAGATTCTCCCCATAGGCGATTATGTTAAGCAAATTTCCCCTATCTCTGGAATTTTTTATGTTGTGCAAATTCTGTGTTATGCAAGCTGTTTGTTATACAAGGGTCCACTGTACAATATCTTCCTCAACTGTGTTTGGTATCCATAACACAGGAGAATCTTGAAGCCCTTAAAATAAAATACTGTATCAGCACAATTGTATGCAAGTCATGAATCTACTATGTAGATTCCCCCATCCCACACAAACATATACAAACATATAAAAATATACTTAAACCAAGTTGGGAATCAACGTGGCGATACCAGCTCCAGCCTCTTCAGTTCTCCAGCTCTTTCTGAAATTCAAACCTCTTACTCACAGCCCTTCTCTTTCTTATTCCCACCCCTCTGGCTGAACCAACATTTCATGCATATTACTCATATACATCTTTTTCAAAAGGTATTTTTTAAATTTCTCCACCCAGTCCCACACTCTAGGGATTCTCGACAGAAATGACTTCCTTTTCTCACAAGACTATCCATGTCCAAAGATTAAAGCTGGGATAAAGCCTCAGCTGGGTTAACAAATTTCACTTTATTAGCTTTGGGCACAAGGGTTAACTTTGTAAGCACCTGATTGAGACAGGCGCTCCTCACTTAAGGACCAACCTGTTTAATGACTGCTCAGAATCACAACCAGCCTAAATGGCTGCCTCAGGAAGAACCTGCGATCCCAGCCTGCAGAGTCTGGGCCAAAGGGCCCAGCCTGCTTCCGCTTTCCTTCACCTACCTTATTACCCAGCAGCATTGCAGAGGGGAGAAAGAGGGCTACAATATCCACCCTGACATCCCCCTACTCAGCTGTTTCCAAGGGACAGGTGTTGTTCTGAGAGTCACAATGCCCCTTCCAAGGAAGAAAATTGATGGAGGGGAACGAGGTGTCAGCCACTTCCATCTTTATTTCCCCCTGCTTTTTCGTCTGCTTCACCTGTGCCCTCCTGAAGAGACTCCTTTGCTGTGGCCTGCCTGCAAGGAGGGCAGCCTCAACACACCACAGGATATCCACCTTATTATTATTATTATTATTATTATTATTATTATTATTATTATTATT